>JAUMJL010000371.1:0-600000 GCA_033558185.1 Dromococcyx pavoninus | reverse complement strand
TAGCCTCTAAGAAATAACTTTAAATGTAGGTCTGAGTTGCATTCAGAGGAATATATATGTATTTCTTCTCAAATGTGTTATTATAAAGAAGCTGTTTTTCAGCCTTGGTGACTTTTTTGCTGCCAAATAAAAATGACCAGGAAAAATATGGATAGTAAACACTTGCTGCATGTTCTCAAATACTACTGAAAGAAAAAGAAGTTGCTGGAATGAACATGGATGGTCCTCTTGAGATCTTTGAGCAATTTTTGCATGACATGGTTAGCTAGGTCAGGTCAGGGCAAGAATTGCTTTAAATAAATAGGACTGGCTAAACCTGTCTTCTACATTTGGCTTTGTTTTGGCTGTTTTCTCAATATTTAGTATTTAAGAAGCTAAATGGCTGCGTGAAATATAGACCAGAATAGATACCTGTACCTTTCTGCCCTTTATGGGCCAAGTGCTGTACCACTGATTTAGTGGAAATACAGCCATCAGTTTGAGTACTGCTGTTCTCAGACTATTTTAGCAGCACTGGTTTAGTGACATTTAGTCTTCCAGAGGCTTGTTTTCAATTTTATTTCAAACATCTTTTTCTGCAGGGTTTGGCTGCCTGGAGAACCTTGAAGAGTACACTGGGTTGAAGTGCCTGTGGCTGGAATGCAATGCCTTAACGAAAATCGAGAATTTGGAGGCTCTGACTGACTTGCGTTGCCTCTACTTGCAACTCAATTTAATCAACAAAATTGAAAACCTTGAAACCTTACAAAAGCTGGTTTCCCTCAATATCAGTAACAACTACATTAAGACCATTGAGAATCTCTGTAAGAACTGTTGGTGCAACACGTTTTATCTTGGAATCAGCCCGTATTCCTATTTTTTGACTAAGCTAAGCTATTATTTTAATCTCAAGGGGGGAGTATTTATGTTAAAATTTTGTGCAATATCCCATGCCAAAGTCCACAGGGCTTCTATCAAAGAGTCAAACCTATGTATTTTGCCATTTAAATAGATTAGAAAACAGATAAGACATAGTAATTACATTCACCTGAGTACATAGAACAATATTTTCTTCCTCATTTCTTAATACCATCTCAGTACTTACGTGTTGCAGACACACTGGCAATCCAGTTTTCACCATTTTCTTTACAGTTATGATGTGCTTTGGCAGCTGCAGACATGATTACCAAATATTTTGGTGTCTGTTAAGGGATTTATTTTGTCTTCAGCAGAAAATATAAAAGAATTCCTTTACCAATCATTTACTTGCATTGAGAACAATCTGAAACATAAGCTCTTGCTTTTGAGTAACTGACTAGTTTGAAATGTGAACTAAAACATCCTAAAAACAAGCAACTATTTCTCCCAAGGTGAAGAAAGCAGCTTTGGAGGCACAGCCAAAAAGCACATGTATCAGAATAACAAATTTAGGGAAAAAAGCTCCCCACAACTCAATAGGAACAATTCTTTTGACAATGCCATTTTCTATTTGCTCCAGAAAGCCCTCCATGAAGCAGTGACTCTTACCTTTCCTTTCATTGTTCTGTTCCTGTCCACAGCTTGTCTGCAAGGCCTGCAGACTCTGCAGATTGCTCACAATAAGTTACAAACAGTGGAGGATGTGCAGCACTTGCAAGAATGCCCAAGTATTTCTGTTCTTGATCTTTCCCACAACAATCTAAGCGATCCAAATATTATAGCTATTCTGGAGACCATGCCTAATTTGGTAAGTGGAATATAGCTGAGGGTTTGTATCATGTATGTGGGTGAATCCCACTAAATTGTTTGTGGAGAAGTCACACAATGGATCTCGATCTCCAAGAAATGTGATTAAATATTGTTTGTTTTTTTGTAGATTACCTGTAACTTCCAGGATGTTTTGTTCACTTATTTTTTTTGAAATGATAGGGAAATGCATATCCAGTTTTTTGCTACTCAACCTTAAAAACTATTTTGCTTGTTTCTCTAGCGTGTGCTGAATTTGATGGGAAACCAAGTGATAAACAAAATTGCTAATTATAGAAAAACACTTATTGTTCAACTAAAACAACTGACATTTCTGGATGACAGACCAGTTTTCCCAAAGGATAGGTAAGAAACAGGCCATCTTCTTTACCCAGCAATAGGGCTTAAATGCTAATGAGCACTCATCCATGTTTTGTCAATATTGTCATGGAAGGAAAGGAACACTGACTGCTATAATTTATTGAGGGTGGGTGACTTTGAGTACAAGAGTAGGATAGTACTGAGTTCCACATCTGGCATACCTAGAAAAAAAAAACATGCATATTTTCACAGGAGAAGTAATTTTTTAACAGAGGTTTTTAAATGCAAAGTCTGTAGACCAGAGGTAAATGCTAATTTCAACAGAAACTGAACAGGCATCTGAAAAAGCACCAAGATCAGCATTCCTGTCAGATCTGTGGTGGTGTTATCACCAGCATTTGGTTCTCTCTGTTTCTTTTGTTGCAGTTCCACATGCAAGATATACAAGCATCCCTGTTGTGTAAGGGATTGTCATTGCTGCATGCCTTTTTTTTTCTGTTGCATCTACTTTAGGCTGTTGCAAGCTATTTTTAAATTTCTCTTTCATTACAAAGACAGGGGTTTATACTTCTATTACAGTGAGCTTTTGTATTTTCATTAGAGCTTGTGCAGAAGCCTGGGCTGTTGGAGGGCTAGAAGCTGAGAGAGCAGAAGGAGAAAAATGGGAAACCAGAGAGAGGAAAAGAATCCAAGATAGCATTGATGCTTTAGCAGCCATCAGGCAAAAAACAGAGGAAAGGAAAAGACAAAAGTATATGGAAGAAAGAGGTGCAAGTGCAAAATGTGAAAATGGAGATGCAACAGACATCCTAGAAGGTTTGTGGCTTATATATTGGAAGATGTCTGTGCTGCTTCAATTTGAATGTTTAAAACAAATTAATCATTCCCAAATGTTCTGGAGCAGGCTCGTGCAATTTTTGGAATATGTTTATGAATATTCTTTTCCCATACTAAATACTTTATTAATCTTGGTGCATTTTAGATTAACCACAATGATTTTAAGGAGCCATAACCTTTGTCACTGCTAGTGAAACTAAAAAACAACAAACCACTTTCTGTCCCAGCATTTTAAACTGTTGTGCTCTTCACTGGAACAATCGGGTGCCAGTCAGGGCAGTAGTGGTTCCAGCAGGAATTCATGGGTGGTGGAGGCAGGCAGGTCCCCACATAACCCTTCTAGACAAGTGTGCATATTTCAGGATAAACAGGACTGAAGCCAAGGAAGAAGGTAGTACTATAGTGCAGAGGAGCCTTTATCTGACACATTTTTGGGTTTCACAGGCTCTGAAATCAAACATGGTTGACTAACAAGTAAAACCTTTTTTGCAGGTAGGTAGATCTCAGAAGGACAGACCAACTTCAGCATTGGGCACTAATCCATCAAATTCTCAAGCATATATTCAAATATGTAGTCACTTGAGAGTCTTTTCAAAGTTAACTATCAATACCAGACAATTATTTACTGCAGTGTTTTCTCTAGATGAGTTTTTTTGCTGGGGAACTCTATTTGCTAGGGAGTTGATGAGGCACTGAGTACCATGGTTTAGATGATGGGTTGGTGTTGTGTTGGGTTATAGGTTGGGCTTGATGATCTCAGAGGTCCTTTCCAACCTTGTGATACTGTGATACTGTGAGTTGAGATGAGAAAACCCACAACGTTGCTGCAATCTTGAGAAGCCCAGTAATCCACAAATAGCGGCTCAAAGTAGGAGCTTTTGATACATATTTTAGGACAAACTATTAAGGCCATGGAGTAAAGTTTGGATATTTATATATCGTTTCTTCTGTAGGAGCACCTGCAAATTCAGGTGACAGTGATGGAAATTCTAATGGAGCAGAGACTTTGAATGTATCAGAAGAGGAAGAAGCTCAAGAGAAGACTCAGATATTTAGAAATGAAATTTTTGATGCTCATGATGAAGTGATAACACTTCTACCAAATCGGGGAGGTAATGCAGATTTCACACCTGGACTTATTCCTGCTAGAATTCAAGAGGATGCACAAGAATCAAACCCTTACAAAAGCACAGACTTCAGCAAGAAGACAGATGGTAATGTACACAGTGAAGAATCAAACCAAACTGAGGATGCAGAGGCGATGACCCAAACTCTATCCTAGTGTGGTACCACCTCTGCCATGATTAAAACCAACTGATTCATAGATAAGAGCATCCCATTAGATTTCCACAGCAGCTTGTTGGAAATCAAGTAATATTGGAAAAATATTCTTTAAATACAACAAACAAAACAAATTCTGAGGGCTCAGCCTGAAATTTCTGCTACATAAAGGTGGCATTCCACAGACACCAGGTTTAGTGACTCGACAGGAGAGCTTACAGGTTTCCCTTGCTCCCACATAAACTGTGCAGTCTGTCTGCCAAGGGAAGCTGGGCATCAGTGTACAGGTGATTTTGTGCCTTCACACTTGGAGGAATGCTTTTATATATTTGTGGAATACATTATTGCAAAATGCAAATATTAATTTATACAGTATAAAGGAAACCAAGACTATGATGAAAAGACAAAGAGCTGGACTCAGCTGTGAACTCTGCAAAGGCAATCAGGTTCCCAGCAGTTTAGTTTTGCAGTGCTCGCTGTTGCAGTATAGAAAGTCTTTTGTTCAGTTAGGTCTCTGCAACTGACTGTTGTTTATTCTTTAGATGTACCAAGAGAGAAGGCAGCTACTGAGAAGGCCATGCTTCCTGAACTGGATGAATACACTGAAATGGAACAAATCAAACTGGAGGCACCAGAAAAACTTTATCTTGACGTATGTATTGGATTCAGATCTGGGGAAATCCAGATTTGGATATTGTCTGCTTCCAAATTAATTCTTGTAACATCCTGGCTAATAAAACTATATGGTCAGGTGTCTAAGAAGGGTCTACTATGAGGAAAAGTAAAAGGAAAGGAAGAAAGAAAAAATCCTGAAAAGGAAAGTTAGAGGGGTGTTCATTCCCTCCAGTATAGCATGTGTCAAAAATTTACCACTGCTTCCAAAGTATATTTTGTTCTTTGGCTGTAAATTACCTGAGGTTGACCTTCTATCTCTGAGATTTCTCTGGAGAAGTTAAATGAGGGTTGTCATTTAAAAAGCAGAATCCACAAGAAAAGGAGTCCAGTGGATACATATATCCTCTAGGCAAAACTGAAATGAAATATGCAGTTGAAAATGCAGACTACTGCAGAAAAAGCTTAAGGAAGAAACAGCCACCCACCCACTCCTTGTAAATGTTAAGTAGCAGTATTAGATAATATAAATTAAATCTCAAAATATAACTTCTGGGTGTATTTCCAAGAAAAGCAGCAAATGCATTAAGCAGGTATCTAATAAGCAGTTGTCATTGATAATATGGCCTATTATCTAAAATCCTGATGACACAAACATTTAAAAATGTTTAACCACATTTAACCATGAAGAGGATATGGATACCACTGGAACATACAATTCACTTCAAAGGAGAAGTGTTCAGTAGATCCTAATTATGGCATTATTGCTAAACTGGCCAGATTATGACATAGCTGGCAGTAACAAACTTCTGAGCTTATGATTTCCCAAAGCATTTAATATGTTCTTTGATCCCTTATATTGCCATTGTTGACTACATTTTTACTGGAATGTTTTAGAAAAGTCTCTTATGTCTTTTCCATACTCTTAATTTCCCAGGAAAAAATTCCATCCTGTCTTCAAAGGGCTTACTGCTGCATCTTCCTGTTTGGCTGATTTTATTAACAGGTTTAACAAGGGTAGTGGAGAGAACTGGCAGCAATTCCAAGTATATACAATATTATTTTTATAAACAGATTTTGCAAAGCCTGAAATAAAAAGCTTTAAATAAATAGCAGTACTGTAAGTACCCATAGTGTGAAGATCTCTTCAATGTTTGGCTTTCCCTTGGTGCTAAACTGCACCACAGACCCCTCATTTGCACAAACTTCAATGTGACTTGAGCACATGCTGCACTTGCTACAACCATATCAGGAAACAGAACTGCCTTGTGTTGATTTTAGTTCTGTAATTGTCTTTACCACACCAAACAGTACAGAGTAGATGTTCCTGATGCTACCACACCAAACAGCTTGCTGCAAAGTCATTAAGCTCTAAAACCATCTAAAACTGAACAGAGATGCTTTTACCAGGATTGACCTACACTAAAAAAAAATGGCAAAAAGGTATTATTTTCTATCTGTGATATTGTATTCCCACCCTCTGTTTTTGCTTTTATTGTGAGCAAGCAATAGTTGTCTTAGATAATATTTTCTAATGGAAAGCTGAAATGATTGGACCTTTCTGAGAAAAGCTTGTTCTCAGCAAATTTGAAGTTCTATACCCTTAAGTGAGGCATTCACATCAAAACATGGTTTTATTAGATGTATTTATGTGAACAGAGCTTACTGATAAACAGGCTCAGGTAGGCTGCAGGTCTTGATTTGGCTCTCACCCATGAAGATGGGTTGCAGCTGAGATTAAGTGTATTGAATATATAAGAAACAGGTGATAGATATAAACCAGCTTTGCTTTTAAAATCCTGTTAATGCCTTGCCTTTTATCCTTTTTCCTTCATAATCACACATCATAGTAGAAAACAGAGTTCAGTCTGATATTATTATTATTGCCTTCCCATCTGCTGTTTCTGGAAACAGATACATTTTCCTTTTCCCACAAGTGCTTAACAGAGGAAACTCTCATCTCAGAGAGGATGACAGTGCAATGTTCCTGGCTGTAGCCCCTCACCCTGGGAAGCATTGCTGTGAAGAAGATTCCAAATGAGGTAGTGATTTTATTAGTTAGAATAGCTTTTCCCACTGATTAATGATTTTGTGATTGTCCTCAGGAACTGCCTGATTTGGAAGATGTAGATGTAAATGAAACTCCTCCAGAGGAAAACTTTGTTCAAAAGGTAAGACTCACTAATTCCAGCAATGAATCTTCCCTAAACACATTTATAAATGCTTTGCAAAATTGCAAAATGAAGGTAATCTAAGTTGTGAAATGCTGTTTTGGGAGATGCAATCAGTTAGGCATTTATAAACTAAAATGGATGTTTCAGCAAATTTTCTCTATTTATTTAGAAATCTACTTTCAATTTGATTTTTTTATATTATTGCATTGCAGAAATAGGAAAATGAAAACCCGAGATCGAGTAAAGCAATAGTGAAATAAAATAAATTTCTTAGTAGCATATGGTGTTTTAATGAAGATTATTCTTAAAATAGACCTTTCTGGTACTAATATGCTGCAAAGGACTGAATAGACAGTACAAATCATCTACTACTGATGAAAACTCCTCCACTCCACTTGGGGCTAGTCAGATACAAGGCAGTTCTTGCCCACACTTGTGTTGTGCTGTGCTCAAACTGATCTCCAAGGCAAAAGCCAATGAACAGAAACAGAAGAGAAAAAAGAAAACAACAAAGATTAAAAGCACGGCTTTGATTCTCGTGCTGGTGCTGACTGACACTTGCCTTGCTGGAGACTGCCTGGTACAGTACACTTTTCACAAGTTCCTCCAGAATGATGCAAACTTTTCCTATAGTCAATGCTCTTTTGGTCATAGAATGTCTTGGCCAAGAAAGCCTCCAGTTTGAAGAAGACAAGGGAACAGAGAGGATTATTAAAGGAAGCTCTTATGCTTAGGAGGGTGTTCAGTCCTTAACTGAAGTCAGATGAAGATGTTAGTCAGGTCCTCTTGTTTGGAGGTGAGGTAATAGAACTGAGCCCATGTGTTGCTGAAATAGGTCTTCTTTTTATGAACTGTTAGTTTGTGGTCAGATCACTGCTAATGCTGGAGATGTAGTTAACCCACAAAGAGGCAGAGCTATGGGTATGAAGCACAGGTTCCATACATTTTGAGAGAACAGCACATCAAAGCTGACAGCTGTTACATGGATCCAAGAGACATTTACCAATCTTTCAGCTTTTATATCTAAAGTAATATATTTTTAATTACATCTTCTACCTTTACAGCAGGAGTATCACCCAAAGATTGAAATAATTTCTGAAATAACAAATGACAGTGATTCTGCATTAGAGGAAAACAATAAAAGCATGTTTGAGAATTCAGTAGAAGATGTTCCAACAGCAATTTTTTCAAATGTATGTAAGATACATAAAGAGCATGAAAAGGAGCACTTAAGACCCCTTGTTGAAAGCTTCTTTATAGAGCCTGCTAATCCAGAAAAATATCTGGAGAGCAAAGATAAACAAGTGACCTCCTTGAAACCCTTGATAGAAGAGGTTATCACTGAGCCCATGAATAATCTGCTATTGTCACCCGTCTGCAATCGACCGGATGACCCAGACCCACGGGAGGAGGATGGTAAGATTACAGTGACATAATTAATCACAGAGAAAAGGTGGGGTGGCACAATCACACCAAATGTAAGGAGGGGAAAAAAATTTCAATCCATTATTAGTTAACAGTCACCTCTTCCTTTTATTTATGTGGGAATGCTAATAAATTAGGAATTAAAATGTTATTTTCTCTTTTTCCACGCAGAAGTTCTGGCTGAGTTTTATTTAAATGGTCTTAAAAAATTGGGCTCTATGTTTCTTTTTGCTCTATTAAAGGTCACCAATGAGTTTCATTTGCCTTCATGCTTTTAACAGGGAAAAGCAGTGATGGAGAAGTACAGTGCCTGGCTGAGGGTGAAGAATATCCTCATGAATCACAAGGTGAGAGTGGATTAGATTAAGTGCTTTGAAGAAAACCAGACCAAAGCTGGGGCGCAGTACTTGGCTGTTGGTTGTACTCAAAACACAGAGCTCGGCAGTGGGTCCGTTAGTTAGAACTGATGTAACTGCCACTGTGATATAAAAAACATCTCCTTCAACAGCAGGACTTAAGTGTTCCAGTCAGACAGAGACTGCTGCAACCTCCAGTGTCTGACCTTCAGGGCAGAACTTTCCATTGTGTCAGCGTGATGAAAGCCCATAATCCTCTGTAGCTGCAGGTGACAAGTGCCTGGTGCTCCCATTGCTAAAGCTGCTGGACATCCTTTGGCTCCAGGCTCTTCAGGGGCACTACTGTTTTAAGGTTAAATTCCACTTGCTCGTGTCATATTTTCCCTTGCATATTTCTAGAAACTACTTAGTTAAAGGTTTATATCTTAGGGTTTCATTACATATGCAATTTCACTGCGTAATGTAACAGGTTTCTGTCATTTGAACTAAATAAAGATTCTACTTCTAACCCCACACATTTTAACTTGTGTCGTCTCCAGTGTATATCATATCAGATGGACTTCACTGACAAGTGGAGATGGCTTCTTGACATGGTATTTTACAGATCTAATGTTCTTAGCATTTATGATTGTTTATGCAAAACCAGAAATCGCATCCCAGCCTGGGAAATCTGGTTTTACCTTTTAGGGCGACCTGTGATGAAGCGTGTGCCTGTATCTGCCAGTTTCATTGGTTTTCATTGTGAGATGTGTCTCAGGATCTGGGTTTTGAATATAAAAGAAAAATATGGCAGAAGGATGGCTTTGGTGTAAAAAGTCAACCAAAGGGCATCCAACTTCTTTCATTAGCTTCTCTTACATTGCAGCAGTAGTCTTGCACCAAAGTGAAATGGGAGATAACAGCAGGGATGTCTCAGCCAGGCTCTCTCTTCTTCCCTTCCTTTTCTTTTCCCCCCCTTTTCCCCCTTCTGAGCTAGAGAATAAAATTCAAGGAAGTGCAGGTTTCTGGAGAGCAGAGTTTCCTCTGTGAGACCGCAAAAAAAGAGTTGGGGTAATGGACAGCTCTTGGCCAGTTCTGCTGAGGCATGAACAACTCTCCTTTTCCTAACACAGAAGCAGCTGTTCTAGTCAGTAAAATAAAAATAGTGGTACCTAGAAGAGTGGCCTGATCTTCAAAACCTTGACTTTATGATATAACAAACAATTGCAACATCAGGAATAAGCTAGGCTTTAAGTGACCTCACTGCATTCGTACATACCTACGTCTAGCTGGATGTCTTTTTTTCATATTTCTATGTGCCTCTAATAATTTGTAGCAAATAGAATTGAGCAGGTCTTGTAGATGTGCGCATCTAAAGGAAAAAACATCTGAAAGACATTTAGTTCCAATTAGCTGGGCTTAGGTGCCATCTGGTGGTGAGAAAGCCAGTCCCAACTATAAAGCAAAATCATTGTAAAAGCCCTCAGGAAAGACAACGCTATTGCTTTAAACTTGAGCCATTTTCCACCTTGCACCAGTAAAAACAGGCTGGTAGAATCCTTGGCCTCCAGGACAGGGCAGGAGGATGAGCAAGGGCCTGTGGAGAACAGCTGAAAGCATCTGCACAGGGATCTTCTTCTCAAGCTGCAAATAATGCTTGTGAGCTCAGTCTTAAAAAATACATGCTTCCCTTTTCTGTGAGAAGGCTGGATAAGGACTACTTTGTGGGCTTTGGGTTGTGCATTTTTGGTGCTGTCTTTTTGTATATGTTCTTGTACCCCTGTATTGCACTAAAAGCAAATAAGCAGGAGCAACCATATTATGGCATCACACTTCAAAAACAAAAAATATAAACAAAACATTTTAAAAAGTAATTCCAAGATTGAGGTTTGAGGTCTGTTGTCACTGAAAGCAAGAAAATAATTAAGAGGATAAAAATGGCAAGTAATTTCAAGAACTGATTCTTTACCTTGCCCCTGAGTTTACCTGATAAACCCACACTGACTGGCATTTTAGTTTCAAGAATTCAGCTGCTTCTGAGCTGTGTCTGCTTTGCCCCAGTTTACATGATACGTGTCTTCAGCTACTGTTTTTTCTCAGAGCCACAACCCATCAGAGCCCTACATTCCCCCCCTGAATTCCTGGAAGCTGTTTTCCCTTATTGGTGAGGACTGGGGGAGGAGGAGGAAAGGAGTAAGCGGTAGACGAAAGGAGCCAGGGGCAGGTGAAAGAAGTGAGAGAAATGTCAGAGCAGGACTAAGTGAGAAAAAAAATTAATATTTAATTAGTGTTCTCTGTAAAACTTTACAAATGTACAGCATAGTGCAAAAACGCAGTCTCAGCACATCGCCTTCAAGTAAAATTAACAGTGTAAAAAGCCAAGGAACACAAGCTCGCGTCTTCACAAGAGTGGCTCTCCAATACTGTTCCTGCAGGTTCCTCTCTCACCATCAAGCTCCAATCTCATGTTTATAGTACAGCAAAAAGCCTAAAGAAAACCCCAAGAACTGAGTGGCTGCTCACAGCCTACTTCCAAGCCTGCTTGCAAGCAGCTCTCCCAGGATGCTTCATTCTTCAACCCCCAACCAGCCAATCCAGTAAGACACTGAAGTCTATGTTCAACCTCAGGCATGTGACAGGCTTCATAAAAATATGGGAAAACTACTCAGGAGCTTGAAATTAAGCACGTGCTTAAATGCCTTACTGGCCCTCTACATTCAGTGTTAATGTTAAGGCACCCTAGCGTGTGAAGGTTCAGAGAAGGGTGTAAATCTTGAACGTGCTCTGCCAGGTGATCTGAAACACCAGACAGTTTTTAATTGCCTATGAGAAAAGAAGTAAACAAGAGTGCATCTCAACTTTCCATCGCTGGAAATGACAAATGGGCTGACCTAGGTGAACTTTCTAAGCACAAACCTGTCGAAAAAGGAAAACCTTATCCATGATGCACTTGAGCACATCATCTAAATATCAGCCCAATGGGGGCTGCCAGAATTTTCCCTCAGTCCTGAACACAAACCAGTGTGGAATTGATTCAGAAGCTCTCACAACCTGGCTTCTGCAAAGACTGTACCACCAAGGTGGTGACAGAGCTCCCAGCACACAGTAATTACCTGGGGAAAAATGTGCCCAGAAGTGAATGTTTCTGAATTAACACATCTGTTCACATACTGAGAAACGGATGGAGCAAAGGGCTGTGACAGGAAGGCCCATTTAAAACATGCTCAGCTTATTTAAGAGAATTAGAGCCTGCTTTCATCTGACTGATAGATGACATTTTGGGGTGGATGCTGCTCGACCAGTCAAGATGCTCAGAAATACACTTTAGAACCAAGACTCGTCGTGGCGATAAAAGTAGGCAGAGCATCTCTTCAAATGATACTGGCACAGCTTGTACCTCCCCGTCTGAGCCCTCAGGAGGCCTGAGTGAGTTGGATTTCCTGGGTCTGCCCTGCTGCATTTGGGTAGCTTTCCTAAGGAAAAGTGACTCAATTAGAGGATACTGAGATAAATAATACGTTCTCACTAGAACTACAGCATAAAAAACAAAGCTCTGCTTTGTTGAGAAACTCAGGTGTCAGAAAACACATGGAAGAGGAAGATTGATTCAACCTTTGGAGGCTGGTCTCAGATTCACACAGGACAGAAGAAAAGTGAGTTGGTGGGCTAATCCTTCTGCCTCTCTCCTACACAGAGCAGCTGAGAAAATGGGATCCAATCAGTTAAACTGGGTCACCAGATTTTCTACATTACTAAACCAACAGGCACATTTTCAGAGAGAATAGAAGAGGTCAAGGCCAAAGAAAAAATCATTTGACTGGACAGGGAGTGCTTAGCCAGCACCAAAACCTGGAGTGCACTCCCTCAGCCCTCTTTGCACGTGGAAAATTGTGTGTGCAGAAGAGTCTATCCCTTTTATTTCCATCCCCCGAGTATGGGGGGCCCTGCCTTTATGTTAGGGAAAATAAATTTGGGGAAAAAAACCTGCCAAACAGCAATGCCCCTCAAATCAGCCTGGGATGCTTTGAGGTCTGGGATAGTCTGTAGCTCCCCTAGGAGCCAGAGACACATTCTTGGACAAAATGATCTTCTGCACATCCCAAGAGACCTTCATGTTCCTGTTCACCCTAGGAGGATATGGTAGAGACACGATTACATCCCATCAAAACCAGAAAATGGATAAAAGACTATTTTTAGAGCATTGGACTGGCATATAGAACTATTTTTCTATTTAAAAACAGCATCAAGAAGTGTCATGCAACTTAGCTAATCTGTGCTGCCCCAATAAAACCCAACAGTTTGCCTTTGCAGACACTGTTCAGGATCACTTTATTTTATCAAGTCCCTGATGTACTTTCAAGCTACTCTTCACTTAAGTTTTAGTAGAAGATTTGAAATTTCTAAAAGCATTTTCAAGAAAAAAAAAGTCCTGCCAAGTTCTCATTCTCATAGCAGCAACCACCAGAAGCAATGTTCTGTCTTAAAGTTGTTATCCTGGGCAAGCACTGAAATCCAGGTGCAGGGGGGGTAATGCAACATCTACTGACCATTCCCAGCTACTCAAAAAAGAAAGGGCCCAAAAAGAAACTCTCTTGTGGGTTCCTGAGTCGCTTTTGTTACTTCACATTCAAACCTGTGGATGCTTGGGTGGGTGGGAGGGAGATGTTGTTTCTTGGAAGCTGAATCACTGGGTGTTGTCAGTTGAAGAGCTCAGGTTTAATGGGATATCCCCTTGGACACCCACAGAGGACAGGTAGGAAGCCATATTTTCAGATGGAACATAAACTGGTGAACTTTCAGGCAAGCTGATGAGGTCATTTCCAAAGATTGACTGACGATCAATGAGGAACTGCTGGGCACTTTCAACAACAACATCCTTCCCTAGGAATGCAAATGGACAACAGAAAACTCAGTTTCATAGAATCTCAGAAGGGTTTGGGTTGGAAGGACCTCAAAGCCCATCCAGTTCCAACCCCCTGCCATGGGCAGGGACACCTCCCACTGGATCAGGGGGCTCAAAGGTCCATCCAACCTGCCTTGAACACCTCCAGGGATGGTGCAGTCACGACTTCTCTGAGCAACCTGTGCAAGGGTCTCCCCACCCTCAGAGGAAAACATTTCTTCCTAAGATCTCATCTCAATCTCCCCTCTTTCAGCCTAAAACCATTACCCCCGTCCTATTCCTGCACCCCCTGATCAAGAGCCCCTCCCCAGATTTCCTTTAGCCCCTTTCAATACTGGAAGGCTGCTCTAAGGGCTACCCTGAATTTTTGGAAGGCAAGTTACCAGAATTTACATATCTAGAAATGAAAAGTGGCAAATTCCCAATGCAACAGGAGGTGAAGGTCCTCACTCCAGGCAAAAAATGCTTGGAAACACTTGAGTCAAACTTGGACTCACTCAACACAACATTGACAGGAATCTCTGCAGGTTGCCAAGCTGGGTTCTGCCAGAAGTCAGAGATGACCAAATGGTGGAGACATTGAGAAGTGGATCAGAGCAGCTTCTCTTCTCCTTCTCTCAAGAACTGTATGTTTTGCCTCATCTTTGCAGAAGGAGAAGATCAGCTGGAAAATCACCTTGAGGTCTGCTTAAAGGTCTGGAGAAACTGAGACATAACCTCTGCCTCTGCCTGCTAGCAGCTACCAGGTCACCTCCTCTGCTTCAGGAGCCACAGGAAACACAGGACCCGTCGAGTTCTTACCAGCCCTCCTTCACTTAGGTCACCACATTGCTCTTAGGTGGTGATGAACAGGCAGAGTAAACAGTGGAGACACTGCTCTGATGTGGACCCAAGCAGGAGCACAGGCGGTTCAACTACATTTAACCCCACACACTTTTCCCACTGCTGAGTAACCAGCTCAGCAGTTGTTGTGGAAACACTTCTGACTGATAATCATGAAAGTAAAATAACAAAGGTGTTTTGTTTAACACCTTGATTACACCCCCAGACCCCAGGCTGCAGAAGCTGCCAGTGCCCCTACCTGGGCAGGTGTTGTTGAACGGTGGGGTGAACACTTTCGAGGACAGCTCAGTTGCATTCTTCTCCAGATCCACTGTGAGTCGCTGCATCTTGATGCAAAAATATAAACTACAATGTACAATTATACAAAGACAGGGGAGCTGTTAGAGCTAGGCCGTTCCTGAACATCAGTTCTTCAGCAATGCTGCACAACAACCACCAGCAATGCAAGCGGCTCTCACTGCCCTGCCTCCCCTCCCAGCATCACCTCCACTCTGCCAAAACAGCCAGAAGTGTGTGCTCAAGGGCAGATGTGCCTGAAGGAGAGGGCAAAGGGAGGTGTAATCCCCTCTGAGTGCTGGCTAACATGGTGTGAAGCTTCTGTCATGTTAGGGGCCAGGCTAGCATTACTATCATAGACTCTTCTGGTTGGAAAAGACCTTTGTGATCACTGAGTCCAACCGCACCCATCATCCACTAAACCATGTCCCTCAAAAAATCCTCTGCCTGTTTTTTAAACACCTCCAGGGATGGTGACTCAGCCACCTCCCTGGGCAGCTGTGCCAGGGCCTGACCACCCTTTCGGTAAAGAAATTCTTTCTACCATCCAGTCTGAACCTCCCCTGGCACAACTCATGGCCATTTCCCTTGTCCTGTCACCTGTCACTTGAGAGAAGAGATCAACACTCGCTCTCCCACAGCCTCCTTTCAGGCAGTTGTAGACAGTGATGAGGTCTCCCCTCAGCCTCCTCTTCTCCAAGCTAAAGAACCCCAGTTCCCACATCCGTTCCTCATAGGACTTGTTCTCCAGTCCCTTCCCCAGCCTTGTCGCCCTTCTCTGGATGTGCTCCAGCCTCTGAATGTCCTTCTTGTAGTGATGGGCCCAGAACTGACCCCAGTACTCGAGGTGTGGCCTCACCAGTGCCCAGTACAGGGGCACAATCACCTCCCTGGTCCTGCTGGCCACGCTGTTTCTGACACAGGCCAAGATGCCATTTGCCCTCTTGGCCACCTGGGCCACTGCTGGCTCATGTTCAGCTGCTGTCAACCAACACCCCCAGGTCCTTCTCCTCCAGGCAGCTCTCCAGCCACTCTTCCCCAAACCTGTAACGCTGCAGGGGGTTGTTGTGCCCCAAGTGCAGGACCTGGCACTTGGTCTTGTTAAACCTCATCCCGTTGGTCTCAGCCCACGGATCCAGCCTGTCCAGATCCCTTTGCACAGCCGCCCGTCCTTCAGGCAGATCCACACTGCCACCCAGCTTGGTGTCATCTGCAAACTTGCTAAGGGTGCACTCGATCCCTATGCCTGTCCCTGACTCGTTCCCACACCAAGCAAAATATGAAAGGAATTATCTTGCTTATGAGTGTCTTAAACTCCAGCTGGCTTTGGCTTCGGGTGTTACCCCAGGCTCCTCTGTGTGCATGACTCTCAGTAGGATGAGCAAGCCTGAGGGCTGGCTGCACCAGCTACTGTGAAATTCAGGGGAGTCGAGGGCTGAAGTATTCCTCATTGCAACCTCCCTCTTGGCCTTTTCAGGCAATCCATTATAAAACAGAATTCCCCTTGCTTCCAGGACTTGCTAATATTATCTATGTTATCTATCTCTTCAGATAGATAACACTCAGGACATAGAATTACCTAGTAAACCTGAACTTATTATATCAAAACCTGAAAAGGATAGTGATACCATGAAGAAGGTTTACAGACCTTTTGCACTTCATTAGAACAGATGATGCTTTGCTTGCACGGCTGTAGAGATGACACAACCATCCAAGCCTTTTTTCTACCCAGCTGATAGTGACAGCTCAGAAAATTCAGTCTCCAAAAAGGAGGAAAAACCCCAGCCATGAAATGCACTGTTTATTAAGTCACCATAAGCACTTCAGAAATGTCTGTATCAATGTCAATTCCAAAAAAATGCTGCCAAACCATTTCTCCTGGTTTCTTCTGCATGGGTACGCACAAACCTCTTTGCTAATTGCGTGTGGTTTTACTGCTCCTGAAATGTACAGGGATGGCTGTGCTTTATAAAGGCATATTTTGTGAAGGGCTTTGGCACAAAGACACTTGATGAATCTATGGCTTTAGTGGGAAGTGACATTCACACGAAGAGAAACTTTGGAGCAGTCAGTTTCAATCAGACTCCAGAACATCAATACTTGTCTAAACAAACTCTGGCTGAGTGGCAAAGGCAGGTCACAAGCACAAGGTAACGCTCTCAGCCTGCCCTCAGGAGATGTGTACTCACTGTGCTTTCCCACACTCTCCCCTCTGGCTGTACAATAGCTGAAGCATTCCTCAGTTATGCACAAGCTCTGCTTCAGAATTACATTATTGTCATTACCATCCTAGATCAGAAATACGCGTCTCTTACCGGGGACAGGCTGGCTTCCATCTCATTCAAATTCCACTCACTCAAAGATAAATTGGGATTAAAGACCTGTTAGGAGAAAAATGTAATTAAGCCTCTGAAAGGTATAATTGTTCGAGATGTCTGAGTCCCCAGGTGGCTGCCTGGGCTGCCTGCAGGGGGCTGTTACTAGAGAGCAACAAGGCCTCAGCCCTCTGACATGTGAACCAAAGCTCCAGGCAAAGGTTCATGAGGGCAGTGGTGGCTGCCCCATCCCTGGAGGTGTTCAAGGCCAGGTTGGATGGGGCTTTGAGCCCCCTGATCCAGTGGGAGGTGTCCCTGCCAATGGCAGGGGGGTGGAACTGGATGGGCTTTAAGGTCTCTTCTAACCCAAACCATCCTATGATTCTGTGGTTTGTAGCAGAGCCTGAGCAGCAACAGCTGAGTGGTGGGTGGGCACTAGTGCTGCTCTGTGAGCCCTGCTGCCTGCCAGCAGAGGAGCAGCACAGACTCCCAGTGTGTCGTAAACCAGGGGAGCTCTGTGTCACTGCACATAAAAATCAGAGCCCTTTTTTTCCACGTTTGGGTCCAAGGACACTTCCAGCTTCATATGGTTTTTAAAAGCATTCCAAAACACAGTAGCAGAGGGTAGATCTCTACTGCACCAATGCCTCAGTGCTGCTTTCTTGAGAAGTCCAAGCAATCTGGGAAAGAATCTGTTGTTCATGGGTACAGGTTTATGATTCATTTTCACTCTTGTGACATTCAGTTGCACAGAGAGAGAGAAGTGTGTCAGTAACAGGAAAACACCTCCTAACGAGGAAAAAACCCAGAAACCAAGAGAGACAGTGATAGAGCAGGTCAGTAGAAAAGCTTTCTGTAAAGTCAAGATCAATCCCAGGCACTTGGGAACTCACTTTAGGAGAATAAGATTGACTTTTGTTTAATGATTTTTCATTCCTGTTTATCCATGCAAGTTTGCCATGAGCCTGAATCTTTTACATACAGATATTTCCACTGTGTACTGAGTTATTTGATTATTGGCAAAAACCTTCCATACACCAACTATGTGTACAAGGAGAGAGCAAGTGAAAGAGAGAAATAAACAAACCTTCATATTTCTGCATATATGCTTAAGAAAAAAGCCACCATGCATTTCTAGAGAAAAGTGACTTGAGAATTGTAGACAGATAAATATCTCAGCAGAGAGAGAGAACTTCCCAGAACTTGAGGAAAAGGGTAGGGTAGGAGAGCTGAACACAATCTGGGAGTATCTAAGATGCAAAATATGCAAAAATAAAAACTAACCCACCCAAAGCAAACACCAACCCAGCCAGAGTCATATTAAACCTGGTTTAAGTAAGTGTGCTAGATTTTGTGATGGTCATTAACAAATGTTTAGTGCTCCTACAAGCTCAAATATGTCTATTTTGAGAAGAAATAAAACCCAGCATCATTTAAATTCTGAAATCCTGCCAGTTCCTACTAGCAGGTCTAAAGAGAGCTGGAAGCAAGAGACAGATAAAGCACTGCACAGGAACAAGCAGCACGGTCTATCTGATTTAGGACACTCACATCCAAGAGGCTGGCGGGCTCCAGGCCGTACTGCTGGCTCCTCAGCAGCAGCTGCAGCCCTTCCAAACTCCAGTCAGTGCCCTCCAATGGGTCTGAAATATCTGTTCTGAGAAAAGACAAGGGGAAACATTGCCACAAATGAGACTTGTGTGGATACCTAAAGAAAACAGGGCTGAGCAGCCTTCCAAGATAAGGTTTATCTGTAAATGTCATTTAGAAAACCATGAGCCCGCTGTCAGCCTGGGTTTGGGCCCTATCACTTGGTGTAATCACAGAAGTACAACCCAGCAGAGCCCAGAGGGGACTGGACTTCAAAATAATGAAACCTCCACTTATTTGTGCCAGACTTCTGCACTCAGTGAACACAGACTTCCCCCTCTCCATCCTGCTAGAGCCCCTCTGCTATGAGGACAGGCTGAGGGAGTTGGGGTTGTTCCGCCTGGAAAAGAGAAGGCTCCAGGGAGATCTTATAGTGGCATTCCAGTACTGTAAGGGGCTCCAGGAAAGCTGGGGAGGGGCTTTTTACAAGGGCCTGGAGAGATAGGAGGAGGGGGAATGGCTTTAAACTGGAAAGGAGAAGATTTAGATTGGACATTAGAATGAAATTCTTCACAATGAGGGCGGGGAGGCCCTGGCCCAGGTTGCCCAGGGAAGTTGTGGCTGCTCCATCCCTGGAGGTGTTCAAGGCCAGGTTGGATGGGGCTTTGAGCCCCCTGATCCAGTGGGAGGTGTCCCTGCCCATGGCAGGGGGCATTGGAACTGGATGGGCTTTGAGGTCCCTTCCAACCCAAACCATTCTATGATTCTATAATCCTTGTGAGTGACCTCACTTGCTATTTCCTGATTTTCAGGCTTGATTTTATAGCCTTTTACAAAGCCTTGCTCTGGAGAGCCTCCCATTTCCATGAGCCCCTCCTTTTCAAGGGACAAGCACAGCAATGCTGTGAAGTTTCATGGGTTTTCACCCTCAGTCAGAGATGGGGAAGCCAAGATCTCTCACAGTGTCAGCTCCCCAGTACCTCCCAGAAACACGTGGCCCACGTGACGGTGCCACACTGCCTGGCTGCCCCCTGAAGACAGAGCTAGCACTGACTCAGGAAAGTCACCTTGGAAAGGAGATGTAAATGGAGACCAGATTAAAGAGAAAAGTCTATTCGATTTTGCAGCACAGGAGAGAAAAAAAAGGGGACTTTATGTAATTGAAGACTCAACAAAACAAATGAGAGAGGGCACACAAGCTCCTGGAGGGGCAGTGCAGTCCAGTGGTCTGCATGGACGCTGGGCTGGGCTCCGGCTTTCACTTTGACCTTGGGCAAATCCTTCTCACTGCAAAAAGCCTCTTCCTGCTCCCCTGGCTCTGAGGCACATGCTCTGATAGCTTTTCCTCCATTGGGTCCTTCAAGCAAGTCATGCACAGATCCCCTACCCCTGTGAACTGTTCCCTGGGCTTCAAGGGCCCTATAAGCAGGTGCCACAGGTACAGGAGGGAGCTCACCAGGCTGCATTAGGTGACTCAAGTTCAGCCTCCCTTTCCCTCTGATTATTAGGAAGAGAGGACCATGAAACATGCAGGGCCACAGCTCTTTCTCACTGCCCTCACCTGTCCAGCAATGCCCTTCTGCCTCTTCTCTCAGATGGTTGTGAGGTCCCTGGTGGGGCTGCACCACAGCTCCCTTTGCCTTCCAGAACAGACTGAACCATGGCAACCGGGAGCACCGGGGGCTCAGAGCAAGCCCTGCAGCCTGGCAGGGGCACATCTGGCTCAGCGGTGGCTTTCACTCCAGGGCTGACTGGCTCCTCCTTGATCAGCATGAGGCACTTCTCTCTGCATCAGAGACACGAGTCAGCACCACACACATCCTCTCCACAAAGGCTTGGTGCTACTGGGAAGGGCAATAGCCCAAGGGCTTGCTTCCACTTCCCATCAAACTGCCCCACGGAGCCTTTCCATTCCCCTAGATGGGCAAAAAACCCACCCCTCAGCAACCTTGGTTTTTTTTCAGCAAGCTCAGAAACGTGCTCAGCTGGAATGTCTTCAGTCACTTCATCGGTCACAGCTACAATGGATTTGCTGCACTCAATCGTTTTGCAAATATGGAAAAATATTCTTCCATGTGATCATCATTCCCCAGATGAGTGTTGGGCTCTTGAGAGGTTAAAGGGTCACTAGGCTAGAGAGGTTCCCCTCAAACAGCAAAGTCTCCACAATAGAGACAGGAATGGGATCAGTGAGACCTTCCCATGCTGGAGTTAGGATTGGACCAGCGAGCACTCTAGAGATCTCTGCAACACAGGTCAGGATCCTGTGGCCCTGCAGGATTTAGAACAGAAGCTATCAAGATCTGGTGGTCCCAGACAGATGTTTCCTTGTTGGGAAGTGGATGTTTTCCTTTTTCCAGTGGGAGAGGCATTCCACATTATTCCTAGATGGACACGACATTGAAGTTCTGAACAGTAGCATTTTATATGTAAAAGTCTGCTCTGTACTACTTACAGGAGACTTCACAGCTCTCTAAAACTGCACAACTGGAGCCAAAGTGACAAAATCATGTAGATCAATAGACACAGGGCATGGAAAGCTACACTGAAAAAATAGTCTCTTACAACACTTACAGACTTGTTTCGCTGCTCGACAACGCATGAACACATCACACATATGGGATCGTGACTCTACAAAACCTTCCTCTGCATTCCTTTCAGACCATCTTCTGATCTCCTGAATGCCAAACTCCCACCAGAAGCTCATGTTGGTTTAAGGAAGCACCACACTCCTGAACTCATTTAGAGCCCTGGCTGGCTCAGATTCTCAAGTCATGCAGACACAGCACAGCTCAGAGGCCACCAGATGGCACTCAGTAATTAGCAGAAATAAGCAACTTGACTTGAAGGTTATATCAAAGCCTTTCTGCTTTAGAAATGGCTTCCAGGTTGGTTGGGTTTGGTGGTTTTTGTTGTTGTTGTTGTTGTTCTGGAGCTCTTTACATATTTCTAGCTGATTTTACAGCTATGGTTTCAATTATTAAGCAGATTTACAGGCAATTTCTAGACTATAACTGCTTCACTGCTATGCCTGAGAAACTGTTTCCATGATTCATCTGTCTACTTACTTTCCACTGACATAGTTGTTGCTCTTCTGCTACCAGCCCTGCACACACTGCCTGTCTGTGGCAGGAAGAGATAAGCATTAAAATACCTCTGCCTTCAGTTCTTAACTTCTGGGACCTTTTCACAGAAAAGCATCGGAAGTTGTTGTGATGCAACCTTTCTGTTCTCATCAGCAGAAAGATGGTTTCATTCTGTTTCTTCTTTGTCAAAGCCAAAGGGAAACTTCCTTTCTCTCTCAAGCAACCCAACAAGTGTGAGCATTGCATTATTTGGTAAACTATGAGACAGTCCCTGTCCTGAGAACAGAGTATAAAGAAACATGGAATATTTTTCAAAGAGGGGAGTGAAAGTTCTTAGCATGAAACTCAGGACTTTGTTTTGAAAGCTGGGCTATTATTATCCCTCCCCAATTTTGAAAATCCAACCCCAATTCTGAAAATCCAACCCACATTCCAATCTGGAAGAAAGATATTCTAGCCCACCATCTCTATAGAGACTTGGGAATCAGACAGAAGCTTTGGTAGAATTATAGCCAGGAAGAAGCCTTTTGAAGCTATGCATGTTCATACCCAGCTCTCCCTGCTTTTAATCACAAATGCGTTTACCTGTCATTTTCAGGAGAGGATTGAATATTTATTATGTTGGGTGGTGATGCTTCAGTAACATCAGATATGATGGGTCCTCCAGCAATTGCAGGGCTGTTTAAGCATGAGGCAGATTCTGTTGATGGCTAAGAGGAAAGCAAAAATCATATGGATTTACCCTTCTGAGGACCAGAACAAGTCCAAGGCCCTATCTGAGACAGGATCTACTCACTCTGCCCTTGAGCCCTCCTTGTATGGAAACCAAGAAAGCTTTTACCTACTGCAACCTTATGATTTCCTCTGGCTTTCTTCCAGTGACAGAGGTGCAGGTGTAAAATAAGCACCTCTCACAGCTACTGAGAGGTTTTACCATGTCTGACATTTTGCCTGGGCTGCGTAGCTTCCTCTGGAGGGAAAGCTCCAACTCAGCCCAGCTGGGGAGTAGGGGTCTCTCATTCCAGCTCAAGTGCTTTAACTCATGTGCCATGTGTCTGGTGCCCTGTGTTGGCGGCTTTGGGTGGTGGAGGTCCTTCAGTGACTGCAAAAATCTGGTTGTGGTCAGAAAGACCATAGTACCCACTCCTAGAACACACTCCTTCCTCTCTGCCCTTGAGGTGAGCCCGGCTGGGGTAACACCACAGAGAACCTGGTGTTGCTGCCTTTCCCTCCCACAACCCATCACCTCCCACACGAACACGGCAGCACAAGTGGATGCAAGCACACACTCCTCCCTGGAACAGGGGAGCTGAAGAAATAATAGATGTCACTCAGCTTTACAAGCCTCCTCTGCACTGCCAAACAGCTTACTCTGCATTATTGCTTCAAATGTTTTTCTGCTCTCGTCAAGGAAATCCCACAAACCCCAGAGACTGGCGTAAACCTACCGACTGTATGAAATAGGGGTCATGGAGGGGGTCTGTAGGCAAATTCCGGCTGAACTTGGACACTTGTGGAGCTGAGATCCCATTGTCAAGCATCAGAGGTCTGTGAAGAGGAACAGGTTTGTTTTCCCAGCGCACACTGACTGATTCCTGGTATCTCACACAAGCAACGTGTCTCAGCCAAGGGTTGTTTTCCCCTGGGTACTCTGTTTTCCGTCAGCTGCAAGGTACTTTCTTGTCCACTATGGACAAGGAAAGGGAACAACATCTTTGGAGGAGGTCACCATTAAAAAGGACATTAGTCATATAGAGACAGGATGATCTGGGGTTTGTAGATCTTATTTGAAAGATGCAAGTAAAATAACACATTCAATTCATCTCTTGAATTCAACAAATTAAATTCATATTTTCTTATAACTGTTAGTGGTTTCAAGCTCTGGGATGGATCCTCAGCTTGTTTAACTGGAGGGAGCTATGCTGAAATTATTAGTGGGAATCTGGCCTGTCATCAGCTCCCTTGCATTCAGGACTTCACTGGCAAAACCACATCTCCTTACGTAGCACTGCACCAAAGGAACCCAATGCCACCCACTCACTAAGCCATAAAACAGGGGGAGGCACAAAGCAAAGCAGAGCCTGAACTCATTGCATACAGGCTTTTAAAAAATGACTGACAGGTCTCACAGATGGCCACTGACAACAAAAAGTGAGTCTGCATGCTGGGTCCTGTAGCAGGAGTGCTTTGTGTTTAGTAAATGATCAAAACCAAGAGAAAATGAGAAGAAGCCTCAAAATGACACTGCCTTTCCATCGTGAAACTTCCTGGGTGGCAGTCCTTGGTTTCGTGATACAGTTCCAGAGAAGTTGGGAACTGATATATTTTGCTACACACCCAGTATTGTTAATGCTGTGATGATCCTATAAAACTGCCTGGCAAATCCCTCTTCTCCTCCCACTGCCTCGCAGCCAGGAAAGGCATCTTCAGTGTTCATTTGGAAGACAGATTTGGCTGAGGGCATCAGGGAAGCCAACAGTTCTTTCAACACTAGTGTCTAACTGGCTTGACAGAAGGTAATTCCTAGCTCCCTTCATCCTACAGACACTGGAGCTGGATACATATGGAGAAATTATGGGTTTGCTCAGACTCCAATTAGATCTGATGGTGAAGAGGATTATACTGCAGGACACTGTGACCACGGTGCTTGAGATCTCAGTGCTGTCTAACAGCTTGTTTAACAGCCTTTTTCTATTCTCTGATATTAACTCAAAACACAGAATAGAAAAGAACATCTGAATGACCCTGACATGGACCTTGTTAAGGCATAAGCAGCCCTTTAGCACACAGCAAGACATCACAGCCAGCCCTGTGCAATCACGAATTTGTAAGTGTCCAGCTCTCTGCTCTAGGACCCACAATTGAACCTCCTCATCCAACACTTCTTATCAAAGTAACTTCAGTGTCTAACCTACCTAACAGCCTCCCAAGTCAGATGTGCCCATCCTGTGCCCATCCCGGAGCCCAGAGTCAGCACTTGGGGCTGTGCCAGCAGTTGCTCCCGGCTGTACTCTCTGCTTTCTCCACTCATTTAAGAGAGGCAGGAGAACAGAGCTGTGAAAGGTAGAAGGGCAGATATAGACATAACAGCTGAGGTTCCATCAACAAGACCTTCACGTTTCCAGGGGAGAATAAACTCAAATTAACATGCCCAATAATGCTCAAACTGCAGTGGTCTCCTCTTCATAAGGAGGTCCACACAGCTGCTGTGCAGATAGTTCTGTGTTCTTCTCCTTTTGGCACGGTTTCTCACTAATGACTTGCTTTTTTAAAAAAAGCAGTAGCCTAAAACAATATTTCTTGGGCTGCAAAGCTTTTACAGGGAGGGCACGGCCCTGACTGTAGAAATGAGAGATCTGATCTGGCAACTCCTTTCTTGGCTTCTCCACTCCAGTGTGGAGGAAAATATCCCCACTCATGAACTTCAGTGCCTCAGAGCAGCTGATGTCCTCCCCTTGAGCCCTCTTCTTTGCCACCATTCTTTGTGCGGTGTTTATCCCTTTCAAGAGGCTCAGCAGAGGGGGCAGGCAGAGGTAAGAGCACCCAGCTAGCTTGTACAGGTTATAGGCTCTTTCATTCAGTCCTATGTTTCCTTTACAATCCTCACAAGAAGAGTCAGCCAAGAACAAGGACACAGACTGAAAGAAAACCAAGCCCCTTGAGCAGCCATTCTTGGGAAATGTGACTCCTTTCTCCAAGGCATGGAGAAAACTGAGCTGCCAAAGGTGGGAACTGGAGACAGGTCCCTGCTCGCAGCCTGAGCCACAAAGGCTAATTCTTCTTAGTAGCCCCTCTTACCTCTTTAGAGCACAAGGACCACAGAGTGAGAAATGCACAGCTGCTCTCCTGGAAGGCACTAAGCTTCCTAATTCAAGCTCCTCCATTCACTTGCCTTGAATACCTTATTTATGATTCTAAAGACATCCCTTAGCTAAAATCTCTCTCCACTTTCCTCTGTCAGGCCTGCAGGCCACGTGCCACCCAACCTGTGGGTCAAACCAAAGGTGTCTGGGGGCTGGCTGGGCCCAGCCCTGCTCCCGCTGATGACAAGAGGCAAAACTGGAACCTGTAGGACCAGCGCCAGGGTCTTGCCCTTTGCCCTCTCACCAGTTAGCATTCCCATCTCCCACCTCGCTCTCCCAAAAAAAGGTCACGAGCTGACAGGGTGCTTCTCTAAAGAGCACTGAATGGGACATGTCAGCAGGTCTGACTCGGCAGTTCAGCCCATTCATTTCCCATCACCATGGTGCCGGGTCCGGTGACCGCCTGCCTGGGCGAGCTGAGCTTGTGCTTTTAGTGAGGGGGCAGCATTATGCACCCGTGAGCGAGTGTGCACCACACAAGGGTACTTACAGCTTCCTCTTTATCCCAGTGCTGCTGGGGCTTGATTGGAGTTGGCCAAACAGAAACTGAATCAGCTGTCAGGAGAGATCAAAATCCAGTGTTAATCAGCAGAGTGATTCAGCACTCCCTGCTCTCACAGCCGTTCTTATCTCACACATTCCTCCCGACAGCACCCCAAAGCTGGGAGCAGCCACGAAATATGGGAGTCAAATTCCATGAGATGCTGGAGCCTGAAATTGAACTAAGCTTTCCAAGAACTCGAGCAACCTGCCTAGCTTTCAGGAAACACAGCCCGGTGCCTGCTTTGTGTGAAGGTTGCAGGTCCTCAGTGCTTTCTCTCTCCACCTGTGTGGATGCAGAGCTCCAGCTAGCCCTAACAGACTTGGGAATCCACCTGTGAAGAACACATGCAAACCTTCCTAGGCCTGGAGTTAAGACCTGACCTCCATAAAATTCTTTTGAGACCTTTATAAGAGGCTCTACAAAGTCTGACAAAAACTTTGCAAGAGAAAGAGGCAACTCCCTATGGGATATCTTGGATGGAGGTCTTAGCTCTTTCGGTTGAGTTTTTCAGCCCCATGAAATGCAGTGTTGATACAATAGGATGCTAAAAATGATGCAGAATGGCTTTGGAGAGGAATCACTTAGCAACGTATTCCCAGGTCAGCTTGAACCTAATGCTCTGCTTTGACCTCCAAACAAAGAGAGCATTATTATTATATATCACAGCTGCCTCTTACTCATTGCTCGATATAACAAAATAGAGTTGCATAAATGCCTCTACAATGAGTGGGGCGGCTGGTCCAGCCTCCAAGCTGGAGGAAGGTTTGTTAGCCTCGTGCATTTCTATCCAGTCCTATGACCCTGTGATGCCACGTGAGGGTCAGAACGTGGCTCTCAGGGGAATGGGAAATGTGACAGGCTCAGTCATGTCAGCACCACCTGGGAATCATTGGGGAAGGCCTTTTCTAGCGTGGGTCATGCTAGGTTTTAAGGTAGATGGCTCAGCAGGGCTCCTTCAGTCTAAAGGGTTGCACAGTAATTCCTCAGCTATACCAGTACCTCCAGAAAATGTAACAGTCACTGGATATGCCCACTGGGGGAAGTCTGCTGTCTGCCCAGTGCTGGCAGGAGCAGGAGGAGGAAAGAGGAAAGATTTGGGAAGCCGATACAAGTCAATTAGTGAGAGTTGGTCAGGGCTTTGATAGTGGTTTCTAACATCAATCGCTGCTGCTGAGGGCATAATCTATGCTTTGTTAACGACCTCTTCCCATAGGACACGTAAGAACACCACACAGTTTGAAAGAGAGGTAATATACTGTGATATCAGAGCGTGGAGAAGACTATGGGACATACACCAAGCAGTACAAGCGAGTTGGGAGTCTACGAGAGTGCTACCTTGTTGATCACTTTCTGTTGCTGTGAGTGGTTCTGCCGGAGAGAAACAACCTCCCGCCAAAGAACTTCGTTCTGCCTGAAAGCGAAACAGAAACTTTTTGTGAGCACGGGAACATCTCAACAGCCCACGGTGCTGCCACGAGGCACAGCAGACAGAATTGTGCAGTCTTTCTCGCTCTGGGGCTCTTGCAGTGCTTGGCATTTGTCAGATGTCCCAGCCAAGCTCACACGATTACTTTCCTTGTTCGCTCTCAACTTCAAAATAACTACAGACCTAAGCAAGGAAGAAAAACCAATAAAGAGAAGCTAAAATTTGTAGGGGAGGGTGCCAAGAGGGCACATGTGTTTAGTTCTTGTGGAACATTTGTGCCAAACTCAGAATTTCAGCAAGGCCTCATTTGCAACTTTGAATGACATCCACCAGGAGAGCTTTAGGCTGAATATTAGGAAGAATTTCTTTACTGAAAGAGTGGTGAAGCCTTGGAACTGGCTTCAAACTGGTGTTCAAAAAGCTTGTAGACGTGGCACTTTGGGACGTTATTCAGCAGGCACAGTGGTGTTGGGCTGATGGTTGGACTGGATCATCTTAAAGGTCTTTTCCAACCTTAATGATTCTATGATTCTATTGTTTGGATTATCAAGACTGATCTTCCTGCAGGATCCAAGAAAACCCAACCTCTCCCCAACTGCCTTCAGTGCACCCAAAGATCAGAGATTCTGCCTGCTGAAACTCCGTCCACGTTGTGGTGCAAAGGCGTGTTTGGGAGTGACTGGAGTAGCTAAAGAGATGCTTCTGCATCTGAAAGCCTTGAACAATGAGGACAGTGATGATTTCATTAGTGGGAGTCACTGATTTCATCCAGCACAGACCTGCGTGCAGCTTGCAATTGCACAGAGTGTATTTACTATTTGTCTGCAAATGCAGGACACAGGGGAGTTCCAGGCTTCCTGACCCAGAAAGTGGGATGGGGAGATGCAGAGTCTATTTACTGCACACTGCCTCCAAACCTGGATCCCCACCAAGTCTATGCTGCAAAAGTTTTACCACTCAATTTCTCTCAAGATTATGTGGATATACAAAACCCAACAGGCCAGCAAACCCCATAATACAGGTAAAATGTATTAATTCTTTTCCTACATAACCCTTAGATGTTTTAATCTTTCTAGTGTGGATTGATGGTAGAACTGCAAAGATGGGAGCTCAAAAGAGAGCAGCAGCTGCCCTGCTACAGCAGCTTGTGCAGCAAGAACCTCTGCAGTGAACTTTCTCTGCTGGTACTGACAGGGTTTTCAGCAAAGGAGCTTTCCTTAGTCTGACAGCTTGTACTGGAGTTATGTCCTAACAGCTCTTCATCAGTGTAAATTTCTTAACATGGTTTCAGCCCAGGATTTCTGGTCTGTCTTAGTTTATTACAATTGTGTGAAATCAAATGCAATTTTGCCTCTTGCCAGGTG
Organism: Dromococcyx pavoninus; assembly: GCA_033558185.1. Taxonomy (NCBI): domain Eukaryota; kingdom Metazoa; phylum Chordata; class Aves; order Cuculiformes; family Neomorphidae; genus Dromococcyx; species Dromococcyx pavoninus. Next base: position 571,101 of record JAUMJL010000371.1, on the reverse strand, counting down.
GAGGAAGGGAGCAAGCAAATCAAAAGAGAGAATAAACTAAAAGCAAGGCCAAATCATCAACAGTGAAATTATTTAAAAATTGAATAAAATACAAGCCTAGAAACTCTTTCATTGCCTTTTTATACAGATTTCATGGTGTGACTCCATGCATGTGCTAAGAAGTCTGGGAGTCATTAAAAACTGGGGTAGGATACAAATATTTATCCATTTCATGTAAGGGGCTGGGCTTAAAAACCATGTTGAGGTGGCACTTTGTGACATGGTTTAGCAGGCACAGTGGGGCCGGGCTGACAGACTGGATGAGCTTAGAGGTCTTTTCCAACCTTAATGACTCTATGATTCTATGAAGTTTCAGAGTATCTGCAATTCTCTCAAGGCCCAGGATGCCACCGGCCTCTGGTAATGTATGAATATCAGCTTTCATTATAAGAGAAAGGGGTTGGGTCTTTTTGATTATTCAAGTGCTTTTTAAACAAAGTTCTCTGTAAGAATTACAATTCTGGAGGCAAATAAAAACCTCTCCAAGTATATGATTCCTAGAACCATATCCATTTACTAAATTCCTAGCGAACAGCTCTGACTCTGAAAACCCCAGTGTCTCAGACAGCTGGAGGTCAGGTGGCCACGTGCAAGCAGCATTGTGTTTACTTCTTTTGTTCCTATACAACAATTTTGGTCATTTCAGAAAACACAGTCTTCAGAGAGATGTGTCCATGAACTAAACACTACAGCAGCTCTTGTGTATTTATATATTTTAGGCCACTTATGTGTTTTGGAGGTGGATGATGACAGAGATATTTATTTATTAATAGCTGGAGGGGACACCACCCCATTTCTGCCAAGGTCTCTTCTACGTGTGAGAAAGAGTTACATCTTTATCATCATTGCCACCTGGAGGGAATACAGGTAACCTGAGCTAAGTCCTCAGGTTATAGAAATACTTCCTGCATGGCTCCCTCTGTGCTTTCCTCATCTGTAAAGTGGAAGCACAGATGAAAAGAATGTGTTCACCTTTCACACAAGACAGAGAGGCTGAGCATGAGTTCATTTTGTAGACCATCAGATCTGCACAGAAGTCCTACATGTTATTGTCTCAACAGATGCAGTCCGCAGGCCGAGTTCCCAGCCCAGCACGCTCCTGGGGAGGGAGGTGTGTCAGGCTCCTCCTTTCAAACATTCCCCAAGACCAAAAACTCTCCAGAAGAAAATGCCTGTAAGAAGCAGCCTGAGTAGGATTCAACTCACTGTTTCATGTCCTGCACTTGACACTCCATGTTCTCCTGCTGACTTCTCAGTATCTGTACCTCGTATAGCAACCTGCTGAGGTCCTCCTGCCGCATCTTGGTCTCCTCACTTTTCACTACTGACACCTGAGGAATTAAAATCAAAGGTGGATTTTACCAAGACAAGAAAGGCCATGGACAGACAGTCATTGCTGTACCTTGGGTGCAGGACCCACCAGCCGGGCTCTGATGTACAAGGACAGGTGGCCAAGAAGGCCAATGGCATCTTGGCCTGTATCAGAAACAGCATGGCCAGCAGGACCAGGGAGGTGATGGTGCCCCTGTACTGGGCACTGGTGAGGCCACACCTCGGGTATTGGGTTCATTTCTGGGCCCTCACTACAGAAGGACATTGAGGTGTTGGAGCATGTCCAGAGAAGGGCAACGAGGCTGGGGAAGGGACTGGAGAATAAGCCCTATGAGGAGAGACTGAGGGAACTGGGGCTGTTTAGCTTGGAGAAGAGGAGGCTGAGGGGAGACCTCATCACTGTCTACAACTGCCTGAAAGGGGGCTGTGGGAGAGCGAGTGTTGATCTCTTCTCTCAAGTGACAGGTGACAGGACAAGGGGAAATGGCCATGAGTTGGACCAGGGGAGGTTCAGACTGGACATTGGGAAGAATTTCTTTACTGAAAGGGTGGTCAGGCACTGGCACAGCTGCCCAGGGAGGTGGCTGAGTCACCATCCCTGGAGGTGTTTAAAAAAAGGATAGATGAGTTTTTGAGGGACATGGTTTAGTGGATGATGGGTGCAGTTGGACTCAGTGATCTCAAACACCTTTTCCAACCAGAAGATTCTATGATTCTATGACAGGTGATGTGCACAAGAGTCCGAGCTGTCCTTAGGGTATTACTGAAAGAGCCAAAGGGATAAAATAGAGAAAAGGGAAGGACAAATCCTCTTGTACAGAGGGTCTGGTGACAGCACAACATCCTCCACCAGAGTGGGGACTTACTTCAAATCAGCCTGGGAGAAAAAATATAAAGGTATTTTGAGGACTGAGGAGGAATTGAACGAGGTTGTTTAATTAAATCTTTCTACTTTAACTACAGAGAGACCCAATCCAGCCTCATGTTACAGGAATGAGCCTGATGTAATGATTCACACTGACATATTACACTTGGATTTTCAGAAGGATTTTATGGAAGTCCCTTTTTTGAAATTGCTAGGCTAATTCAGTAAGAAAACAGCCCTTTTGGGGCATCAATAACAGGTTAAAAGGCAGTAAATAGAGGGCAGGAGTAGGCTATTTCTTCTACAAAACCAGGAGATGACTGCTGGGAGACCCCTCAGGAGTTATGCTGTACTTATCTAGAAAAGTGGGCAACAATTCCAAAGCAGAGTGGTGCGAAGCAAGCCTGGCCACACAACACTGCCTGGAGGTCTCATGATACTGAGCAACAGGGCAAAAAAGACAGAGAGAAAACTCTGATGACAGCCAGGCCCTGCACACCGAGGACACCCACCCCAACCATACATGGATATGGAGAGGACAGAAAGCAGACCACAGGGTGATCTTGGAGTTATGATGAACAGACTGTAGCATAAGAGCCCATAGGATGAAAGCAAACAAGCATTTTGGGAGCGATCAGGAGAGGATTGCAGCTGTGATAGAAACCTTCACAATCACCATGCTCTGGTCAATCTGCCCCAAATAAGGGAGAGGCCCAGGGCAGAGAGCCACTGTGGCCAGCACAGAAGGACTCCTGACAAGGAAAAATGAGGCATTTCCCACTTGATATGTGCCAGAGGTGGGAAACAAGGATTCACCACTGCTCTCCTAGCAGAAGGGAAACAAATAAAGAGACAACAAGCTTAAAGTAAAGCAAGGGAGCTACATCTCCACACAGCCCATTAGTTAAGTCGTGGGGCACATTGTAGAGGAAAGCTTTGAAAAAGCACCACACTGGTGGTGTGGAACCTTCTGGAAGAGTGGCCTGCTGCACCCCAGCCTTCCCACCCAGGGGCTGACAGGGTTCCTGCTGAGGCCGGCTGGTCTCTGTCACCCTGCCCACCGTCTCCTCACCTTTCTCTTGATGTGCTCCAGGAGGTGCTCGTGGCCCTGCAGGAAGCAGAGGTGCTGGAACTCGGTGTCATCCCGCTCAGGCTTGACAAGGCCCCCCTGCTCGATGTTCACCACCTTCCTGAAGCCATCTGCATGGAGAGGGCATGGGTGAAAGTCTGACAGACCCACAACCTCCTCCTCGCCTCCCACCCCATCCTTTTTGAAGATACTTCTATTGACTCCCCCCACTTTTGGAGCTGCTCCACTACTCAAGGCACAGCTGAGCCACCTCCTTGTGGCTGGGCCTTATCTACAATAAATCCAGCACTAGGGAGAGCCCTGTGCATCCCACTGGCCACACCATGAAAGCCTCGTGGGTAATCTCTTGAGCATGTTGGTTGGTCAAGAGCCAAAATGGTTGCTCTTGCAAAAGCTCTGCTTTGATTTGCAAGCCAAAAGGATTCAGGGGAAGGTTTTTCAAAGGTACAGAGCAGCATCAGGTGCCATTTTGGAGAAAAGTCTCACATGCACGTTTGGAAATCTACTTTGAGTACTTCTTTGAAGTCCTAGAAGGATTTCTAAACCATATATAAAGGCTGGGCCAAAATGGACAACAGGGCTTTTGCATAGTTAAATACCAGAGTTAAAACTTTACTGAGGAATTTGTGAGTTAGTCATTGAAAAACTTCTAAAAACTATCAGAAAAGAACCATATTTAATACAGTCATAGTCTGAAAATTACACCTAAACCTCCTTCAAGAGGTGAAAATGTCCAATCAGCAGGGCAAGTTTTGCAGGGAGAAGTACTGCCTGTTATTAGTTCAGTGTTCAGTGCTAGGGCTGGTGGAATGGATAAGCTCTGGGAATGCTGCTCTGTGTGTTTCTGAGGGAGGTGTCACAGCATCAGGCTGCTGGGAAAAGCCCCATGTAGAATAAAATGGAAGAGAAATAATAATGGATTATCAAATTGATTGAAGAAAAGCAGAAGATGTGGTAGCTGGGATTACACCTTGCAGTGTAATCTAACAGAAATTTTATGCTGGAATCCAAGGTACTGACAAGGAAATCTCTCCCATGGGGTCTGAGAGGAAGGTCCTCTTTGGCAAAATCAGTAATGCCACAAAAACAAGTATGTATGGGAGCTCAGTTTTTCTATCCACAATTCTCTTTCATGCCCCCTGTCCCACCCTTGCTTTCTGTCACTTCCCCAGGTCTGTAGGTCCCACAGGGCTTACACTCTGGAGTTTGAACTTACACATGTTCAGCTGCCGGACAAAACTGGCCATGTTGTTGTGTTTGAAATACTTGGGCAGCACCTCTTTGGCAAAGCGTCCTTGGTCAAACACATGGAAGCTGGTGCCATTCTGCAAAGGAGACAGGGACAAAGGTGAAGTCATAGGAGCATCCTGACCACGAGAAGGGCCCAGGAGGAGGTGATATCCTTCAGTCCTACAGCAGGGGAAGTTGTGCTTTCTGAATTGTCACCTTAAAGCTGATAAGAGTGACAACAGCCTTCAATGACAGATGTGCTCCTTTCAGTTCTGGTGGTCAGTCCTCTGTGACTGCAGTGTTGATCTTTTCCTACTAAGCTTTGCCACTGCTTTAGCTGAGAGCCCTGGGTGCCAGAAAGAAACTACAGACTTATGTATCCAAATAACTGGTAATCTGTGATCATCCCTCCTTGTGTGGACCTTGCAGAAAGATTCCGGTGTCTGAAGAAGGTCCTGGAAAGTGGGAATTGCCATCATAACCCCTCGAGCTGCTTGCACAAGTCCAACTCCAACCTATTTGCTCCAGAGCACAGCAGTCCTGGAGGGAGGCTGCCTGGCACAGAAAACACAGTGAGGTAAGAAAGCAAATCTTCACTGGAGAAAAGACAAGAAAGCAAATCACCCCTGGAGATATCACACTGATTGAGAAGCTCTACACACCATCTCATGATTATTTTTGAATATATACAGGCACAAGGGCAACCTGCAAAAGGTAAACAACCCACCTTTATGGTCCAAGCTAGCAACGTGCATGTTAACCAGATAAAATCTCCATTTCTGAGTTTGCACTGGCAGGATTCATGACTGGAAAACAATGCAAACTGCCTGGGATCCCTGTCAGAGACAAACTGCAGGCCATGTGCTTTCCCTGCCTGGCCTTCTACCTATTGACAGTTAAGCTGGTGCAGAGGGCACCTGTGAGACACAAAGCGCTGAAGCTGCCTTGAAACATTTTGCAAACAGCAATTGAGATGAGCTTTTTAAGGCAATTAATCTTCATCTGCAACCAACACTTAGAAACAACATTTCCTAAACCTCCAGCCTCAACAGATCAGTATCATCAGATATGATGATAGGGGGATCACCTTAAATCCTAGCTCTGCTCTGGGTTGGGAGTGCAGCACTGGGAATTTGAAGGAATGAGGAATCATGAACTCAGACATGGAGTTTGGGGCACATGTGGTATTTTTGTGAACTTGCAGAAAATGCTTTCTTCCAGCGGTTCACTGTGCCTTTGCTTGTGGAGAGAGAAGGAGCTGGGGAATCACCCAGCTGTGCAGCCTATGCTCATCACAGCTTTATAGAGAGAGATAAGACAGGGCAAAGGCATTGGCAGATGTTTGGCACTTACCAACTCAGCTGCAGCTGAGTTTCAAGTTTCAAGACAGGAGGGTCTGCACGGTGTTGGCAGGGAGGGGTCTGAGGTCAGCACAGCCACAGTCACCCTCCTGCTCCGTTCAGCGTTATTACCACCAGTTGAGCGTTGTGTCAGCGTGGGGGGTTATTTCACAGCACAGTGGTGTTTGACAGAGGAGGATGGTGTTTGATAAGAGCAAGCACTCTGGCTCTACGTGCAGTAAAGCACACCAGAGGTGTGTGGGTCGCATCACGCACCCATCACAGGGTCTGTAGCTGCACGGGGGCACTCAGGGCTGCACGGAGGCTTCTAAAGTGGGGAGTGTAATCAGGACCATGAGAAAGTTCAGCGACTAAAGAGGGGCCAGTGCTTGCCTACAGCCTGCCCAAAACCACCTGAAAACAGCCAGCTGTCAAGCTCTGCCACCTTGTTCATTGCCACATTTCCACCAAATCCCCTCTGTGCTCTGGCTCATTTGTCAGATCCAACAATTAACCCTGCATACACACAAACATATGACTCTGGGTCAGCTGCACTGCTTGCTCCTTGTTCACTTCTGCAAACACTGAACGTGACTGCTTGCCTTGATAGCACCCTTTGACCATCACCAGGGGCCCTCCTGTCATTCTTAACTCCATCCAGCAGAAGCAAAGGCTGGACAAGCACTTAAGAGATTTACTAATAACTGGAATTATCCTCACAGACTGAGCTTGCAGACATGACAGCAGGGACCAGGGGTTCTCAGCACTGCAAAGGCAGTTCTGGGGATAGAGCTGGTTTATCCTGCTTCCCTTGTACTTCTGCCCATTCACCCTCTCTGGAATACAGCTGTGTCCCCCAGGCTGGGCAGGCTGATGTGAAATGTGAGCATTCACAGGAGGGTTTCATGGACCTGAACATCTCCTTATGGCCTCTCTTGAGGGGCTATTCCTTCAAATTCAAGGCTACAATGTTCTCAGAAACTGATGTACTCAAAAGAGTCCCTACAGACTCAAGAGACTCTGGAGTTGTTTTGTGTTCACTGATGAACCATGCATGTGCCAGCTTGTTCCCATCCAGCAACAGTGCTTTGCATGTCTTGCATCATGGGAGCACAAGCTGGGAGAAACTCTGGAAGTCTTCTCTGCCCAAAGCAAAATTCACTCTGCAGCATGTCAGTCTTGGTCAATACTTATAATCTTAACTCTTTTTGACAGGCCCACGATGACAGAGACCCTGTGCCCTGCTCAGGCAAACTACTCCAGTGATTTGTTCTTCCTAACCACGTCTTTCATTTCAAAATTAACTTAATTACTACTGGTCCAATCTGATACAGACACAGGCAGCCGACTTCTCCTTTCCACCTTACACTGGCCTTTTATGTACAGGTAAACCATTTCCACATTTCCTCTCCATCTCTTCTCCTTCATGCTAAGAAACAGCTCCTAGGTCCTTAGAGAACCGATTTTCTGAGAGTTCTGATCACGTCTTAGGCATGCACACATTTTCTCAGCTACAACAACACTGATGAACAGAAGAGGAGGATGCAACATGGGAAACTTAGATATCTAAAAGCCTTACCATAACGTCCCAAGATTGCAGCTACAGCCTAAGATAGGTCACAGGAAAGCAGAGCGTGGTGGGGTCAGTCAGAACAAGTTAACAAACAGAGATTTATACATGTTAGAAATTCCTCTTAGTTTAAAAGTCCTTATTTTAAAGGCAGGATACTGAAACTCAGTGGCTGGGAGAGGCATGGCTATAATACCAACATCATAATGCAACTGGTGCCTTGGGTAACACTGCAGCTCAAACCCCATCTCAAGTTTTGAATGAAAACTCTGTTGCACACATGACAGAGAGGCTGCTTTAGACCTTTTTTTCCCTTTAAATCTGCTTTTGTTACAGATTCTTTATTTCAGAGAACAAGTTCATGCTCACAACTTATAACTCTCTGCTGAAGACAAATCACAGCATTATTTGCAGAAAGTCTTAATCAGGTCAAAAGCAGAGCATGGTATCAAAATACTGTGCTAGGGTGACAAATAAATCATTTGAATTCTCTGATTGCACTTAGTATGTTAAAATCTCAGTGACAAATAAGAAGCCCAAGCAAAGCAATCAATCCCTATCAAGCTGACAATCCATACCCACACCACCTTGATCATCACACAGATTAGTTGCAAAATCAAGTAAAGCTCTTCCAAAACATGAGTGATTTATTGTGCCAGTCTGAGATCTGTTTAAACTATAGGTTTCAGCCTCAGGTCTGAACGCTGTTTATCTGCTGCCTTCTCCCAAGGCTTTTGTGAAAGGTTGATAAAAAACACATGTGAAACAATGCAAAGAGCAGTGGAATTATTTAAGGGCTTTGCATCTTTTTTAGAAAATTTTAGGGAACTGCAGATTGAAGCAAGGTGAAAAAACCCTTGCTTTCTTAAAGAGGCTGGGTTTTTAAAAGATTCAGTATTAGATGCTTTAATTGAAATATGTAAATATTATTAAAACACTCTCAAACCATTGGTCTCTGAAACAGAAAGCCCACAATATCACAAATAAAGAATATCAAGCATATCCAAAAGGTTCCCTAATGGACTGTCAGTCCCTTTACTCTCCTGGCCAGCACTCATAAAGCAAAGGGAAGCTGCTGGGATACCATTTGGGCCTCACCCCTCAGTTTCCCCTGGTGTTGCAGGCACCGTGTGACACTCGGTACTCGGTGGTACTCACACTACTCCAGCAGATGAGATGGTTCGTTTCAGGATCTTCCACCAGCGTCCAGAGTTTGGTTAGGAAGGCTGGCACATTGCTGGAGTATCCATCCATCACCAGAGAGCTGGGTGAATCCTGCATAGTTTTTCAGTGCCCCAGCTACACTACCCCCATTGCTGCTGGCGTTCCTGCCTCCCCGCATGCGCGTGCGTCCCACAGAGAATGAACCACTCAATTTTATCCCAGGCCAGTGGAAAGTAGGCTCCCAGGGAGTCACATCAGCAGTGCTGCTGCTTGCGCTCCTAAAAACTCAGCACAATGAGATGGCATCACCAGCCCCAGAGAACAATAGACAGAATGAAAATGCACTGCAGCCGATCTCACAGAGCTGTGAATAAATACGCAGCGTCATGCAAAGGGAACACGTGCTGAGCAAGTTATGCTGGGAGCTTAGCAAGTCACCGGAGTGGATCTACCTGCTGAGAGCCTATGGGATGACCAGGCACAGCAATGCCAGGTTTGTGAAGGTGACTGAGTTGTGATTTTGGAATTTTCTTGCTCTAAACGTTGGCCGGCACAGATGAACAAGGGCTGGCCACACCTTAGGGCTCCACAACTTTGGCAGCTTTTGAAAAGTCAAAATTGTAAGCTGGCTTGGCTACAGAACCTTTGTTATTGGTCAAGAGAAATGATTTGGCTCTTGGGTGATAAGAGGGGGTGATAAAAATAGCTACACATAGAATCTAGATGACAATATGCTTTTTAAAAGGGGTAATGGTTTTAAGCTGAAAGAGGGGAGATTTAGATTAGACATTAGGAAGAAATGTTTTCCTGTGAGGGTGGTGAGGCCCTGGCACAGGTTGCCCAGAGAAGCTGTGGATGCCCTGTCTCTGGAGATGTTCAAGTCCAGGTTGGATTGGGGTTTGAGCCCCCTCATCCGGTGGGAGGTGTCCCTGCCCACAGCAGAGGGGTTGAAACTGGATGATCTTTAAGGTCCCTTCCAACCCAAACCATTCTATGATTCTATGATTATTATAATAAATGCTTTAGATAGCTCTAAATAGGTGCTCACAGTGTAGCTTCATGCCAGGATCATTTCAACTCAGAAACTGCTCTTCAAATAACATCCACCAAAATCTTTGGTAAAACAGCCCAACACTCATATCTTAATTCAGATGCAAGATAACTTGCATGTGGATGCAGATATCAGATGCAAAAACTGTCAACAGTCTTGATTCCCCCTAAGAAATATTAACAATGTCATGAAAGCAAAGAAAAAAGGCATTCAAATCATCTAGAAATCTTATACCTGAGCAGAGGAAAGACAATATGGACAAGGGAATTTGCAGGCCGTGTGCCTGTGAGTGTTCTTTAAGTGCTCTTTCTCCTGCTCGTATTTGCTAACATAATTCAGCTCCTGTTATATCCCTCCAAGCTGGAAGTACCTGACCACTGCACAGCAGATGAGTTCACCATCCCTGAAATGCCAGAAGAGGAATTAACAAGGTTAGAGCAGATTTCCCATCAGATGAGCACAGTTTGTTGCTATAGCTCATGGAACCTGCATGGCTAAGCACCCCCTGGGCAGAAAAAGGCTGTGTCAAAGCTGCCGCTTCCTTAACAATTTTTAAGACTTTGAGATTCTTTTAAAACGTAAAATCAAAATTAAACTTCATTGAGGTCCTCAATAAAATCCCACGAAGGGTAAACTCAGCAATTCTGCTAAATAAAGAAGCAGAGAAGAAAAATATCTGCCCTTCATATCTCCATAAAGAACAAAAAAGGGGGATGGGAGGGAATTCCAGTTCTCTGTAAAGCTCTCTCTCACATTTGAGTGTAAATGCTTGGTCTGCAGAAGAGGTGTGCATCATACATAACAGCCAGTGCTGGTGGAACAGCACGTGCTCAGGGACTGCAGAGGGCATTCTGCAGCATTTTCCTTATAGCCCTAAATCTTCTTTCCCTATCCTCTTGCAGATCCCCCCAGTTTCCCCAAGGAGTCGACAGGAGCTGATCTCTGAACTGCCACTGGTTTCCAGGGGCGCTGTTCTTGCTGACCTTCAGAGTGCATGGTTTCAGACTGGGGCAGTGCATGAGGAATGCTTTTATCACCTCCTGTGCCTCACATATTTATTTTTCACTGATAAACAGAAGGCCTATAGCAGAAACTGGTAGCGTAATTCCAGTGGTCCTTGTCTGTGATGAGTTGTGACAGTCTGAAAAAGACATTTTATTACTGTGACTCCAGTTGTCAGAAATGGCATTTATACATCTCTAACATCAAAATGGAAAAGTGTATTTTGATTAACCTTTCATGAGAACTATAATGCAAAGGAATAAGTGCCTGGAGAGAAGGGTGAGGTTCACAGAGTCAGGCCATTACCTTTTTCATTCATCATCTTCCTAAACGTGTTTTATCCATCTTCTAGATTTCTGCAAAAATAAAACTACCAACCTGACATATTTTTTTCAGCCCTCTTATAAACAAATGAGGGATTTTTACATGCAAACATTCCCCCTCCTAGACCAGCACTGGAGCTTGGACTAAGTCTCACAACCTCCCTCTGAATTTCATAGCAGGCTTTCTTGCTTTTGAGACCCCAGTCCTGGAGTCACAGCACTATCTCAGCTCCACAGGTTTCATTTAAATGAAAACCTGTACTTCTAGACAGCCCTGAAGCAGGGAAAGAGTTGAAAAACATGAAGCAAGTACAGAGCAGCGATGCAAAAAAGCATAATGCAGAGAGGAACACAACTGCACATTTTTCTAGAATATGCTGCTCTGAAGTGTGACTCATTTTGAGCATGAGGTGGAAGTAGCATTGCAGCTCTACTATCTTATCTACCATCATATCAGTGACAACCGCCTTTCCACCAACCACTGAGCTAGGAAGGCCAAGCGATACCGTCCTGTTTCCTTCCTGGGAACTCATTATGCGTTATCATTTTCTCTGACAATCGCCTTGACAGCTTGGAAAAGCTTAAAAATATGGCCTGAGAGCAGGCAGGCAGACAGAAAGGCAAACCCATGAGTGTTCCTTTAAGTAACTGAATGGCTGGGAGGGAGGGAGGAGCACGGTTCATGGCCTGTGAAGGCTGTGGGTTGGCTTGGGTTCGCTTTGGGTGCCTGCCCCGGAGAGGACAGCGGGTTTGGAGCAGCTCTCGTGAGCCATCGAGGATCTCTGAGCTTTATAAACCACGTGACAGAGGAGCACTGCTGGTCGCCGCGCCGAGCTGCGTCAGCTCTAGCACAGCAGGGCCCAAGGAAGCCAGGCTGATGTGGGCAGATGTGGGCTGGGAACGAGCAGCCCAAAGAGGAACGGGCGGTGCTGCACCCACACGAGATGCCCAATAGTGCCCAGGCCTGGAGGCTGGCAGCGGATGGAAGCCCCCGCCACCGCATCCCCTCCAAGCAGTCCAGGCAGGGACACAACGCAACTTTTGAGCAGAAGGTCTTCTTCTGCCCTCCCCAGAGGGAGAAGTAGAGGAGGAGATGCCAAAAATAACCACAAAAATAACCTTCCCAGCACACAGGCAGGGAGCCAGGATGCTGTGCTACCCTTTATGGGAACGCACAGATTAATAGTCCTGTCTTCCTCCTTCTCCAGTGCCTGTCCCCACCCCGACTTATCCTGCAGGGCCCCGGCAGCAGGACTAGGAGCTGCCAGGCTCAGGGGAATCCCCGGAAAGCAGGGGGGCTCAGGGCTCCAGAGCACATCCTCCCCCAGCTGCAGGACACCTAAATCTCGCACTGGCTGAGCCCCACTGAGCCACCGCCTCTCACCCCACTGGCATCTTTATTTCCCAAGTGGGAAACAACGGTTTGAAACTTCAAGTGTTTTCTAATCACTTTGATTTTGCCACAGGGGATGCTCCCTGAAAGCACACTCTCAGCAAGGGTCAGTGGAAGAGAAACTTGGGCCACAGCTACCCCTTCTTTTTTTACCTTCTCAATATACAGCGAACAGAGAAGAAAATGTTTCAGACATGGGTTGCTGATGGTCCCCACAGCAACTCACCCTGTGGTTCCCACCCAACTCTGGAAGCCAGCACTACTTCAGGCTTGTTTTTTGTAGGGGAAGGTTGGGATGTCTGAGCCCCATTAATTCATAAATGCATAAACTCACGAGTTCCTTCTTAAACCATCAGCAAATAAAAGCCTGGTTTCTGGAAGCGCTGGCACCACCAGGCCACCGACACTGAAGGTGTCCTGGATGCTGTCTGCAAACCAGAGCACCCAGGAGAGCCAGTCTGGATTAACCTTTCAAGGATTTATTTAAATTACATGTTTCCTTTGGCAAAAAAATTTTGCTTATATTGTTAAAATACTGTTGCTGCAAGATAGCATTAAACATATATGTATTTTAATATATATCTGTATATATAAAATATTTTATAATGCTTTCTCCTTTTGTTCCACTTCAGTTCCCTGGAGCATTTACACAAACCAACTGCCAAGCCAGAGTGACAGCAGATAGCACGTGGCCAGAAAATCTGGCCCCAGGCCCATGTCACCTTATCACCAGCTGGGGATAAACCAGGGAGCTGCTGTTACCTCTCTGCTCGCGAGAGGACATCTATGCAAGACAAGCGCAGCCTGGGAACTTGAGATTGAGTGCTGAAGACACAAATCTTTGCTTTGCTTGCCACGGAATCTCTCATGGACTCGGGAAAAGCTGCTTTACTCTCCCCGTTCAGTTCATCAGAGGAGCACAGTGGATTTAACAGCCTCATCCAGCCCCGAAAGAGGTGGGAGACTGTTCAGGTATCACTGTAGGAAGGGCTAAACCAGAGCACCCAGCAGAATTCAGTGACTATATTGACACCATCCCCTTAGTCCTCCTGCAGGAGATGTGAGGACCAGCCCAGGTGTCACTATGCTCAGTATCTTGCTGCTCTGATTTTGCTAAGCAGGGTCTCAGAGGCCTCCTCCATCAGCATTGCTCTCACAGTGTCCAACTTCCTGCTCATTTCCTTTAGGATCTTTCCTCCTCCACCCACTGCACTCTTGGATAGCAGCATCCCATTGAGCCTGCTGGATTTGTCTGGAGAAGAATACTCCACATCCTTAAACCCTTTCCCCTCCTAAGCAAATAGACACCCCAGGATGCTGTTACAGATGCTGCAAAGTTACTGTGTTCCTCAAATTATCCTAGGATAACTTTTCAAAATGAGCTCCAGGGAAGGGAGGGTGTAAGAGTCGAACTTCCTCTGCTGCTCAGTAATTACCAACCCAACCAATCTTTGTTTCCACTGTTCATTCTGTATTAGCAGCACGGGGAGAAAGATGACAAGTGCAGGCCAGGACCTACCAGTGCCATCAGCCACAAGCTAGGCAAGGGGTTCAAAGAATCCCACTTTCCTTCATCTCTAGAGGATTAGGGACATGCACTCAGTCGCAGCTGGTGGGCAGCTCTCGAGCTGCCTGAACAGAGTAATTTCTGACCATCTTATAGATATCCACCTGCACCAGTGACCGAAGCTGGGTGGGCATTCAGCTGCCACCAGAGCCACGAGCCCCGTTGTGGCGTGAAGGCATCAAGGCTGAGCAAGAACCGTTCTGCCCTCCCCAGCAAACAGCATCCATCCCCGTTGGAGGCTTCACCACCGCCTTCGGATGGAAGCAACGGGGGCTGAAACCCTGCCGGGCTGGGAGTAACGCAGGCTGGGGTTTGGGGCAGAACGAGAGGAATGGGAAGATATTCCCAGAAAGTGAATATCCCTTGCATTTCGGTGGCACGGTTTCTATTGTTCCGTTATCCGGCTCTACCTGTGTCCTGAACGGAGCCTGTCCGGCTGCGCCATTGAGCAGCAGGCAGTGCTGGTGCCCATTCCCAGTGCAGCGGGCAGCGCCGGTGCCCGTGCCCGTGCCCGTTCCCAGTGCAGCAGCAGGCGGTACCGGTCCCTGTTGCACACGTTCCCAATGAGGCGGACAGTGCCCGTGCCCGTTCCCGGAGAGGGGAGCGGTAACGATGCCCGTTCCTAGTGCACCAGGCGGTACCGGTGTCCGTTTTGTCCGGTACCGGTGGAGCAGCGGGCGGTACCGGTGCCCGTTCCCAGTGCAGCACTAGGCGGTACCCGTGCCCGTTCCGCCGGTCCCCGTTACCGGAGCAGCGGGCGGTACAGGTGCCCGGTCCCGGTGGAGCAGCGGGCGGTACCGGTGCCCATTCCCGGTGCAGCAGCAGGTGGTACCGATGCCCGTTCTGCCGGTCCCCGTTACCGGAGCAGCGGGCGGTACCGATGCCCGTTCTACCCGTTGCCGGTGTGGCAGACGGTACAAGTGCCCGTTCCTGTTCCCCGTGCAGCAGCGGGCGGTACCGGTGCCTGTCCCGCCCGTTCCCCGTGCAGCGGGCGGTGCCGCGCAGAGACGGAAGCGGCGCCGGGAGGAGGAGGAGGCGGTGGTAAGGGCGGCCGGGGCTGCGGGTGGGGGTCGGGGTCCCGGAGCCGGCCTCGGGGCTCTCGGAGCTCTCCCCGGTGTCTCTGGTGTCCGAGCTGGGCGCACCCAGGCGGGGGGACCAACCGGGCATCCCCGCGGGCGGTACCCGGGCTGGGGCTGCCCCAGCTCTTCTCGCTTCAAATATAGCCAGGCCCCTCCCCGTTACAGGAATCCACAGCCTGGCTGTGCCAGAGGTCGGCAAAACACGGGATAACAGCAATCCCGTGGGTTCCCGGCTGCCGGGGACTGGTTTTCCTTAAGCACCCCGCAACGGTGTGAGCGCTGCTGCTGGGATGGGGCGGCGCCGCTCGGGCTGGAAGGTCGCCCGCTGGGGTACCACGCAGTGCCACAGCAGCAAAGGGCTCCTTACCTGGGTCGGTGCAAGCCTGGTGCATTCCCAGGCTCCCACTGAGCTGTCGGATCAGGCGGTTGTGGAGCAGCAAGAGCCTGGTTTGCTTTGGGAAGGGATGCAGCGGCAGCGGGGACCATGCTGCGGCAAGGGGAGAGGGATGAAGCAGGGTCCGTGCGCTTCTTGCTCCTCTGGGAGCTCTCAGAGATGTGCACTGCAAAAGATAAACTGTTCCATGTGTTAAAGCTTTCAAATATCCCACACCTGTGTTTTTCTCAGATTTCTGTTACCCTCCTTCTGCGAGATGCTAGGAGATGGGTGCCCACTGGCACTGGCACAGGTTGCCCAGAGAAGTGGTGGCTTCCCTATCCCTGGAGGTGTTCAAGGCCAGGTTGGATGGAGCTTTGAGCAACCTGATCCTGTGGGAGGTGTCCTTGCCCGTGGCAGGGGGGTTGGAACTGGATGGGCTTTAAAGTCTGTTCCAACACAAGCCATTCCATGTTTCTATGATCTCAGACTTACCTGTGTTTGGAAGCTCAGGCCAGACCTAGACTGCAGCAGCAGTGCATCCTCCTCTTTCTTCCTTACAAGATGCTTTCCTAAAAGGCCTGTGTGATTTGCAAGCCCGTGGCCTGGCAACACTCACTCCTGTGTCCCACAGGCATTGCTTGAACTCCAAGTTCAGTGGAAATGTTGTGATTTTCTGGTTACTTCCTGTATTTTCTGAACAAGGAAACGGCTCCGGTGCTGGGCACGGTTTGAGGCTATAGTAAGGAAATGGGGTGGGCTGTAGAGATGTTTCCCAGCGCCAGCTACTGCCTGGAGGAGGACAGCCTGTCCATGGGAGGTCATCCTTCTGGGCCTGGCAGCCCTTGGAGACAAAAGACTTGCACACCCACCCACATTTGAACAGAAGGACACTGTCATGGCCAGCAGATGTGTTGTCAGGCCAATGCTTGGCAGCTGAGGGAGGGCTGTTGGGGTTGAGCAAGAAGGCAGAAAGCAGGAAGGAAGAGATGCCTGTAGGAAACAGCTGGTGGTGTGACAGGGGTGAAAACAAGGACTTGGAGGGATTAGGACATTGGACTGGGGCTGGATGTGCTGTCTTCCCGATATGCTGCTGCAAGAGGCAGTTGGTGGAAGAGGAATAATAAATGAGCTAGTATGAAACACAGAGGGGATAGCCCTGAGTGCCACATGAGCCCTGGGCTCCGTAATGTGGACATCCAGGGGACTGAAACCCTGGGCAAAACGCCTGTGCCTGAAATAGGGCTTCAGTCCACGTGAACATGCCAGAACCAGGGCTGCTGGGTACTCCCTGGAGAGTGCCAACTATGGATCTTCAGACTTTGCCAGGTTGGCTGGGCAGTCAGAGGCACGAGGACTGCAACTTTGCTTCAGAGTCTCTTTGGACTATAAAATGAATGTACTCCAGCAGAAAATGAAAGCAGAGCTTTGTCAGCTGCTGAGTCTTTAGGACACCTTGTCCCACTGTGCTATGCTTTACAGAAGAATAGCAAACTCCTCAAAGGTTACACTTGATTTAACGTCACCACCTCCTGGGAAATAAGGGTAAACCCCCATAATCCTGTCATGCTTGTGCTTAGTGCTTGCTGTAAGCACTCACCTGGCATCAGGCCATTTTCCCTATGGTCTCCCAGCTCACCTGTGTGATTTTGTAGGGTGCTGAAGATGGCAGGCAGCTCCTCTCCTTGGATCGGCAGTGCTTATCTCTTCCTCCAGTCAACGTGCAAGACCATCGTTCTGCCATCCCTCTACGAAAGCTCCCAGAAGAAACCTAATGTGTTCAAGGCATTGAAGCTGGCATTAGCAGGTACCCATCCTCTCTGACATCTTGGCACGTTGTCTCATCTCTTCGCGCAGTGCCGTGCCTTGCTTTAATCTCAAACTCATGGGTAAGGAAAGCTGTGGAATTTAGGAAAGACAGTAAGGTGGAGCAAGTTCAACACAGGTCCACCAAGATGGTTGGGGGTTGGAGCACTAATCCTATGAAGAGAGGCTGAGGGAGATGGACCTATTTAGCCTGGAGAAGAGAAGGCTTTGGGGGACCTACCAACAGCCTTCCAGATCCTAGGGAGAGGGTGAGCTAGAGCCACACTCTTCACAGTGGTACACAGGGAATGAGAGACAGCAGGCATGAATTGAAACAAGAGTTAGATATCAAACAAAAGGACAAACATTTTTCCCATGAGGACAATCAAGCAGTTGCCCAGAGCGACTGTGTATTCTCCATCCTTGGGAGTTTTTAAAACAGGACTGGGTAAACCCCTGAGCAATTTAGTCTGACCTCAGAGCTGACCCTGCTTTGCTTGGGAGGTTGGGCTAGAGACTTCCTGGGCTTCCTTCCAGCTTGAACTATCCTATGAGTTATCCTACTTTATGAATGTTTGTTTAAACTCATTTATGTAAGATGGGAAAAAAATTGCAATTGCTGTGAAAGAAGATTTAATTTCTGCTTTGAGAAGCTGATTTTTAAAATGGGTGATAGGCAGTATACATTCTTTTCTGATATAAATGGGCACAAGTGCTTTGGCTTCAGCTGTACATGATCCTGTTTATGGCAGAAAAGAACCTGAGATGCAGCTGGCCATAAAAACCTGTTTCTTTATTCATTCAGGCACCAAGCTGCAGAATAATAGTAATTTGAAGAGTTTATCATATTTGCCCTGAATGACTTTCATGGTGTTCTTCCCCTGTCATACAACTTAGCCTATATTGTTTAACTGGGCTTGGGTAACTGTACTGCAATTTCTTCTGGCAGTCATCAGCCTAGCAAAGCCAGCTAGTTTATCCCATACTGGCTTGCTCATTCTGCAGCTCAACCCAAAGATGTGAAGCCCAACACAGTTGTCGAGTTCTGCTCAATTTATGGCTGCTTTTGTGTCACTGGAATGTGAATCTGCTCAGATATTTAAAGGAAAGCCCACAAAACCTCTAAATCCTACCATGCTTATTCAGACCTAAAAAGGACATGAAATCTGAAGCTGTCTAAAGTCTCATGAAGAAATGCACTAAGTCCTCTCTCTTGAGGTGGCTTTATGACTGTCTTGTACACCGTAAAGGCTCCCATACCTGTACGGCTTTTCCCTCTCCAGCCCTCTTACCTTGTTACTGAAGCTTTTATTTACCCAGCAGTCATGAAAAAAAAACAAAAAGCATGAAGGAAGCATTTCTCATCAGCAACAGTGAATTAAAATGCCATTCCTTGGTGCCTTGCCTCATGTCCCACTTACACATCTGGTCCAAACTAGACTTTCTGATGCAACCAGGAGTCTGCAAACCCTCTAAAGCTGCTGTTAGATCATGTTCTTCTAAATGCCAAGTCACTTGTCCTGGTTAAAGCAGAGCACACCAGTCTGCCTGGCCTTGGGATTCTTCTCCAAGCATGTCTAAATAATGTTGTGCCACTTGGTTTAGAAATGTAGTGCCAGTCTGAGCTGGTACCCCCATCCAGCCCCCTGCAGTGACAGGCCAAGGGGTTAATTCTTGTCTGGGCAACAATTAACCCATCCCCAGGCCTCCACTGCAAAAGAGAAAAACACATACTTCAAACTGCCATCATCAGCATATAAAATCCCTGTGGAGACAAGGTCAATGTGTACAGCTAATCAAAACTAAATTTCACTGGGAAAGGGAAGACCGAAGGCCTGGCCAATCTCTGTTGTCCCTGTTGCTCGTGCTCCCCCTGTGCCAATGTTAGAGGGCACATCCCTGGCCTCTCCTTGCTTAGGATTTACTGTGAATTAATTCTCTGTGCAAAAGAGCTTAACAAGTCAAGACCAAATCGCAAGCAGCCCAAATTCCTGGGGCTGGATTTATCGTTTGCCATTGATGTGTTGAAGGCTCAGAGCCAGCCTCTAAGCATGGAGTGGAAAGGAAATTCTGGATCTCTTTCCAGGACCTTCATCATTGCGTAGAACTCCAGTCACAAGGATGGAACTCTGACTGAGCACTGAGCTGAACATCTGTCTATAAGACTTCCCTGTGCTACCAGTTTTGTTGTAACCATTTGTCCCTTGGAAATGGAACCTCAAACTTAAAACCTTCCCTAATAAAGAGTGCTGAGTTGGTTACCTGGGCTGTAGTACCACGCAGCTTCATCTGGACACCATGCTTCATGGTGATTGATGGTGGCAGGGCAGCGTTCCTCTTGGTTTTACACAGAGGTTTTTCATCCCAGAGAACTTTTATCACAGAAGAGAATTCAAAAGCTACTCCATTTTAGGCTTGGTGGTGGATGGGAGTGGGTCTGGGTTGTCTGCCTCGTGCCTGCATAGTGACTCTGCTTACCTGTCCGTCCCAGACTCCACCGGCAGCGTGAATGGTGTGGACATGCTCAAAGTGCACTGCAGCCACCCACACCTGATAGTCCAGCTCAAGTTCTGCAAGCAGGAGAACTGCCGCCGCTTCCTGCGCAGTTACCGGGAAGGAGCGCTCCAGCAGTCCCTGCAAAACCATCTCCAGCTCTCCTTGGCCGTGACCACGGTCCCTCTTGAAATGGAGCTGAAGGCTGGCAACGAGCACCTTGACAACATGCTGAAGGATGAGGATCGCTGCCTGGAGTGCATCTACAGAGAAAAGGTGAATAGGAGAGAGAGGGAGGCAGCAGGGAGGGGTGGAGGCACAGGGCTCGGGGAGGTGAGGGCACATCCTGCTCTGCTGCAGTGTGCTGGGTTGCTGACTTCTCTGTCCTTTAGTTCTTAACTGTAATACAGAGAAAGAGCTCTGCCCTTCTCCAGAAAAGAGCTGTGCACTTTTCTGGAAGGGCAATAGAGTTACCTAAAAGAGCCTACAGAGAGATTGTGCTAAATCACTGTGCTCTCTGTGTATAACAATTAGTATGGCTGTTGTCACCACTAAGATGAGGAATTACAGAAGGTGCAGTTGAGAGCACAAGCAAGTGTGCCTCAATAGAGGCAGGCAGACAGGGCAGCAGTCCTGTCTGGAACCATCACTGCTCAGCACCTTCTTACCCTGTCTCACACACCACCTCCTCAGAGAGTAGCAGTGGTAACTGCATCTAGAAACAAGTGTTAGTGCAAACACTGTACATTATACTGACAGCTTGTGACAGAGTGGGGACACACAGCATCTGCTGCCAGAAGGAGCAGGCTGCCCTTCTGAAGGCAAAGTCTTTCTCAGGGATGATATCTAACATTTAGTTCATTGCACAATTTGGCACTGGCACTCTAATCCTGCTGTGAGATCTTGTCATCTCAGCAGGTCCCTTCCAACCCAAACCGTTCTATGATTCTATGATTACACTCATTGCCTTTCTCCTCTCCTCTTTTTTCCCTCCTGGAACCAGCAGTACCTCATAGCTCTGGCTCCTTTGAGATGGTCCAGAGAAATAGGTAGTCACCATCTACTGGGAAGATGAGGCACAAGATCATCTTTAGCCAGGTTTCTTTTCTGCAAGCACAGAGAATGAAATACAAACCTTTCAGCCCTGGACCAACCAACATGTGATATCCCATACTCTGTCAGCTTCTGCTTGCTGCTCTCTTCCTCTGCTGAATTAACTGACCAGACAGAAGAGAGAGGCTTATTCTCAGTTCCCCAAAACTGACCTCTGCCTAACAGTGCAACAGGCAGAAAGATGACACCAGGGCACAGCTGTCACTGGCTGAGGGCAGTGCTGGTACCAACCTGCTGTACATGAGCTAAACACTGGACTGAGAGCACTCACCAGGTTTTATTCTTCCCATGGGCTTTGCTTTCTTTCCTCCTTTTCTCATACCTGCTTTTTGGGGGTAAGATGAGTTTTCTCTTGGTTAGTGAGAAAAACTGGCTTGGAAAAGGATCCACAAAGAGCAAAACTTAGGTAACGGAGGGGCAGAGAGAGAAAAAGGAGGCAGCAGGAGCTGCCTACTTTGGTGGGCAAGAGCTGTTGATCAGGTTACCCTATATTCTGTGGTTCTGACCTTCATGGGGAGTAAGTCAGAGAAGCCACACTGCCTGTGGTGCACCCCAGTTCTTGCAGAGAGCTGCTGGAAACAATCGTGGACTAGGAACAGCTTTGTGCAACTTGTAAGCGTTCACTGCTGCATGTGAGAAACCCAGGAGGGGGAGATTGCCTATTTCATATCACATCACAGACTGGAATTTACAGATCTACAGCCAGGACTTCACTAGACTCTCTGATTTGATCAGTTTATACTCAGGCTATCGCTGTCTCCCTGCTTCTTTCTTGGCATCGTCAGCTGAAGCTGCACCTTCCAGCTGAGCACCTACAGCTCTGTGAGGTGGTGAACCTGGCAGAAATCACTGATGCTGTTTGCATTCCAGCCTGACCGCCTGAGGGATGAGGAAATCACAGAGCTGGAGGAAGGCCTCAAGAGCCTGATTGTTCACCAGAGCATCAACAACAATATGGCTGTAAAAGACTGCGCCTCTCCGAACTCCCCATCTCTACCTTATCCTTCTCAAGGCAGCAGTTCCCTTTCCTCACAGGTCACCTTCGTCTTTCAAGGACAACAGTTTGGTGAGTACAACTGAGAGAGCCCTTGGTCTTCCTCTCCTCAGAGCCCAAAAGAGAGGATTAACGTGGCTACATATTGGTGTCTACCTCAGATAGATCAAGGATTTCCCAGCATCCCATCAGGAAGGAATTATAGTAGTCCTAAGGTATTGCAATACCACTTCAGATCAGGCCTCAACCTGTTTTCTTTCTGGGGTGGTGCAGAACCAGCTGCTTCAGAGTCTGGGTCCCTTCCAGGTTCCTCATGTTTTATAACTCCTTGATGCTGAAGGGAAGAATACAGAGTAGTTCTCTTCCTCCACGTCATTTGGTTGAGGTGAGCTGATAGCATAGGTTGGATCAGACTGGGAAGGTTACTGCGGACACTGTCAGCCCTGCTTTCAGCCAGGATTGATTGGCCAGGGCTCCCTGCATCACACTGGCTCTCTCTGGGGTCTGTCCCCCACAGAGGGTTGGCAGACAGCCTGACATAGGTAGCTTGAGATCACCTACATCACTTCTGAGTGGGCTTCAGCTGAGAGTACTGTCCCCAGTGCAAACCAGTCTGCCTCTCAGTATTTTGGGGATGCTCAGGTAGGGAACAGGGGATTTGGTCAGAAAGGCCTTCCTGGTTTGCTTTTGAAAGGCTGAAACAAATAAAGAGGATGTCCATCACAAAAAAACCAAAAGAGCTTGGCAAGGCAGAGGACAGTCCAATCTGGCAGAGGAAGAAAAGCTTAAATAGGCATTGCCAAGCTTGCAGGGTGGGGGCAAACCCTGATACTCTGGTGTTGAGGGAGAATTTAGAGCGGAGATTTAGGTGACATCTTAGGAAGAAATGTTTTCCTGTGAGGGTGGGGAGGCCCAGAGAAGTCGTGGCTGCCCCATCCCTGGAGGTGTTCAAGGCCAGGTTGGATGGGGCTTTGAGCACCCTGATCCAGTGGGAGATGTCCCTGCCCCTGGCAGGGGGGTTGAAGCTGGATGGGTTTTAACGTCCCTTCCAACACGAAACCATTCCATGATTCTATGATTTCAGTAAGGGAATGGTCTGAGCAGGGCAGGGAGCTCAGATTTGCCAGGGCAGGTACCTGTGAGCAGGTAAATGTGTCACCACGCGCTAGTTTGCCACCTGAGGCACCAACACTGTCCTGGGGGGTGCAGGCTGTGTGGAAAGCAGACACATCCAGCTCATACACAGAGAGCCTGGAGACCCTCAACAGTGAGACCTCCTCCAGCTGCTTTTCCCTTCCCAGTGGAGGAGGAATGCCATCAGAGCACACAGGGCCATGGTGGGACAGCCCCTTTGGCTTTGCCGCTCTTGCGCCTCGGCTCCAAGCTCCCAGGGCTGCCCTGGTGTCAGGACACCAGAGCACAAGCAGAGCAGCTCCACAGCGGTTTAATAACGCACTGGGGATGCTGAACAGACTCCTTGCTCCACACAATATTGAGCAAACCTTGGGCTGGCCCAAGCTGCATCACATCAGCCGTGAAACCCCTGTGTCTGACGTGGCCTCTGTCCCTTCCAGCCAACAGAACGCTCACACCAGATGACCACCAGAAGTTTGCCAAACTGGTGTCCAAGAAGTGGAAGCAAGTGGGTCGCTCTTTGCAGAAGTACTGCCGAGGCCTGCGGGATCCTGTCATTGATAACCTGGCCCTCGAATATGACCGAGAGGGACTCTATGAACAAGCCTACCAGCTGCTTCTCAGGTTTATCCAGTCGGAGGGGAAGAAGGCCACAATAGCGCTGCTGATCGCAGCCCTGGAAGAAAATGGTCTCATCAGCTTGGCTGAGGAGCTCTTGGGCCTCCATTCCAACGAGGACTGCTCCTAAAGCCCTGAGGGTAGTGGCATTGCTAAGGGCTTTCTTGCTTTAGCTAATGCGCGAGACTGCTGCCAGTCTGGGAATGTAAAGTCCTGAAAATCACTGCAGGTTTCTGTCTAGGCAGGAATTCCCAGGGGAGAGGTTCTGTGCTTGCAGATGCCAGCATGAACCTCTGATCCTTATTTCATTCCATTTCCAGAAGTCAACATTACCTTTCCTTGAACTGGTGAGAGAGGCTTCCAGGCTGCCTTCCTTCAGGACTGAAATTTTACAGGGAAGCAGCCTTAGGGAAAGGTGGGGGAGACGAGAGAAACAAGAGAAAAGCATCTCAGAGTTTTTCTGGCAATGCCAGACAATGCCACTGTTTCTCAGGCTGTAGCCCAGGGCCATCACCTGAAGAGGTGCAATATGTTTTTTGTATTGAAGACGTGTACGCCCTCAGGCATGGCAGCAGGCAAAGACAAGGGAGAAATCAAGGATAATTTTATATTATTTTCCTTCTTTGTTCTTCAAATGAGGAACATCCATGGCAGGTGCATCTGCCCTGCCCTACCCTAGTAAAGCTCCTTCTCACCTCTCCCCACCTGAAGGTTTCCCTTTTACCTGGGACAGTCATAATTTTCCACAGGGCACAAGATTGCTGCTGTAGAACAAATTTCAGGCACCGAACAAGCAATATGAACAAACACAAATTCAGAGAATGATTCCCAACTGTTTCTGAACTGTGGTGGACAATCTTATATTGACTACATCGTGTTTTGCTCTTTCCCATTAACCTGAGGTCGGTGAAAAGCAAAACACAGCGCTGGGAGGAAAGCAACTGGGAGGTTACCTGTGGGACGCAATTGGAACTGCAGCTCTGGGGTTTGTCACCATGTCAGTGCCATCCTGACCCACAGTGCTGAGCCATCACCTCTGACCAGCAGGCTTCCAGTGCCTTTGCTCTCTTCTTAACCCCCTGCCTGCTGAGGTCACCAGGGAGGACACCTCACAGCACCGCATCTCGCTAACGTCGGGATCTGCGCAGAGCCTTTCCCTGGCAGTGTGGTCACTGGGTGACAACTGGACATCAGCTCCTCTGCCTGGACTTACCTGCCCTGATTCTGAGGGTGTAAATGGTTTAAAAGACAAAGCACTCAATGCTCAGGGCTGGCTGGTGCTTTCAGTTCTGGTGGGAGAAGCTGACTGTCTCCTGGTTTGGATGCAACAGAGCAGAGTTTACACTTCTGCCCATAACAAAGCACAGAGCAGCAAGTGTCTACCCTGACATGGATCCCTTGAAGCACAACAGCAGATTGATTACCTTGGACATATTCCCAGTGCTTTCCAGATGCATTCTGACCTACCCTTTTCCTTTTAATTTTGTCCCTCTTCGCCCTTCCAGTCCATGGGAATAGCCACAGAATATTTCAGGTGCAGAGAGTGGCTCTGCCAGCACACACAAAGCCTGAGAGGGCCACTGGCAGTCATGGTAGGGCCAGCTTTCAAATAGACAAGCCCTGATGGCCTTTTAAACCACAATTCACATCTTAATCCTTCACAGAATCAAAGCTGTAATTGGTAAGGAGGAGCTCAACATTGGATTCAGGTGTGGGCTCAGGTCTGAGCACCTGGGGCTGCTGTGGCTCCCTTGGCTTCTGCCAAAACGTGTGCTGTGAGCATCAGCTGACTGAGACCTGGATGAGCAGGTTTAGATGGCCAGGGCTCACATAACTCAGATGAGCTGAACATCAGCATAAGCCCCAGGAACTTGGCATTTTCTGCAGACTTTGAATCCCAAAGGTTATGTACTGAGTGTGGAAAGGAAACAGAGGGAGTCAGAGATGGGGAGGATGTTTTGGGGGTCTGTTTCCATCTTGCCCTTAGCTTCAAAGGAACCAGGACTTCATGTAGGCACCTGCTCTACAAAGACTGTGGCCCTGTGGCATTTTATTAAGCCATTCTACATCATCACTGTTGCGTTCTCATCTGCCCCATTCCTGCTCCATGTCTTGCCTTCTCCCTTACTGCAGCACCAGTGCTCTTCCCAAAAGGAAGCAATTATCTCTCAGACAGTTTTGCTTTTGGGACCAGCACAGCATTGCTGATGTCAGTTAGTTTAGGCTGCTGTGGAACCATACCTCAAAGTATTTAGCTTTTCTCCAGATCCCAGCTGGGGAACTCTGTTTGGCAGCAACCCACCTGGCAAATGGTATTTTTTGTAAAAAAACCCATCAGAACCTTGAAAATTACTTTAACAGCAAGAGGGTTTGCTCTTGATTTTACAACAATGATTTTTTAGAGGACAATCATACACACAGCCTGCTGGCTCATTTGTAATGAGTATTTCTGAGCTCTCAGACTAGCTATTCACGTGCAAAATTTTCATATACAGTTACAAGGCAGCCACTGAGTAGTGAGAACTTCTAGCTTTAATAGCATCTGTTCATGCTCAGAATGAGAAAGGCTTCTTATTCAGCATCTACTTCAAGTCCAAAAAACTTCTTTGCTGCTGTTACAGGGGACTAAGCATGAATGCTTTTTTTTCTTAATGCAAACCTCGTGCATTTTATTCCTCTGCCAGCAACTGGCACATGTGTTTCCTCTTACTCACAGATTCCCTCTCAAAAGTGCCTTTAAGTGTTGGAGCTCCTGGCAACCTTTCTGGAATATCATCATCTTTAACAGCATTCACAGGTGCCTTCATTGCAGAGACTCACAAGAGAAGGGTTTTCCCTTACTCTGTGGTGGAGTTATCTTGAGCACATGTTGTGGTTTAGAACCATAGCAATGGCTGTTCCATACCTCCTTTTCTGTAATCAGTCAGCAGTGGCAGCCATATAAATGCAATCAAAACTCAATTCTGATCCCAAGCAGGCTCATTCTTGCTCAAAGAGTAGGGGTTTTAGTATTATCTGGCACAAGTATTGATAGAGACAATTTTCAGAGAAGCCTTAGAATAAAACAGATCAATTGGATCATGAGTACACGGTGTCATTTGCATTGATTTGCCATTTTGGCTGAGACTTGACTCTGACTTCTGTTTTACCCAGAAGATTTCACAGCAATTTTATAGCAGTATTCAAAGACAAGGGAACTTGCATCACACCAGGAAGGAAGAAGCACTCACAAAGGAAAAAAAACAATAGCACAGATTTGGTACTGGATGGTCTTTAAGGTTCCTTCCAACCCAAACCATTCTATGATTTGTTAAAGAAATGAAAGGCATGTCTTTACCTCGGGTAGGAATGCAACAAGTGGAACTGAAGGAAGAGCTGGATGTTGGGGATGCTTGCTGGTGCACCTCAGGCCTGGTGACTGCCTGGCTGTCATGCTGTTGGAAGAGGAGAAGGTTACATTCCTCATCATGCTTTCTTCCTTGCCTCTGCAAAGTTATTTGCACACATACTGGACCTACTTGGATGCCAGACTTGGAAGTATCACTCCCTTACTATTTGTAGTGATTAGGTAATGTCTAGTGTGTGAGATAAGCCATGGGCAGTGCTGCTGCTGGTGAATTTAGCCTTGTCCTGTAGCAGCTCTTCCCCAAATCTGAAAAATAAACAAATAGTTCAGGGGTAGGGGTGGTGTTTCAGAACCAAACATGCAGCAAACTAGCAGGCAATATTAAAAGCAAATAAAGATGTTAATCAGTTGCATATAAAAAAAATGAAATAGATTATAAACCAAGCAGCAGAAACCGGGCCAAAGTGTACTCACAGGAAAGGATCCAAGAGGGTTCTTTTTGTGGGACAAATTGTTTTTGTAGTCTTAGCAATGTTTCAGATTTGGAGGAGGCTCCTTTCAGTCTGCCAGGAGGAATAAAAGACCCATCCAAAGTAGAATGTGTTTTGGCATAGCTGAACTACAGTGTTCAAAATGGATAAGAACAAAGAGGAAAGTCAAAGTCATAATGCTCACCAAATACACTTTGACATGAGGCATCTGATAGAAGTAAACCAGAGAGTATAACCTGATATAAAATTGTCACGAAGGAAAATAAAGAACTGTTCTGGAGGGCAGTCGGTGAAAGGATGACATGAACCCTCTTAGATGCATGTTAAAAATACTCAATAGATTAATTTATCTGCTGAAGACAGTGGAGCATCATCACAGCAGAGAGGGAAGGTGCTCTCTTCCAGCAGCTTCAGCTCTCAGATGCCACAACTGCTTTTGCAGTGGACTGGTTTGTCAGGTGAAAACTGCACTTGACTCAAAAATAAGGAAAGGATTCAGCATTAGCGACTGGAAGGGCTTAAAAAATGTGAGCTAGAGCTTCAAGAAATCATAAAATCTCCTTCCAGATTTTCATAGCAAGCCAAACTAAAAATGAATGTCAAGTACCAGCTCGCAGCAACACTTTCCAGGTTTCCATTTTCAGATTCAGTCCCACTATTGAAGAGGCAGATATCTGGATTATTTTTAATGCAAAACAGGGTGCTAATGTCACAGCACTGCAAGTTACAGAGCTTTGTGAAAAAGTGGGAGCCTCTGAGTAAAGCAGTTTGCTGGAGTTTCATAGCTGGGAACTCTCAGAACTTTATCAGTTTCAAAATCTGGGGGAAAATTTGGGCAGAAAAGAGAATATACTTTGCACCAAGGCCAAAAAAAGTGCACAGGCTTAGAGCTGAGGGAAACCACTTGTTCAGCGAAGGCAGAGGTGCTTGGTGTGGACACTGCTTCAGACAAAGGTCTTTTCCCAGTGGGAGGAAATTTCTCTTACCTGTTAATTTTGACATTCACTTCAAAATTACTTCAGCATTGAGAATGTACCCTGGGTCACTGTGTCGCTCGCCCTCTGTGGTTTCAAAAGGTACTTTAAAGACACCTCCAAGTCACACCCCAGTAGCTGCCCCTGGATTCTGAAACCAAAAGAGAGCACGTACAGCAATGAGGAGCCTCAGATTCACTTAAAACTGCAGCTTTAGTAGAAAAGAAGGTTCTGGTATCACTGTCAACCTCTGGTATCGCACACCTTTAACCAAGGAGACACTCAAATGGGACTTGAGGTTTCTTCAGTCTAATCCATGTTTTGGAGTGTGCATGAAATCCATGAGATACACTGCCAGACAAAACTCTGGCTGTTTGGCTTTTGTACAGAGATGGGCTCAAAATGGTGAGGCAAAAGTAATACATATGGTGAGGTCAAAAGTAATATTTTTTTCTTCTCTGGACTGAATCTTAAAACCACTGAAGGGATTTGGCCCTACATCTCTAACTGAAATCTGTAGAGGATGTGTGGTTAAGTCCTTTAGTCATCAGTGGAAAAATCCCTTGCTGACCTTCAAGGTGTTCAAGGCCAGGCTGGATGAGACTTTGAGCCCCCTGATCCAGTGGAAGGTGTCCTTGCCCATGGCAGGGAAGTTGGAACTGGATGGCCTTTAGGTCCCTTCCAATGCGAACCATTCTATGATTCTGTGATTCTAATTCCAGATTTCCATGATACTCAGCAACAGATCTGGAACAGCCATCTACAGCTATGGACCACAATGCCATGTATGCTCAGGTCTAGGACATTCAGCCTTCAATAGATTGTCTTTTATAGAAAAAAAAGCATTTTGGTCTATTTTTTCTCCATTCTTTTTTATAAATAAATGTATATTTTTGATGAAAAGCGCTTCCAAGACTTTCATTAAACACAGTGCATCAGTAAGGAAGGGGTTCACTGAAGTTGTGGCCACGTTGGCCATCACCAGCTCTCAGAGGAGCATCCAGCCGAAGTCTCTGAATGCACAATAGGGTCCTGCCCGAAGTCACACACCAAGGCTGGTGCCCCACCTGCAAGTTGATGGCTCTGATTTCAAGTCAAAACCCAGCTAAGCCACCACGTTTGTTCAGTCTCCAGTTACTGCTCTGATGAGCCTTTTATAGCAAACCTGGCACCTGGCAGAGCTCCCTGTGTTTCTTCCAGTGCCACTATCCATGGCTCCTCCGGGTCACTGTAATCTTGAGTGCCTCACTGTTGGTGACCTTCCTCACCAGGCTGCCTGCCCTAGGTGGGAGCCACCGAGCTTGGGCATTAAGCCTTCTCCAGGAGCTTTCCACAGGAAGCCACTGCCTGCTGATCCCTAGGACGTTCCTTTTGACATAAACTCGAGCAGAGCAATATTTCACCCTGAATCGCTTGAGTCTCAGACAGTGCTTTAAAATCACAAGATCAACCCCCTCTTCATTTCCCACAAAGCTGTGTTCCCAACCACGTGACTTGATGCCTGCAGGAATACAGTGCTGGGGAGCAGGGCTCTGCCTGCAGCTGGTGGAAGTGTTTGGTGCACAGCACGCTTAAAGGCACGTGCCAAAGCACCAACCCATGGCCAGTGGGGTTCACCTGTGCATCAGAGTAAACCAGGCCATTGACTCAATCCTGTAATGCCGTGGGATGGACCAGAGACACCATTCCTGGCAGCAAGAAGAATGAATCAGCTGAGCGTCTGTGCCCAGGGAACAAAGTATGTACGAGACAAAAATCAACTAGAAGCATCAATAGAGAAAACCCCTTCCACCTCCAAAGTATTCTCCATGGCTCTCCAAGCCACAAATGTGCTGCACACCCATGAAAGCCTCCATTTTCACTGTCGCCCCATGGGAGAAAACAAAAAGGTCCCAAAATCTGGGTGGGGGAAAACAGTGGAAATACCTGTTGTGGCCGAGATTTCCGATCAGCTGCACTATTCAGCAAAGAATTTCTGTGCTTCAGACAACTGCAGATGAGGAGGAAAGGGCTCTTCCAGCCTGGAGCACCTGAATGCAGGCCCTGAGGGCTGCTCATCAGGAATCCATCCATGTGACAGCTTTTCACAGTGATGTTGTCTTCAATAAAGCAAAACGCTTGAGCTGAAATTAAGAATACATCAAAAAAGCACAGACGCTTATAAAAAAGCACTTTTACATCGTGTTTAAAACACAGTTGGTGTTTGTGAAAACAACAGAGCAGACCAAACAAACAGGTTGTAAAAACAACCAGAGTAGACCTGCTTTTATGACCAATTCACTATAAACAAAAAGCTTTGCATACTGAAGGGGCTGAGGTCTGGGTGCTCTCCAGAGCCTTGGCCTCTGTTGGAGGAGTAAAGGTCCTCATTCCCATTGCAAATGGAGCCACAGAGATGGGAAACACTATGGCTGCAGTCAGCTGGCAGCTCAGTAGCAAAGGCAATTTAGATTTGGCTCCAAACAAAAATGGTTTGTTCTGAAGTAATTCAAATTAAATGGGAAAAAAAAGGGTGGGGATTTTTTTTGTTCAGTGTTTTGAGAGGTTTTGGGAGGAACCCTCACATCTGTCTTCAGCCTCTGCACGGCTCAGTTCCCACCTCCTCCCATCATTTCCCTACTAGAAAAAAAGAAACCAACTCCCAAGTGGATTTTGCTTCCGAGGTGGACCCAACTTCAATCCCTAATTTTAAGCCTTTGCAGAAGTAAGTTAAATAATCACAAAGGGATGGGGAAAAAAGACAAATTGTGAAAAAAAAATGAAAAAAGGAACTAAATCAGTATATTTCCTATTGAAAAAAGTAAAAAATAATAAACCAGCTCTTTTTTTGTTATTTTCAACTGGTAAAATGCAGAATTGATGAAGTCCTCAACGTGGCTCTGTCCTTCGACACCTCCATCCCGGCACGGATGAGCGTGTGTGAGGAGGGCCCTGCGGCGCTGGAGGCCATCTGGGCGCCCCAGCTCCGCCGATCACGTGTCAGGAGCTTGGAAGCCGACCCAGCTCCTTCCCCCAGAGCGGTTGCTCCTTCCACCACTCGACAGTAAGCAAGTGTGTGCAAGGAGGGATCCCAGCGCCTCGTTTCAGAGCCCGCTGGCACACACTCCCCCTCCCTGCAGGCACAAGAGCACGGGGAGGCTCTGCTGCCTTCCAGCATGAGAACGGCCCAGAGCGCAGGGGCAGGAGCGCAGCCTCGCTCAGCGAGGGTTTCCTCGGTTTCACTGGAAGGCTGAGGAATGTCTAACACTAACGACATCCAGATGTGCCTACTTGGCAGCCCCGCTGCTGAGACATTACCGAGGGGACGCGGGATCAGCGCTATCAAATGGGATGTAAGTATCTATTATGTATGTTTGATCAGGGTGGGGTGGGGAGGGCTCTGCAGCGAGCAGTGGGAACTGGAGACTCTCCTCACCCCTCTCCTTTTCCCCCAGCGGCTGTTCTCGTTGCCTTGTGGCTCTTGCACTGTTGTTACATGCAGCAACCCCAGCTGTGGTTGTTACCGTGCAGCGGGGCCGGCCGCGGGCTCCCAACACGCAGTCTTCGGCCCCTCTGCAGTTGTTTTACTTCCCAAAGAACTTTTGTTGAGTTTTTTGGGTTGTTTCTACACAAGGAAGTTTGGGGCTTCTTTAGAGAATGGCACCAGTGCTGCAAGACAAGGTTTCTTCCCAACCACAAACATGTTTCGGTGGTGGCACGTTACGTTTACAAGCTGCTTCTCCTCAGTAAAAGGACATGAATCTTCCTCCTGTGTTACACTGTTGTGTGCTTGCAGCAAAACATGGGAATTTTCAATCACTTTATTGCTGCAAAATCAGAAGGAAAAGATGTTCAGTTCCAGTGAAACAGGCAGTTAGTGGTTATGTTTTTTAACAGCTTTCAAGCAGATTCTGATAAATCTACGCCTTAGGTATCATCTGGAAATTAGTGGAGCAAGTCCACACGTACTCCCTTTCCTGTTCATGTCTTGGTGTCATCCATCCATGCTGATGCACTGAAATTGCTGGGGTTTGGGGCATATCAGGCAAAGTATTAGTCAGAACGGAAAAGGGTCTGGGAGACGAACAGACAGTGAGCGCTGCAGCCTGGGGAAAGGAGGGTGGTTGTTTCCATGGGGCTGTTTCTCATCCCTTCACAAGCCTGCAAGGTTATATTCCCCTCTTGGGGCCAGGGGGAAGGAGTATTTGTAAGAAAGAGGTAGGGTCCTTGCCTTCAGCTGCTCGAGGAGGGGCTTGTCTCCCCAAAGCACTTGGGGTGCGAGTTGAGCTGCTGAGCTCTCTGTAATTCTGACAATCAGACCACCTACAAGCAAATCTGCATCTGGATTTAGGAAAGCACCTCTCAGGCTGCTAACTGGGTGCAAGATAATTGCACATTGCCTTCACCTGCCTCATTAGAGACGTGGTGCTGTGATCAGGAGCTGGAGCTCTCCCTGTTTGCTGGGGCCTGGCAGCAGCTCCGTCCTGCACGGGCACTGCCTCAATGGCACGTCCAGCCCTGTAGGGGCCAGGGAAACAGCCCACACTGCTTCAGTGCTGCAGAGCTGCAGTCTCCAAACCGTGCCACGTGGATGTGGGAGACTTATCAGCAGGGTGACGGGAGGAGCAGAGCAGGCAGCTCTTCCCAGAGGACGTGGGGACAGTCGTGCAGGCAGCCAGGGTCGTTGGAGCTCCCGTGCAAAACTGCTGCTGCCTTCTGCCATGGTACCACACAATTCCCCACCACGGATGGTGCCTCCTGCCTCAGTACCATGCGATTCCCCACTAGGGATGGTGCCTTCTGCCGTGGTACCACACGAATCCCGACCAGGGATGGTGTCTTCTGCCACAGCAATTCATGCCAGGGTTGGTGCGAGGTACTTTCTGGGCCTCCTGTAAGTGAGACCAGGGATCTCAGCATCCATCACCAGCCTCCACACAGCAGCTCTACACCTTCTCTTCATTTCACTTTGTACACTTCATGAAAGTTCACGGACTGGGTGAAAGCCAAAAGGAGGCAACGACAGTAACCACTTGCAAGCAGTTGTCTAACTCGTGGCTGGCATCCCGATGGCAAGGTTGGCAATGCCAACAGGAGAGATTGGAATAAAATGGGACCAGTCAGATGGGAAGCTGAGGAAACCACATATTGTAGGCCTGGGGCAAGCTGAGAGGTAAATAAGGCACCCTGTTCTCTAAGAGCAAGGACCTCATCCGTTTGTTTACGCTGGCCTGAAGAGCAGCTCTGACAGGAAAGCTGGAAGCGGTATTTGGAGTGGGGCCTGTGTTTTTGTTACCTGCTTGTGCAGTTTTTCAATGAACAGAGCTTTTGCTTCCAGATGCTGTAATGATCCCTGACTCCTGGGAAAGCTCTCTTAAGACATTCAGCTAATTAAATCCTACAGTTGTTCTCAGTTTCTTTACAAACTTTTGACTTCAAAACTTCTAAGCAGCTGAGTGAGAAAACACGGGGGGGGGGAGTTCTGGTAAGGCAGCTTAGCAATTTTTTTGGATATTTCATTCTTCTAGGGCTTTGCAGTACCCAACATGCCAAAGGGCATCTCTTGTATTTCAGCCTGGCCTGTCTGCTAATCAAGAAGGTCAAATCATTCCACATGGCTTTGTGATCCTATAGCTCCAAGGGAAACTTCTTCACAAACACCCTGTAATGCAGAAGGGGGAATTGTCAGGCACCAAAGCTTTGATGACTTTGCCTGGGGGAAAACAAAACAAACAACCCCCAAAAAGGAAACCATGCAGGAATAAAAAGCTTCTAATATGACACCCAAACACAGAAATCAAAAAGGACAGAGCTATTCTCCCTTTTCAAACACCCCAAAACCAGCTCACATGGTTAAACCTGAGTTGTTTCATGCATGATTTTATATGTGGGACAGAAATAACCCAGTACTGGAAGCTGACACATTTCCCTCTGCATACCCCAAAGAGCCCAGACACCCAACTGATGCAAAAAGAGGATGGAGATTTGTCCTCACGAGACCCATGTTGAGTAACTCAGCCGGGGATTTGAAACCTTCGCCTCGGTGCTTTGCTTTGGTTTTCTGCACAGGGGTAAGAGAGGGACAGCAGTGCAATGTGGCTTGAAGAGAGCAGAACAAGTGTTCCCCATGCAAAACATAGTGCTGTCTCATGTCTGCATGTCCAGCAAGGCGTGTAAACTAAACCAGCATGGACACAGAAGTCTCCTGGCCCTCAGGGGCTGGGAGAACGGGACCAAGTAAGACTCATAGAATTATAAGGTTGGAAGAGATCTCTGAGATCATCGAGTCCAACCGTGCCTGTCTTCCTACTAAACCATATCCCTACGAAACTCATCTACCTGCCTTTTAAACACTTCCAGGGATGGAGACTCCACAACCTCCCTGGGCAATCTGTTCCAATCCCTGACCACTCTCTCAGTGAAGAAATTCTTCCTAATGTCCAGTCTAAACCTGCCCTGGTGCAACTTGCGGCCGTTCTCTCTCATCCTGTCGCTCATCACTTGCGAGAAGAGCCCAGCACCCACCCCGTCACAGCCTCCTGTCAGGTAGTTGTAAACAGTGATGAGGTCTCCCCTCAGGCTCCTCTTCTCTATGCTAAACAACCCCAGTTCCCTCAGTCTCTCCTTGCAGGACTTGTTCTCCAGCCCCTTCACCAGCCTCATCACCCTTTTCTGGACACGCTCCAACCCCTCAATGTCTTTTCTGTACTGAGGGGCCCAGAACTGACCCCAATACCCGAGGTGTGGCCTCACCAGTGCCCAGTACAGGGGTACAATCACTGCCCTGGTCCTGCTGGCCACGCTGTTTCTGACACAGGCCAAGATGTGCCCTCTTGGCCACCGGGGCCACTGCTGGCTCATGTTCAGCCCCTGCCAACCAACACCCCCAGGTCCTTCTCCTCCAGGCAGCTCTCCAGCCACTCTTCCCCAAGCCTGTAACGCTGCAGGGGGTTGTTGTGACCTAAATAGAAGACTCTGCACTTGGCCTTGTTGAACCTCATCCCATTGGTCTCATCCCATGGATCCAGCCTGCCCAGATCTCTGTGCAGAGCCTCCCTTCCTTCAAGCAGATCCATACTTGCACCCAGCTTGGTGTCATCCGCAAACTTGCTAAGGGTGCACTCAGTTCCTTTGTCCAGATCATTGATAAAGATGTTGGTCAGCATCCTTCTTGCTGTCAGCATCCCAGTCTGGTGGGATAAAGCTGATCTGTGCACATCTGTTTTACACAGTCCCAGCTGCAGGGTGGGCACAGGGTATATTGTTATTATTGCTGGTGGTTTCTCCAACTGCATCAGGAGGACATGGCAGAGGAACAGCAGCACAAGATGAGGAGGGGTGTGAGAGGTTGATTTGCTCATTGAGTGAACCAGGGTAAAAAACAGCTAGAAATGATGCAGGAGATGGACACACACGTACACCTCTCCACTATAGGCAAGAGCCCAGGTCTCAGCTTCCAGTATTGGGTGTTACAACTTGACTATTTTTTCTGAAATGAGTTCAACCAATATGAAACGCAGACAAGTATCCAAAACTTCAAGCATTGCTTCAAAGCACCCCCACCATCCAGAATTTTCCAAGTCTCCCTCAGGACTGCAAAAAATTCATCAAACCCACTGGTGCTGAATCCCCCAACACTTTCATGACCTAATTTTACAGAGAAACAGATAAGACATCCCCATCAGCAGCCACAGCCCCACATATTGCATGGCCTGGACAACACACGCAGCCCCTCCATTGCCCAACCCAAGGCTACCAATGGCAGATACAGCTTCAGGCATGAGGAGGAGAGCCAGAAGGGAGCTGGAAATGCTTTGCATGCAGTGGGACAGCAAGTTGATCCGGGGACAACTCACAGCCATGCTTGGTGGGGACGGATTCTCCCGTGAGCTGCGCTGGGATGCGTGTGCAGCAGAGCTTGTTGCTGTCTTTTGTACCCTCAGTGTACCACATTTTCAGCTTGCCTCGCCATCGCAGCTGCTTTTCCTGAGGCTGAGTGGGTTGAATAACCTCTCTCCAAGGCACAAAGCAACATGCCAGAATCACCAAGGCTTTTTGACTGGATTCAGGGACAGGATCCAAAGGCTTTTCCCCACTTGGGCCCGTGTGAGCAGATGTGCCGAGTGATGGAGACATGACAGCTGCTGCAAAAGCAGGACGTTTCCAGGATGAGCTCAAGGCTTCACGTCATTCAACTAGGAATGAAGGACTAGCAACCTAGGAAAAAAAAATATCATCATTTAACTGCTCTCATTGCAGCTCTCCTTGGCTGCATTTCAGAGTCCTCCTCTCATATAAATGAAAACCATGCAGAAGACTGGGCCCTCTGCCCGAACGTGCAACAACGCAGGTCACATTCTCTGCCTGGATGCTCACTAGGGTGCCATGCCCAGATCCAACCATTTCCAGCTTTCCAGCATTTTGTTGCCTCTTGGGCCTTGCAGGCTGTAGATCCCTTGGTCCTTCCAGCATGTTCCCTATGTATGGGGTCCCCAAACTGCGACCTCATGGATTTAAGACCTCTCAGCCTCTTCCTGCAGCCCAGCTCAGCAGTGGTGCTGGCAGCCCAGCAACACTCCTGCTCCTCCCCAGTTTGCTGGGGCAAACTGCATTGTCCTATTCAGACCTGCTCAAGCTGGACTCGTGATCCCTACTTTAACCATCCCTGGGTACCAACACAAAGATGGACAACTGCCCATTTTTCCAGATATGGAGGACACAGCAGGCAGCCCTGGTGGATAAGCCCACATTCCCCACAGCACCAAGTGACGCAGCAGTTTTGTAACCCTGGCTCCACTTCACAGGTTGGTTGGAGATCCCCCCACGGTGGCAGAGGAAGCAGACATGCAGCAGGAATGCTGTGCCGAGAACCCCTCTGCTGTGCTCACATCTCTCTTGTTTGGCATCAGATATTCTCTGCTCGCTTGGATAGCCCTGTAATTCCACCCCCCCTCCCGGTGTTGAGTGGGATGAATAATCTTTTTGGCTTTAGGACATACCAGAGTGTCTGCCAGAAACATCAGTCCCTCTGATTCAAGAACAGGGACAGCTTTTCCCACATTGACTTCCATGGGTAGAGCTCACACCCGTGTAATAAATTGAGAGCATTTCCTTCAAAAGAAGGAAATATCTAACAAAGACAGGAAAAGCCATATAATATCAAGAAATCACATCAAGGGCTGGCAACCTATTTTGATAGTGAGATGTCTACATTCAGCAGTGAAGTGTTTTATTTCAGCATGGAAGTCACCATTTCAGATACTTTTCTTTCAATAAATGAAAACACAGAAGAAAATCCAGGCTATCAGCCCAGACTTGTAACAATTCAGGGTTTTTCTTGGCTTTTCCTAGGGCACTTATTGCCAGACTCTGAGATGTTGGCAGAATCAATCTGTAAACCATGGAAATTACGAGTTTCATGTCACATACGTTTTATTCCAAACCCTTGCCTATAAAATTAAACACAGGAAAGAGCCAGGACTTTCATCCAGCTCCTTAACTACCATCTGGAGCTTGGCAGCTGAAAGAAGATCAAACTTCTGCATAGAAAAGGAACAAAAAATGTGCTTTAACAGTGGGGAAAGAGATCAGCCTTTACAAAGAGCCTGAATGGAGATACACAAACATCCCAATGCTATCAGGATCCCACCAGGGGCTGCACATCTCCCACTTGCTTCAGCGACCACGTGCACAGAGCTGCACAGCACCTCAATAAAGCTTAACCCAGGAGAAAAAAACGCCCAGATTTTAGTTCTTATGAGTTTTTTGAGACAAAGTCCCTATTTTAGGCATCTCTATAGCACCCAGTAAAAATTCTTGCTTGTGATGGGCAGGAGAGGGACAGGCTCTTTCTCCTAAGTAGATCCAGTCCAGCGGCAAGTTCTGAGTATATTGGGACCAGCCCTTCATAGCCCAGGGACTTCTGGAAAATTATTGAAGCAAACATGAGGGAAAGCCTGCTGGGAACCACGTCTTGACAGATAAAGGATGATTTAACACAAAACTGAAGCGCAGCAGCTTGCTGCAGAGCACTGCAATCAGGGCTTGCCAAGGGTAATTTGCCCACGACAGATGTAAAATGCAAACTAACACCCTATGTGCATTAGATGAGACTGTTTGACAGGGCTGAAAATAGTTACAAGCCAAGTCATGCAGCAGAAAAAGCATGAACAGAAGACAGCTTCTGATTAGTATAAGCACTTTAAGACCAATTTATGAGAGATCAGAGAAAATTCTACAATCCTGCTATCATTATCAAAGCTACACTGCTTAAAACCTCTGCCCGGCCTGGTTAAGGTAAACATCCATTTGAAAAAACCAAAAACCAGAGAAAACCTCAGCAATCTCTATGACTGTGTGAAACACAGCCTGAGTTAAAAAAAACACAGTCATCAGGACAAAGAGGAAGTGATTTTGAATTCACTGGGAACGCAAAGAGCCTTACAAAGGCACAGATAAACCATTTGCTAAAATAAAGTTTTCAGCAATACTGGAGATAAAGCAGGCAAGACCAGTAAATATTTTGGAGCTGTACTTGGGAAAAAGATAACTGATACCATAAAATGATGAAATACTCTCCATTTCAACAGTAATTTGGAGATGCAATTAACCAATGCAAAGGCAAAATACTTCAAAATTATGAGATTGTTTTGAGAATATGCATCTAAGAATTTTTAAGGGACTGGCCAAATCATCAGCTGGTTTATTAATTTTGCATTTTCATTGGTCTTGAAAAATTGCCCAGATCCCACAGGGTCTAGAGGTAATGTTGTGCCACCCCAGAAAGCCAACTGTATCCTGGGCTACATCAAAAGAAGTCTGACCAGCAGGGCGAGGGAAGGCATTCTGCCCCTCTACTCCTCTCTTGTGAGACCCCACCTGGAGTCCTGCATTCAGTTCTGGAGTCCTCAGCACAGGAAGGACATGGATCTGTTGGAGTGAGTCCAGAGGAGGTCACAAAGATGAACCAAGGACTGGAGAACCTCCTGCACAAGGACAGGCTGAGAGAATTGGGGTTGTTCAGCCTGGAGAAGAGAAGACTCTGGGGAGACCTCAGAGCAGCCTCCCAGTACTGAAAGGGGCTCCAGGAAAGATGGGGAGGGGCTCTAGATCAGGGATTGCAGGAACAGTATGAGGGGGAATGGTTTTAAGCTGAAAGAGAGGGGATTTATTTGAGATCTTAGGAAGAAATGTTTTCCTATGAGGGTGTGGAGGCCCTGGCACAGGTTGCCCATGAAGCTGTGGCTGCCCCATCCCTGAAGGTGTTCAAGACCAGGATCGATGGGGCTTTGAGCCCCCTGATCCAGTGGGAGGTGTCCCTGTCCATGGCAGGGGGGTTAAAACTGGGTGGGCTTTCAGGCCGCTTCCAACCCAAACCATTCTGTCATTCCATGAGAACTACAGACTCATCAGTCTAAGTCTGAGCTTTGAAAGGGTAGTGTTATGGCTGATACAAAATTGATGGTAAATGAACAGTCAACAGGTGATACAATCCAGGCCAGTGAAAAGGATTTGCTGAAAGGAGATACCACTGAAACAAAGAGGATCCTGTTTCAAGTCATAATCACGTTGAATAACAATATTCTTACCAAGCACGGAGCTGGATCCTGGAGTCAGTAAAGTGGCTACAGGGCTCGACTGGAGGCTGAGCATCCACCCGTGTGCTTGTAGGGTAACAACACTGAGAGGAGTGAACTGCAGGAATAAATTGTGTAGGAAGCCACAAACCCTGGCTCCTCCACCCTTTTCAGGGCCTCAGCAAGGAGCGTTTAAGAGAGGACAGACTGACATTTGACCTGGCAGCTTGCAATCAAGAAGTCTTTGGGCAAGATGATCTCAGCTAATTCAAGACAGACAACTGCAGTGCCTTCATAGGCAGCTTCCACTAAGACAGCACAGGCAAGAGAGAGCTGTAAATAGCTCAGGAGTGAAAAAAACTATCAGTGGGTTATGTCAGGATATTTATGTGTGCTTGTGGGAAAATTCTGGGGTAAAGCTAAACTTCTAGGAACGTGCTCCCTGCAAATGACTACAGGGATTAGAATTGTCACCTGCTGTCTCAGGAGCAGCCACCACGTCCCCCTGCATTCAACTCATGTTAGGAACTGTGGGGACCAGGGTGGCGGCACCTGTGGTGGTGGTGAGAGGACTTGCCTTTGCTGCCCACCTCTTTCTTTGAGCTGTGGTTACACACTGCTTGCTGCCTTCTCACTACCCTTTCATTATTTTTTTGTTTGCAGTTGGAGAACTGATGGAATGAGACAGAAGATATCAGGGAAAAGTGTAAGTGAGAAATCAAATCTTGTATTTCAAAGGGCAGCTTCGTCTCTCCCACGTGAATAAAACATTCCTAACGCCCGGCTCTGCCTCACTTCTGCATATTGGAATCTATTTGCCCACATCTTGCATACCAGTGAGGGTGATTTGGCAGAGGCAAATATTAATGTGCCTCTTCTAACCTTATTAATGGAAGTTATTTATAATGGTTTAATATTTTATGAAGATTACTGGCAGCAAAAAGGCCCTCTGTGCATTCAAGAGCGTGGCTAATGTATTCATTTTGAAGGCACAAATCACAGTTGGTCTACGAGAGCCGGCTCTGTGCGCGGGGAAATGCCCGTGGCACGGTGCCACTGAAAAGTCTGCCCTTAACAGCCAGGGCTGTGCCTCCCCATTTCAGCTCAAGAAGGGGAAAAGCAGGAAGAAACAGTTAGCA
The DNA here is from genome assembly GCA_033558185.1 of Dromococcyx pavoninus. Taxonomy (NCBI): domain Eukaryota; kingdom Metazoa; phylum Chordata; class Aves; order Cuculiformes; family Neomorphidae; genus Dromococcyx; species Dromococcyx pavoninus. Next base: position 530,020 of record JAUMJL010000371.1, on the reverse strand, counting down.
AGGTGGGAGCTGGGGGAATCTAATGATTTATGGCAGAATGCCATGGTTTGTGATTTTCTACCTTGTTTTACCCAAAGCAGTGAAATCTCTGAAATGGCAAAATGTGTTCGGCAGAGAGGGACGCAGGAGAAAGGGCTGATTTCACATTGTGCTTAGAGAGTGGCTTTTGGGATGATGGATGATGGCTTGGTGACTTAATTAACCAACAGACAGAGCCAGAGCACCAGGGTTAGTGTCACATTTACAACCCATGGGCTTTTTGGCAAGTTCGTAACGTGTTTGTATGAGTAACGTGCACTTTGCTGCAAGCTTCTTAAGTGGTGTTTTTCTTGCCTGCACACTTCAAAGCTGTCTAATCCTCACTGCTGACACATCTTACACTTACTTGCAGATGGACACTGGAGCCAGGCAGCTCCAACACAGCTTTTAACAGTCCCACAAACACCACGGAGACAATGAGAGTTCGTCTCAAAGGGGATGCGATCTGTACCCTCTTCTTGCTGGTAGCACTTTGCTCTTTGCTCTACTCCCAACTGGAACATTTAGTCCCGGTTGGAAACAAGGAACTGACACAGAAGAAGCCTTCAGTAGCATCAAAAATATCCCCTGACCCCACAGCACCTTGGAGACCGATGCCAGCAGAGGCAACTGTACCCAGACCACAAGCAACTCCTACCGTTAGACGAACAGAAGTGGCCAAGAGCAGGGTTCAAACCACAACTCCAGCCCCGCTGACTGATTCTGCCTTCAACTTCAAGCTCTATCTCCTAAACAAGGATAACAGGAACTTCAAACTCCTCATTAACCAGCCAAAGAAATGCAGGAAAACACCTGGAGGTCCCTTTCTGCTCATTGCTATCAAATCAGTAGTTGAAGACTTTGACAGGCGTGAGATCGTCCGGAAAACTTGGGGCAGGGAGGGTTTGGTGAACGGGGAGCAGATCCAGCGAGTGTTCCTCCTGGGAACGCCAAAGAATAGGACAGTGCTGGCAACATGGGAGACCCTGATCCACCAGGAGAGCCAGACGTACCGGGACATTTTACTCTGGGACTTCACGGACACTTTCTTCAACCTGACCCTGAAGGAGATTCACTTCCTGAGCTGGGCTGCTGAATTCTGCCACAACGTGAAATTTATTTTTAAAGGTGACGCCGATGTTTTTGTCAACGTTGAAAACATTGTTGACTTCCTTGAGAGACACGACCCCTCCGAGGACCTCTTTGTTGGGGACATCATCTACAATGCCCGCCCTATCCGTGTCCGGAAAAGCAAATACTATATCCCAGAGACCATGTATGGGTTAAGCATCTACCCTGCCTACGCAGGAGGAGGAGGCTTTTTGCTGTCCAGTCGAACCATGAGGAAGCTCTCCAGGGCTTGCAGAGAGGTGGAGCTCTTCCCCATCGATGATGTCTTTTTGGGCATGTGCTTACAGAGAATCAACCTCAAACCCGTTTTGCATGAAGGATTCAAGACCTTCGGCATCGTCAAGCCTTCTGCTGCCCCACACCTGCAGACGTTTGACCCTTGTTTTTATAAAGATCTCATGGTAGTTCACAGTCTGAAGGTCGCTGAGATCTGGCTAATGTGGAACCTGCTCCACAGCCCACGTCTTTCCTGTACTCAGAAGAAGCAAGTGAAGAAACCTTTCCAATGGAAAAAGAAAGCTCAAACAACGCAGGCATCACCCCCTAGATAACGCAGGCAGACCTCAGCAGAAACACATGGCAAACCAGCTGAAAAAGGGAACCTGGAAGTGTTGCAACCAAATAACTGTAGAAGTATAGTATTTCAGTACATCTTATTTACAATGTTAAGAGAATATGACAACCTATTGCAGGGATTTGCCAAAATTCCACATTTGCACACACATACCATGTAGGTCCTTCTCCATTAACGAGTCCAAATAATCATAACAGTATCTTTAATTTATTGTTATTTATTAGAGTTACAGTAGGGCTTAGAGGGCCAATGTGTAAAATGCAGTCCTTGGATATTTTTCAGCATCCTTAGAATGTGAGAAATGAAAGCAGACAGAGGTGATGCCAAGGAACACAGGGACCATTGTCAACTTGTTACCTTGACTTGGACTCGTTGGGAAATGACCAAAGCACACGCTAAGCAGAGTAATGACAATCAAGCCACATCAGTGTGCACTCAAACCAAATCACCACTGCCTGGCTGGCTTTCTGTAGGCCTAACAAGAAAAGAGGAAAAGAACAACAGCTGTGGAAATGGGGTCCTGTACGTTGCAGATAGGGTGGTCTACGAGAAAACAATCTGGAGGCTGAGGCTGGTGTGGCTGGTTGAGCAAAGGACCAGTAAGTAGATACCTGGGAAGGGACAGACTTCCAAAGGGCATTTGAAGAAAGGACAAGAACTTTGAGTTGATCCCTCCAGGTCTTTGATTTTTCATTATTATAGCAACCCCTCAGTTCAAAGATCTGCTGCATCCACACACTCAAGAGCCAGGGGACCAGTTTTGGTACTTTCATACGCTCAGGCTTTCTCCACTGTGCAGACTGGCATTGAGTGAAAACTCAAAGCCATCCAACAGTGTCTCATCTCTCTCACATTCTGATCCAGACCTTCAGGTCTGCATCTGGAGAGATTTTTTTTCAGCCTTTGCTTGCGAGGGTAAACCCCCCCCCGAGCTGCTGCTTGCATCACATTTGGGAGCTTCTTCAAACCAAAGGAGAACTTGTCAGTGGGCCGGGCTGGTTTCTATAGATCTCGGTGCTCTCGCCTGGCAAACAGCCAACTGCAAAGAGCAGCCAAGGCCTTTCACACTGCTGCAAGCGTCAAGGGAAGGGAGAAGGTCTTCAGACAAAAGGCCTTCAGAATAAAAGCCTTTCTAAGTTTATTGCAAGAAACCAAAAGCCACACAGCAATCTTTCTGTTGGGCTTTCCAAGTTCCAGTCAGTCTGTAACTTCATCAGTATTTTAAGTATCACACAAGAACACTGGATTGCTTTGTTTTTCAAAGAATAGTCAACATTTTGAAGTATTTTGGGGTTTTTTTCCAGCAGCAGGTTACCTTAAAAGAACACCCTTTTCCTGGACACCAAAGAGGATGTCAGTTCCTCAAAATCAGGGTTAAAAAGCTATGAAATTCATTGGAAAACCAGCCTGAATTCACCTCTGATACTGTTTATTAATTCATTTGCAATTTTTTCCCCTTCAACATAACTCCTATCCATCCTATCCTATCCATCAGGAACACCTGATGCCATCCCTCTTCAGGAGGGCACATTCACACAGCTTCAAAGGGAACTAAAATCACTCATAAATGTCCAGGAAGTTGCTTTCCCTTGAACAGAGCCTGAAGTGCAGCTGCATTTCATGCCTGGTTATGACCTTCCTCCCAGCCAGCAGTGGTGCAGGTTCAGTACCCGTATTGACTATGCACAAAGGTGGAGGAGAGCAAGCTGGGAACACCTGTTGGTAGGCTGTTTACAACAGTCTTGCATCTTCTTCATAAGAGTTACAGCCTTACAACAATGTATTTTGAAGGAAATATAGAAATCAAAAGACCATAAGCTGATCTGGGATATTTTCAGGATACAATCCTGAAACAGAAAATGCTCACGGGAGATTTACGAGGAGCTCTGTGGGGTGTGGAAATCAGGCAGAGCCTCGGTGGGGGGAGAAAGCCAGTCAGAGCCAGTCTACCAATACGTGTGATACCTATGTCTTTATGAGCTTGTACAAAAATGTATTACTTGTGATTAGTTTACAGCTTGGGAAATTATTTAAACCATAATTAAAAGACAGCATGCAGACGTGCCTCTGGTTGTCAGAGTGAATCTGTCAAGTACATCTGCACACACGTTGTAAGTCTAACACCACAGGTACTTTTCATGAAGGCAGCAACATGGAAATACATTATTCATTATTTTGGATAACCTGGCAAGTCTTTCCTTATGCTGGACTTAATTTAATGGTAATTACAGGAAAATAAGCACTGCTTACCTTAGGATTTCCTACAAGGCAGCTGGCCAGGTTCAGCAGTCCTTATCAAGATCTTGCTTTTAAGCTTGGAGATGCAGAGATTAGCTCCTCCCTCTAGAGTGGCCTCAGATCTGAAATCTACCCACAACACAGCATTAATAAGGGCATTTGTCCCAGATCAAAGTTGTCATTTAACATCCACCTGTGCCAGCACATACCCTGTTAGCTGGCAGAAACAGAACTAGACCAAACTGTTTTCTCCATTGTCTTAGTCTACGAAAAAGAGTAATTTCTTTTGACAAAGAATACTAAGTCTACTATTTATTAATGAATGATACATCTGCTTTTCTTCACCCTCTGCCACACAGCCTGTTTGACCTGGTTTGAAAAGTTTCCATTTGCTTCCATGGTTGAGCTGGAAGCTCACAGACCTCATATGTGAGCACTGGGGAAATGCTGGAGGTCAGTGCTGCACCCCCAGCAGTTTATTAAATTCTACTTAGTGCCACAGCAGGCAAAAAGTCTTTGACTTCACCCAAGTTGGAGACTGTTCCCTAGAAGACAGAGCTCTTTTCAGAAAGTCTTAAAACCCTAGGTGTGTATGAGAACTGGCAGGAGGGACCCTCTACCAACCTTTCTGATGCATCTCAGAAACCTAAACCCATCCATTTCAGAATGAAAACCTGAGCAGCTTTTATTGACTGGTTAATTCAATGCATCAGCCAGGGGTTTGCTACAAAGTCCTGCCTGGTGGTTTTTTTTCATGATGAGAAAATAAAACATAAAAACATCCAAAGTCGGTTCCACCAGTAGCAAGGAAAGCAAGCAGACTTCCTCGAGACAGACATAAACATCTGAAGCTAATACAGTACAGTAGGTTTTATTGAGTCTCAGGGATCCACACACAGTCAAAGGTTGTTCTTACTGTACATAAGTAGCCAGATTTGGTCACTGTAACAAGCAGAGTTGGCTTGAACCTCGCATTCAGCACCTCTGAACGCGTCTCTGAACACATAAACTGGTAGCAAGTGCCAAGTTCCATCATTCAATCAGGCCACTGCTGACTTAGACACCATAAAAAAGAGAGCCAAAGATGGCTCTGAAGCAATGAGTGTTAAATATTGCACTTTCTGTCTGCAGTTTAATTATCATCTTTCCACAGCAGCTTCTCGGAAGCAAACCCCAACCACAAAATGAAGCAGAGCGAAATAATCAAACGGCTCAGAGAATCCTCACTAAATATTAGCACTGAGAATGTTGGAGAACAGAGAGGGCTGAAGGACCATCAGATCAAGGTGGAAATAAAGTCTATCCCAAAGCCCAGTCTGAAGAACTGCTGGGTCCCTGTGTTCTCTCTGTCAGGTGGAGTCACAGGTCTCAGCAGCCCTGATAACCAGCCCAACACATTTCCCCAGCAGTGCTCCCAACTCTGCTGGTGTTTGTCAAAACCAGTGAAACTTAAATCCAACTTGCCCTGACTTTCTAGGCTTACGGTCAGTAAGAAAACCACATTGAGAAATGAGAGAGGAAACCAAACTCCAAAGCACAAGAGCATCTGAGTCCCTCCAAGAGCAGCAAACAGCTCCCCCACCAGTCCTGACCAGCCCAACACTCTCTCCCGGATTCACCCAAACCCAGCTCAGGGATCGTCTCTCCTTCCCTCCCTTTCCCAGCCTGTCCTTGACAATCCCAGGGGAAAAAAAGCCCAATAAAATAACACAGGTGTGCAGTGATTGCCTTTTCCCCAGGGTCTGACTGAGCTGGGCTGGGAATAAAGCCGTGTTATTAAGGCAAATCCTCACTGGAGCTGTAGCAGCAGAATAAAAAGGTGAATCAGTCTTAGTAGCCTCCATATTTATAGATGCAGCAGAGCTACAAAGCAAGGAACAGGGCAAACTCAGGATTTCAGGGCTTCAGTTTTTCTAAGAGAGACCAACAGAGGTGACAAGGGAATACAGCAATTCAGGCCTTTGTGATTACATAGTTGATTAGACTGCACACTGCGTCACCATGCAGGGCTTTTTTTGGCATTGGTATTTAAAATAGATGTCTCTCTGAAAGATGTCAACACTGGAATGAAACTTATGCACTGAGTGGAATACTTAGTGTGGGCATGAAACATCAAGGCACTTAAAACCAGCTTCCAAAATTGTAAAGTATAGTAGTTAAAAATTAACAAACTACTAACTTTTAAAGGAGAATTAAGTAGGGTAATAAAGAGAAAGTGTTGTGTTAAAGCATTATAGTCTAGTCCGGAACAAAAGTATCTTAGAGCACAGTAAATCATCTGCTCTGCAGACTCCAGTTTACCTTTTCCACTCTTTCAAGCAGTCAGTGTTCCCAGGTTGTGAAAAGGAATGATTTTGCCTGCTGGAAAAAAACACACACACCCCCCAACAAAAGAAAAGCCTTGCATATAAGGTTTGGCAGATAAAACACTTGAACAGTGACTTTCTTAATTACAGCCAAAATTCACACATGCAGAGAACGTGGTATTGAAGTTCAGCCTGAATCCTCCAAGTAACACATCCACCCCCTGCAAAAACAAATCCCTTTGTAGGTGCAGTTTTCACTCTGTGAACTGGTCATAACCCGGCCCTGAAAATGACACTATTTTAATGCTCGAGATTTACCTCTTCTGTAAGCTCCATTTTAAATTTCCCCCACCTTATCTCTGAAGCTTCCTGGGCCATATCTGACATGAAAAGAACCAGAGCTGATTTGTATTTTAACTCCCCAAACACACAGAGTGATGTATTTATTTGACTACATGCGCTGTGTCAGGTTGTGTCTGGCAAGGTCAGTGTGCCTTTGTGTTGGTGTAATCAAGATAAAGGAGGTAAAACAACAAAAAAAAACATGCTTATGGGACAAAAATGACATGGAACAATTGTATCTTCCACCTGGAGTATTGTGTCCAGTTGTGGAATCCCCAGCATAAGAAGGATATGGAACTGTTGGAGCAGGTGCAGAGGAGACTACGAATCTGATCCAAGGGCTGGAGCTCCTCTGCTATGAGGACAGGCTGAGAGAGTTGGGGTTGTTCAGCCTGGAGAAGAGAAGGCTCTGAGGAGACCTTAGAGCAGCCTCCCAGTGCTGAAAGGGGCTCCAGGAAAGCTGGGGAGGGGCTTTTTACAAGGGCTTGGAGCGATAGGACAAGAGGGAAAAGATTTAAATTGGAAGGGGGATGATTTAGATTAGACATTAGGAAGAAATTCTTCACAGTGAGGGTGGGGAGGCCCTGGCCCAGGTTGCCCAGAGAAGTCGTGGCTGCCCCATCCCTGGAGGTGTTCAAGGCCAGGTTGGATGGGGCCTTGAGCCCCCGATCCAGTGGGAGGTGTCCCTGCCTATGGCAGAGGGGTGGAAGTCCCTTCCAACCCAAACCATTCTGTGATTCTGTTATTCTATCAGCAGAGCTAGCACAGAATAACATTTTTTGCATCACAACACCAAAAGTTATTCTGAACTCAGTGCAAAACACAACCAAACCATGAGAAATTCAGCCATATCAGACATTATGATTTTTGTCCAAATTTGCTTGAAGCAAGCAAATGGCTACAGCCTGGATATAACATTTCTTTCAAATTAACAGCCACACAGCTTTGCACACACGCAGATTTACTCCTATTTACATTTGGAGCCAGCAAACACAAAACCTAAGAGAAGTTCAGCTTAGACAGTTGCTAAGTGACTAACAGGCTCCATCAACACGTAGAGAGTCAATGTGAAGTGGGCACCAACACTCTTGGTTTCCCTTAGAAAAATGCCAGCTGGTGTCTCACCTCCAGGCAGCCTCTGATAACAATGAACCACAATGCTGAGCCACAGGAAAAATGTTGTTTTAAACAGGTTTGATGGAAGCTCTGGAATATGAAAGATCATGAGCGCATGAATCAGTTCTCACACACCACCCCATTACTGTTGCAGCAAAAAGATCTGTTTAGAATTAGAAGGGTGATGGTTCCTGGCAACAGAAAGCTGGGTTTTCTTGACAGGAACTGCATTTTTGGGAACAGAGGGTTCTCATATTACACAGCAGTCCTGGTGTACGTAGCACTGCCTGGAATACTCACAGGAACCCAGGGGCTGCTTGCAGGCCTAAGGAATACGGGAAGAAATGTCAGCTTCACCTCAAAAAAAAAAAAAGCAAAACAATCAGTTTTATTAAGCATAAACAAATGAAAACTGTGGAAAATACTGCATAATTCACATTACAGACACAAGGAAAAAGCCACACTTCAAAATGGGATCATACGCACAATGCGTTTTATTAAAGATGCAATTGTACTTAATGTTATATCAAAGAGTTTTATCATATGAAACGAAAATGGAGCAATGCACACATTGCCAACATGCAGGATCTGTATCAAACCATACATAAATCTAACAAGGGCACCTGCTGAGAAGGGATCTGGCACAGGTAAACATCCTTGTTCCTTTGGGAGGGGAAGGGGATGCACCTTGACCAGCTGGCCCGGTGGAGCCGGCACACCCTGTACTTTGAGTACCACCCCTCTGCAAGGAACAGCTCTGGGATCAAGGGGATAGCCTTGTCCTTCCTGCCACAGACACCCTCACTTCGGGAACAGGGTTCCTCTGTTCCATATTCCTTCCTCTCTTTGTTCTGGCAATTCAAAACTGCCATCAGTCTCCCCTACGCAGTCCTAACCTTTCCATGCCAACAAGCCCTGAAGGCTCCACACCAGCTCCCCTGATGCACCAGGAACAGCCTGGCTTGGCTTAGACCAAACAGCAGCAAACCAACCAAAACAGCTCAGAGAAGCAAGCTAAGAACAGCTGCATCACAAAGGAAGGATGAGGAAATCCTAAGGAGCTGCTCCACATAATCTCTCCTTCTTCAACTCTGCCTAGGCTAAGCACTACACAAGGTCATTCTGTATTCCAAAACTGAACGATGCTAGAGGAGGGGCAGCCAAGTGCTCTACCCTACATTACGCAGCCAGGGCAGGAGAACTGTGAATGGAGAGTGGAGTCCCATTTCTTACACTCTGCATTAACCTCTAAGCTACTTCAGGGTAAGCTTACTTTCAGCACTTTTCTACCTAGGGTACGAGAACAACATGAGAATCCATGTACAACCCTTTCACTGCAGGCATTTTTTCCATTCTCTTGTGTGACATTCAAACTCTTCGTAGCTTTATCGATTTTAATGATACCCAAAGGTTGACATGAGTGTAAGAACTGCAGTTCTGAACACAATATAACAGCCATGGTGCTATTTACCACCCTCTAAAGACCTTGCTTCTCCACTCCACGGCAAAAAATCTAAACACGCTTTCATATCCACCTAAGAAACAGACTGCAAGTTATGTCAATTTTCATGCTTCAGAGAAGATATTACACCAGCTGTAAAGCAGGAACACTAGTCAGTGTTCAAATATAACACCTGAGAGACAATAAAATAAAAGGACTAATTCATAAGAAAAGAAAACAAACACATCCAGGACTTTATTACAAAAACACCCAGCAACTGTATTTAACACAAAAACAGTAACTGAGAGTCTCATTTTATTTTTCTTTCAGTGTACATGCTCATTATTGTTCCATTTAATTTACAGAAGGGCTGAGTAAAATGAAATTAAAATTAGAGAGGAAACAAAAGGAAAGTTGAGGCATAGAATTTTCTTAGCAAGCAATGATCACGGGAGACAGCACAGATTGAACAGGGATTCGACAGGAGTGACACCTAGGGATAAAGGTAAACAGTAACTTTTTCCTTATCCATTAGATTCTCCATGGGGCTTTTTTGTTTGCTTTAGCAAAACAGTTTAGAGTATCACAGTATACAGGAAGACTAAATGGCAAAGAACATCTCACACACACACCACATTTATCCCTGCTACTGGTCCAGGATCCAAAACTGCAGTTAACATTCGATTTCCTATCTCTCATTCATTGATAAACTATACAGGATTACACTGTACATGGAGTTAAAATTACAAAAATGTCATATTTACAAAATCTGTACACACATAGTAAAACTCACAAAATTGTCATCTATGTATCACAAGTTGCTACACCAAAATATTAAAAATGGGATAAAATTATACATTTCTCTTGTCCATTTTTAAAAAGGGTTCAATATTTCAAAGACAGACCACCTATTTTCCCCAAATAAGACTGGTAAGAGAACTAGAAACCTAAAGTATCCTCCTGGGATAAAACGTCACGAGCAGCATCTCCCAACTATAAAAGAGGCCTATATCCTGTCAGCTGGGGTGGGGTGTGCAGGTAGCATATATGTACAGAAATGGTGAAACTACAATAAGGATGTCTTTGGCTAAACCTTTGGCATAAATTAAAATCATACATCAAAAAGTTACAGAAAAGGTTTTCTTGGTGATGGCAGAGCTCGGTAATTCCTGTCTGAGACACCACTATATACAGCTTTTCTTCCTCTAAGGACACAGAGTGGGAATAAAGGATTTTGAAACAGAGGCAAATGAGGCAATGCTATTTCTCCTTATATTTTTCGGTAGTATGAAAAATTGTATCAAACCTTTTCACTAAAACGTAAATCATAGAAACAACATCTTCCAGAATTATTTTTTTGAAACTGCATATGAAAAAAAAAAATTAGTAAACCAGCCATGGCAGAAAAAAAATTGTTTCAGCTTATCAAGTACATATTAGTGCAGGAAGGTGGATAAATTTGATCCACTGTATAAATAAGCTTTATGCGCAGCGTACATTAAATAACCACCACACCCCACTCACGCCCAGTACACAGATGCTCCTCAGTGAAGATAAACGTTTATCAAGTAATTAAAGTGTATGTAGTGCAAATGTTACAACCAAGTATTATGCACATGCTACTTGCTTGGTTTAAAGTTACACAAAGATGTGGTGCCTGAAATCATGGACATATATACATCCTCGTCACACTTGGTACAATGTCCTAAGCCACAGAAATACCGATGTGTTTATATCTATATATACACACGTTTTCTTAAAATGTGACCACCACATCAATACAGTAACACAAACAGACTAAAATCAATACCTGCTTCCAGATGCTCCAAGGCTCAGAAAGTTTGTGCTTCTAACTCTTGCAGTCATTACGTGTCCCTCTTCCATTTCCCCCTTCTGCCAGCTGAGAAGGGGGGACAGTCTCTTCAGGTCTGTGCTGCATAGGATGAGGGCAACAGAGAGGAATAAATGACGGCACAGGCACCTAAGCTGCTTTCCTCCATCAACAGTTCCATGCCCCACGATGAAGGGTTGAGAGAATTTCCCCTCCACACCGCTCCTGGGTGGAAAGGCTTATTGAAAAAAAAATAAATCATAACGTGCTTTCCATATAATAAGTGGCAGCAAATCAAGGCACGCTGTACTAATTTTGTAGCATTGAGATTAGCTGACTTTGCAGGGGATGCTCACTGGGGGAGGTCCGACGTTCTCAACTGGCTGCCGGGCCGCGTCGGGCCGTACAGAGTAACAGAAGCTATGTGATTATTCTGCATCACCTGCAAAAGGATGGCAGGGAAAAAGGGAAATTAGAAGAATTGTACAGCAAACAGGAAGGCGGAAGAGTGAGAGGCAAACGCGGAACTGATCTGTCTGAAAAAAGACATTCCAACAACAGAAGAAAGCACCAGGCTCTTGGCTTGTTCCTAAATATGGTCTCTAGGTTTCCATGACATTTAATGCTTCACTGCTACTGGGAGCTGAGCACCTGCATCTCCTGATAGTACAAGTTCTAGGTGACAAACTTGAAGCACCAGCTTTGACACGCAAACGTACAACCTCAGGGAAGAGCTTGGAAAGCTGCCTGTTTCTGCCGATAATCTCTAAAAATACAGCCACTCCCAAGCGCTGGCTTTTCTGGAAATGACAAACATAATAATAGCAAATGCCTCATCTTCTTTTACTTAAATATATAGGAGAGTTTTTCTTCCCACCTCAAAGATCATTCGCTGCAGTCCAAAGCAAAAGGTTGACCCAAACGGGTTAGTGTTGTTCGGAGATGATGACCTGAAATAAAAGAGGTGGACAGGGAATCAAAAATAATTTATCAGAAACAGCATGGCCAGCAGGACCAGGGAGGTGATTGTGCCCCTGTACTGGGCACTGGTGAGGCCACACCTCAAGTACTGGGGTCAGTTCTGGGCCCCTCACTACAAGAAGGACATTGAGGGGCTGGAGAGCATCCAGAGAAGGGCAACGAGGCTGGGGAAGGGGCTGGAGAACAAGTCCTGCGAGGAACGGCTGAGGGAACTGGGGCTGTTTAGCCTGGAGAAGAGGAGGCTGAGGAGAGACCTCATCACTGTCTACAACTGCCTGAAAGGGGGCTGTGGCAGAGCGAGTGTTCATCTCTTCTCTCAAGTGATAGGTGATAGGACAAAGGAAAATGGCCATGAGTTGTGCCAGGGGAGGTTCAGACTGGATATCAGGAAGAATTTCTTTACCGAAAGGGTTCTCGGGCACTGACACAGCTGCCCAGGGAGGTGGCTGAGTCACCATCTATGGAGGTGTTTAAAAAAAAAAGGATAGATGAGTTTTTGAAGGATGTGGTTTAGTAGCAGATGGGTGTGGTTGGACTTGATCTCCAAAGTCTTTTCCAACCAGAAGATTCTATGATTCTATGAAGGATGTGTGAGGATTTGGAACTTCTTAGGGATGAATTACCACTCAGCAATCTAAGACACATTATCTTTATAACGGCTTTCATCAAAAGAAAGTAAACCTACATTATGCAACACCACTGCTGGACTTCAAGTGAGCCAGAGGGTACTTCTGTTTAATGTCACAGAATTGTTACTAGTACTCAGGGAGAAAGGAATCAAAAAGTTACTAATGACCTCTAGAGGAAAACTCTTTCACTGAACTTGAACAGGAAGAACCCTGAAAATAAGCAGATACATAGGAAGAGGGAAGCACCATGTACTTTATCACAAATTATTGTTGTGCAAGGTGCTTTCCCTCTCTTCAACCCACTGAATTTCTCAGCCTTTAGCAAATGTATTCACTATATGTTGTCTATTAGTTCACTGGTTTTATCTTTTTCAACATTTATATATCATCTGTCCTTCAGATATTTCCAATATTTTTGGATCACATACACAAAAATACCAGACACCTGCTGCCTGCAATGGATTTTACATCACAGCCAAACATCTCCCTCACAAAAATATTTCCTTTTTGGTCTTTCTTGTAACTGGTCAGTTTCCCAAATTGTATGTCTGAGACATCTGAGATGTGCTCAGTAAAGCAAATTGTAACTACTATCTACAACACAGATGAAAAATAGAAGGGCTCCAGCTTTACATTATACGGCTTCTGCTCTAACAATCCCACTGGAATAAACGGGACTAAATGGGAGCACAGGACACAATGGGGGGGGGGGTGGAAATAAAGCTCAAAATAAACCTTGTCAGGTGTATCTGAAACTGCTGCAGTATTTTCACAGCACCCTGACATACAAGTGTCCCAAGATAAATCATATTTTCATATCATACGATATAGAATGATGGACTCCAAGCAGGCAATGCTTACGCAACCCCACACCCAGCACAGTCCCTGTAGGAACTGAGCAAGTGCAAGCACACTGTTCTATCTTCAGTCAGCCTAAAAGAACTGTAGAACAACCATGTATGTTCATAAAAGCAAGGCCTCTTCAGACAGATGCATACACACTACACACTGTGCTATGTGACGTCACGTTGTTGAAATGCATGTGACTAGCATTAGAAAAATACCTACACTATTTATAACAGACAAACAGAGATAAATTCTTTATATGCTGCTTAGCTCTTCTCCAGATTTTACAGTTCAAGGAGTTTTGGATACTTCATTCCCAGATTTTTCAGGTGTTCTTTCTGCATGTCAGTTCATTTTGGCTGAGAACAGCCATGTCATCTTGTCAGTGGCCAAAAAGTCTGAAATTATATCAGCAAAGCAGCCTAAGTGTAACTACTGCAATGAACACCCTTCCTCTGCCTAAACTCCTCCTCTGTTACCAGCTCAGTCCCTGCAAGGGAAACAGATCTTTACCTGTGAAGTACCACTGGCTTTTCTACAGGGTGCCCCAGAAGATCCTGGATACTGTCCCACTGTAAAAATATTAAAAGACTTTGTTTTAAGATGAAGCATGGGAACACTCTTCTTTTTTCTCTAAATAGAGCCAGGTATATTTTTGTTAGCGACACGCTCATCTGTCAAATAACACAGAGGTCATATTTACATTAGTATTTTGTGACTGAAACCATACCCAGCAAAGGAAACTATCCATTACTAGGGCTCGGAAATCCTCTCAAGAGTTTATTCTCATTTATGTCTCAAAATAGCTTTGAATTAGAATTACAAATATAAAAAACATTATATGGGTCTTATGGTTAAATGTAGCTGAAAATCTTGTAGCATTTCAGGGACATCTCAGAGAACAAAGCAGCTCTGGGAAACCTCAGCAAAATACCCTCTTACAGACTTTTGCAGAGGGAAAAACAGCATCACTGTACCTCTCCCAAAAGCCTTTCCTAGGTTTAAAAAGAAGTTTGGAAAAGAAGAGGGAAACTGCATTATTTAATGATTGAGACTGTCCACCAGTTTTCAGACTCTAAGCAGACTTAAGAAGCTGCAGTTTAACACACAGTCTGAAATGAGTCAAAGCAACAAAGGATCTAAGGAATTCAAATCAAAAAGCAAAGAATGGCAGCTTTCAGGTTGCTAACTCCAATTTTTTCTTCCTAGTATGAAAGCCAAAATTCACCAAGGAGAGTTAATTTGGCACTGCAGGAACCAAGAGAGCAGCCCTGCTGCTGGCCAAGTGCCAGTAGAGACACTTCTGAACAAAACGTTTGAGAAGATTTTTCAACTTGCTCTCAAATACACAGCAGCAACTGCCCAGTTGGGAATTTCATTTAGATAGTAAGGCCATCTAGTCTGCAAGGAGCCTGCTGTCATCTGGAGGTGTCACACTGTTTTTGTAAGGCCTTCTGCTGCCCGAGAAACATCCCATTACTGCACCCTTCAGAAGAAACGCGAAGGGCACCGGACACCCTTGGTTAAATATCTTCAAGAGAGACACTACGTAGAAAAGCTCTGTGAAACTTTTGTTTAGAAACTCTCTTCCAGCCAACATCCAGTCACCACTGCTATCACTCCTCCAAATAATTTATTTTACTGCTCTGTCACTACCTGAAGCTATCTTAAGATGAAAAGCATACAATAATGCAATAATTTAATTTACTGGAAGAGTGCTATTACGAATACCTTCAATCCATAACATACCAAAAAGTTTAAGCCACAAAACATACATTAACTTCTGGCCTTCAACATTTCTATTTTAAAACAACATGATATAATTGCTATTATTTCTTCCCAGCAAACTGCAAATTCAGCATAGATTATTTAGATGGTTTAAGAAAAGGAAAACTGTTCAGCACAGACTTACCTTGCTGTATGTTGTACATGTTTCGGTCTGTGAATCAGCACTATCTGTGAAAGAAAAACAGAAAAGTCTTTATAGTTCATGCTTGAACAGTTCCCAACATAAGCCTTTATTCTGGGAGGTTGGCTCAGATAGCAGGAGGCATACAAGCATTAGATCAGTTCACAAACAAATTTACCAGCATTTACTAGCAACCAGGTTGTCAACACTGATTAAATACCAGTTACAGTGACTAAACAAACCTGCCTATTTATAGCAAGCTCCAAGTTCTCATGTTTAAGCTGTAATCTTACCTAGAAGAACGTCACTGTAAGAGAAAGTACATCCCTCTGCACTAATTTAACATGCTCAGCACAGCCACTCTGAGATAACATGATGTGCCACTCATTGATCCAAACACTCTTGGAAAGGAAGCTGGCTAAAACTGACAGCTTGAGACTCAGGAGTTGGCAGGCCTGAAATCAGCTAAAATGCCACTCTTTCAAAAACAAAGATAGCAGGGAGCTTGGGAATTGCAGCCTACCTATTCAACAATAACAAAGCTGCAGGTGAGGACAGCATTGCATTTGTGCTTACAGGTTTAAAAGTAAATTGCTTGCTGGTGGTTCAAGCACTGTTTCATGCATTCAGCTGGGGACTTCTGAACACTGAAAGCACCTTCCTGAAGCAGTGGGGATGGACCAAACAAGTCAAACATAGCAAGAGGTCTTCTCCTCTGTATTTTCCACCTGCTGAACAAACATGCTCTCTCTATGCTGAAAGGATTAACTCAAACGTTGGTTGGCAATTCATCATCTGAATTTGAACTACAGAAGGGAGTTAATAAACTGCACCAGGCACTGCCACCAGAGGGAAGAAGATGGGGGCTCTTGATAAATTTAACATTTCATTTCAACTTGGTACCCCTTGAACTCAAGCGAGAGACCAGAAAGGTGAATTAAGATGTACTCAGAGATTCATGGTGCTACTTGAGGTGAATAAAAATAATCAGAAATGTATGCCTTTGAAGAATTGCACAATAACCTAAAGGAAAATAATTTCAAATCTGAGAATCTTCATGCTTATTGTCTTGGCTAACACAGACTAGCACTGCATTACAGATTGTGAGCCTCCAGGTATAAGGTAATTGATTTTGGCAGAGCAGCAGCATTACAGAAAATCAGGGATGTTGCAGCTACATATTCATATAATCCCAGTAAGTAAACAAGGTAGTGTTAGTAAAATCAGAGAACTGCTAACTTGTCCTGAAACATCTTTTTCACGTAACAAATAGAAATCTAACCCCAAAATTCCTCCTGTCTCAATGACCTTCACTGTTAGCATCCTCTGATAATGAAGGATGTGTTAGAAATGAAAACTGATCACATCTCCCCTTTGAGCATTTTGTGGCACGTGTCCCCTGAAGTGAGAAAAGAGATGAACTACTCACCTCGCTTAATGACTAGTGGGATCTTGAATTCACAGCGATGGTAACTAGAAAGTACAAATCAAAGCTATCAGAAAACAGAAGACCCAAAATAAACTGCATAGCATGAACTCTGGGCTCTTAACAACCAGTTTAATGAAAAGTCACATGAATAATAAAATGAGAGTCTCAATGCTGACAAATTAAGAAGAGTAGTTCTCATTTCCACTTTCTAAATCAAAAAAAAAGGCAATAGCCCAGCAATTTCCTAACACAATATTCCAAAGGACACAAAAGGTCCTCCAGCTCAAATTACCCTGCTATTACAGAGTGGATAGAGAAATACTCAGTTTAGAAACAATACTACAGATTCTCTGTCTCTAACGCCAACTGCCTGAAAACACACTCACTTTAATTGGACATCCAATCACTTATGCCTTAACTCATATCACTCCCCTAAAGAGTTTGCAAAGCACTGAAAATATGTTCAGAAGCATGAGAGAATTTTTTTTAATCACTAACTGAAATTACATCAGAAAAAAACCCAGCAGCCTCCCTATCAGTAAATGGACACTTGTTAATACAAAGTCTGCCTCTAGCAAACGAGTCTGCACATTACAGCTGGACCAAGAACTACCTTACCTCATTTACTGCTTTAACACACACTTTATTATAGTAAGGCTTTTAAAAGTATAAAGAAAATCTTTTTAAAAGCTTACTAATAATGACAGCTGAAACCTCAAGGGGTTACCAGTTACACCAGAAACACTTGGGAAAAAGACACAATTCTATAAAGGGAACATAAGATTTCCTTTTCAGGTGTTTTAAAATACTCTTTAGCAGATAAGCTCTTCACACTCACATGTTAAAGTTGTAATGACCAGGATAATTTGTATGCAGGACAAATTTCTTCACCTTGTGAGTGTTTGCATCGAAGAGAATATCCTGTTGAAGAAAAAAGACAAGAGAGACATGAAATGATTTGGATCTGTGATTGGTTACAACAGTACCTGTGCACACTGATATCAATCTGTCTAAGTGGAACCAAATGGAACCATATGGAACCATGTAAAATAGTATTTGAAAATGAGATTATTTGTAAACGCAAATAAATGTACATTTCCTCCAGCACTCAATCACAACTGCAGTTTCATTTGCTAATGTTGGCAAGTTTTCTAAGAAGTCTTGGTCTTCATATTACTTACAGTAATGCAGTCTAGAGCAAAATAGCTGTAAGGAGGGCCATGAATGCTGAACAACTTTCACAACTGATACACCTCAGTTCTGTGGGACAGGAGCATGAATTTCAGAAACAGGAACCAGTATATCTATGCATCAAGCATGGCAGAGGGAGAAAACCCTAAGAGAAAGCCAAAGTGCAAACAAAGAGCTCTCCAACTGGTGGAGATGATAACACATTACCAATGGAATCTGCAAGTCCTACAGAAAAGTCAGTGTTTTTCTTTGCATCCAGAGATCCCTAAGGCAGTGATCAAGAGTTTTGCAGTCTCTCATTTCCCACGGCCTTTGGCCTTCTGAAAGGATTGCTGTGTAGCTAAATCAAAACTTCACATGAATTTGTTTATGGAAGCTTCCCACTCACCACTCCAAGTGTGAAATAGTTGAAGAAGTAGTCATTGCACTTTGATGGGACCTGCTTATGGGGCGAGGGCGAATGGATTTTCATCTGCAAGAAACACATTTTTCAGCTGTATTTAACAACACTTACAAAGATGAATGCCATTAACAACAGCACTACATTTAAACAGTCATAACCTCATTTCAAATATGTAAGATAATGTGCTTCATGACAGGACCTTCAGCTGCTTGCAAAGGCACTGACACAGCAGGGATTTTTTTGCTTACCTAAAGTATAAGGTTTACTCATATGCTGCTATGTATGATACATGGCTAAGGCTCATTTGGATTCAGAAGTGCTCTCATTTTTATCAATTATTAAACTAGTTAAAGTGATGCTTTTTTTTTTAATTTAAACAGATTTGCATCGATTTACCTTTAAAAAAGCTTTTTAAAATCAAATTATATAACAGTTCATTCCGGTCCATTATATGTCAAGTGAA
The DNA here is from genome assembly GCA_033558185.1 of Dromococcyx pavoninus. Lineage (NCBI taxonomy): Eukaryota > Metazoa > Chordata > Aves > Cuculiformes > Neomorphidae > Dromococcyx > Dromococcyx pavoninus. The sequence goes on along the minus strand of JAUMJL010000371.1, from coordinate 511,172 downwards.
ACATTCATAATTTGTGCTACAAATTATGGACATTGAACTTCACTTGCAAAAGGCAGGCCCTGTGATGGTGAAACTGAGATAGAGCCAAACAGAGAGTGAATCAATTCCCTCACCTTATCTTCAGACTTGTAGAAGACTTTGTGCGGAGACCCCAGGGTGCTCAGCACATCCTGGCACGAATCACCAAAGTACACACAGCGCTCAAATACCCGCATCTTGGCATCGGCTAAAACACCTGGGCCACAACCTGAGGAATGGAAAAGAGCTCAAAAGCCATCCTTCCCCATCAGAGAACACATCAGCAAATCAACACCAAGAGCTTAGCATTCCTCTATCTATCATGAGCCAGCGGCATTCTTTAGACAACAGTGCCAAATTAAATTTAACCCTTTATTTTGCAAGAGTTTAAACATTTCTCATAAAAGCGATGCACATGTTGACTGTGCACAGATCTTAACCTCCAACTTCTTCACTTCCTTGCCATTCACATGAACGTGACTTGTTTTCCCAGTCAGTCTCAATTTGATGAGCTGGTTATTAGCACTAAGAATCATGAATTATTTCTTGCTTTAAAATATTCTACTTTAGCAACATGAGATGTAAAAAGCCCATGAAGTGAAATCACTCATCCATATTAACTGTATCAGAGAATACAAACCCTTTACTGAAGAGTTCCCATAGCTTATTCAATCAACAGCAAGCATGTTTCTACACGAACAATGCTAAAAAGGATCTTATTGAATAGCCATTACATGGATGAATGGCTGATATACATTACTAGATGTAAAGAAATGGAAACATCATACAGGTTGTGACCCCATCTGCTTTCAGGAATGCAGCATCTTAGGTTTATGAGAATGCATGCAAACTGCAGCAATTACTGCAAATACAGGATGTGCTCTACACACACACTCAGCTTTTCTCACCATACATTATTTATGTAGCCAGTAACCCAATAAAATAAATCAAAAATCCAATTGAGTCATCTTTGATTTCTCAAGCAAGAGTGACTTCAAATTAATACACTTGCAGAGAAACTTGTGCCAGGAGAGATGTGTAATATGTTCTACAAAGGAGTTTCTGCAGACTTCAGCAAGTCAAAAACATGTCCAGATCACCCCTCTGCAAGCTTTAGTCTGAACATTAGTGATGTATTATAATAATAATTTTATTCATTGACAACATTTCCTTTAAGTTGCACATACATATTTTCAACTGAACTTAACACTCTACCTTAGAAGTGTCCAATTTCTCAAAATCACTTATACTATTTTTTGGATGTTATAGCTAACTCCTTCCCTAGTACACGAGGATACGTTCCCTGTCCTAGGCAGCTCTCCATTATCTTCCTCTGTAAAGAGAGAAGCAAGCTAACTTGAAAACATCTGCTCCATTTTTATCAATAATTTTTTATTCTTCATCTCCAATTTTCTCCTTTTAAATTTTTGCATGCTGTGAATGTATTCCAAGTGTTTCTGCAATGTACAAACAGCTAGCAAACAGACGAGGTCAAAAGCTGAGCTGGTAAAGAAAATTGTTAAAGACACCTCACTATTTTTTCTTAAAAACTATCAAGTTTCAAACTATGAAGACTGGACAAGGCTCCTCTGCAGTCAGCTTATCTTTCCCTAATTTCTAAGCCCCCTGTGTGCTCTGAAAGTACACCCAAGGAGAAGGTATTCACCAGCTTCTGTGACTTTCACCACTGTCTCCTACAGCAAATTAAAATGGAATTGAATTTCAAGTGTGGTCTAAGGCTGCATCACCAAAGTAGTCTCTTGCTGGCATTCGTAAAAGCCTTCCAGAATTAATCACAAAAATATCAGCATTATATAACTCCATGGAATTGCTCATGTTTTTTCCAGCAACATAATTGCATCTGTTTTGTTCTACACATACACCTGGAGACAAATTCCATTTCTGCAACAGTCTCTAAGGACTGGAACTACAGAGGACAGGGCTGCAGCCTCCATGACTCCCCCAGGACCAGGAACTGCAGCAGCAGACTCACCTTCACAGGGTTTTATTAGGTTTTGTTCCCAATAGTTCAAAACAAGGTATATAGAACACTTTGAATTCACCTGTAAAATCATCACAAATAACCTATCTTAATTTACAGAGGTTTGTCTCTCTCTTCCTGAGGAAAGCAAGCAGTTCAATGCTCAGAGTGTCACCAGTACCTGCAGTGAGCAGGCGAAGCCGTAAACCTGAGGGTCCAGTTCCATCTCTCAGAACATCGACGTTCTCAGCATACACATTACCAAGGAAACAGCTGAGGGGCATCAAGGGAGCCCTGAAACCAACCATACAAAAATGTGCAAAGGATTCACTTCATCTTCAAATTTTTCATTAACAAGCTGGCACAAGATCACTGCAGTACAGCATGTTAATTTTGTCAAAAGTTGTATTTAACTCAGAGTGAAGATTAAAAGTTATACTAAACAGAAGGATTGAAGTCTGAGGAAAAAGGAAGAGGAACATCAAGACAGCACTCAAATGCAGGACTTTTACTATTAATGAAGAAGCAAGCTTCAGCCACTCCAGCAATTAAAGAAACTGTATCTAGCCTTTGGATACCTCCTATGAGGAGGCATCATTTCAGACTTAGTGAGCATTTCAGGGAAATGGAAGTTGTGCAGCTTTTAACTATATCTGTCCTTGAACTAAGCATATCACCCAAACACAGCAGAGCCTTCTCCATGATGCTTTCACTGCTCTTGGGAATGTACTCCACGGCCCGGAACACGAACTCAGCTTGCGCAGGTACCCCACAAACATTTGTTCTGCTTTACTGGGACAGTTCTCATTTTAATTCAACTACAGTAATATTTGAGAAAATTGTAACAGCCCAAAGAAAGATATTTTCAATAGAAGGGCTGCTTTTCTGTGTGGTAGTTTGCATATGCTCTGTAAAATTCACTTTTCTTATGTGAGTTTTTCCTCTGCGTGAATGACATGAGCTGAAGTCAGGCTTTGAGCTCTCTCACACACACAGAGCCCCAGGCAACAATTGGTGCTCTCACTGAAGCCCATCACATCACAGATGGGCACAAACAACATTTTTCTGAAGTGCACTTATTTCTAATTAGGAGACAATGTTTGCATAAACCAGGTTCCCTCCCTTCTAGGCAGCAATCAATAGGTGTGTTAATTTCCTAGCACTAAAACACAGCTGTCTCTGCAAAAACTACCACCTTATCAGTTTGGGTATTTATAAGCTGAAAGGAAGAATTTACAGAAGTCCTTTCGATTTTTTCTTGAGTGAGGAATCCCAGAAACAATGTTTTTAAAAAGAGCAAAACATCAAATATTGTATTGTTGCTTAAAAGGAGACAGAATACAATACCATAGAAAATATTAACCATGTTAAAATATAACTATTCCATTGTATTAAGGCATTGAGATTAGTTTTCTCAGAATGGTAAGTTCAGTCAGGTAACTGTAAATATATAAAATATACAGTAGATTATGCATATGACTTAAGCCTGAAAATACATATTTTTTTATTTTTGCCCAGTGAGAGAGTTTAAGACCCTTGGCAGGACCCTCATGCCACACACAACAGAATGACTGAGTGCCCACACACAGTTGGATTTGTCTAGGGAGAGGTCATTAGCAAGCAAAAAAACCAACACAAAGAATATCCTGACTGCATCTGTCACCAGATTCACTACATTTCCTCCTTTACATTTTCAGGTCAATCGAATTAGCTGAGCCAAGCTGATTTTACAGCAGGATAAATCAAATCCACATTTGATTGCAAGGTCGAGGACAATGCCTATGGAAATCTGAAAGAGGCTGGAATCCAAAGGCATTCTGCACACTACCAAATCCATAAAAGACCCAAACTGAACTAGAGAAGTATCTGGTTATATTTAGCATTCATAAAACCCTAAATAGATGAGAAGAAAGAGTATATTCTAAGTGACTGAAGCAGCACAGCCAGCTGTACACACTTGGTATCCTGCAGGCTGTTCCCATTGTAGATGTACATGCGTTTCACAGTCGCACCATGTGGAATCTGCAGAGAGGCCAGACCATGGGCAAAGTTAGGCTGTGGAGAAACAACATCAGTGTTACTGGACACACTGGACACTTCAGGTCAAAGTCACAAATTCAAGCCAACGTTTACCAATTCAGATAAGTCTCTAGACAAAGACAAGGAGGGACAACAACAACAAAAAGCCCTTCTAGATGGTGTTTCTTTACATTACACTCCTCCCGGATTCCCAAGCCGGGATGAAATGCTCGCTATGTTTATCCACCAAAAGAGGGCACCAGTCTGACAATTAGCCATGGCATGTACTGAGAATTCAAGTTTTCTTGGTCTGGTCACTGGCAACTACCAATATAGAAGTATTTGTACTGAGATGCTGTATTTAAGTCCTGAGAAATCTGCTATCTCAAAGGTAGAACTTTTTTCTCTCCCACTGCATTAAATTCAGTCTTTCAATGTTTTCACTTTACTGGTTTGTAAAATGCCTTTATTTGATGAACAGAGACCCATGCTTTAAATAGAGTTTCTGCTCTCCTTATCAACACATTCTTACATATCTTGTTTTGATAGGGATTTTGAGTGTTCTCATCAAATAGCATGCTAAGAGAGTCAGATTCATTACTCTAGTGTGGTATGAGCCTATTTCTTTCAACTCTGAAGATGACAGGACCTTCTTCAAGACTGTCAACACGCTTTGCTGGCACTACACAGAACTAAGAAGCTAACTCTGTCACCATCAATCAACAAAATCAAGATGCACAATATGCAAACCATTATCCTGGGCTACTTTAGCAGGATGTCACTTAAGGTAAATACAGAGTTATTCTTAGGAAAAAAAATTAACCCAGAGAAATTATTTTCATTGCTGTAGGTATCTAGAAGGCAACCTCTGCTACTTAGCAAATTTAGAGCTGCCTCAACTTCAATCCTCTTTCTGAACTTGCCCAGAGCACAAACGCCTCCAAACAGAGCTTTCCAAAGTAGTCACACTTTAGATTACTTTTTAACATACTTACGTCTTAGCAACAGAGAAATCCTCTCTGGAGCCACAGAAGTACCTGACCCATGTATGCCTCGCTTCTTAACAGAAACAGTGTGAGCAGGTTTTCATGTTCTCCTTGCCTACAGTTTGTTACCAGCTGTATAAAACACCCAAGGTTTTCTTCAGAGTTTTTTCATTTCCATACACAGAGACTACACTGCTTTCCTAACCAGTCCAGCATTCCTATATGATCCTCTCTCAACTTGGAAGACTGCCATCTTCAGATTTCATTTCACTCTTCCCTAATGCTAATGTTCCTCCATGAAAGGCTCCACAAATAAGTCAGCTTCCCTGCAGACCATTTCATACTACTGTTTTTCTGAACTATCCTGTTCCTACCTGTTTATAATCCTGGGGAGAATTTCAACTTTCACTCTGTTCAAACAATATTTTACTAACCTCATCTGAACAACTGGATGAAAGTCTTTGAGAATGCAAAATTATTTTCTCCACTGCTGTGAAGAACTGCATCGCCCCTAAGAACAACACTATGTCTCTCAAAGCATATTCACACCAAGCATTCTATAACCATACCTAAATATTTTCTTAGTTAACTGAACCACATACCAAAACAAGACACACAGATGCAATGGCTAAAATTGTCTCTGGCAGTTTTATTTTAACATCTTTTAAGTTTCAGGTATTTCTGCACCTCAAGGTGCAGGAAACAGGACTCAATAATCCTTCTGGGTCCCTTCCAACTTCAGTTATTTCATGATCATTTCATATCTTCAGTAAAACAACTGACTTCTTTGGTAGCTCAGCCATTTCATTCATAAATATCCTGGGAACTCTTATATGAAAAGCAACTACTCTTGGACATTCTTTCCATTTGGCTTATTAGGCTTCTATTTACGTTCCACTATTTCTGAAACCCAACTGACCTTCACTACTGCTAAACAGTGACTTCCTCTGGTTGCCCCCTGTTCTCTCACACTGTCAAAACCACAACTAATAAAGTATTAGGCCGTGACATAAAAACATGTGTCATCATGTTGGTCGATTTCTCCCACTCTGTTTTGGCTCTTCAAATGCTCCTTTTTATTTTAATACCATACAGCATTTATTCTTTTTAACTGATCATCCTAGAGAATACAACTGAGAGCGTTCCCATCGTCACACAAAACAAACTATACGTACATTTTGTTAGTATAGGTGGAATTTACAGAAGATCTGATCTTGTTTGCACTACAGAGAGTGACTTCCAAAAATTTCAGAGAACGCAGTAACATGCTTAATTATTCAGTAACCCATTGGATGAATGCGCAGGTAGGCATTACAAGTAAAGCTCATTCATCTGGCTCTCTAAAAGCACTCATACTGAAGGACACTTAAGATTAAAATGTATTTTACGAACTTTCCCCTAGCTCAGTTGCATAATCACTTTGATGAGGTTCAAAAATATCTGATAAAAGAACAGCCTTCCAGGAGATTGCTTCATATTTATGTATATGCAAAGAGAGTGCTCGTATTTTTAGAAGACTCCTTTTAACTACAGGATTGCTAGTCCCAGTTCATGATGCAAGTAAAATCTCTAAGCATATACCTCCTGCTGAAGGGAAGAAAAATTTTAACTTTCAAATGATTACATAGCATAAATAAGAGCACAACTGAAGAATTAAGTTCCTTCCAGGTTACTGGATTCTTTTGCTTGCAGCAAGATATGCTGTAGGTGATCTTTTGCAAGTACCAGAGAGGTAAAAAGACAATCCATTAACTAAGAATGATTGCTGACCTCATACTTCGGAGTTTCAGTCCAGGAGTCTAACTGAAAAGAAAACGACAGTCCTCTGAAATTGAGGTGAAAGAGTTGCTCAGCTGAATTATACACTAAAAGGGAAAAGAAAGTAAAAACAGAGTTACCAAAATAAACTCAGAATTCTGCAGTTCAGATGTAACAGCACTTTCATCACCTCAATGAATTTACTAAATCAAGATGCGTGAGGAACACAATTACACAGGACAGCAATAGTTCTCCTTTTAATTTGTTGCAGTAGGAATAAAGCAATAAAAGAAGCCTTAGATTCATTAGAGCTGCCCATGTAAGTCTGTAGGCAATAATCTACCCCTGATGATACAATTATACAATGTGACACAATCAATTATACCTTAATATACCTGAAATAGTTTAAAACTGCTACTGTTAGTACAAACCAGTTCTGTTCATTATGTGGAACACTTGTACAATGTTAATCAGAAAGCCTACTAGACAGATGAGCACTGCTAAGTTCCCTATTTCATACCATCACGAAGCACATTCCTGAGTGGGAGCTCACAGGTACCCACCTCCACCTCTCCTCCCCAAGAGGAGCCAGCTCAGCCACCTGTGTTCCCAAGTAATATTGTACAAGAAGGAAATGCCTCAGACACACAGATCCTGGGCCAGTTACAATGATAGTTAAAAATAGCATCACCAGAAACAGCAGATGATCAGTCAGCTTTTATAAAGAGCAGTAATAAATTAGAACATGCAGAGACTTCCGGCTGTCAGCGCACCATGAGATGTCCTGATTTAGTGCAATAAATTGCACATCATCAACTATAAACTGTAATAAAAGTCACTCCAGCACTTACTCTAACAAGCCATACTGTTTTGTGAGCCTGTGGAAAACTGTAAAAGAACCCCAGGAGACTGGGAGCTTGGGTACAGTTTGGGGATTGATGCTACCATACCTGTGCCCAGTAGCTGCTGGAGGGAACATAGTGTGCTTCTAACACACGGAAGCTGGTTCATTTGCAAAACAGTTTGAAAACAGCAGAGGCAAAAACCAGTAAAGAAACACTCCAACAAGAGAAATTGCTTTCTTACACTTTACCAGAGGAAATTGGTTCAATACTACTTTTCTTTTTTGTTACAATTTTGTATTTCAGATGACATAGCATAGAGAGAAAATGCATATATTTCCCCCCCGCCCCAAAGTGCCCAAAATGTCCAACTTGAGAGCTGTCACAAGGTATCTGGACCATGCCAGACCACCCAAGATAAAAAAAGCAATAGTTGAGCAATAAGCATTAAGCTTTCAAAAGTCATCATTTGCCTTTTCTGCAGAATGTGCTGGTTTAGGAGCATTTCCCCTGCCTGCCACTCAAAGGAAAATGTGTGGGGAGAGGGAAGTGTTTTGATCTGCAGGAAAATTACACAAAACTCTCATGTGATAAATTATGATGCATCTTTTCCAAAGCCTACAGCCAGCTGGAGAAGTGTTTTTCCCCTAGTCATGCCAAGTGTGATATCTGATTATACAAATCGCATCAGTTCCCATCCCTACACGTTTGTTGGTGCTTAGGCTTAAAGGGCAAGGAATGTTTTTATCCTGAAGATGTTCTGTCCTCCTCAAGGCCATATATCACAACCACGTGGCTGAACAAGGCAAACCTTTTTTATTATTATTTTTTTAATGTATTTACTACACAGGTACCCTGCAGAATAATTCCACTCAAAACTGCTGATGGAAGTAAAAAGACTGCCTCTTTCCTGCTGCGCTCTGGGTGAGGGAAGAGGAGAGAGACTGCCTTCCAGGAAAGCAGAGGGTGACCAGCTGCAAAGTGTTTCTGTAAAGCAGGATTGGAGCAAGTTACCAACACCAGCAAGCCTACTCAGCAGGCACAGTGTTGATAAATGCAGAGGCAGATCCAAAAGCCAGGTCTTCCTGGTTCTTCCAAGCACAACACTTTTTCAGCATCCAGGACAACCTCTGAAGTCCAAGAGTTACAGAGTCAGAAGACAGGATCTCCCCCCACCCTTGCAAGCCACTGTGGCTGGCAGGAAAGATGTTTTTTTTCTTCTACCTTATGAGATCAGTGCAATCCCACAGCCCTTATCCATGCTGAATGGCACTTCGGCAAACAGCCACATCCACGAGGACCAAGAACAGGATGTGATTTCAACAGAACCACTGGCAAGAGCAAGCGCTTCCCAGCAGGAGGTCAGGTCAGAGAACCATGGAAATGTGGGATACAATCTTGGCTTTGAGGAAGCTATTGACCTCCAAAGTGGTCATACTTCCATGAGCCCCATGACAAAGACAGTACAATGATTCAAGCTAACATCAGCCAAAAAGTAATGAAGGTGGTTGCAATTTTCCTGATGACTCTTCTTCTTTAAAAACCACTGCTTTGGGAAAACCAAAACTGCTCACTGAAGGTCGGTTTCAACACAAAACTGTTGTTAACCTTTCAAAATATGTTTTGAAATTATCACTGTATCCTGGTGCAGGAAAGTTCTGCTGCAACGACGTTGGTTTTCAGTGAAAGACAATATTTGGTTTGAAATTCTAGTGAAGGTAACATACAGAGATAAACAATAAAATACTTTTTAATTTAAAGGTTTTGTACTGGGGTTTTGGAGGAGCACTGGTGCAGTGAAGAAAAACGATGGTTGTCACACTTTCATTCATGAAAACTGACATTTTGCACTTCTGTCACATTAAAAGGAAGGTCTCTCTCCCCTGACTCCAGCTTAAATTTTTTGTCGGACACGAAAACACTGCCATCAACCCTCCCAACACGTTCTAAATTACTCTGTTTTTTTTTTCCTTTTCTGTTTTAGAAAATACAAAAGAAAAGCTATTGAAAACTTGCACTGCATGGTACAGTTCAAACTGTTTATGACAGGCAGCTTAATACAGAGCACTTACATCTGCTAAGCAGACTGTTAATGGAAGACACTGAATTTCCAGTAAGGAAACCAAATAAGCAAAGACAACAGTGAAACTGTATTAGAGGCCAACACTTTAATAAATAGATTTTCATATCTCCATATCACTGGATGAAACCAAGTTACAAAAACTATGATCATTTGAAGCAAGAGTGCAAGTTTTCTTAAATCAAATGTGAAAGGTGCACAAGATCCGGCAAATTCAGCACAAGGATATGTGGTGCTAAGCTACGCTATTAAGTGCTCACATACAGTTTTACACAGTATTAAAACACACTGTTGCTATCATAAGCAATGCTTACAGATGGGTATTTATTTTTATGGTTCATAACACCACAATTTTGCAAGCACTTCACCTCTGAATATTTACAAATAAGCTATTGTCACAGAACAAGTTAAAACTATACACAGTCTTGTACATATTGCTTTGATAATGGCTAACTATAGCTCTCAGTTTGTGCCCAAAAGGAAATGTCAAGACCATGACCAAAGTGAAATTTAAAAAGGCTGATTCTGGTCCTTGGAGTATTACAGCTAGAAATCCTCTAAGCTTCATTTATCTCAATCTGATATTCATCTACTACAGCAGGCTTCTATGAAATGATATTACTTTAGCCACATGACCCTCCACAGTTAATAAATCCTGTTCTGTAATGTGGAAGAGATTGTCTGCAGAGAACAGGGACAAAGACTGGATATGCAATCGCCATCAATCACAAAGAACACCAGCCAATTTGGGATCAGCTTCACTACTGCAAATGGACTGGGTAAAGCTAAAAATAGAAAATGATGCTCTAATATGGGTATCTTGCCCATATGGAACTAATCTTCTTTCTTGTTTCACCAGTTTGTGGCTCCATTTTTTGAAGGTTCCTGAGCAGTTTAATTATAAATATCCTCTTTGAAGTTTCACCACTGGCTTATTTTCATCACCTAACAAACCTCTGAAACACACTCTCCATTTTCATACGTAAACAAGAAGCTTAAAGACAGTCTTTTTAGTACTACAGAGGCAGTGAACTGCCATGCAGCTGTGTGAAAGTCAGAGTGGGTTCAGTCAGGTTAATTAAACCAGTCCTGCTTCTGGCTTCACACCTCCCCAGTCTTCCCAGTAACAGGAGGGAGGTGCAGGGAGATGCTAGCCAGTCATACATAGGCTCAGACTTGATTCTGTTCTAGCAGGGCTGTGACCACATTTGCAGAACAAATAGTCCTGTCGGGTTCTGCACAGAGATCAACTCAAATGTCTGCATGTTCATGGTATGCTTAACCCCCAAGGACACTTGAGAGCTGACCATGCATAAGAATGTGTAAAAACAGAAGCAACGACAAAGCAACTCACAATTTTCTGGTACTGGCAGTTCAAAACAGATTATCAATGATATCTGAACATATCATTCTGTGCCAATGACCCTCTGCCTCACTACTTCACCTAAAGTCACAACTGAACGTAAAGCACATTCTACTTGATGTAGCTCCAAGCTATAAGAATACAGTCATTCTGGAACACAACTTGGATAATGAAAGACTTCCTAGAAAGAAGTCAATCTACATGTGCTTCTAACTCTCAGAAACCCTTCAGCTTACCTCCTGGATGTGTTGCTCCAAATGACTGATCAATTTGTTCTATGGTTGGAGCAATTGCCTGAGAGTTAAAATGGACACCACTGAAAAAAGAAAAGAAAATTAATCTGCCTTAATACTGAAGGGATGCTACAAATGTTTACTAATGGCAATATCACATTTAAATTGGAAGAGGTCTTCAAGACTGAAGGAATGTGTAAACTGGTAATTTAACCAAATGCTTTGTTTAAGAAAGAATAATTATCTACGTTTTTTTGACAGTTATTTTGTTTTTCTTAAACAAGAATGATTGACAAAAAACTAATTCAGCATTAAAAAAGGAGGGAAACCAGTCACTGTAATTGAGAACAAAGCATGGCAGATCTTACAGCACTTACCAATATTTTAACTTCACCTTAGTCAAGTCATAAACTTCAATCACCTGAAACACAGGAAACAAACATTACTATACTTTACATATTTGCAAATCATTATAGAAGCATTCTGGTCAAAAGGCAAGACTAGATAGACTGGCTCCCCTGCTCAACAGGGCTTTGCTAGGATAAATCACACTGACAAAACTCCAAAATCTGACTCAGCAACTGCCAATCTGAAATGAACACTGAAGAACAACAATGGGTTCGGTACAGCACCTCCAGATCCTGTCTAACGCAGCACTGCTCTGCAGAAAGTAATCTTTTCACCAATATATCAGCATCTTGATTTCTGCAAAGCTTACTCTTAAGCAAGTTCAAAGGAAAGTAATAGCAAAGGTGAGTTAATCAGGGAAGTCTAGTGCATGTCAAACAGCAGGCCATTCCTTCAGGCCCTGCTGAAGGCCTGCAACAGGGTAGCGAGTCCTAGCACTGACTGCACTTCCAGTTTTCCAGCTCTCTTTCTAAAGGAAAAGATGAACACAGCAAAAGTAGTAGTATTCCACTTCAATACTACATAAAAAGACATTTAGCCACTTCCACAAGCACTGCAGAAGATAATCAGAAGAGCAGTCCACAAAGACTCAGATCGAGCCCTAACATCAAGTTCAAATATTCCACGGAGCTCCCCTCTCTGCAGATAACGTTAGGTATGGATGCTTTGTTCTGAATACACTACTGCATAGGTGCATCCAAGATTGATTTCACATGATTTTTATGTGACTGTTACTGGATCCTGAGGCTAAACCAGGCTTTAAGCAGATTATTTTTGGTGAGTAACCACGGCCAAACACAAGCTCCTTCCACCTTATGTGTGTGTTCCTGTTTCAGCAGGAAAAGGAAAACACATAGAGCACATCATAACTGCTGCAAAGAAAAGGTAGAGCCTTTTTCTTGCTTTGTATAGTCCTCAAACAAATCACTGGCAGATTTAGAAAAGACTCTCTTCAACTAGAAGAAAAAGCAGACTTCCCCAGGGAGCCTGCTACCAAATGTGGCTTTAAAGTCTAAAAATACTACTAGCTAAGAAGGAAGTCTTGGTTTTGGGAGATGCCTAGTAAATAACCCTAAATAAAACAACCTGCAATGCTTAAACCACTAGAGATATATATAAAAACAACAACAAAAAACAACATTTCATGGTATGCTGTTGACTCATAGAAAGTTGGAAGAGTTCTCTGAAGCACTCTGTTTGCTCGGAAAGCCCACACTTCAGGATATAAGCAACAAGTACAGGACAAAGCAAGTAACAAATGAACATTCCAGCAACACCAACATAAAGAGGAGCAAACAATTTTTTCTCCTTAATAAACAAACTTTCAATTATGCTTCCTGGAAAAGAAAGGTTATCCATCATTTTAATTCAAATGCAGTTTGACATGTCCAGGTTTCCTTTACCGCACAATTTGTTAAAAACAAAGGCTGCTTTTATGAAAAGCTACAAATGATTTTACATTGTTTTAGCAGCTCTGCTCATCCTCTCCCCCCACAAAAAATGTTTCTGAGAAATAGAGAAAACCACCTCCCCTCCAAGATCTCATCTTGCAACAACTACCAGAGAGCACTGGGCACTCTGCTGAAGTTCTGCTGAAACACGCTGCAGAGGTGGAAACAAAAGGATGAGTCGAAGAACAAGAAGAACTGCTGCACAAGGAAGGGCATGTTGCACAAACGAGGCACTCCACGAGAAAAACACCCTGACAGCAGCCAACAGGCAGCAATTTGCCATCAGCCCTCTTCCCACGATTCAGACAGATCTATTGATACCAACATTCCTTTTTACTAACAGCAGAGGAAGAAACACACACAACTCAGCAAAATTTAAAGGTAGTCAAAATGTCTCCTAGAAGCTATGAAAGAGACATAAACTGAAGAAACCCCACTACCGGCCACAGCCATGGAAAAGGATTTATTTTTTAAACTACAGAAGCTACACTGACAAAAGGATTAATGTGATTCTTCCTGTGTGCAGATGAACAAACAACTGAAGACCAAGGACCACTCGAGTGATGGATTTACTGCACAGCCAAAAGGCAGCTGGTTTAAATGATTACAACCTGATGTTCTGTCACACTCACTGTTTTGGTTACTACTGAGTAAGGCTCACAAACATTCAAGAATCTACTAACCAGCAATAATAGATCAAGGCTGTGAAATCTAACTCTTTCTCCACCTCAGAGGGAGCGTGTGCAAGGGACCTTGTTGCTAAAAGTCACTGCAATGTTCTCAGATCTTAGTCTCACGTTAGCTCAAAACTACTGCACCAACATCTCCTGCAAGACTCTGGCTACTGCACAAGCCTCCTTCCCCTCCCTGAAAAAAGGAGGAAACTTTTTAGGAATACTGCTATGGCTTGCTTCCTTCACCAGCCTCTTCGGGTCTGTGGAGACTTTCTATTTTAGCAGCCTGTATTTCAATCTCTTTTTCACAGCCAAATCTAACAGTCAGCATGTATTAAAAAAAAACACACAAAGCAAAGAGAAAAAAAGCACCCTGACTTTTCCAGTGCTGCTGCTGAGCAACACCAAAAACAGAGTCGTACCATCCTAAAAACAGGCAGTACTTGCTCTACACCTACACTATTCTTTAACAAGCCCTGCTGCTCACTTGTGAACCAATTCTACTGAATTACTTCCATAAACCTTTATGAACACTTCCACGTGTATAAGTTTTCACAGCCTTTATGCATTTACACAGCTTTACTCACAGAATCATAGAATGCCAGGTTGGAAGGGACCTCAAGCATCATCTGGTCCAACCTTTACTCTTCAGAGTTAAAACAAACAAAAGGTATCACTAGACCACTGAACCATGATTTACCACGAAGACCATTTTGTGTATTTTTTTAAAATGAACCTAAAAAACACATACGAGAAGAATTTGGTTTTTCTACTTTAAAAATAAACCCAAATTTTAAAACACAGTAATGAAAAGAGAAGAAAAGCTCTTGCACAGTTCTCAGAACACTGGGTGTTGAAATGACAAAGCCAGACCCTCAAAAACTTGGAGACGAAGAGACATGGCATAAATTAGCTGTGGCACTTCAAAAACACTACAAGACTGTGGCATTCCAAAAAACATCAGTAAGCGAGCCACACACTTGAAATGATTATGTCAGTTTTGAGTTCAGCCTCCTTAAGAATTAAACATAAATTTAAAGATATCATATAGCAGGTGTAGCCTACATTGAAGATATTATGTTAAAAAATATAAATTCACATACGCAATCCAAATAACTAAGTTCTAAATCATAACAAACACTAAATTCCCATGATTACAGAAATGACTTCGTGAACAGAAACTTCCACAATGCAATCATAAACTGAAATCTGTGAAAAGAATGCTCAGCCATTCCCAACCTGAGCTCAATGTGAACTGAAAATTGTTCTTCAAAACATGTATTTTTGTAGTTAATATAAAAGAGATTTGGAAAAAAAACCAACCCAAACATGTAATGGTGTTACAGGCTACTAGTAGAGAACTAAATACTTTCAAAAACTATTGATGTGGGCTGCTATTCAACAACAGTATATATACACATATCTAAAGTATATTAAGAGCTCAACTTTCAGCTGATAGCACGCTGCTACACTCCTACAGTCATTTTTGGGATAAAGCATTAGCCTGACATTTTGGAGAGTGACATTTTGCTGCTGGTTTTATTGGAGATGTGAGCAAATAAAGAGAAGAAGACTCCACCTACCACTGTTACAACACTTTGAAGTATAGATATGAGCACCGTATTTCAGACTTAGCTAAATGGTGGGTTTTAGCATCATGTTTAAACCACACACTTCTGCTTTCAAACACTAAATAGCCTGGCAGTTAGAGCAGTAGCTCGCACCCAGTTGACCCATCAACACCTCAGCACTGTGGTCAGAGCACAATTTAAGCACACCAGGTGAGAACCACACTGATAATTGTTCAGCACAGCTGGTCCTGTCAGAAGGACCATCCCAAATACATAAGGAGTTACAGACAAATACTTTAAATGTCTCAGTTAAAGCTTTTCAAAATTTTGTACCGATAGTCATCTCTCTACAGTTCCACAGTTGCCCATTTGGTGTGATGAAATCACTTATGTAACAGATTTTTTGCAAACATAAATGTCACAGGAGGTTAGTAACCAGCTTGCCCTTTATTTTGCATCTTAACTATACAAAGGATCCTGGAGAGACAGATCAACACCCACTCTCCTAAAAGCACAGCAGCAGAACTGCTGGGCTGAAGACCTTGATCGCAAGAATAAAAACTCATCCAGAACAAACCGAAATCAGTGCAGGGGGCAGCTGCCCACAACAGGCCTGGATGTGGCTTTCTGGGAGAAATCACACACTCACAGCCACACAAGTACTCTGTGAACTTAACTTAAAACTAAGAATAGGGGGAAGTAAGTTTACTTTCAAAAATAAAGTGGCAGCACAGATAAAGAAAGAGCCTGAGCAAAACCCAACGCTTTCTGGATTGCATTAACCAACAATCTGATTTCAAACCCTAGGCTGAACTTCAGCAGCTTCTGCTGCAACTTGAGATGAGATGGGCAGGTGAGGCCACGCTGGACCATCACAATTCCATGGCACTCTTACAGTCCCCAGAACAACATTAAAGTGTCTTAATCCCATATACAAAGATTTAACCAGCAAACCAAAGACATGCAGTTCATTATCACAAGACAGGACTATATATGGCAAATGAAATGTATAAAGAACCACAAAATTGTGCTCCTTTAAGTGTGAGTGTAGCCTAGGGTTTTGTTTTGCATGGTTTTGTTTGCAGGAAGGGTGTTTTGTTACCTTAAGTCTCTGATTGAAAGCATCAAACAGCAGTTTGATTCCATCCTGAGTCAGGTTAAGGATGAGGTCATGGCTAAGAGGCGACTGTAAAACAAAAAAAGGCTGTCACAGACTTTTAATTTCAAGGTTCCCTTGTTAAGATATATGTAAGTATAAATTGGTTACTTCAGAAAAACAATGTGCCTCAGAAAACAACCACTTGTAAAACAAAAATACATTTGGCCAAATCTCTCAACCCCTTGAGATTCCCTATGAAAAGGAAAAGGATTGTCTCTGTAAGAAGAACTCCCAAAAGGATAGCTGTCCATTACTTTAAATGAGGGGAAAAAAACTCAAAATACCTTGAAAATTAACATCCAAGTTTAGCATCAGAGACATCATGCAGGGACAGTCTGTTACACTCTTGGCACACCAAAATATAATAATAGGCCATCTAACCAAGTCTCACATCAGAAACAGGCACACACTTGACAAAAAATGGTTGAGAGGGCTTTTCATTTCAAAAATCAAAGGGTGTCACAGTTTTTCCCAGGCCTCAAAAGGAAGGCTTCAGACTCTTACGTTGTGAATTTAGGTTTCCTTAGTTACTGTGAATCATAACAACTAAAGGCTTAATTTGCAGTCTGCTGGAGTCAATAGGAGATATCCTCCTGGCTTCAGTGGTGTCTGCATGGGCTCCACGCCACCTCCCTCTGCTGCAGCACTGTGGAAGGTGCTCACTCCTGTACTGGTACAAACCCCACATACGCAGTCAGTTGGCCCCGATTCAGCTATTTGATCGTGTACCATCTAAAGCTCAATCCTCCTCAACTGTCTCCTCAGAGGAGAAAAAAGGCTGAAAGATAAGCAGGCAGCAATATTTATGCCCTAGAATCACACTGAGCATGAGGGTGGGACATCTCAGCCACATACAGGCTTCTAATACAGGCAGCCACACCAGACAGCCCTTCTTAGGACTTAAGCATAAGCTCTTAAAACCCATTGCTCTCCTGGGAGAAGGTCTGTGCTTTGACTGTCAGAAGTCAAATTTTCATCCTAAGTTTTCTCCCCTTTATTCTCATGTCAGCACTGTTTCCTAGCCTTTTTGCACATGCTGTTCACATGCACCTCCCACCTCTTCCTGAACGATATATTTAAGTAACTACATCCTAGACTTCACATCGCTAGGTCAAAACAAGCCACAGGGCTTTCAGTCCTCTGTGATGCAGATTTCTCATTCCCCTTTGATCACTCCAGCAGTTTTTCCTGAAGCAGGTTCAGTTTAAGCTCATTTTTCTGGAACACCAGTGCTCTGGCTTGTAAGCTGTCTTCTAAATGAAATCTTCACTGTGCCTTGTACAATGGCATCAATACTTCACCACTGCTGGCAGACTTTTATGATACCAGGTAGAACTGAAACAGCACTGCAATACAGCCATGAGCCTGAGATAAAGAGGTCTGATGTTCATCCTGACAGTCTTTTTTTAAATCCCTCATAAATCTAATTTAGAAAGGCTACAGATAAAGCAAAAAAACATGTGTCATGTTGCATTTAAATATACCAACTGAGTTGTTCTGATACGAGATATGTCCTGCATTTCACTGGTTCCTAAGCAGCATTTTCATAAGGTTATTCCAAAGTTAATGAGTGTTACAAGTACTTATGAGTGGGTGAGAAAAAAAACATCTGAAGAAAAGCTTGATAATTAGTACAGCAAATAGCTTCTGTTCTATGCTGGCATATTTTCTAATAGAAGAAAAGTTTCAAGGACACAAATTCAGTTCATGTGACTTCCAATATACAAAATAGAACCTCAAGTACGAAAGATGATGTCAGGAAGCAAAAGGAGAGTCCTTCCTGAATAAAGCAACTCAGATGTGCAGTGACACTGCTAGTCTACATAAAGCTGCAGAGAAAACTGTTAACACTGAACAAATCCATGGACACAAATCCAGAGGAAGAGACTTAGGAAAACACACAAAGGCAATTAAGTGCCCCACTTAAACTGACCGAAAAGGAGCTAGAATTCTTTAGTCACAGAAAAGGGTGCAGCAAGCTTTTTTGGTACAGTTTGGACACCCCATTTAAGTCAAGTTAAAAAGAGAGCAGTGGGCAGATCTAATTGCATTTAATTGTTATATAAATTTTTGAAAGAAAATACTCACTATTGGAGTTCCAGGATCAAAAATCCAGAATTTTAAATGCAACAACTTTAACACTATGCTCAAAGCTGTTCTTTCAGAAAGCCAAGAGGAAAGACATGAAAGCTGTTCAGGTATAGTTTAGCTAGATAAACATTGTACATAGCAAAGTTTATTTAAAGCTTTGAACCTTCTAAGTACTGCAGCAGCAGCTCTCTATGCTGAGCTGCTAATGAAGTGCCTGATGCTCTGTGCTAGGGTGAGGATACAGCCTGACACCAACTGCAGGCCCTGAGAAAAAGTTGCACTGGTATCAGGCACTGAATTGGAATAATATATAGAAAAAATATTACCAGCAAAACTAGTCTATGAAGTCGGGAACTACTATTTTGTTGGACTACGCAGATGCTAAAAACATCTTGACATTTATTACAGTTTGTGGAGAAAAACCCTAACTGTCCCCTCCTCAGACAGAATCAAAATTGGTGGTCAAGCACAAGATAGGTTTCCAACAGGCATAAAAACCCAAGCAGCAGTAGACCTTGCTTTCTAGCAGTGGATCACTAATCTTTCTGTGACTCTATAAACCAGAGAGGAAAGAGAATCTCATTTATCTAAACAAAAGAAATAATTCTGGAATGCACTGTGGTAAGAAAAACTAAAAACAAATCTCCAAATCATAGAAAAAACAAGGAATGCATTCACTGCCAGACGGATGCTCCCATGCATTAAGCACAAGGAGCTAGATTTTCAATTTGCAATTCAGTCAGCATAAAACCCATAAATCTACATAATGTGAAACAAAAAAGGATAATTCAATTGATTACATGAAATATGTATCCAGCAGTGAATGGCAGAGTTAAGCTTGCTTCTTAGCCACTCAGTATTCACTGCAAATGCATGAGGCCTCACTCAGTATTCTGATACAACACTGACATTCTAGCAGGCTTTGCCTTTTTCTTGATGCAAAGATCTATCATCTACAACATACAAATACCATCTTCTGATTAACCTGTATTTCATACAATACGCATTTGGAGAGTCACAATCCTCCTTTGTCCCATCTCCTCTTCCCTTCCACCTTCTTCAAAGTAAAGGTGAGAATATAACACATTTTATTTCATCTAGTCCCTTAGTTACTTCTAGTCCCTTGGTTACAAAGAATGATGAAAACATCTATAGCTGTTATTACTGCACCTACTTTCTGCAGACAAAACTGCAGATGCAGACAGAAAGTGTGGAAGCCTTTTCAGGGGCTTCATCACCACTGAGCCAAACATGCAAGCAGAAAATAATGAATGATTCAGTACTTCAAAATACTGCAACATCTGACAATGATAACGTGAGAAGACTAGAATTACATTATCCGGTTAATTACACAATGTTTCCCTTCTTAAAGGAAAAACACTACCCCACCACCACATATACAAAACTGATACCTATAAAATCACTGCACCGTGCTCAGGATTATCACGTTTGACATGGAACTGTTACAGAAGCTACACCTCTGATGTGGTGACAATAATGTGGTGTAAGACAATTTCAAGTGGCTCCACAATTCCTACAATGCATACGTTAGCATGACACAGTGTCAGTACATCCCCAAATGCCTTAATTCTGGGACACGATGAGGGGAATGATGCAGTCAGACCATGCACCACTCACCTGCTCGCTGTAGAGAACCTGGACGTTTTTGATAATGCGACAGTGTTTCTGAAGAATTGCTACAGCCTGAGCCAACGGCATTCCTGTAAATAAAAACAGTTGCATTTCTTCAGTTCAGGGACCAGCTAACACCAGGGGTTTTTTACAGAAAGGTTACAGACGAGGTAACAGTCGTCATCAGCAAACAGAATGTTACAACAGAAAGGTATGCAATCAACAAATAAGCCTTCCTGACTCATGGCAGCAGCACAGACCTGTTTCTGAAAGAGAAAAGTCATTGTTTGCCTACCCATTGCTTAGGCATATATGAAAGAAAACTATCTCTAGCCACAAAATTAAACAGCAAAGTTCAGGTAAGAAAAGCAGAGGTCTTGCTACATCCTCATTCAAAATTTTCCGCTTTTTGGGGTCAACAATCCAAAACCTGATAAAATAGCCTAAAATCCCAAGTGCTAGAGCACTCCTATACATATTCAGGAGGCTCTGGGACTGCATTTTACCACACACTCCTTATCAAGCACGATAAACTCCTGAGTAGTGGTAGAAGAGAAATACAAATATCAAACCAGAGCAGTGATTCTCCTTAGACTTAAGAGGCCACATTAGCTGCTGATAAGGCTACATATGTGTTAAGGGAGGAACGTCACCCGCTCAGTTTACAGACAAGATAAACAGACTAAAAAATGTGTTTCAACTGAAGTAACACACTTAATAGCCATTTGCTCTAACGCAACTGCAAGGCCTTTTTTGTTGTTTGGTTTTTTCTTCATTGTATCTTATCTTTACAGCTACAAATTTTTGAAAGTGGAACAAACCAGCTGATTCTGCAGAAAGAATAGCACCACACCATCTCATCCTTTATCACACTTAAAGCCTTTGTTGCCTTTCCAAAAGAAATGTGATCATGTTCTAGACTCAAAGCAGACATTTATAAAGAGATGTTATGAGCTCATAATTGTGAGGTTTTATTTCCCTACTAATTGCTGCAAGCCAATTTAGATTAGTTATCTGATATTTTATTTACACTCCATGCCCTCTTCTTGTGTATTTCTAGTTTTGAAACATTAAGGAAGTTGCTTTAATTGGGGAAAATTTACCAGAGGATCTACATTTTGACTTAGTTAACAGTTCAAGCATTCAAATTCTTAGTTACTAGCTACACCTCTCAAATTCAGACCACATACCGTGGTCTGAAAGCACATTTGGACACTATCTACAGTACCAGCCAGAACACTCCTTGTCTCTCTCCACATATTTAGATCACCATGTCCTTCTTTTCACTGTTGCACTAAACTACGTGCCTGTTGCTCCCATACATTGCAGCTTTTCTGCAATTATGAAAGCAAGAATAGTCTTATGGACTAGAACTACAGTGATTCAATATGTAAACACCATATAGAAATGTTTCCATGAAATTGCTTTTCACATTAGCCTATAATCCTGGAGGCATTTTTTTGCAGCTAGAAAATATACATCAAAAGGTGATATAAAATAAAAAAGAATAGTTATTATTTTAATAACTAATAATATTAAAACACAGAGCCTCACAATAAAGCAGCACTGTTTCCTATTATATGGGAAATAGCAGTTTCCTTGTAATCTAAGCAACTGTGTTTTAAACAGTTATTAAATATTTTCAAAATGTAACAACAATAACAGCAAGGAGCTAAGATCAAAGACGCTGCTGTGGAAGTTTCACATCTCTTAACTGAACAAAAGCTGCGATTCAAAAAAAAAGTAAAGATGATTTAAAAGTATAAAATCCATTTTCAAAGGCAGTATTTCCAGGAGACTTACAGAAGTAAGTCCATGAGTGCTTTTAAAAAAAAAAGAAGTGGTGCAGAGTCCAGCAAAGCCAGCGACCAGGCTGACAGAATCTATGTGCCACTGGCAAGCATCAGAAGTAGCTAAGGTTTCAGTAAAAAAGCATGCGGTTAGAAAAAGTGCGCACAAACATGAAGTTCAGTTTGTAGTCCGATGTAAACTGATGCAATCTCTGGTTGGTAAGTGTGCAAACAGATGGCTCATGTGACTCTCTTACTCAGAACTTCCTCGGGCTGTAAGCAAATGGACATGGACTGATTTTGTTCAGTTTCCAGCAACTGAGAATCAAGCAGATTTTGCCACACAGCTGCTTAGCAAAGCTACGAAGAGCAACTGAAGTTCTCCAAGAACCCCAAACGTGTGGAGGAGCCAATATCCTCCCTTTGCCTCCATAAGCAGAGGGCCAAAGGAGTAAAGAAACTGGGTTATTTTTCTCCATCCTTCTCTCACACACACAAAACACCCCCTTCTCCTCAACACCCGTCAGTCTTTGCAGTCAAAGAGGAAAACAAAGAATTCTTTTTCCCCTGCTCACCAGCCAGGGGGAACAGGGAAGCAGACATAGTTTCCAGCACATCAGACACTTAACCAAACTGAGCCACGGCAAACAATGCCCACAAGGATCAGCGCCAGGACTCTCCTATCACAAACTTTCCCCTTTTCTAAATGGTATAAGTGACACAAGATGTTCCTCTCACATATGCTGGTCATGAACAACACAGCTTGAAGCATTGGTGTATGCTAAGATTATGTCTTGAATGGGAGTGGGGAAGAGGAGTAAACAAAGATTAAGAGAGAAGAATAAAAGGAAATCCAAGAGAAGATGAGTCGTAACATGTTAAGAAAAGTGAAACTTACTAGGAAAGAAAGTAGAAGAAGCAAGAGAAATGCTAGTATGCCTTAGAAATTATACATCTCAAACACTAATAATAGAGCTACAGGTATTACAGAATAAGTATTTAATTGTTCCCCTTTAAAACAGCAGGAATGTAGCCCAAGAGGTGCAGTGACACAGGTATCTCACTGAACACAAAACTCAGCCTGGGTTAAGTGTTTTACGCTCTGGTCACACAGTGAGTCAACACTGCAGCCAGAAACAGAATCCAAAAACTCATGTTAAAAATTTTCCTGGCATTTCCCCTCAGTCATCTCCTTTGTGGGCACAATACTGGAAGCCACAGTCAGCAGTAGTTCAGGAATACTGCCATTAGTTCTGCTAAGAGCGGAGCTAAACAAATGATGAGTAGAACACTGCGGGCAGCGAGAATCCCATTTACACTGGTGCTTCAACCTCACTACCACTAACACAGCTGAACCAGCTTTATCAACAGGGACCATTTTCATACAACACTGCTGGCACAGGACAAAATTAACTATCTTAGTACCTAGTCAGCCTCCTGTTCCACACCAGCAGGTCATGCTAATTATATATTAGACTCATCACGTGGTGGCTATGTTTACTCCAAGAATTACAGCTGAGTTTCCTCCCTCTCACATCTATGTGTGTGTATACACAGACAGAAACTCAGTATACAATTTTAGCCATGAGACTGCATTAAGGGGCTTCTTTGGGGGCTCTTGGGAAAATGAAGATTATTTTCTCTCTTCCTTTATTTTGTTTTTATAAGGAGAACAGGGGAAGCCAGTACTATATATTTATGGAGGTTGCCAGGGTATATAATGTGAGATTGCATTTCTTTTCAGGTGAAACAGGCAGCAAAGGATTGCAGGAGGTCACACAGAGCTGAAAGCACAGTAACATATCAGTGGTATAAGGAGATCACTGAGATTTCAAAGGGCCTGAGGTACTATAGGACCTGAGGTGCTATAATTAGCCACTAAAATACATTCTAATTCTCCCTGTAACCATCAAGTTCTACTTGACTCTGAATTCACAGCAGCATGAAAAGCCCTTTGTGTTTGATGAGTTTCACATAAACAACTCCATCTCACAGCACCACTCCCTTAGTGTGACCCAAGTTCACAGCAACTGCATAACACTGTTTTTAAGGAACAGCCTGTCCCACTGCTGCCACAGGTGACAACAGCAGCAGTGGAAGTGTAACTCAAGTTCTGGCAGACAGACAGCTGCTACATAGAGCCCTGTTTACATTAGCCAACCTACTACCACCATTAACTGTGCTTCAGACAAAGCAACAGCAAAGATGGAAAACTGAGAGTAGGAGTCCAACACCAATATCTCGATCACAGCTACAGTATTTCCCAAAAGTTTTAAGGACTACCAACATCTGCCTGAAAACACAGGTCATTTGAAGAATCCAGGCCATTTGAGTTTCAGCTGTGCACTTAAGTGCCCTAGGCTAAGCACCAGCCAAATTTCCATCTGCTGGGGGAAAGTTCTTTCCCATCACAGTAAATAGAGCAATGGTTGGTAAGGACAGACCTCAGAAAGACACATAAAAGAATCATTGAGGGGAGAATTATCTGTTATCTAACTCTGACAAAACCTCTCAAAAGTCTATTTCTCCACTGTAATGTCGCAATCCAGCAATGACACAAAGAAATTGTGAAACTCATATTTATGACGGGTTAGTACAAAAAAGCACAGTATTTACACTAAGCATTACACAGCTGAAGATGCTGATATCACCTGGCATGTTCAGGTGACAACCAGTACACTGAGTTAGGAGGTATTTAAAAAAAATTACCAGTCTAAGATTGCACAGCAAGACAAAACAAAGTAAGTGAGTAGAAGAAATACAAGCTAATAAACAATGCACAACTCAGCATGCAAAAGTGAAGATGAGACTATAGGCTACAAGGGAATCTTTACAGTTCATACATCAGTTTTTAGCAAAAGAAAGATGTGAGCTTTGACCCTCTCTCCCTTTCACTCCTGCAAAAAACTTCACAGGAGTCAAATCATAAGTGGACCCAAATCCCCAGCTCACACACAGGGGTCCCAGAAGCTGGGGAAGCTCCGGGCACGGGAGGGACATGCACAGACACTTACCCAAAGTGAACTCCCATTGCTCGTTCCCCAGAGACCGCTCGGGCACCACCTCCAGATCTAGCATTGGCTCAGGTAGCACGGAGGCCGCAGGCTGGCACGCGGGTCACCCGGTCAGTCGCTGCGCCGGACCTCGGGAGCGGAGTGGGAGGGAAGTAGGAAGCCAGCGCCTGAAGGGATCTGCTATCCCCTCACCCCCTGAGAGCATCCACCAGGCCCCGAGAGGACCTGCTGTCCGTCCTGCCAATCTCAGGTGACCCGCCGCCCTCTTGCCTCCCCCTGAATGGATCCATTGTCCCCCCTTGAGGGAACTTGCCAGTCCCTGAAGGCACCCTCCTGCCCCCGCAACTGTCCCATAAAGGGACCTGCTGCACCCCCCCTGCCAGCTCCTGAGAGGATGAACTGCCTACACTCCACGAGCCTCTGAGAGGACCCACTGCCCCCCCCCCAGGGGACCTGCCAGCCCCTTGTCTCCCCCTAAGTGGACCCACTGCCCACCCCAATTGTCCTCTGAAGGGAC
The DNA here is from genome assembly GCA_033558185.1 of Dromococcyx pavoninus. NCBI lineage: Eukaryota > Metazoa > Chordata > Aves > Cuculiformes > Neomorphidae > Dromococcyx > Dromococcyx pavoninus. The sequence goes on along the minus strand of JAUMJL010000371.1, from coordinate 485,585 downwards.
TTGCCACACCCTCCTACCAGCTCCTGAGAGGACCCACTGTCTCCCCTCTTGTTGTCTAAAGTGACACCCTGTTCCCTTACCTCCCCCTGAGGGTACCCCACTGCCCCAAAACTCCCTGTCAGCCCCTAAGCGTACCCGTTAGCCCCCAGCCTCCCCCTGAGAAGATTCGCTGCCACCTCGCTTGCCCCCGAGGGAAGCTGCTATTCCCCTCGTCTTCCCCTGAGGGGACCCACTGCCCTCCGAGGGGACGGGCCAGCTCCGAAGGGACCCGACCCTCAAGTCCGGTGCTCCAGTCCCTGAGGGGGACCAACCTCCCCCGCCAGCCCCTGAAGGGACCCGCCAGCCTCCGAGAGGACCCACTGCCCCCCTGCCAGCCCCTGAGGAGACCCGCTTGCCCCCAACCTCCTCGTCTGCCCCTTGATGGGACGCGTTGCCCCCAAACCACCCTTTGTCAGCCCCTGAGAGGACCTATCTGCCCCCCTGCTTGCCCGTGAGTGACCCCACTGCCCCCAAACCTCCCGGCCAGCCCCCAACCTCCCCCCTGACAGGACTCGCTGCCACCTCGCTTGGCCCTGGGGGGACCCGCTGAGCCCTCATCTCCCCCCTGAGAGGAGCCACTGCCCTCCGAGGGGACCCACCAACCCCCAACCCCCTCCGTCAGCCCCTGAGGGGACCCGTTGTCCCCTCACCACCCCCTTAAGTTGCCCCGCTGCCCCCCGAGGGGACCCGCCACTCCCTCACCTTCTCCTGAGGGGATCCCCTGCCCCCGCCAGCCCCTGAGGAGACCTTCCCGACCCCAATCCCCCGTCCCGCTCCCCGCCCGTGCCGGCCCCGCTCGCGTCAGCCGCCCCGCCCGCCCCCCGGCCCCGGAGGAGAGGGGCCCCGCGCCGCGCCGCCCCGTCGGGCGCCCCAGGAGCGGCCCCGGGAGCGGGAGCGGAGCAAAGTAGGGGGGAGCGCAGCCCCCTCCCCCCGCGCCGCGGGGCCGCCGCTCACCTCACTTGCGGCTGCTGAAAAACTGCTTTGCAGCTGCCGTCAGGCGAGCCCGCGCGGGGCGGGGCGGGGCGGGGCGGGGCCCGCCCCCGGGCCGTGGCGGAACGGGGAAGGTGTCGGCTTGGCGCGAGCAATCACCGGGTTCGAGTCCCGTACGCTGCCAGCCGCCAGCCTTGTCCCCAGACAAGTGACCCAGCTGCCACATCTCCCCCAGTGCCACTCAGGACTAAAAAAAAGGACAACCCCAAACTGATACCGTAAACGACAGCAAATCACAGAATCGCAGAACGGTTTGGGTTGGAAGAGACCTTAAAGCCCATCCAGTTCCAACATCCAGTTCCATGGGCAGGGACACCTCCCACCAGACCAGGCTGCTCAAAGCCCCATCCAACCTGGCCTTGAACAGCTCCAGGGATGGAGCAGTCACGACTTCCCTGGACAACCTGTGCCAGGGCCTCCCCACCCTCATTGTGAAGAATTTCTTCCTAATGTCCAATCTAAATCTTCCCCTTTCCAGTTTAAAGCCGTTTCCCCTCATCCAAGCATTACAAGCTCTTGTAAAAAGCCCTCCCCATCTTTCTTGTAGGCCCCTTCAAATAAACTCCCTAAAACTCACTTGGGAGTTTTAGAAAGCAGCAGCCTCTATTTCAGCTCTGGGCACATGAGGGAATGATTCCATCAATTGTGTAACAATACAAAAGCTGGGATAGAAGATATTTCCCACCTACATTCATATGCAGGTGATCTCAAAGGTCTTTTCCAACTGGAAGATTGTATAATTCTATGATTCTGTGATACGTACAAATCTTCCCAGAAATCTTGTGCATATTCTATTACTTTACATGGACTAATTTTAATTTTATTATGAACTTCACAACAGCGAAATCTCTGCAAATTGGACCCAGCTCTGTCTGATCTTGTATTTTAGATTGGGATACAGTGGGAGACACAGCTGTTCAGCACAGACCATACTTAACATAAGATGTTATCATTTTTCTTTGAATAACCCAGTCACATCCAGTTTTTCCTGTTGAAAAGAGGGACAAAGTTGTGGGGGAAGGAGCTAAGGAGAAATTAGTCAGTGGCACTAGCAAAGTTATGGAACAAGCTCAGGGATGACTCAGTGAGGAAGAAAGTTGTAATGAGGTCATTGGCTCTGCAATGTTATTTGGGAAAACAAGGGGGTGACCACTCCAGGGGCTGAGGTTGCTGAGTCCTGAGCTTTTCTCCCAAAGGAAATTCAACCTTACCCCTGTGGTGCTGGTCATCATACATGAACCTGTTTTCTTCAGACACAGCAGAACTCAGCAGACACCAGGTGCAAACAGCTGGCATCCACACAATGAATGAGGACAATGGATCTCTCCTAGGATGCCATCCAGACACGGACAGTGGGACTGAGGGCACCCTCAGCAAATCTGCCAACAACACCAAACTGGGTGATGTGGTCGACACGTTGGAGGGAAGAGAGGCCATCCAGAGGGACCTAGACAGGCTAGAGAGGTGTCCCTGTGCTAATCTCATGAAGTTCAATGAGGCCAAGTGCAAGGTCATAGAATCATAGAATCATAGAATCGCATGGTTGGAAAAGACCTTTGAAATCATTGAGTACAACCGTACTCATCCACTACTAAAACAGATCCTTGAGCACCTCATCAACATGTTTTTTTAACACCTTCAGGGACAGAAACTCAACCACCTCCCTGGGAATCCTCTGCCAGTGCCTGACCACCTTTCTTCAGTGAAGAAGTTTTTCCTAATGTCTCATCTGAACCCCCCCCGGCACAACTTGTGGCCATTTCCTCTCATCCTATCACGTGTCACTTGAGACAAGAGACCAACACACAACTTGCTACAACCTCCTTTCAGGCAGCTGTAGACAGTGATGAAGTCTCCCCTCAGCCTCCTCTTCTTCTCTTCCCCAATTCCCTCAGTCATTCCTCATAGGACTTGTTCTCCGGCCCCTTCACCAGCCTCGTTGCCCTTCTCTGGATGCTCTCCAGCCTCTCAATGTCCTTCTTGTACTGAGGGGCCCAGAACTGACCCCAGTACTTGAGGTGTGGCCTCACCAGTGCCAAGTACAGGGGCACAATCACCTCCCTGGTCCTGCTGGCCACACTCTTTCTGATACAGGTCAAGATGCCATCGGCTCTCTTGGCCACCTGGGTCACTGCTGGCTCATGTTCAGCTGCTGTCAACCAACACCTCCAGGTCCTTCTCCTCCAGGCAGCTCTGCAGCCACTCTTCCCCAAATCTGTTGTGGGGTTGTTGTGTCCCAAGTGCAGGACCCGGCACTCGGCCTTGTTGAAACTCATCCCGTTGGTCTCAGTCCATCGATCCAGCCTGTCCAGATCCCTCTACAGACCCTCCCTTCCTTCAAAGCAGATCAACACTGCCACCCAGCTTGGTGTCATCTGCAAACTTGTTAAGGGTGCACTCGATCCCTTCATCCAGATTGTTGACAAAGATATTGAACAGGACTGGATTCAGCACTGAGCCCTGGGGACACTGCTTGTGACCGGCCTCCAATTGGCTTTAACTCCATTTCCCACCCCTCTTTAGGCCTGGCCATCCACCCAGTTTTTCACCCAGCAGAGGCTGTGCCTGTCCAGGCCAAGGACAGCCAGTTTCTCCAGCAGAATGCTGTGAGAAATGGTGTCTGTCAAAGGCTTTACTAAAGTCCAGGTACACCACATCCACAGCCTTTCCCTCGTCCACTAAACGGGTAACCTTGTCATAGAAGGAGATCAGGTTGGTCTGGCAGGACCTGCCTTTCATAAACCCATGTTGACTGCATGTGATCACCTGGTTGTCCTGCAGCTGGGTCAAGGCAATTCCAAATGCAATTACAGGCTGGATGGAGAATAGATTGGGAGCAGCCCTGAGAAGAAGGACTTGGGGTGCTGGTGCGTGAGAAGCTCAAAATGAGCCAGCAATCGGCACTCACAGCCCAGAAAGATGACCATATCCTGGGATACATCCAAAACAGTGGGACCAGCAGGGTGAGGTCATGCCCTATTCTGCTTTTATGAGACCTCACCTCGAGTCCTGGGTTCTGTTCTGGAGTCCTCAGCACAGGAAGGACATGGACACATTGGAGTGGGTCCAGAGGAGGCTGCAAAGATTATCCCAGGGCTCAAACACCTCCCATATGAGGACAGGCTGAGAGAGTTGGGCTTGTTCAGCCTGGAGAAGCAAAGGCCCTGAGGAGACCTTAGAGCAGCCTCCCAGTACTGAAAGTGGCTCCAGGAAAGCTGGGGAGGGCTCTTGATCAGGGAGTGCAGGGATGGGACAAGGGGGAATGTTTTAAATTAGAAGGGGGAAGATTTAGACCAGATGTTAAGAAGTTTTTCAAGATGAGGATGAGGAGGCTGTGGCACAGGTTGTCCAGAGAAGTGGTGGCTGCCCCAACCCTGCAGCTGTTCAAGGTCAGGTTAGATGAGGCTTTGAGCACCCTCATCCGGTGGGAGGTGTCCCTGTGCATGGCAGGGGGCTTTGAAACCAGATGGTCTTTAAGGTCTCTTCCAGCCCAAACCATTCTGTGATTCTTTGATTCACACAGTCGACCACAAAAGTTCAGGGTTCTCATATTAAAAAAAAGCAAAACAAAATTCCTGCTATGTTTTCTACTGCATCTCCTCCCCACCAGCAGCCTCACATTCACGTCAGATGCAGCATGTGCTCCTTGTGTCACCAGAAAACATATGATTTTCATAAAGCCCAGGGACAGGCAGTCTGCTCTGGGCACCTCAGATTGTGGGCAGAAAAGGGATAATTTGTTTTCCTCTCCTGCCTGAGCTGATGCTGCTGGTGAGCTGCCTGCTGCCCCGACACGACCTTTGCATGGCTCTCCAAAACTCAGCACCCAACAGGCCGTGCACGTTCTGCTTCCAAGCCAGCTGCAAAGAAAAGCTGCCCATTATAGTTTCAAACAACTCTTTAAACAACCAGTATGTATAAATACCAACAGGCACAGTCACACCTCTTTTCCCTCGGGCGGACCAATCCATCACTGGCTGGGGGAATCAAAGCATTTATAAAGAAATCCCAGTCACTTTTGGGAGCACGACCTTGGCCAGGCTCTGCTCTAAACACCATATTTCTCAGCATCTACCTTCAGGTCACAGAGCTGTGAAATGAGGCCAGATTTTAATGTATACGGTGTGGAGCAAGCCCTGGGGAAATTAGTCTTCCCTTGAAGTCAGTTGAATGTTGCTCTGTTTATTATTCATGCCTTACTTGCCTTTTTTTTTTTAAATCTAAGTACAGTGACATCTTAATATTCTGAAAAGCACAGAGGTGCTGCCAATTTTTCCCCTTCCTTTCAGCCCTCTGACATGTCTTTATTGACTCAAAAAGAGAAATTAGCCTTTCCTCTCCCAGGAGCACGGACTGATCCTTCGTCATGAGCCACTCACAGCACTCTGGCTCACCACGTACATCATAGAATCATAACATGGTTTGGGTCGGAAGGGGCTTTAAAGCTCATCCAGTTGCAACGCCCCTGCTATGGAGGGGTGTGTATATATATATATATATATATATGTATATATATATATATGGTGACATCCATAAGGAACATGCTTGAGAGAAGAAATACTTACCTAGAAATCTTGCATACTGCATTTATTTCACAGGACATGAAGAACACCCCAGCACTCACTTTTATCCATACCCAGGATACACACAGCCCTCAGGTAGAGGGCTGGATGGGTGCAGGTCAGCTGGACTCTGCAGAAACTCTTCTCCATCTCACTCCCGTGTTGGGAAATGCCCTTTGAACGCCCAGAACTGCAAACTGGGGAAAGCAACAGACAGAGCTTTTATTAAAAAAATCAGCATCCTTTGAAAAGAGAATAATGTGAGTTGTTCGATTTTGGGCCCATCATTACAAGAAGGACATAGAGGCACTGGAGTGTGTCCAGAGAAGGGAATGAAGCAGGTGAAGGGTCTGGAGCCCAGGGGTTATGAGAAACAGCTGAAGGAACTGGGGCTGTTTAGCCTGGAGAAGAGGAGGCTGAGGGGAGACCTCATGGTTCTCTGCAGCTCCCTGAAAGGAGGTTGTAGTGAGGTGGGTGTTGGTCTCTTCTCCCAGTGACAGGATGAAACAGCCTCAAGTTGTGCCAGGGGAGGATTAGACTGGATGTTAGGAAAAATTTCTTCATTGAAAGGATTCTCAGTCCCTGGCAGAGGCTGCCCAGGGAAGTGGTTGAGTCATCCACTTGGAGGGATTTAAAAGATGGGTAGATGAGGTGCTCAGAGATGTGTAGTGGACAGGTACATTTGGTCTCAATTATCTCAAAGGTCTTTTCCAACCAAATGATTCTATGATGCTACAATTCTATGAATTTCCCACGTAGGAGATTAGAAAGCAAGGAGAACGAATGCCAAATACAGCTGGGGTAAAAATATATCCTGGGCTAATTGATTCCTGTTTGCATTTTTACCCTGCTGTCCATGTTCACACATCGCCCCAAACCCTGACACGAGGCAGAGGAGGGCTCGGTGCTGCAGATGCCAGTGCCCGAGGCTTTGCTCTTTAAAATAATAACCAGTGTATTGACAGGGGACTCTCAACCAGGGAATGTTCCAGCCCCTTCTGAGCTTAAAATACACCCCTTAAATAGCTGGGAGGGCAGAGCAAAACTGCCAAGGGAGCAGGCGAGGGCAGCAGCACCATAAAGCAGCCGCGTTGGGTGTTTTCTAGCTGCCTGCTGTCACTGCCACAGGGTGAGGACAGAGGTCCTGGTTGCAGGCATTGAGTGGCAGTAAATCCCAGCAGGTTGAAAATCCCACAGCGTTATCCTGAAGGAGAGCAAACACAGGTGCAGGAGACAAGGCACCTCCTCATATCTGTACCCACCACTGAGCCCCAGCCCTCTGCTTCCCCCAGGCATGGCAAAGCACTTGCCAGGCACCTGAGGCATCCTCCCTGGGTTCCCAGAGGGCTAGTTGCCTTTGAGACCACAGTTCCTGTTCCATTGACCAGGAGGAGTAAAGAAAGAAGCTCCCAAGTCACTAGAAGGCAGAAAGGCCACCCGAGGCTCCATTTGCATGGATGGCAGTTTTACTGCTGACAACAAGCAGCTTGAAGGTTGCTTTCGAGCCACTTGCTCTGAGGGCAGCAGGAGGAGGACCATCAGCTCTGCAGAAAGGCTGGAGACCCACTGTGTCCCCTCCATCACCTCTACACACATACCTCCCCTGGCTTTCTTCTGGCCTGAAGAGGCTGTCCCAGGCAGAGATCCAGCTGCAAAGTGGGTTGTTTTATTCTTTTGCACAGCTGAGGCAGGGGTTATGAAAAATCCCTGGCTCCCACCAGCACCAATTCCACTCCTAATGTGGCCGGCACCAACGAGCTACCCAGGGACATGGGGATGTTCTTCTGGTGGACTCCTCTGTGCTGAGGGTCACATTCAGGGCCTGGGAGAAGCCAGTATCTGCAGGGGTGGCAGGGACAGAGCTGTCCCCTGTGTCCCCACCATGGACCAGGTGGTTGCCCTGGCTGGAGCTGGTAAGGGTTGTGAGTAGAGACCCATTGAAGCAACAGAAACCAGAAACCCTGAGAGGGACCAGAGGAGCCTTCCTGTGCTACCCCCGTGACACTAGGCAGGTTAGCATTTTCAAGGCAGGTTGGGCAAAGCACTCATTTTAGGAGCCTCCAGCTCCCAGAACCAGGGGCGAAACAGGTTAAAAAATGAATTAAAAAAATATACAACTTCTGACTCTCCAGATTATGGAGCAACTCTTTGGAAAATACCTGAGTCCAGTCCCAAGGCTGAGAAAGCAATGCACAGCTCTCTGAAAATTATAATAACCTTTTCTTTTTAGAGACTAGGTCAGTTGTTAGTATTTCAGACCAGAGGAACCACAGCAGGTGTATCCATTGGAGCCAATCCGGGTTCCCCACTACTAAAGGCTTGTGATTCCACTGCATTTTGGTGTGGGATCGGCAGCTGTAGGGGAATATATTGGGTTTTTACTTGACTTTCCTAAATCCCACACATCTGCAGGGAGATGTTACCAGAGAAGAGCTGGACTTTGGTTTTCAGCCGCTCAAATGAGAGGGGAAAAAATGCAAATACTACCAAGAGGGACTAAAAATGCACCAGGGCTGCAGCCAGGCATGGAGAAAAGCGCCAGCAGCTCACGGTGAAGGCGAGCTGCCCTCTCTTGATGAGATTTAATAGCGACACAAATCACATCTGTAAGGAAATCTGCCCTGTGGCTGCCCAGAAGAATGCACTGGAAACAGGCCCCAGACTTGGCAGTGCTGCTTCTGTTGGGGGAAAGATAATTTGCCGTAAAGCTCTGAAGTCGCTCTTGGTTTTTTGGAGGTGCATTTCCTGCTGAAAAGCTGTGGGTTTGCAGTTAGGGAAGTTCCTAAATGGTGCTTGCACCTCTTCTGACTGCAGAGCAAGGGGGACTTTGCTTGTGCTCCCAGGGAAAGTGCTGGAACTCAACAGGGGGTGATATATCCCACTTCTCCAGGAAGGAGGGGGGGTTTATTCCCCCAAGAGCTTTGATGCCCTGGGTCCCACCGAGATGGGCAGCACCCAGGACCCAGCTCGGGCAGAGCGATGCTGCCCCCTGCACCCCACCAGTGCCACGGTGAGAGTCCCTGCCAGGCAGGGGCTGGCAGAGCTGAGCCTGGCCCTTCCTGGGGGAGACCCCTGGCTCCAGTTTTCCCTTGCTCAGCACTTTTCCCCTCCTTGTGTGCACTAAGCACGCCCTGTCGGGATGTTTTCAATCACCCAGAAACTCGCGGGAGCAGCAGCCAAGGTTAACATGGGCAGAATGAGCCGCATCAGCACCTGGCCAGGGTGCAAGGAGCTGCTCTGCCTGCGGATGCTGCAGCCGAGGGGTGGGGGGCAGAAGGTGCCTTTTCTCAGTGGGCCAATTACCTGCACATGTGAAGTCTCCAGCGTGTCATGATCCTCATTCAGAAAGCTTCCATGAGCTGGAGCTTGCACACTCCAGAAGATCATCCTCCTCGCCACCAGCCCCAGGATGCTCTGGGCTCATGGCTGTGCAGCCCGTAAAGGTTTTCGAGGTGATTCTATGCTTGGCCAGGGCTAGGAAGGTGATGTGTGCCTGGAATGGGCTGCAGAGCACAACATGGTTTTGGCATCTGCTTTGCTCAATCAGCAAAGTGGCCACCAGCATTAATGCACAACACAGATTTGGGTGCCTGGCAGCTACAAGACCTCCCTCGTTTTTTTGCACTATACTTGTTGTCTGATGATGGACAGAAATGGGAGGCTCCCAGCACTCACCCAAAAATGAGAAGATGTTACGTTAAACACCAACCAAGAAGAGCAACCAGCACAGCCTCTGCCCCTTGCAGTGCATTTCTTGGGGTGCCCACCACCTCCCAGGGCTGGGATGAGGGCAGGGGTTGGAGAGGGGGGCTGGATGGACAAGAATGAAATGTTTCCAAGAAGGAAAGGAAGCAGCAGCAAAAGTCAGCAGCAGCAGGAGGGGCCATTAACCACATGGCAGCAGCTCTGAGCCCGGCGGCAGCGTTTCCCACTCTACAGCCAGCACAATTACATGCATTTCACTGAATTCATTCCTTCCAGATATATTTAAAACGCTCTGATTCATGCCGAGCTAGATCAAAATTGGCTTTGACTACATTAGAAACAGATGCGCCAGTTTCTCTTTCCTTCTCAGAGTGGTTAAGCCTGGGAGGTGCTGCCAGACATGGGCAGGGTGCTGGGCAGGGAGCTGGAGGTGCAGCAGGGCGAGGGGCAGTTGGCAGAGGTGATGGTTGTTCGACCCTCCCCAGATCAGGCAGCACAGAGCTGCTGGTGGTGGCAGCTGGTGCAAAGGGAGTATCTTTCCAGCAAACGGGTGGCTGCTGCATCCCTCCTTTGGCTGCCGCCTACTGGGGCCCCTGGGGCTTTTAAATGTGCATCAAAAACTCACGGTAAAAATCACCCTGGGGCAGAGCACAGGGTTTGTGCCAAAAAAAAATAAATTAAAGCACAGGTTTTGTTTAAAAATTGAAGGATGGGTTTCCCTAGAATCCCATAAAACCTTTATCCCAATGGCTTATGGAGCCAGGAGTGCTGTGCGGGCAGCAGGGCTTTCACCAGGGCTGAGTTTCACCTCTAGAGACGTTTCCAAAAGGGATATTTGAGCTCCAGAGCAAGGCCCACGGGGCAAAGTCACGAGGTAAAGCACATAAGGAGAGGGGCAGAGGGGGGCAGCCTCCTGCACCAGCCTGCTCCGGCCCCAATACTCAGGGTTTCATCATTTACTGGGAGATGAATCAGAGCAGCAAATTCGTGTGACAGAGCCCCCTCAGAGCCCCTGAAAGTCTCTGAATGCACAGTTTGTCACTGACTTCTGGCAAACGAGCGGCACAGGGGTGACTCGAATCGTACTCACAGGTTGTGACAGAGAAAACAAACAGAACAGAGGCTCCTTAAGCTTTGCTCCCCCCCCCCCTCCCTTGCAGCTTGTTCATTTCACAGTGGGAAATCACTTGGTCTGAAGCACACGTGACTGGGAATTCCTCTCTGTGGCTTTTGAGAGCGACCCCCGGTCCCCGCAGCGCTGGGTTTCAGGGAGCAGCACGTGAAACTACCCAGGCACCTTTCCTTCCTGCTGCTGTGGCACCTACTAGAAGGTGACGCATCCACTGTCCTGTCCTGTGGCCCCGGAGCCTCGGCTGCTGCTGTGCACGTCCCCAGGGCACCCTGGCACACACTGCACTGCCACCCACCACCGAGGTGACCTGGAAGGGGATGGGCTGCCGTGGGATGAGTGGGAGGGCACTGGGGCTGTGGCTGAGCTCAATGTGGAACTCAGGTCCCCTGCGTCTCAACCCAATCTCAAGCAAGTGCTGCTTCTCAGCAAGTGCTGCTTCTCCATGGAGTTTCGGCGGCGCGAGGCTCCAGGAAGGTGGGACTCCGAGCCTCTGTGCTGAGGCTTTCTGAAGCATAGTTCTATTTAGCACAGCAGGGATTGCAGGCCGCTGTCACCATGTCCCACTGACAGATTAAAAGAAAATCGCGCTGCTGAAGTCTTTTCGGTACCACCACCTGATGACACGGATGAGAATCCGGACCATCCTTTCGATCCAGGTCCTATCAATCCAGAATGAGAACCGTACCTATATGCCCTTGATCCGCGCGACGGTTGGACTTGGTGAAAAAGGATGCAAAGCAGGCAGGGGATGTGGAGATGGTAAATGCTTTTCCTGTAACCTCTGCGCCGGACCAGAACCCGCGCTGGGAGGGCTCCTCATACAATCCTATAAAGGACGTGCGCCGTTCAGTAACGGATCATGGTCTTGGCGCTCCATATACCACACATCTTCTACAAGCTCTTGGCGATACTTTGGTCTTCACTGCTCGTGACTTTAAAACTTGGTTTCGCTTAATTATGACTGATACGCGATAGACAATGTGAGAATCAAAAATGAGACGGCTTGCCCGAGTACAGGAAGAAGAAAATCGACACTTAGCACAGAAGCACCTCTTACGGGCTGTTACTGTGAGCATCTTGATGGGGGAGGGTGCTCACAGCACTACGCAGCGCAGGCTGCAGTTCCCCCGGAGGGCTCACAACAAGTTACGGCACTTGCTCTCCGAGCCCTTAAAACGGTCCTTGAAGCGGGAAAACAAAGGCAGCCTTTTGTTAGCATAAGACTGGGTGCGAATGAGCCATAGACTTAATTAGGTCCTAGAAAAGCGAATTGATAATGAGGAAGCCCGAAGCTATATTTTTAAACAATTGGCAATTGAAAATGCTAATGCTCCACACGGGGTCAGAAGTTGATATATGAGGAACTGTAAGAGTCTATATAGGGGCGACAGAGATCGCTATAGGGGCACTGCAGGGGGCCCTAAAGAGGAGGGCACAGGGCGTGACAGGGATCCATAGGGGGGCTTCAAATTGGGGATACAAGGCGCGATAGGGGCTCTGTAGGGACCTCTAATTGGGGCGACACAGGGTGCTTCAGGGCACCCTATAGGGTGTACTGAAGGAGACACAACGTGATATATGGGGCACTATAAAAGGCTATGAAGACGGGACATGGGTCTCTATATGGGGCCCTGTAGCGGGGACACAGGTGATACACGGGGAGCTATAGGAGGCTCTATAGGTGATATAAAGGGGGAACAAAGGGCGGGGCAAGGGCTCCTTAGGCGGCTCTAAAGGGAGAATACGGGGCACAATAGCGAGAGCTGGTCCTGCTCCAGGGAGACGGCCTGGCGTTGCCTGACCGCCAGCAGCCCCAGTTCAACCCGCGGGTCGTGCTGCCACCCTTCCAAGCACAACCTGGGGGCTCGTAAAGGGGAAGGGGTGCAGCCGCTCCCACCAGCGCTGCCCTTGAGCCCGCAGTCAGTGCCTGTCCCAGGCAGCTCCGGGGCACCTGCAGGGTTCACATCCACCTACGCGGGACCCTGCGGGCACGGAAGGGGACGGGAAGAGGGCGCACGCCCTGGGACACCGGTGCAGCCGGGCACCCAGGCGCGCAGCCCCTCAGGCAGGCAGGGGCCCGGCGGGCACCCACACCGCTGAGAATGCTCCGCTGCGGGCACGGTGCTGCCTCCGCAGCCCTGCCGCTGGCGGAGCTGAGCCCCGCAGCACATCCCGGCCCTGGGGCACAGCGGGGTGCTGGCGATTCCAGCCGCTGCCTCTTCCCTCCCTCCCTCCCCCCAGGCCGTGTTCCCCGTCGCTGAGCCGGCCCAGAAGGCGCACATCCCGCTGCTGATCAGGCCCTGCCGCTACCCAAGGTACCGCGGCAGCGAAGGGAAAGGCACGGCCTCCCCGCAGGGATGCAGGGCACCGGGAAGAATGACACCACACACACCGGGAAAGGATTCAAACAATGTTATTCTCAAAAAAACACCTTCGTGCGGGCAGCACAGGAGGCAGGGGGTCTGCTCCAGGGAGTGGGATGCTGGGAGCCCTCTGGGATGAGCTCTGCTCCTGCTGCCGGTCGGAACCAAGCCAGCTGGCTGCTGGCTGTGGCACGTGTCCATCCTGGCAGGAGCCGGTGGGTCGCTGGGGGGCTGCTGCGTATAGCGTAGGAGAGGATCCCAAAGGGGTCCCCCGGGCCCTTGAAGGCGGCTCACTTTAACGGCACGAAGACCAAAGGGGGCAGAGCCAAGCTCTCTGCCTGGTGCGGTGGGACCCTCGGTGTAGTCCGGCACAAGGTGGGGACAGAAACAAGTCCCACTGGGCCCTGCCCCACCTCGGGGCTCTCCAGGGGCTTGGAATCCCAGACTGTCCAGGGGATCCCAAAGGCAGACAGCTTTCCCTTGAACGCCTGCAGCATGTCGTTATGCACGAGCAAGAGAATCACCCTGTGGTCAGCTCAAAAGAGTTTGCTCTGGGGCCTGGCTCAAGCAGAGCAGCTCACAGCATGGCACAGCAGGTGGCCGTGCTCCTCCAAACAAGCCCCGAACAATAGACAAGGACCAGACTCGGACACCCTCGTATTTTGCTCGAGGGAGAGTCAGAGTGCCATGCAGCACCACACGTGGCACTGGAAGTGCTGGGAATGAGTGGCATGGAAGCTACGGCCAACTAGGGTGGAGACTCGAAGGTCTGCGTTCAACCCAGAGCAGCCTCTACCCCCAAGGGCAGTGTTCCAAGGGCCCCACAGTACCTCCAGTTTCCGCGAGACCACGGAGAAGGTGCCTTCGTCAAGGTTGAAGGCTGCCAGCACAGCACCTTGCTGAGCTCAGCTTCCTTTCTCTCCAGGATACTGTGGAGAACTTTAAGCTTGCGCTCCAGGAGCAGGTTCTTGAAGCAGCTTCCCCTCCAGGGCTGGCACCTCCTCAGCACCTGCAATGCTTCCTCTTCCCCTCGGGGCCCAGGATGCCCCCGGTATCAGAACATGCTGTGGCAATGCTTTAGCCCTGAGAGGGGGCCCCACAGCAGACAGGGCTCTCTCCTCCTCCTCTCCCCATCCCCCTTCTACTGTCCTTCCCTCCCCTTCCCTCCCCTCCTGTCCTGTGGCCGGGGGTGGTGGCCCATGACCATCTCTCCCCACAGCTCTGCCCCCCGAGCACTGCTGCTGCCAGCCCCTCACAGGCCAGGAAGGACTGCCAGGGCCTGCGAGATTGCTTGGCGAAGTACAAGGCCAGGCTGGTCTGCTGGAAGCAGCAGTTATTGCACAGCGCTGCATTAGAGCTTCGAGCTTCGAAAAGCCCTTGGCTAAATGCAGACTGTCTGCTAACCCGTGCCCAGCTCCCTGCAGAGCGAAGGGGGTTTCAGAGGGAAATGGGATGCCCAGAGCCACCAACAGCTCTCAGCTTGTTGAACCTCTGCACCAGCACTTCGTGTTCCCACTAGAAATCCTTCATTTCCTTCTGGGTGATTTGCAGGTGGGCTTTCGCATTCTGCAAGCAGGAAAGGACAGTGACCAGCAGAGAGATGGGTGAGATAAAAAGCGGTCAGCACCCACAGCAACTGCCTTCCCCCCTCTGCAGGGGGGGCTGCTCTTGCTTCTTGCTGCCAGAGTGCTGGGAGTCCCCTCTGAGATCTTAGCAACACCCCAGCTAAGCTGAGAACGACTCAAAGGACTTGGCTTAGCGATCTGGCCAAGGTGAGTGGCAGGGGTCGCTCCCCCCAGGGGACAGCCAGGGTGATTCCGGAATGACCAGGGCTGGCCACTAACCTTCAGGGCCTCCTTGTCCTGTGCGTAGTAGGCCAACTTCTTCTGCAGCTGACACAACTGCTGCTGGGCCTCATCCAGTGTCTTCCTCAACTCCTTCCTATCCAGCAGTACCCCTGTCCTCTCCCTTTTCGAAGAGTTAACGCTCTTCTTTATGTCCTCAATCTTCTCCCGTTTTCGGGAACATGAGTCCCAGCTCCTGGGGGCTGCCCAGCTCCTCAGGGCTTCCCACACCATCCGGGCACCCTCCCACTGCCAGCCCAGCGAGACAAGTCTCCCTGTGCACAAGAGCTTTGCTCGTGTAAAGGAGTGCAGCCCCCGGGAAGAGCAGCAGAACCCACCCCGCCCCCCTGGAACCTAACCAGGTCTGGGCGAAATGCTCAGAGGACCTGCGCCTTGGGGGAAGAGGGACACTCTGCAGCCCAGGCAGGTTGTGGCAGCGGGGGCACACAGTACCTTCATCAAGCTGAGGCGCATCGAATTTTGGTTGTTGATGTCCTCATAGTAATTTTTCATGTCATCAAGGCCTTCTCGTGGTTCCTGAGCAGCTCATTGATATAGTTGTTTTTGCTCTCCTCCAGTGAGGAAGACTTTTGAAAATCTCTTACTCTAGTGGCCTGAGAGGGTCAGCTAGAGATTTGGACCAAGATAGCAGTCCCTCCTGAAAGGGCCGGACGACCTCGAAATGATCCTTAGCAAGTAAGTCATTTTCCATGGATATATGCCTAACAGAAGAGAAACAAAAGAAACCAGCTGTGTTTTAAGATAGTACATATGTTATTTTAACTTTTTTATTCTGAGTTGATCGTACTGTTCCCATGAGAGAAAAGTTATTAATAGTATACGATAAGCTTAAGCTAGAACTTCCTTAACCGTGTGTATAAATACCATCACATTGAATAAAGGTTGCTATTTGCCACGAGAGCGGTAGCCCACCTGTTTGTAAGGTGATCAAGCGAGCTGGTCTCAAGTCACTCCAGCTCACGAATCTCCATGTTCTTGCGTTAAGTCAAGCTCATCCTGCAGGGCCAGCATCTTCTCGGAATACTTGGCCTCGATCTCTGTGGGAGAGCACAGAGGGCTGAGAGAGGACCTCCTGGAGTCTCTGTGTAAGGCACCCCAGTGCCAGTCCTACACGTGCCACCGTGTAGGACAGAATGCTCGTTAACTTCCCCTCAACTGGCACCAGTGTATAGAGCAGTTACACTGAGGACCAGGGAGAGCAAAGCCCGGAAGAAGCATCCTTGAAAGAGGGCATGGAAGTTTCTCCAGGTCAGCCTGTGAAAACATGAAAAGGAGGCTGGCAGTGGAAAAGAGCTCAAGGAGCCTTCCCTGGCACAGGGACAAAGGGAACTCACGCAGGAGCTACACACACGTCCTGACCTTTCATTCGGCTCTCAAAAGTCGTGCTGCAGCTGGGTGATCTCCTCCTCTTGTTTCTCTTGGGGAAAAGTTACACGTTAGAGACAGACTCCCAAATCCTGTCAGCCGCATCCCAAGGGATTCCCTGCTGCTCCCTAGCAAAGGCTCCCGCCGGGGCACCAATCCCACGTTATCTGTGCAAGCAGCAGCTCATGGAATCTGCACCTGCTCTCACAGCTCCCTGCTGCAGAAACTGCCCCGGGAATGCCTTCTCCCTCTTCCCGTGTGGACTTTCTAGTGCCCCAATTCTTCCAGTGCCTGTGGGAAACCCCATCGCCCCCCCCCCCCCCCCCCCCCCCCCCGAAAGAGCCAGGAAGGCAGGCTCCTGCTCACATGCCAGGGCTGGGAGAGCTCAGCCCGTGGCCCCACCATCTGCCCCTGCAGCAGGAGCACCTTGCACGCCGCTCCAGCCCAGCCCAGCACGTACCATGCGCATGTTTCTCACCAGCGTCTCATAGGCCAGCTCCTGCTCCCTCAGCTTCATTTTCAAAGAGACCACCTCTTTCCACAGCTTCATTCCCGGGTCCAGTGGCCCTCCTGAGCCCGCTTCATGGACACGGTGCCCTCTACCTTCAGCTCAGTGAGGTATTCCAGGTTGTTCATTCAACAGGTACTTTGTCTTCTCTTAGTAAGCCTAAAGACAAGCCAGAGACAGGATGAGGGGCTTCAACAGGAGACACCTGGAGGTTGGCCAAGATGCTGCTGGCTTGCTCCCTGGCCAGCTTCTGCTCCTCCACGCCCTTCCCTCAGCTCCTCAGAGCTGCCCAAGGCTCACCTGGAGCTTGGAGACCTCACAGCACCTCCCCTCCTCCCTCCCCCCACCTTGATCTCCTCTTGATGCCGCTTCTCCGCCTCCTCCATCTTCCGATTCTTCCACCGCAGCTCTGCTGCCGCCTTCTCCAGCTCCCTGCGGCTGATGTCCCAGAAGCTGTGAGTGTTGTCGCACTCCAGCTGGAAGTAGTTTTGCTTTTCACGCTCCAGCTCCAGTTCCTCCTGGAGACGCTCGACGTGCTTCTCCAGCTGCAAAGTCAAGAGAAAGAGCCATGTCAGGGGAGGAGGTGGCCTCAGACAGACGCCTCTGCAAGACACCCTTGGCAAACCGTGTTGCAAACCTGGCAGGACCCAAGGGCTTTTACTGCGACAGAAGAACGCAAAAGAAAGGGGGAGAAGCCCTGACACACGCACGTTTGGTGGGGATTGCCCAGCACCTGACAGGACCCATCAGCCTCTGGAAAAAGAGTAACAAAACCTTATCCTACGCTAAGCAGCCTGGGCTCAGATATTCTCTCTCACGGGTGCCTGGTAACGGCATTCTCAAGTGCTGAAATACTGCTGAATCACAGACCCATAGAATCATTTCTGTAGGGAAAACCTTTTGAGACTTTTGAGTCCAACCATAGACCTCACGCTGCCAACTCCACCACTAAAACCACATCCCTGAACACCGTGCCTAGCCGTTTTTTAACACCTCCCGGGATGGTGACTCCACCACTTCCCTGGGCAGCCTGTTCCCGAAATTCTTCCTCACCTCCATTGCAAGCCCCCCCCCCCCGGCGCAGCTTGAGGCTGTTTCCTCTCGTCCTATCACTTGGTAGCTGGGAGAAGAGACCAACAGCCACCTCGCTGCAACCTCGTTTTAGGTAGTTTCAGAGAGTGAAAAAGTCTCCCCTCAGGCTCCTCTTCTCTCGGCTAAACAGCCCCAGGTCCCTCAGCCGCTCCCAGAAGCCCTGTGCTCCTGCCCCTTCACCGGCTCCGTTACCCTTCTGGGACTTGGAGCAAGGGAAGCGCAGCGGCTGCACCTTCCCCCTCTGCCTGCCCTCCCCGAAACTACAGGAGCCTCCTGCCCCAGCAGCAACGCAACTGAGAGCGCGGCGGGCTGCGAATTACAGCTCCAGGCTGAGCCATCACCTGGCTGGGCAGGGTGCTGCCCTTGTGGAGTCGGGGAGAAGACAAAAAGGGCACAGGGCTGGAGAAGAAAGCGCCCCGAGTGAGGGGAACAGAGGGTGGGATAAGGGGGCTGCTCCATCCAGAAAGAAGGGGACCACCCGCGCTCCCCGTCCCAGGCAGGCGTCGGACAGTGAATGAACCCCAAGCTGCTTGTCTCCATCCCCCGCCGCCAGCTGTTGTCCCTGGAGCCGGGTGCTGCACAGGAGTCCCGAGCGCTGTTCTTGCCAGCAGCAACGTCCCCTGGCCCAGGGCTGGGCTGGCAGACGGGGGGGTCTCTAACCTGCTCCTTGATCATCTCCTTTGGAAACAAGTCATCCACGACTGCTGGGAGGTGTGCTCTTGTTTGCTTTGTTGACAGTTTTCTTTTTGGGCGCCTAAGGAAAGAAAGGAAAAGGCATGAGGTGCCCTGCGGCTCGGGGGCTGGGAGGAAGCTGCGCCGCACCAGCCCCGGCCGTGAAGCGAACCTGCTGTCACGGCGGGTACGGGAGAAAAAGGGTGACAGGAAACCCTGTCTCGTGGAGGCAGGGTCCCCAGCAGCCTGGATGCCTGCGAGACTCTCCAGAATAGCCACAACTCCTGGCCAGCCACTGCCGGCTCAGCTCTGCAGTTAAGCCTCCAGGCAGGCACACGACACCCATAGCCCAAGTGATGCCTCAGGAGTGGTACGGCACCGTTGTGATACCCCCCCTCCTCCCCCCTACCGTGGGGTCTGGACCAGGATGGGTCCCAGCAGCCCGCCCTGCCCGTACCCTCCGGCTCCAGGGAACCTTCAGCAGCAGCCCCAGAGCCCCTCCACACACCCCAGACGTCTGTCCTCCCCCTCCCCGCCTATCAGCCCCTACCTCGGTCTCACCATTGCAGCTGCCACGAGTGGTGCGGTCTCCGGGCAAGGAAGGGATGAATCCTACCAGACGCACGCGGTGATAGCACACGATGCCTGAACCGTAGGTCTGAACGTAGCACAACGTCGTTGCCCGACCAACCGAGGAACACTCTTGCTGCAGCATACTATAGCGACCGAACCAAAAAAAAAAAACCACAGCTGTAACGAAGAGTCCGTCTCGTTTATTAGCTGCTTCAACACATATTTATAGTGTGTGCTTCTTCCATATATGCAAGCATTCGTGATTTGGCAGATTGTGATTGGTTACATATGTCAATCCTTGTGCCTAACTTAAGCAGTTAATTGGTCATTTTATCATCCCTTATTTGCATGCCTTAAATCACATTAGCAACTTTGTATCCTTTTTGTACTTTGCCCAACTTATTCTAGCCGGACTGTTTTGACTGGAGTTTAACCCTCTCTGCTTCTCTTCAGAACTGTCCTTGAAGCCTAAAACTCCTGATAGTCATTCAAGATTGCCAGTGCCCCAACATTTCCCCCTTTCTTTTCAAAAACATAATCAACAGCATGATTTACACACGATTGAATGCACCTTATCAAACAGGGAACTATAAGCAACAACAATAATACAACACACAAAATTGCTTAACTAAATCTCTCAGCCATCCCCCTATACCTAAAGATTTCAGCCAATTGTCAAGCCATCCATTGTTTACCGTTATGTCCGAGAGGTGTCTTTGTAAGTCCTTAATCTTTTTGTGGATGCTTTCACTCCGATCAGAAAGATTTATACAACACATCCCCTCAAAATCTTCACATCCATGGCCTTGTGTTAACAATAAGAAATCTATGGCTGCTCGATTCTGCAAAACAGCATGACGCAAACTATCTACATTGTGCAATAAGTCATCTAAAATTTGAGACGTAATGTTAAATTCTTGTACTGCAAAACATGCCAAATTTTTAACGTTTCTCCAATTTTCAGCTCCAATTGTGCCTGGTGCGAAAAATGCCATTGCAACTGCTGCTCCTATAGACGAGATCTGAACATATGGATTGCAGTCAGGACCAATGCCATGCACTGATCGTCTGGATCTGTGCAAAGGCATGTTGTATTCATTTTTCATGAGGCTTCTATGCAAGCACTAATGGCTCTCAAGTCATGCAACAACCTCCATTTACTGGATTTCTTTTGAATGGTAAATATGGGAGTATTCCAAGGACTAACTGACTGGCGAATATGACCTAAATCCAATTGTTCTTTGACTAACAACTCAATTTGTTGCAGCTTCTCTATAGGTAGCGGCCACTGTTCAACCCATACTGGTTCCTCTGTTTTCCATCGCAGCTGAATAGTAGGGTGAGAGCTGCTTGAAGTGACCGCTATTAAAAATTTGTCTCCAGCCTGACTCCCCATTGCGACAAAACATCTCTGCCTATAAGCCAAAGGGAAGTATGCAGCACATACGGTTTGCTCCACGCTGAATGACCTTCAGGGTCACAAAAGAACAAAAATTCAGCACTAACCTGCATAGCGCTCTGTCCCCCTATGCCTGTAACTGTGACATGAGTTGTCAAGCCACCACTGTCTAGGCCAGGCCTGACTTTGGAATGACCGTCATGTCTGCTCCTGTGTCCAACATCATTTCAATATTTGATAACTGATAACCATCTGGCCCAGAAATGGTAACAGTACATTTTGGCCTTTCTTTACTTATAATTTGACAAAAAAGCTATCTGAGGGTTTCCAGTAGAACCAAATTCTCCTATTCCCCGATCTCTCATGGCAGTATTGGGAACATTGGCTTTGAAAGGAATAAGCTGAGCAATTTTACTCCCTGCTAAAACGGTAACTGGGGGTAAGAAACATTGCACCATAATCTTAATTATTCCATAGAAATCAGAATCAATACACCCTGGTAGGACAAAGATGCCCTGTCTAGAAGCAGAGGATCTCCCAATTAACAAAGCTGATAAACCATAACCTAATGGACCAGAGGCCGTAGATGGAACAACATGCACTCGTGTATCTGTTATAGTTACGGTTTCTGCCACGGCCAAATCGACTCCTGCACTCTTGTTTCTGCTCGTAATTCGTGGAGACAGCCATTGTATTGAGTGGGATCTGGGGATATTTGTATGCCGCGTCCCTCGGCATCTCTCATTTCCCTGATTTTGTTGCGACTGCGACAGCACTCCCTCTTTCGTGTACTTTGATCAGCAATCCACAACTTTATGACCGAATTTCCTACACCGAGCACAGACCCCATTAAGACCTCCTTCTTGTTTTACGAATTTTTGTCTACAATTTCTTTTCGTATGCCCTTCTTGACCGCACTGATAGCATTTCATAGGTTTAGAACCTCTTTTCGCATTCAAAGCTGCTGCAAGCGCATGTGCATGTATTGGAGCCTTTTGCTCTTCCTCCAACAAAGGAGCGCGAGCACAGGCTTCAATCATTTTTGTTAAACTAGCTCCTGGTGGCAATGTGGCTATGATTTGTCTACAAATGGTATTAGCATTTTGAATGGCTATGTCTTTAGTCAACAGGCTTTTCAATTCTTCATCTACATTAGGTGCCTGATCTATAGCTTCTCTTAAGCAGTCAACAAAGGCATAGAAAGTTTAATTTGGGGCTTGTGTTATTTTACTATATGGTGGAGCTGGAGTTCCGGATTGTGGCAATGCTAAAAATGCTGCCAATGCTGCATTCTTAGATTGCGCTAATATTCTGGGGTGCAAAGCAGCCTGAACGGCAGGGTCACGGTGAGTCCCTATGCCCATAAGTTCATTTAAGGAAGCAGTACGCAATGGGTCTCCTGCTGCAAGATTTAAATTTTCCAATTGTTCAGCTTCTAGCCGTTCTTGCCACTTTGCTACCCATAACATAAAAGTAGTGGGTGTCAAAATTAGCTCCATAATTGCCCTCATATCGGTAGGTGCCAATTGCGAATATTTAAACAGAGCCTGTATCTGATTTTTCACCAATTTGTTATTGTGACCATATTGCAATACCACCTTTTGAAGATTGCTAACCATTTTCCAATCTAAGGGTTCCCACTCTCTGTTTCCATTTCTAACAACTACTGGCATAAGCAAAGGTGAAAAAGCAAAATCTCCCTGTAAAGTACAATTTTCCAATATTCCTCTATATTGCTTTACAGGATCAAAATTTGGGTTTACCGGCAGAGTCCCACCCTTACCACCAACAGACTCTTTTGAAATCAAGCCCAGCTGATTTTCAATATTTTGCAACCCCTGAACAATTGATTCATGAGCCCATTTATAGGCTTCTTTAATAGCTGTGCACGATCCGCCTTTCTTCGGGCGCCCAGCTCTCTCAACCGCTGGCAGCAGGATCCTCGCCAACTCGCAGCTTCTATCTTCAGGCCTCGACAGGATCACGTCGGGGTCACCAGATGCTGTGGCATACCATGGCGAGCGAAGCAAGAACAACACATCGATATGATGAAGATTCCAGCTCGTTTATTAGCTGCTTCAGCAGATATGTATAGTGTGTGCTTCTTCCATACATGCAAGCATTCCTGACTTAGCAGACTGTGATTGGTTACATATGTCAATCCTTGTGCCTAACTTAAGCAGTTAATTGGTCATTTTATCATCCCTTATTTGCATGTCTTAGAACACATTAGCAACTTTGTATCCTTTCCGTACTTTGCCCAACTTATTCTAGCCGGACTGTTTTGACTGGAGTTTAACCCTCTCTGCTCCTCTTCAGAACTGTCCTTGAGGCCTAAAACTCCTGATAGTCATTCAGAATTGCCAGTGCCCCAACACGCTCTAACTCTGGCTCAGCTGAGGAACACCAGAGTCAGCTGGTGGCCTCACAGCCCAATGCTGCCTCAGCTGAGAGACCCCTGGAAACTGAGCTCTGTGCCCCAAGACGCCTGTGACATCACAGAAGGCCTGGCACACAGCAACCGACTTGGTCCCACTGCTGCCCACAGCTAGGGATCCACTGCCCGATAAGCAATAAGCCAAGAACTCCATCACCGGGAGAGACTTTGTTTTATTCAGATCTGCGCAAATCCCAGGGCCTTGGAGGTTCCCCTCTAATCAAGCACACGCCATCAAAATTTCACACTGTAATTACCCGATTCCTCATTTACCAAAGTCTGCTCAGAAACACATCAGACATATTATTTTGCCGTCTGTCTCATTAATTGATACTCCTTATCTTTCCCCTGGTTTCCACAGATTTCATGCTGCTTTGGCAATTCTTCAGCCTTCAGTGGCAGGATGCTCCCTTCTTGTCGCTCTTCTAGTCTCTCTTAAAGGGTCGAGTAATTCCCAAATGGATGTCGCTACCTGCTTGATGCTGTCTCCTTGTTCTCAGTACGTGTCAGAAAAGAATTCTTCCTTTCACACAAAACCAACAAAAATACAACAAACGCAATCGCTAGGAAGCTAAATATAAACACTTCCCTGAATACAATCCAGAGAAATGAAGATTCTACATTAACATCAGCACAATTCATGAGGATTTCTTCAGTTTCAGAATCCTTGGCCCAGCTTCTGTTATTGATCACTCATCAAGAGGAGCCTTCTCGATCAGGGTATAATAAATCCAAGGGGCCACCCCTTTCAGTTTCACAGCAGGGTTGGTTGTTAACAAAACCTGATGTGGTCCTTTCCGCTTCTCGGCCAAGGAAGTATCTTTCCAAACATTGAGATGGACTTGCTCTCCAGGAGGAAATGAATGTATGGGCCGTTCCCTTGGGAGTGGCGCCTCTCTCACGCATTAAACATGAAAGGCTAAAACTTACCACGGTTTTGTTTCACACTTTCCTCTTCCTTCTGGTAGCTTGGAGTAACAAAATCTATTGGACTACATTTAGGTCTATGATCACAAGTATTTCAGTGAAAGACTTTGTGCTTTTTGACTTGTAGAACCTACCACGACCATGGGAGAGCTCACAATGTGTGTGGCTCTCCCATAGGCATTCATCAATCACAGCCATCATTTTCATGTTTTCTTCTTCCGTGATGCAAATGAACGTGGGTTCTTCGTCTTCCACTGCATCTAGCACTGTCTCACATATTAATCTCTGAATTAATAACCTAAGGGTACAGCTACAAGTGGGAAAAGTCCTTCCCCGGTATCACTGCGAGGAAACAACCCACTGTCGAGCTGCTAGCCGGGACTCCAAGACGAGGAACGGCGAGGTTCTCAGAACCCCCAGCAAATGATGCGTCAGGGCAGGGGCAGCACGCTCCTGGCTTCGTGCCTACAGGAACATTTTCTGGGTGTGGACATAGCCAGAGCAGACATAACCTAAAGTGCCGTCAAGGGTGCTACTCCCTGCATCCCTGTGTCACCTTTTCAGACTCCCAGAAGTTTATAGCTACAGAGCCTGCACTCTGAGGCGACAGCGCAGAATGGGCAGGAGCGATGGCTGGGGCAAGGTTGCTCACAGACAGCAGAGGGCCTGAGGGAAGGCCGTGCCTTTTAAAAGCCAGCCTTTCCAGACCCACTTTGGATGGGTGCTAAACAGCTGTTATCGCCGCTGGAGATGAGGGATGTGACTGCTGAGCACTTAGTTGAGAAAGTCAATTCCGGAGTTACTGAGTAGTAACTAGAATTCAAGATTTGATCATTTGCATAATGACAGCAACAGAGTCCAAGCACACACACAGAACAATTTTAATTTTCTCTCTGAAGTAGATTCGAGCGGCTAAAAGAGGGAATCTACTCATTCCAGTGGATACAGCGACCGCAGTAGGGATATTTAGGGTGCCCTAAACCGGTCTCCCTAGGGGGGACACAAGGTGATACAGGGGACTCTATATGGGTCTCCATAGGAGGGACGCAGGGCGCTATAGGGGCTCCCTATGGGGCTCCGTAGGGGGGACACGGGGCGATATAGGGGACTCTACAGGGCGATTTAAAGGAGGGAAATAGGGCGTGCTGGGGAATCTATAGGGGACTCGGGGGGGGGTGTGTCACAGAGCGCCATAGGGGCTCTACAGGGGGCTCGAAAAGGGAGACACAGAGCGCAACAGGGGATCTCTAAGGGCTCCACAGGGGGGACAAAGGGCTCTAAAGGGGCTCTATAGGGGGACTCCATAGGAGGAACACAGGGCGCGATAGGGACCCTATAGGGGTCTCCATAGGAGGTCACAGGTTGATATATGAGGAACTATAGGAGGCTACCTAGGGGCTGTCTATAGGTCGCTAAAGGGGCATTGTGGGGGGCCCTAAAGAGTACCCCCAGGGCGTGACAGGCGAGCCATAGGGGCTCTATAAGGAATTCTTAAGCAGGAATACAGGGTGCGAAAGAAGCCCTATAGGGGCTTCTAGACGGCGGGGGGGCACAGGGAGCTTCAGGACACCCTACAGGGGGCACTGAAGGAGACACACGTGATACATGGGGCACTATATCAGGCTATAATGTGGGGACACAGGTCTCTAAGCTGCCCTCTAGCCTGTGCTGCTGCCCTTGAGCCCGCAGTCAGTGCCTGCCCCAGGCTGCTCCGGGGCGCCTGCAGGGTTCACATCCGCCTGCACGGGACCCTGCGGGCAGGGAAGGGGACGGGCAGAGGGCGGCTCGTGGCTGGGTCCAGGCCAGCCATTGCGCACGCCCTGGGACACCGGGGGCGCGCAGCCCCTCAGGCAGGCAGGGGCCCGGCGGGCACCCACACCGCTGGGAATGCTCCGCTGCGGGCACGGTGCTGCCTCCGCAGCCCTGCCGCTGGCGGAGCTGAGCCCCGCAGCATGTCCCGGCCCTGGGGCACAGCGGGGTGCTGGCGATTCCAGCCGCTGCCTCTTCCCTCCCCCCAGGCCGTGTTCCCCGTCGCTGAGCCGGCCCAGAAGGCGCACATCCCGCTGCTGATCAGGCCCTGCCGCTACCCAAGGTACCGCGGCCGCGAGGGGAAAGGCACGGCCTCCCCGCAGGGATGCAGGGCACCGGGGAGAATGACACCACAGACACCGGGAAAGGATCCAAACAGAATGTTATTCTCAAAAAAACACCTTCGTGCGGGCAGCACAGGAGGCAGGGGGTCTGCTCCAGGGAGTGGGATGCTGGGAGCCCTCTGGGATGAGCTCTGCTCCTGCTCCTGCTGGCTGCTGGCTGTGGCACGTGTCCGTCCTGGCAGGAGCCGGTGGGTCGCTGGGGGGCTGCTGCGTATAGCGTAGGAGAGGGTCCCACAGGAAGGAGGGAAGGGGTCCTCCAAGCCCTGAAGAAGGCTCACTGGCCTCACTTTAACGGCACGAAGACCAAAGGGGGCAGAGCCAAGCTCTCTGCCTGGTGCGGTGGGACCCTCGGTGTAGTCCGGCACAAGGTGGGAACAGAAACAAGTCCCGCTGGGCCCTGCCCCACCTCGGGGCTCTCCAGGGGTTTGAATCCCAGGTTGTCCAGGGGGATCCCAAAGGCGGACAGCTTTCCCTTGAACGCCTGCAGCATGTCGTTGTGTGCCTGCAAGAGAAGCACCCTGTGGTCAGCTCAAAGCCCAGCTGCAGGCCAACCCCTCCATGCACGGGCGGTGACGGGAGACCCCAACGCGCCTTCCCTCGCAGGGCGGACAGGGGAAACTGCGGCCTGGGCCGGGTCTTGCCCGGCACAGGGCATGAAGCAGCTCAGCTGGCCTGATGCGGGTTCCCTTTCCTGCAGTCCGTGCGTGGCCTGGAGCAGAAGGTCCCCCTTCAGCGCCCCTCAAACTGCAGCCACCACCCACGAGCCCCCAGCCCCAGCCTGGTGAGACGACAGCCTCAGCCCCTTTCCTCACCTTGCAGACTCGGGCCAGCTGAAACTGCAGCTCCTTGATGGTGGTGTCCTTGGAACTGAGCACATCCTGCAAAGGAAGATGCGCGTCAGGGGGTGCTGCCCAACCCCAAGGGCACAGTGGCCGTGCCGTAGGATTAGCGGTGGGGCAGAGCGCACACAGGATCTTGAGCCCTGCAGCTGAGTTTGCTCTGGGGCCTGGCTCAAGCAGAGCGGCTCACAGCACGGCCCAGCAGGTGGCCAGCACCCTGCCCTCTTCGAGCCAGCACTGCCAGGGACAGCCAGCCCCTGGGAACCCCCCTACGCTGCTCGGCCTGGGGCCATGCTCCTCGAAACAGGCCCCGCACGAGGGACACACGAGGGCCAGACTCGGACACCCACGTGCTTCGCTCTCGAGGGAGAGTCAGTGCCATGCGGCACCACGCGTGGCGCTGGAAGTGCTGGGAATGAGTGGCATGGAAGCTACAGCCATGTGAGATGGGGACTCCAAGGTCTGCGTTCGACCCAGAGCAGCCTCTACCCCCCAAGGGCAGTGTTCCCAAGGCCCCAGGGTACCTCCAGTTTCCGCGAGACCACGGAGAGTGTGCCTTCATCAAGGTTGGAGGCTGCCAGCACCTTGCTGAGCTCCGCTTCCTTTCTCTCCAGGATACTGTGGAGAGCTTTAAGCTTGCGCTCCAGGAGCAGGTTCTTGAAGCCCGTCTTCTGCTGCACCTCGTTGATGGCTTTGGTGAACTTGTCATAGAGTTCATCCCGCTCTGCCTGCACCTGCTCCCAAAGACAGCAATGGCTTCACATCACCCTCAGGAACCCCTGGGCCGGCAGCCACACAGGGATGGCAGCAAAACAGGTCTGACAGCTTGGCCTTGCCTGCTCCAGTGGGAGCCCAGCATTCCCCATGGCACCTGCAGCCGACAGGGAACGCAGGTGCTGGAGTGCAGCTTCCCTCCATGGCTGGCACCTCCTCAGCACCTGCACTGCTTCCTCCTCCCCTCGGGGCCCAGGATGCCCCCGGCAGCAGAACGGGCTGACTGTGGCACTGCTTTAGCCCTGAGAGAGGGCTCCACAGCAGACAGGGGTCTCCTCCTCCTCCCCTCTACTGTCCTTCCCTCCCCTTCCCTCCCCTCCTGTCCTGTGGCCAGGGGTGGTGGCCCATGACAATCTCTCCCCACAGCTCTGCCCCCCAAGCACTGCTGCTGCCAGCCCCTCGCAGGCCAGGAAGGACCGCCGGGGCCTGCGAGATTGCTTGGCAAAGTACAAGGCCAGGCTGGTCTGCTGAGCATGGGAGAGGCCAAAGCTCTCAGCAGCTTTGTTGGAAGCAGCAGTTATTGCACAGCGCTGCATTAGAGCTTCGACAAGCCCTTGGCTAAATGCAGACTGTCTGCTAAACCCCTGTGCCCAGCTCTCTGCAGAGGGAACGGGGTTGCAGAGGGAAATGGGATGCCCAGAGCCACCCGCAGCTCTCACCTTGCTGAACCTCTGCACCAGCACTTCGTGTTCCCACTGGAGATCCTTCATTTCCTTCTGGGCGATTTGCAGGTGGGCTTTTGCATTCTGCAAGCAGGAAAGGACGGTTAAAGAGCACGGGTCTCTCTAGGACATGTGGGGGACGCATTCTGGCAAGGGTGGAGAGTGACCAGCAGAGAGAGATGGGTGAGATAAAAAGCGGTCAGCACCCACACCAACTGCCTTCCCCCTCTGCAGGGGGGGCTGCTCTTGCTTCTTGCTGCCAGAGTGCTGGGAGTCCCCTCTGAGATCTTAGCAACACCCCAGCTAAGCTGAGAACGACTCAAAGGACTTGGCTTAGCGATCTGGCCAAGGTGAGTGGCAGGGGTCGCTCCCCCCAGGGGACAGCCAGGGTGATTCAGGAATGACCAGGGCTGGCCACTCACCTTTAGGGCCTTCTTGTCTTGTTCATAGTGGGCCAACTTCTTCTGCAGCTGAGACAACTGCTGCTGGGCGTCATCCAGTGTCTTCCTCAGCTCCTTCCTATCGAGCAGCACCCCTGCCCTCTCTCTTTTCCAAGAGTTCTCTCTCTTCTTTATGCCCTCCATCTGCTCCTGTTTTGGGGAACACGAGTCCCAGCTCCTGGGGGCTGCCCAGCTCCTCAGGGCTTCCCACAGCATCCGGGCACCCTCCCACTGCCAGCCCAGCGAGACACGTCTCCCTGTGCACAAGAGCTTTGCTCGTGTAAAGGAGTGCAGCCCCCGGGAGAGCAGCAGAACCCACCCCGCCCCCTGGAACCTAACCAGGTCTGGGCGAAATGCTCAGAGGACCTGCGCCTTGGGGGAAGAGGGACACTCTGCAGCCCAGGCAGGCTGTGGCAGCGGGGACACACAGTACCTTCATCAAGCTGAGGCGCATCGCATTTTGGTTGTTGATGTCCTCATAGTAATTTTTCATGTCATCGAAGGCCTTCTCGTGGTTCCTGAGCAGCTCATTGATATAGTTGTTCTTGCTCTCCTCCAGCTCTCTAATCTCCATGTTCTTGTGCACGTCACGCTCATCCTGCAGGGCCAGCATCTTCTCGGAATACTTGGCCTCGATCTCTGTGGGAGAGCACAGAGGGCTGAGTGAGGACCTCCTGGAGTCTCTGTGTAAGGCACCCCAGTGCCAGTCCTGCACGTGCCACCGTGGCATTTCTGGAGGACAGGATGCTCGTTAGCAACTTCCCCTCAACTGGCACCAGTGTACAGAGCAGTTACACTGAGGACCAGGGAGAGCAGAGCCCGGAAGAAGCATCCTTGGAAGAGGCCATGGAAGTTCTCCAGGTCAGCCCGTGAGAACGTGAAAGGGAGGCTGGCAGTGGAGGAGAGCTCGAGGAGCCTTCCCTGGCACAGGGACAAAGGGAACTCACGCAGGAGCTACACACACGTCCTGACCTTTCACTCGGCTCTCAAAGTCGCGCTGCATCTGGGTGATCTCCTCCTCTTGTTTCTGTTAGGGAGAAGTTACACGTTAGAGACAGACTCCCAAATCCTCTGTCAGCCGCATCCCAAGGGATTCCCTGCTGCTCCCTGGCAAAGGCTCCCGCCGGGGCACCAATCCCACGTTATCTGTGCAAGCAGCAGCTCATAGGTTCTGCAGCTGCTCTCACAGCTCCCTGCTGCAGGAACTGCCCCGGGAATGCCTTCTCCCTCTTCCCGTGTTGACTTTCTAGGGCCCCGATTCTTCCATCGCCCCCCCAGAGAGAGCCAGGGAGGCAGGCTCCTGCTCACATGCCAGGGCTGGGAGAGCTCAGCCCGTGGCCCCACCATCTGCCCCTGCAGCAGGAGCACCTTGCACGCCGCTCCAGCCCAGCCCGGCACGTACCATGCGCATGTTTTTCACCAGCGTCTCATAGGCCAGCTCCTGCTCCCTCAGCTTCATTTTCAAAGAGACCACCTCTTTCCACAGCTTCATCTCCCGGGTCCAGTGGCCCTCCTGAGCCCGCTTCATGGACACGGTGCCCTCTACCTTCAGCTCAGTGAGGTGTTCCAGGTGTTCATTCAACAGGTGCTTTGTCTTCTGCTTGTAAGCCTAAAGACAGGCCAGAGACAGGATGAGGGGCTTCAGCAGGAGACACCTGGAGGTTGGCCAAGATGCTGCTGGCTTGCTCCCTGGCCAGCTTCTGCTCCTCCACGCCCTTCCCTCAGCTCCTCAGAGCTGCCCAAGGCTCACCTGGAGCTTGGGGACCTCACAGCACCTCCCCTCCTCCCTCCCCCCACCTTGATCTCCTCTTGATGCCGCTTCTCCGCCTCCTCCATCTCCCAGCTCTTCCACCGCAGCTCTGCTGCCGCCTTCTCCAGCTCCCTGCGGCTGATGTCCCAGAAGCTGTGAGTGTTGTCGCACTCCAGCTGGAAGTAGTTTTGCTTTTCACGCTCCAGCTCCAATTCCTGCTGGAGACGCTCGACGTGCTTCTCCAGCTGCAAAGTCAAGAGAAAGAGCCATGTCAGGGGAGGAGGTGGCCTCAGACAGACGCCTCTGCAAGACACCCTTGGCAAACCGTGTTGCAAACCTGGCAGGACCCAGGGGCTTTTACTGGGACAGAAGAACGCAGAAGAAAGGGGGAGGAGCCCTGACACACGCACGTTTGGTGGGGATTGCCCAGCACCTGACAGGACCCATCAGCCTCTGGAAAAGGAGTAACAAAACCTTATCCTACGCTAAGCAGCCTGGGCTCAGATATTCTCTCTCACGGTGCCTGGTAACGGTATTCTCAGGTGCCGAAATACTGCTGAATCACAGACCCATAGAATCATTTCTGTTGGGGAAGACCTTTGAGATCTTTGAGTCCAACCACAGACCTCACGCTGCCAACTCCACCACTAAAACCACATCCCTGAACACCGTGCCTGGCCGTTTTTTAAACACCTCCCGGGATGGTGACTCCACCACTTCCCTGGGCAGCCTGTTCCCGAAATTCTTCCTCACCTCCAATGCAACCCCCCCGCCCGGCGCAGCTTGAGGCTGTTTCCTCTCGTCCTATCACTTGGTAGCTGGGAGAAGAGACCAACAGCCACCTCGCTGCAACCTCGTTGTGGGTAGCTTCCGAGAGTGAAGAAGTCTCCCCTCAGGCTCCTCTTCTCTCGGCTAAACAGCCCCAGGTCCCTCAGCCGCTCCCAGAAGCCCTGTGCTCCGGCCCCTTCACCGGCTCCGTTGCCCTTCTGGGACTTGGAGCAAGGGAAGCGCAGCGGCTGCACCTTCCCCCTCTGCCTGCCCTCCCCGAAACTACAGGAGCCTCCTGCCCCAGCAGCAACGCAACTGAGAGCGCGGCGGGCTGCGAATCACAGCTCCAGGCTGAGCCATCACCTGGCTGGGCAGGGTGCTGCCCTTGTGGAGTCGGGGAGAAGACAGAAAGGGCACAGGGCTGGAGAAGAAAGCGCCCCGGGTGAGGGGAACAGAGGGTGGGATGAGGGGGCTGCTCCATCCAGAAAGAGGGGGACCACCCGCGCCCCCCGTCCCAGGCAGGCGTCGGACAGTGAATGAACCCCAAGCTGCTTGTCTCCATCCCCCGCCGCCAGCTGTTGTCCCTGGAGCCGGGTGCTGCACAGGAGTCCCGAGCGCTGTTCTTGTCAGCACCAAAGTCCCCTGGCCCAGGGCTGGGCTGGCAGACGGGGGGGGTCTCTCACCTGCTCCTTGGTCATCTCCTTCGGGGACAAGTCATCGACGACTGCTGGAGCTGTGCTCTCCTTTGCTTTGTTGGCAGCTTTCTTTTTGGGCGCCTAAGGAAAGAAAGGAAAAGGCATGAGGTGCCCTGCGGCTCGGGGGCTGGGAGGAAGCTGCGCCGCACCAGCCCGGGCCGTGAAGCGAACCTGCTGTCACGGCGGGGACGGGAGGAGAAGGGTGACAGGGAGCGCTGTCTCGTGGAGGCAGGGTCCCCAGGAGCCTGGATGCCTGCGAGACCCTCCAGAACAGCCACAACTCCTGGCCAGCCACTGCCGGCTCAGCTCTGCAGTGAAGCCCCCAGGCAGGCACACGACACCCATAGCCCAGGTGATGCCTCAGGAGTGGCACGGCAGCTCTGGGATACCCCTCTCCCCGCCCCTCCCCTCCCCTCCCCACGGTGGAGGTCTGGGCCAGGATGGGTCCCAGCAGCCTGCCCTTCCCTGCGCCCTCCGGCTCCAGGGAGCCTTCAGCAGCAGTGCCAGAGCCCCTCCACACGCCCCAGGGGTCTCTCTTCCCCCTCCCCTCCTGTCAGCCCCTGCCTCGCTCTCACCATTGCAGCTGCCACGGGTGGTGTGGTCTCCAGGCAAGGAACGGATTGATCCTGCCAGAGGCACGCGGTGGCCGCACACGCTGCCTGGAACCTGGGCCTGAGTGTGGCACAACGCCTTCGCCTGACCAGTCGAGGGACGCTCTAACTCTGGCTCCGGCTGAGGAACACCAGAGTCAGCTGGTGGCCTCACAGCCCAATGCTGCCTCAGCTGAGAGACCCCTGGAAACTGAGCTCTGTGCCCCAAGACGCCTGTGACATCACAGAAGGCCTGGCACACAGCAACCGACTTGGTCCCACTGCTGCCCACAGCTAGGGATCCACTGCCCGATAAGCAATAAGCCAAGAACTCCATCACCGGGAGAGACTTTGTTTTATTCAGATCTGCGCAAATCCCAGGGCCTTGGAGGTTCCCCTCTAATCAAGCACACGCCATCAAAATTTCACACTGTAATTACCCGATTCCTCATTTACCAAAGTCTGCTCAGAAACACATCAGACATATTATTTTGCCGTCTGTCTCATTAATTGATACTCCTTATCTTTCCCCTGGTTTCCACAGATTTCATGCTGCTTTGGCAATTCTTCAGCCTTCAGTGGCAGGATGCTCCCTTCTTGTCGCTCTTCTAGTCTCTCTTAAAGGGTCGAGTAATTCCCAAATGGATGTCGCTACCTGCTTGATGCTGTCTCCTTGTTCTCAGTACGTGTCAGAAAAGAATTCTTCCTTTCACACAAAACCAACAAAAATACAACAAACGCAATCGCTAGGAAGCTAAATATAAACACTTCCCTGAATACAATCCAGAGAAATGAAGATTCTACATTAACATCAGCACAATTCATGAGGATTTCTTCAGTTTCAGAATCCTTGGCCCAGCTTCTGTTATTGATCACTCATCAAGAGGAGCCTTCTCGATCAGGGTATAATAAATCCAAGGGGCCACCCCTTTCAGTTTCACAGCAGGGTTGGTTGTTAACAAAACCTGATGTGGTCCTTTCCGCTTCTCGGCCAAGGAAGTATCTTTCCAAACATTAGACTCATCTGATGTGGTGACAATAATGTGGTGTAAGACAATTTCAAGTGGCTCCACAATTCCTACAATGCATACGTTAGCATGACACAGTGTCAGTACATCCCCAAATGCCTTAATTCTGGGACACGATGAGGGGAATGATGCAGTCAGACCATGCACCACTCACCTGCTCGCTGTAGAGAACCTGGACGTTTTTGATAATGCGACAGTGTTTCTGAAGAATTGCTACAGCCTGAGCCAACGGCATTCCTGTAAATAAAAACAGTTGCATTTCTTCAGTTCAGGGACCAGCTAACACCAGGGGTTTTTTACAGAAAGGTTACAGACGAGGTAACAGTCGTCATCAGCAAACAGAATGTTACAACAGAAAGGTATGCAATCAACAAATAAGCCTTCCTGACTCATGGCAGCAGCACAGACCTGTTTCTGAAAGAGAAAAGTCATTGTTTGCCTACCCATTGCTTAGGCATATATGAAAGAAAACTATCTCTAGCCACAAAATTAAACAGCAAAGTTCAGGTAAGAAAAGCAGAGGTCTTGCTACATCCTCATTCAAAATTTTCCGCTTTTTGGGGTCAACAATCCAAAACCTGATAAAATAGCCTAAAATCCCAAGTGCTAGAGCACTCCTATACATATTCAGGAGGCTCTGGGACTGCATTTTACCACACACTCCTTATCAAGCACGATAAACTCCTGAGTAGTGGTAGAAGAGAAATACAAATATCAAACCAGAGCAGTGATTCTCCTTAGACTTAAGAGGCCACATTAGCTGCTGATAAGGCTACATATGTGTTAAGGGAGGAACGTCACCCGCTCAGTTTACAGACAAGATAAACAGACTAAAAAATGTGTTTCAACTGAAGTAACACACTTAATAGCCATTTGCTCTAACGCAACTGCAAGGCCTTTTTTGTTGTTTGGTTTTTTCTTCATTGTATCTTATCTTTACAGCTACAAATTTTTGAAAGTGGAACAAACCAGCTGATTCTGCAGAAAGAATAGCACCACACCATCTCATCCTTTATCACACTTAAAGCCTTTGTTGCCTTTCCAAAAGAAATGTGATCATGTTCTAGACTCAAAGCAGACATTTATAAAGAGATGTTATGAGCTCATAATTGTGAGGTTTTATTTCCCTACTAATTGCTGCAAGCCAATTTAGATTAGTTATCTGATATTTTATTTACACTCCATGCCCTCTTCTTGTGTATTTCTAGTTTTGAAACATTAAGGAAGTTGCTTTAATTGGGGAAAATTTACCAGAGGATCTACATTTTGACTTAGTTAACAGTTCAAGCATTCAAATTCTTAGTTACTAGCTACACCTCTCAAATTCAGACCACATACCGTGGTCTGAAAGCACATTTGGACACTATCTACAGTACCAGCCAGAACACTCCTTGTCTCTCTCCACATATTTAGATCACCATGTCCTTCTTTTCACTGTTGCACTAAACTACGTGCCTGTTGCTCCCATACATTGCAGCTTTTCTGCAATTATGAAAGCAAGAATAGTCTTATGGACTAGAACTACAGTGATTCAATATGTAAACACCATATAGAAATGTTTCCATGAAATTGCTTTTCACATTAGCCTATAATCCTGGAGGCATTTTTTTGCAGCTAGAAAATATACATCAAAAGGTGATATAAAATAAAAAAGAATAGTTATTATTTTAATAACTAATAATATTAAAACACAGAGCCTCACAATAAAGCAGCACTGTTTCCTATTATATGGGAAATAGCAGTTTCCTTGTAATCTAAGCAACTGTGTTTTAAACAGTTATTAAATATTTTCAAAATGTAACAACAATAACAGCAAGGAGCTAAGATCAAAGACGCTGCTGTGGAAGTTTCACATCTCTTAACTGAACAAAAGCTGCGATTCAAAAAAAAAGTAAAGATGATTTAAAAGTATAAAATCCATTTTCAAAGGCAGTATTTCCAGGAGACTTACAGAAGTAAGTCCATGAGTGCTTTTAAAAAAAAAAGAAGTGGTGCAGAGTCCAGCAAAGCCAGCGACCAGGCTGACAGAATCTATGTGCCACTGGCAAGCATCAGAAGTAGCTAAGGTTTCAGTAAAAAAGCATGCGGTTAGAAAAAGTGCGCACAAACATGAAGTTCAGTTTGTAGTCCGATGTAAACTGATGCAATCTCTGGTTGGTAAGTGTGCAAACAGATGGCTCATGTGACTCTCTTACTCAGAACTTCCTCGGGCTGTAAGCAAATGGACATGGACTGATTTTGTTCAGTTTCCAGCAACTGAGAATCAAGCAGATTTTGCCACACAGCTGCTTAGCAAAGCTACGAAGAGCAACTGAAGTTCTCCAAGAACCCCAAACGTGTGGAGGAGCCAATATCCTCCCTTTGCCTCCATAAGCAGAGGGCCAAAGGAGTAAAGAAACTGGGTTATTTTTCTCCATCCTTCTCTCACACACACAAAACACCCCCTTCTCCTCAACACCCGTCAGTCTTTGCAGTCAAAGAGGAAAACAAAGAATTCTTTTTCCCCTGCTCACCAGCCAGGGGGAACAGGGAAGCAGACATAGTTTCCAGCACATCAGACACTTAACCAAACTGAGCCACGGCAAACAATGCCCACAAGGATCAGCGCCAGGACTCTCCTATCACAAACTTTCCCCTTTTCTAAATGGTATAAGTGACACAAGATGTTCCTCTCACATATGCTGGTCATGAACAACACAGCTTGAAGCATTGGTGTATGCTAAGATTATGTCTTGAATGGGAGTGGGGAAGAGGAGTAAACAAAGATTAAGAGAGAAGAATAAAAGGAAATCCAAGAGAAGATGAGTCGTAACATGTTAAGAAAAGTGAAACTTACTAGGAAAGAAAGTAGAAGAAGCAAGAGAAATGCTAGTATGCCTTAGAAATTATACATCTCAAACACTAATAATAGAGCTACAGGTATTACAGAATAAGTATTTAATTGTTCCCCTTTAAAACAGCAGGAATGTAGCCCAAGAGGTGCAGTGACACAGGTATCTCACTGAACACAAAACTCAGCCTGGGTTAAGTGTTTTACGCTCTGGTCACACAGTGAGTCAACACTGCAGCCAGAAACAGAATCCAAAAACTCATGTTAAAAATTTTCCTGGCATTTCCCCTCAGTCATCTCCTTTGTGGGCACAATACTGGAAGCCACAGTCAGCAGTAGTTCAGGAATACTGCCATTAGTTCTGCTAAGAGCGGAGCTAAACAAATGATGAGTAGAACACTGCGGGCAGCGAGAATCCCATTTACACTGGTGCTTCAACCTCACTACCACTAACACAGCTGAACCAGCTTTATCAACAGGGACCATTTTCATACAACACTGCTGGCACAGGACAAAATTAACTATCTTAGTACCTAGTCAGCCTCCTGTTCCACACCAGCAGGTCATGCTAATTATATATTAGACTCATCACGTGGTGGCTATGTTTACTCCAAGAATTACAGCTGAGTTTCCTCCCTCTCACATCTATGTGTGTGTATACACAGACAGAAACTCAGTATACAATTTTAGCCATGAGACTGCATTAAGGGGCTTCTTTGGGGGCTCTTGGGAAAATGAAGATTATTTTCTCTCTTCCTTTATTTTGTTTTTATAAGGAGAACAGGGGAAGCCAGTACTATATATTTATGGAGGTTGCCAGGGTATATAATGTGAGATTGCATTTCTTTTCAGGTGAAACAGGCAGCAAAGGATTGCAGGAGGTCACACAGAGCTGAAAGCACAGTAACATATCAGTGGTATAAGGAGATCACTGAGATTTCAAAGGGCCTGAGGTACTATAGGACCTGAGGTGCTATAATTAGCCACTAAAATACATTCTAATTCTCCCTGTAACCATCAAGTTCTACTTGACTCTGAATTCACAGCAGCATGAAGAGCCCTTTGTGTTTGATGAGTTTCACATAAACAACTCCATCTCACAGCACCACTCCCTTAGTGTGACCCAAGTTCACAGCAACTGCATAACAGTGTTTTTAAGGAACAGCCTGTCCCACTACTGCCACAGGTGACAACAGCAGCAGTGGAAGTGTAACTCAAGTTCTGGCAGACAGACAGCTGCTACATAGAGCCCTGTTTACATTAGCCAACCTACTACCACCATTAACTGTGCTTCAGACAAAGCAACAGCAAAGATGGAAAACTGAGAGTAGGAGTCCAACACCAATATCTCGATCACAGCTACAGTATTTCCCAAAAGTTTTAAGGACTACCAACATCTGCCTGAAAACACAGGTCATTTGAAGAATCCAGGCCATTTGAGTTTCAGCTGTGCACTTAAGTGCCCTAGGCTGAGCACCAGCCAAATTTCCATCTGCTGGGGGAAAGTTCTTTCCCATCACAGTAAATAGAGCAATGGTTGGTAAGGACAGACCTCAGAAAGACACATAAAAGAATCATTGAGGGGAGAATTATCTGTTATCTAACTCTGACAAAACCTCTCAAAAGTCTATTTCTCCACTGTAATGTCGCAATCCAGCAATGACACAAAGAAATTGTGAAACTCATATTTATGACGGGTTAGTACAAAAAAGCACAGTATTTACACTAAGCATTACACAGCTGAAGATGCTGATATCACCTGGCATGTTCAGGTGACAACCAGTACACTGAGTTAGGAGGTATTTAAAAAAAATTACCAGTCTAAGATTGCACAGCAAGACAAAACAAAGTAAGTGAGTAGAAGAAATACAAGCTAATAAACAATGCACAACTCAGCATGCAAAAGTGAAGATGAGACTATAGGCTACAAGGGAATCTTTACAGTTCATACATCAGTTTTTAGCAAAAGAAAGATGTGAGCTTTGACCCTCTCTCCCTTTCACTCCTGCAAAAAACTTCACAGGAGTCAAATCATAAGTGGACCCAAATCCCCAGCTCACACACAGGGGTCCCAGAAGCTGGGGAAGCTCCGGGCACGGGAGGGACATGCACAGACACTTACCCAAAGTGAACTCCCATTGCTCGTTCCCCAGAGACCGCTCGGGCACCACCTCCAGATCTAGCATTGGCTCAGGTAGCACGGAGGCCGCAGGCTGGCACGCGGGTCACCCGGTCAGTCGCTGTGCCGGACCTCGGGAGCGGAGTGGGAGGGAAGTAGGAAGCCAGCGCCTGAAGGGATCTGCTACCCCCTCACCCCCTGAGAGCATCCACCAGGCCCCGAGAGGACCTGCTGTCCGTCCTGCCAATCTCAGGTGACCCGCCGCCCTCTTGCCTCCCCCTGAATGGATCCATTGTCCCCCCTTGAGGGAACTTGCCAGTCCCTGAAGGCACCCTCCTGCCCCCGCAACTGTCCCATAAAGGGACCTGCTGCACCCCCCCTGCCAGCTCCTGAGAGGATGAACTGCCTACACTCCACGAGCCTCTGAGAGGACCCACTGCCCCCCCCCCAGGGGACCTGCCAGCCCCTTGTCTCCCCCTAAGTGGACCCACTGCCCACCCCAATTGTCCTCTGAAGGGACTTGCCACACCCTCCTACCAGCTCCTGAGAGGACCCACTGTCTCCCCTCTTGTTGTCTAAAGTGACACCCTGTTCCCTTACCTCCCCCTGAGGGTACCCCACTGCCCCAAAACTCCCTGTCAGCCCCTAAGCGTACCCGTTAGCCCCCAGCCTCCCCCTGAGAAGATTCGCTGCCACCTCGCTTGCCCCCGAGGGAAGCTGCTATTCCCCTCGTCTTCCCCTGAGGGGACCCACTGCCCTCCGAGGGGACGGGCCAGCTCCGAAGGGACCCGACCCTCAAGTCCGGTGCTCCAGTCCCTGAGGGGGACCAACCTCCCCCGCCAGCCCCTGAAGGGACCCGCCAGCCTCCGAGAGGACCCACTGCCCCCCTGCCAGCCCCTGAGGAGACCCGCTTGCCCCCAACCTCCTCGTCTGCCCCTTGATGGGACGCGTTGCCCCCAAACCACCCTTTGTCAGCCCCTGAGAGGACCTATCTGCCCCCCTGCTTGCCCGTGAGTGACCCCACTGCCCCCAAACCTCCCGGCCAGCCCCCAACCTCCCCCCTGACAGGACTCGCTGCCACCTCGCTTGGCCCTGGGGGGACCCGCTGAGCCCTCATCTCCCCCCTGAGAGGAGCCACTGCCCTCCGAGGGGACCCACCAACCCCCAACCCCCTCCGTCAGCCCCTGAGGGGACCCGTTGTCCCCTCACCACCCCCTTAAGTTGCCCCGCTGCCCCCCGAGGGGACCCGCCACTCCCTCACCTTCTCCTGAGGGGATCCCCTGCCCCCGCCAGCCCCTGAGGAGACCTTCCCGACCCCAATCCCCCGTCCCGCTCCCCGCCCGTGCCGGCCCCGCTCGCGTCAGCCGCCCCGCCCGCCCCCCGGCCCCGGAGGAGAGGGGCCCCGCGCCGCGCCGCCCCGTCGGGCGCCCCAGGAGCGGCCCCGGGAGCGGGAGCGGAGCAAAGTAGGGGGGAGCGCAGCCCCCTCCCCCCGCGCCGCGGGGCCGCCGCTCACCTCACTTGCGGCTGCTGAAAAACTGCTTTGCAGCTGCCGTCAGGCGAGCCCGCGCGGGGCGGGGCGGGGCGGGG
Organism: Dromococcyx pavoninus; assembly: GCA_033558185.1. Lineage (NCBI taxonomy): Eukaryota > Metazoa > Chordata > Aves > Cuculiformes > Neomorphidae > Dromococcyx > Dromococcyx pavoninus. The sequence goes on along the minus strand of JAUMJL010000371.1, from coordinate 445,721 downwards.
CGGGGCCCGCCCCCGGGCCGTGGCGGAACGGGGAAGGTGTCGGCTTGGCGCGAGCAATCACCGGGTTCGAGTCCCGTACGCTGCCAGCCGCCAGCCTTGTCCCCAGACAAGTGACCCAGCTGCCACATCTCCCCCAGTGCCACTCAGGACTAAAAAAAAGGACAACCCCAAACTGATACCGTAAACGACAGCAAATCACAGAATCGCAGAACGGTTTGGGTTGGAAGAGACCTTAAAGCCCATCCAGTTCCAACATCCAGTTCCATGGGCAGGGACACCTCCCACCAGACCAGGCTGCTCAAAGCCCCATCCAACCTGGCCTTGAACAGCTCCAGGGATGGAGCAGTCACGACTTCCCTGGACAACCTGTGCCAGGGCCTCCCCACCCTCATTGTGAAGAATTTCTTCCGAATGTCCAATCTAAATCTTCCCCTTTCCAGTTTAAAGCCGTTTCCCCTCATCCAAGCATTACAAGCTCTTGTAAAAAGCCCTCCCCATCTTTCTTGTAGGCCCCTTCAAATAAACTCCCTAAAACTCACTTGGGAGTTTTAGAAAGCAGCAGCCTCTATTTCAGCTCTGGGCACATGAGGGAATGATTCCATCAATTGTGTAACAATACAAAAGCTGGGATAGAAGATATTTCCCACCTACATTCATATGCAGGTGATCTCAAAGGTCTTTTCCAACTGGAAGATTGTATAATTCTATGATTCTGTGATACGTACAAATCTTCCCAGAAATCTTGTGCATATTCTATTACTTTACATGGACTAATTTTAATTTTATTATGAACTTCACAACAGTGAAATCTCTGCAAATTGGACCCAGCTCTGTCTGATCTTGTATTTTAGATTGGGATACAGTGGGAGACACAGCTGTTCAGCACAGACCATACTTAACATAAGATGTTATCATTTTTCTTTGAATAACCCAGTCACATCCAGTTTTTCCTGTTGAAAAGAGGGACAAAGTTGTGGGGGAAGGAGCTAAGGAGAAATTAGTCAGTGGCACTAGCAAAGTTATGGAACAAGCTCAGGGATGACTCAGTGAGGAAGAAAGTTGTAATGAGGTCATTGGCTCTGCAATGTTATTTGGGAAAACAAGGGGGTGACCACTCCAGGGGCTGAGGTTGCTGAGTCCTGAGCTTTTCTCCCAAAGGAAATTCAACCTTACCCCTGTGGTGCTGGTCATCATACATGAACCTGTTTTCTTCAGACACAGCAGAACTCAGCAGACGCCAGGTGCAAACAGCTGGCATCCACACAATGAATGAGGACAATGGATCTCTCCTAGGATGCCATCCAGACACGGACAGTGGGACTGAGGGCACCCTCAGCAAATCTGCCAACAACACCAAACTGGGTGATGTGGTCGACACGTTGGAGGGAAGAGAGGCCATCCAGAGGGACCTAGACAGGCTAGAGAGGTGTCCCTGTGCTAATCTCATGAAGTTCAATGAGGCCAAGTGCAAGGTCATAGAATCATAGAATCATAGAATCGCATGGTTGGAAAAGACCTTTGAAATCATTGAGTACAACCGTACTCATCCACTACTAAAACAGATCCTTGAGCACCTCATCAACATGTTTTTTTAACACCTTCAGGGACAGAAACTCAACCACCTCCCTGGGAATCCTCTGCCAGTGCCTGACCACCTTTCTTCAGTGAAGAAGTTTTTCCTAATGTCTCATCTGAACCCCCCCCGGCACAACTTGTGGCCATTTCCTCTCATCCTATCACGTGTCACTTGAGACAAGAGACCAACACACAACTTGCTACAACCTCCTTTCAGGCAGCTGTAGACAGTGATGAAGTCTCCCCTCAGCCTCCTCTTCTTCTCTTCCCCAATTCCCTCAGTCATTCCTCATAGGACTTGTTCTCCGGCCCCTTCACCAGCCTCGTTGCCCTTCTCTGGATGCTCTCCAGCCTCTCAATGTCCTTCTTGTACTGAGGGGCCCAGAACTGACCCCAGTACTTGAGGTGTGGCCTCACCAGTGCCAAGTACAGGGGCACAATCACCTCCCTGGTCCTGCTGGCCACACTCTTTCTGATACAGGTCAAGATGCCATCGGCTCTCTTGGCCACCTGGGTCACTGCTGGCTCATGTTCAGCTGCTGTCAACCAACACCTCCAGGTCCTTCTCCTCCAGGCAGCTCTGCAGCCACTCTTCCCCAAATCTGTTGTGGGGTTGTTGTGTCCCAAGTGCAGGACCCGGCACTCGGCCTTGTTGAAACTCATCCCGTTGGTCTCAGTCCATCGATCCAGCCTGTCCAGATCCCTCTACAGACCCTCCCTTCCTTCAAAGCAGATCAACACTGCCACCCAGCTTGGTGTCATCTGCAAACTTGTTAAGGGTGCACTCGATCCCTTCATCCAGATTGTTGACAAAGATATTGAACAGGACTGGATTCAGCACTGAGCCCTGGGGACACTGCTTGTGACCGGCCTCCAATTGGCTTTAACTCCATTTCCCACCCCTCTTTAGGCCTGGCCATCCACCCAGTTTTTCACCCAGCAGAGGCTGTGCCTGTCCAGGCCAAGGACAGCCAGTTTCTCCAGCAGAATGCTGTGAGAAATGGTGTCTGTCAAAGGCTTTACTAAAGTCCAGGTACACCACATCCACAGCCTTTCCCTCGTCCACTAAACGGGTAACCTTGTCATAGAAGGAGATCAGGTTGGTCTGGCAGGACCTGCCTTTCATAAACCCATGTTGACTGCATGTGATCACCTGGTTGTCCTGCAGCTGGGTCAAGGCAATTCCAAATGCAATTACAGGCTGGATGGAGAATAGATTGGGAGCAGCCCTGAGAAGAAGGACTTGGGGTGCTGGTGCGTGAGAAGCTCAAAATGAGCCAGCAATCGGCACTCACAGCCCAGAAAGATGACCATATCCTGGGATACATCCAAAACAGTGGGACCAGCAGGGTGAGGTCATGCCCTATTCTGCTTTTATGAGACCTCACCTCGAGTCCTGGGTTCTGTTCTGGAGTCCTCAGCACAGGAAGGACATGGACACATTGGAGTGGGTCCAGAGGAGGCTGCAAAGATTATCCCAGGGCTCAAACACCTCCCATATGAGGACAGGCTGAGAGAGTTGGGCTTGTTCAGCCTGGAGAAGCAAAGGCCCTGAGGAGACCTTAGAGCAGCCTCCCAGTACTGAAAGTGGCTCCAGGAAAGCTGGGGAGGGCTCTTGATCAGGGAGTGCAGGGATGGGACAAGGGGGAATGTTTTAAATTAGAAGGGGGAAGATTTAGACCAGATGTTAAGAAGTTTTTCAAGATGAGGATGAGGAGGCTGTGGCACAGGTTGTCCAGAGAAGTGGTGGCTGCCCCAACCCTGCAGCTGTTCAAGGTCAGGTTAGATGAGGCTTTGAGCACCCTCATCCGGTGGGAGGTGTCCCTGTGCATGGCAGGGGGCTTTGAAACCAGATGGTCTTTAAGGTCTCTTCCAGCCCAAACCATTCTGTGATTCTTTGATTCACACAGTCGACCACAAAAGTTCAGGGTTCTCATATTAAAAAAAGGCAAAACAAAATTCCTGCTATGTTTTCTACTGCATCTCCTCCCCACCAGCAGCCTCACATTCACGTCAGATGCAGCATGTGCTCCTTGTGTCACCAGAAAACATATGATTTTCATAAAGCCCAGGGACAGGCAGTCTGCTCTGGGCACCTCAGATTGTGGGCAGAAAAGGGATAATTTGTTTTCCTCTCCTGCCTGAGCTGATGCTGCTGGTGAGCTGCCTGCTGCCCCGACACGACCTTTGCATGGCTCTCCAAAACTCAGCGCCCAACAGGCCTTGCACGTTCTGCTTCCAAGCCAGCTGCAAAGAAAAGCTGCCCATTATAGTTTCAAACAACTCTTTAAACAACCAGTATGTATAAATACCAACAGGCACAGTCACACCTCTTTTCCCTCGGGCAGACCAATCCATCACTGGCTGGGGGAATCAAAGCATTTATAAAGAAATCCCAGTCACTTTTGGGAGCACGACCTTGGCCAGGCTCTGCTCTAAACACCATATTTCTCACCATCTACCTTCAGGTCACAGAGCTGTGAAATGAGGCCAGATTTTAATGTATACGGTGTGGAGCAAGCCCTGGGGAAATTAGTCTTCCCTTGAAGTCAGTTGAATGTTGCTCTGTTTATTATTCATGCCTTACTTGCCTTTTTTTTTTTTAAATCTAAGTACAGTGACATCTTAATATTCTGAAAAGCACAGAGGTGCTGCCAATTTTTCCCCTTCCTTTCAGCCCTCTGACATGTCTTTATTGACTCAAAAAGAGAAATTAGCCTTTCCTCTCCCAGGAGCACGGACTGATCCTTCGTCATGAGCCACTCACAGCACTCTGGCTCACCACGTACATCATAGAATCATAACATGGTTTGGGTCGGAAGGGGCTTTAAAGCTCATCCAGTTGCAACGCCCCTGCTATGGAGGGGTGTGTATATATATATATATATATATGTATATATATATATATGGTGACATCCATAAGGAACATGCTTGAGAGAAGAAATACTTACCTAGAAATCTTGCATACTGCATTTATTTCACAGGACATGAAGAACACCCCAGCACTCACTTTTATCCATACCCAGGATACACACAGCCCTCAGGTAGAGGGCTGGATGGGTGCAGGTCAGCTGGACTCTGCAGAAACTCTTCTCCATCTCACTCCCGTGTTGGGAAATGCCCTTTGAACGCCCAGAACTGCAAACTGGGGAAAGCAACAGACAGAGCTTTTATTAAAAAAATCAGCATCCTTTGAAAAGAGAATAATGTGAGTTGTTCGATTTTGGGCCCATCATTACAAGAAGGACATAGAGGCACTGGAGTGTGTCCAGAGAAGGGAATGAAGCAGGTGAAGGGTCTGGAGCCCAGGGGTTATGAGAAACAGCTGAAGGAACTGGGGCTGTTTAGCCTGGAGAAGAGGAGGCTGAGGGGAGACCTCATGGTTCTCTGCAGCTCCCTGAAAGGAGGTTGTAGTGAGGTGGGTGTTGGTCTCTTCTCCCAGTGACAGGATGAAACAGCCTCAAGTTGTGCCAGGGGAGGATTAGACTGGATGTTAGGAAAAATTTCTTCATTGAAAGGATTCTCAGTCCCTGGCAGAGGCTGCCCAGGGAAGTGGTTGAGTCATCCACTTGGAGGGATTTAAAAGATGGGTAGATGAGGTGCTCAGAGATGTGTAGTGGACAGGTACATTTGGTCTCAATTATCTCAAAGGTCTTTTCCAACCAAATGATTCTATGATGCTACAATTCTATGAATTTCCCACGTAGGAGATTAGAAAGCAAGGAGAACGAATGCCAAATACAGCTGGGGTAAAAATATATCCTGGGCTAATTGATTCCTGTTTGCATTTTTACCCTGCTGTCCATGTTCACACATCGCCCCAAACCCTGACACGAGGCAGAGGAGGGCTCGGTGCTGCAGATGCCAGTGCCCGAGGCTTTGCTCTTTAAAATAATAACCAGTGTATTGACAGGGGACTCTCAACCAGGGAATGTTCCAGCCCCTTCTGAGCTTAAAATACACCCCTTAAATAGCTGGGAGGGCAGAGCAAAACTGCCAAGGGAGCAGGCGAGGGCAGCAGCACCATAAAGCAGCCGCGTTGGGTGTTTTCTAGCTGCCTGCTGTCACTGCCACAGGGTGAGGACAGAGGTCCTGGTTGCAGGCATTGAGTGGCAGTAAATCCCAGCAGGTTGAAAATCCCACAGCGTTATCCTGAAGGAGAGCAAACACAGGTGCAGGAGACAAGGCACCTCCTCATATCTGTACCCACCACTGAGCCCCAGCCCTCTGCTTCCCCCAGGCATGGCAAAGCACTTGCCAGGCACCTGAGGCATCCTCCCTGGGTTCCCAGAGGGCTGGTTGCCTTTGAGACCACAGTTCTTGTTCCATTGACCAGGAGGAGTAAAGAAAGAAGCTCCAAAGTCACTAGAAGGCAGAAAGGCCACCCGAGGCTCCATTTGCATGGATGGCAGTTTTACTGCTGACAACAAGCAGCTTGAAGGTTGCTTTCGAGCCACTTGCTCTGAGGGCAGCAGGAGGAGGACCATCAGCTCTGCAGAAAGGCTGGAGACCCACTGTGTCCCCTCCATCACCTCTACACACATACCTCCCCTGGCTTTCTTCTGGCCTGAAGAGGCTGTCCCAGGCAGAGATCCAGCTGCAAAGTGGGTTGTTTTATTCTTTTGCACAGCTGAGGCAGGGGTTATGAAAAATCCCTGGCTCCCACCAGCACCAATTCCACTCCTAATGTGGCCGGCACCAACGAGCTACCCAGGGACATGGGGATGTTCTTCTGGTGGACTCCTCTGTGCTGAGGGTCACATTCAGGGCCTGGGAGAAGCCAGTATCTGCAGGGGTGGCAGGGACAGAGCTGTCCCCTGTGTCCCCACCATGGACCAGGTGGTTGCCCTGGCTGGAGCTGGTAAGGGTTGTGAGTAGAGACCCATTGAAGCAACAGAAACCAGAAACCCTGAGAGGGACCAGAGGAGCCTTCCTGTGCTACCCCCGTGACACTAGGCAGGTTAGCATTTTCAAGGCAGGTTGGGCAAAGCACTCATTTTAGGAGCCTCCAGCTCCCAGAACCAGGGGCGAAACAGGTTAAAAAATGAATTAAAAAAATATACAACTTCTGACTCTCCAGATTATGGAGCAACTCTTTGGAAAATACCTGAGTCCAGTTCCAAGGCTGAGAAAGCAATGCACAGCTCTCTGAAAATTATAATAACCTTTTCTTTTTAGAGACTAGGTCAGTTGTTAGTATTTCAGACCAGAGGAACCACAGCAGGTGTATCCATTGGAGCCAATCCGGGTTCCCCACTACTAAAGGCTTGTGATTCCACTGCATTTTGGTGTGGGATCGGCAGCTGTAGGGGAATATATTGGGTTTTTACTTGACTTTCCTAAATCCCACACATCTGCAGGGAGATGTTACCAGAGAAGAGCTGGACTTTGGTTTTCAGCCGCTCAAATGAGAGGGGAAAAAATGCAAATACTACCAAGAGGGACTAAAAATGCACCAGGGCTGCAGCCAGGCATGGAGAAAAGCGCCAGCAGCTCACGGTGAAGGCGAGCTGCCCTCTCTTGATGAGATTTAATAGCGACACAAATCACATCTGTAAGGAAATCTGCCCTGTGGCTGCCCAGAAGAATGCACTGGAAACAGGCCCCAGACTTGGCAGTGCTGCTTCTGTTGGGGGAAAGATAATTTGCCGTAAAGCTCTGAAGTCGCTCTTGGTTTTTTGGAGGTGCATTTCCTGCTGAAAAGCTGTGGGTTTGCAGTTAGGGAAGTTCCTAAATGGTGCTTGCACCTCTTCTGACTGCAGAGCAAGGGGGACTTTGCTTGTGCTCCCAGGGAAAGTGCTGGAACTCAACAGGGGGTGATATATCCCACTTCTCCAGGAAGGAGGGGGGGTTTATTCCCCCAAGAGCTTTGATGCCCTGGGTCCCACCGAGATGGGCAGCACCCAGGACCCAGCTCGGGCAGAGCGATGCTGCCCCCTGCACCCCACCAGTGCCACGGTGAGAGTCCCTGCCAGGCAGGGGCTGGCAGAGCTGAGCCTGGCCCTTCCTGGGGGAGACCCCTGGCTCCAGTTTTCCCTTGCTCAGCACTTTTCCCCTCCTTGTGTGCACTAAGCACGCCCTGTCGGGATGTTTTCAATCACCCAGAAACTCGCTGGAGCAGCAGCCAAGGTTAACATGGGCAGAATGAGCCGCATCAGCACCTGGCCAGGGTGCAAGGAGCTGCTCTGCCTGCGGATGCTGCAGCCGAGGGGTGGGGGGCAGAAGGTGCCTTTTCTCAGTGGGCCAATTACCTGCACATGTGAAGTCTCCAGCGTGTCATGATCCTCATTCAGAAAGCTTCCATGAGCTGGAGCTTGCACACTCCAGAAGATCATCCTCCTCGCCACCAGCCCCAGGATGCTCTGGGCTCATGGCTGTGCAGCCCGTAAAGGTTTTCGAGGTGATTCTATGCTTGGCCAGGGCTAGGAAGGTGATGTGTGCCTGGAATGGGCTGCAGAGCACAACATGGTTTTGGCATCTGCTTTGCTCAATCAGCAAAGTGGCCACCAGCATTAATGCACAACACAGATTTGGGTGCCTGGCAGCTACAAGACCTCCCTCGTTTTTTTGCACTATACTTGTTGTCTGATGATGGACAGAAATGGGAGGCTCCCAGCACTCACCCAAAAATGAGAAGATGTTACGTTAAACACCAACCAAGAAGAGCAACCAGCACAGCCTCTGCCCCTTGCAGTGCATTTCTTGGGGTGCCCACCACCTCCCAGGGCTGGGATGAGGGCAGGGGTTGGAGAGGGGGGCTGGATGGACAAGAATGAAATGTTTCCAAGAAGGAAAGGAAGCAGCAGCAAAAGTCAGCAGCAGGAGGGGCCATTAACCACATGGCAGCAGCTCTGAGCGCGGCGGCAGCGTTTCCCACTCTACAGCCAGCACAATTACATGCATTTCACTGAATTCATTCCTTCCAGATATATTTAAAACGCTCTGATTCATGCAGAGCTAGATCAAAATTGGCTTTGACTACATTAGAAACAGATGCGCCAGTTTCTCTTTCCTTCTCAGAGTGGTTAAGCCTGGGAGGTGCTGCCAGACATGGGCAGGGTGCTGGGCAGGGAGCTGGAGGTGCAGCAGGGCGAGGGACAGTTGGCAGAGGTGATGGTTGTTCGGCCCTCCCCAGATCAGGCAGCACAGAGCTGCTGGTGGTGGCAGCTGGTGCAAAGGGAGTATCTTTCCAGCAAACGGGTGGCTGCTGCATCCCTCCTTTGGCTGCCGCCTACTGGGGCCCCTGGGGCTTTTAAATGTGCATCAAAAACTCACGGTAAAAATCACCCTGGGGCAGAGCACAGGGTTTGTGCCAAAAAAAAATAAATTAAAGCACAGGTTTTGTTTAAAAATTGAAGGATGGGTTTCCCTAGAATCCCATAAAACCTTTATCCCAATGGCTTATGGAGCCAGGAGTGCTGTGCGGGCAGCAGGGCTTTCACCAGGGCTGAGTTTCACCTCTAGAGACGTTTCCAAAAGGGATATTTGAGCTCCAGAGCAAGGCCCACGGGGCAAAGTCACGAGGTAAAGCACATAAGGAGAGGGGCAGAGGGGGGCAGCCTCCTGCACCAGCCTGCTCCGGCCCCAATACTCAGGGTTTCATCATTTACTGGGAGATGAATCAGAGCAGCAAATTCGTGTGACAGAGCCCCCTCAGAGCCCCTGAAAGTCTCTGAATGCACAGTTTGTCACTGACTTCTGGCAAACGAGCGGCACAGGGGTGACTCGAATCGTACTCACAGGTTGTGACAGAGAAAACAAACAGAACAGAGGCTCCTTAAGCTTTGCTCCCCCCCCCCCCTCCCTTGCAGCTTGTTCATTTCACAGTGGGAAATCACTTGGTCTGAAGCACACGTGACTGGGAATTCCTCTCTGTGGCTTTTGAGAGCGACCCCCGGTCCCCGCAGCGCTGGGTTTCAGGGAGCAGCACGTGAAACTACCCAGGCACCTTTTCCTTCCTGCTGCTGTGGCACCTACTAGAAGGTGACGCATCCACTGTCCTGTCCTGTGGCCCCGGAGCCTCGGCTGCTGCTGTGCACGTCCCCAGGGCACCCTGGCACACACTGCACTGCCACCCACCACCGAGGTGACCTGGAAGGGGATGGGCTGCCGTGGGATGAGTGGGAGGGCACTGGGGCGGTGGCTGAGCTCAATGTGGAACTCAGGTCCCCTGCGTCTCAACCCAATCTCAAGCAAGTGCTGCTTCTCAGCAAGTGCTGCTTCTCCATGGAGTTTCGGCGGCGCGAGGCTCCAGGAAGGTGGGACTCCGAGCCTCTGTGCTGAGGCTTTCTGAAGCATAGTTCTATTTAGCACAGCAGGGATTGCAGGCCCTTGTCACCATGTCCCACTGACAGATTAAAAGAAAATCGCGCTGCTGAAGTCTTTTCGGTACCACCACCTGATGACACGGATGAGAATCCGGACCATCCTTTCGATCCAGGTCCTATCAATCCAGAATGAGAACCGTACCTATATGCCCTTGATCCGCGCGACGGTTGGACTTGGTGAAAAAGGATGCAAAGCAGGCAGGGGATGTGGAGATGGTAAATGCTTTTCCTGTAACCTCTGCGCCGGACCAGAACCCGCGCTGGGAGGGCTCCTCATACAATCCTATAAAGGACGTGCGCCGTTCAGTAACGGATCATGGTCTTGGCGCTCCATATACCACACATCTTCTACAAGCTCTTGGCGATACTTTGGTCTTCACTGCTCGTGACTTTAAAACTTGGTTTCGCTTAATTATGACTGATACGCGATAGACAATGTGAGAATCAAAAATGAGACGGCTTGCCCGAGTACAGGAAGAAGAAAATCGACACTTAGCACAGAAGCACCTCTTACGGGCTGTTACTGTGAGCATCTTGATGGGGGAGGGTGCTCACAGCACTACGCAGCGCAGGCTGCAGTTCCCCCGGAGGGCTCACAACAAGTTACGGCACTTGCTCTCCGAGCCCTTAAAACGGTCCTTGAAGCGGGAAAACAAAGGCAGCCTTTTGTTAGCATAAGACTGGGTGCGAATGAGCCATAGACTTAATTAGGTCCTAGAAAAGCGAATTGATAATGAGGAAGCCCGAAGCTATATTTTTAAACAATTGGCAATTGAAAATGCTAATGCTCCACACGGGGTCAGAAGTTGATATATGAGGAACTGTAAGAGTCTATATAGGGGCGACAGAGATCGCTATAGGGGCACTGCAGGGGGCCCTAAAGAGGAGGGCACAGGGCGTGACAGGGATCCATAGGGGGGCTTCAAATTGGGGATACAAGGCGCGATAGGGGCTCTGTAGGGGCCTCTAATTGGGGCGACACAGGGTGCTTCAGGGCACCCTATAGGGGGTACTGAAGGAGACACAACGTGATATATGGGGCACTATAAAAGGCTATGAAGACGGGACATGGGTCTCTATATGGGGCCCTGTAGCGGGGACACAGGTGATACACGGGGAGCTATAGGAGGCTCTATAGGTGATATAAAGGGGGAACAAAGGGCGGGGCAAGGGCTCCTTAGGCGGCTCTAAGGGGAGAATACGGGGCACAATAGCGAGAGCTGGTCCTGCTCCAGGGAGACGGCCTGGCGTTGCCTGACCGCCAGCAGCCCCAGTGCAACCCGCGGGTCGTGCTGCCACCCTTCCAAGCACAACCTGGGGGCTCGTAAAGGGGAAGGGGTGCAGCCGCTCCCACCAGCGCTGCCCTTGAGCCCGCAGTCAGTGCATGTCCCAGGCAGCTCCGGGGCACCTGCAGGGTTCACATCCACCTACGCGGGACCCTGCGGGCACGGAAGGGGACGGGAAGAGGGCGCACGCCCTGGGACACCGGTGCAGCCGGGCACCCAGGCGCGCAGCCCCTCAGGCAGGCAGGGGCCCGGCGGGCACCCACACCGCTGAGAATGCTCCGCTGCGGGCACGGTGCTGCCTCCGCAGCCCTGCCGCTGGCGGAGCTGAGCCCCGCAGCACATCCCGGCCCTGGGGCACAGCGGGGTGCTGGCGATTCCAGCCGCTGCCTCTTCCCTCCCTCCCTCCCCCCAGGCCGTGTTCCCCGTCGCTGAGCCGGCCCAGAAGGCGCACATCCCGCTGCTGATCAGGCCCTGCCGCTACCCAAGGTACCGCGGCAGCGAAGGGAAAGGCACGGCCTCCCCGCAGGGATGCAGGGCACCGGGAAGAATGACACCACACACACCGGGAAAGGATTCAAACAATGTTATTCTCAAAAAAACACCTTCGTGCGGGCAGCACAGGAGGCAGGGGGTCTGCTCCAGGGAGTGGGATGCTGGGAGCCCTCTGGGATGAGCTCTGCTCCTGCTGCCGGTCGGAACCAAGCCAGCTAGCTGCTGGCTGTGGCACGTGTCCATCCTGGCAGGAGCCGGTGGGTCGCTGGGGGGCTGCTGCGTATAGCGTAGGAGAGGATCCCAAAGGGGTCCCCCGGGCCCTTGAAGGCGGCTCACTTTAACGGCACGAAGACCAAAGGGGGCAGAGCCAAGCTCTCTGCCTGGTGCGGTGGGACCCTCGGTGTAGTCCGGCACAAGGTGGGGACAGAAACAAGTCCCACTGGGCCCTGCCCCACCTCGGGGCTCTCCAGGGGCTTGGAATCCCAGACTGTCCAGGGGATCCCAAAGGCAGACAGCTTCCCCTTGAACGCCTGCAGCATGTCGTTATGCACGAGCAAGAGAATCACCCTGTGGTCAGCTCAAAAGAGTTTGCTCTGGGGCCTGGCTCAAGCAGAGCAGCTCACAGCATGGCACAGCAGGTGGCCGTGCTCCTCCAAACAAGCCCCGAACAATAGACAAGGACCAGACTCTGACACCCTCGTATTTTGCTCTTGAGGGAGAGTCAGAGTGCCATGCAGCACCACACGTGGCACTGGAAGTGCTGGGAATGAGTGGCATGGAAGCTACGGCCAACTAGGGTGGAGACTCGAAGGTCTGCGTTCAACCCAGAGCAGCCTCTACCCCCAAGGGCAGTGTTCCCACTAGAAATCCTTCATTTCCTTCTGGGTGATTTGCAGGTGGGCTTTCGCATTCTGCAAGCAGGAAAGGACAGTGACCAGCAAAGAGAGATGGGTGAGATAAAAAGCGGTCAGCACCCACACCAACTGCCTTCCCCCTCTGCAGGGGGGTCTGCTCTTGCTTCTTGCTGCCAGAGTGCTGGCAGTCCCCTCTGAGATCTTAGCAACACCCCAGCTAAGCTGAGAACGACTCAAAGGACTTGGCTTAGCGATCTGGCCAAGGTGAGTGGCAGGGCTCGCTCCCCCCAGGGGACAGCCAGGGTGATTCCGGAATGACCAGGGCTGGCCACTAACCTTCAGGGCCTCCTTGTCCTGTGCGTAGTAGGCCAACTTCTTCTGCAGCTGACACAACTGCTGCTGGGCCTCATCCAGTGTCTTCCTCAACTCCTTCCTATCCAGCAGTACCCCTGTCCTCTCCCTTTTCGAAGAGTTAACGCTCTTCTTTATGTCCTCAATCTTCTCCCGTTTTCGGGAACATGAGTCCCAGCTCCTGGGGGCTGCCCAGCTCCTCAGGGCTTCCCACAGCATCCGGGCACCCTCCCACTGCCAGCCCAGCGAGACAAGTCTCCCTGTGCACAAGAGCTTTGCTCGTGTAAAGGAGTGCAGCCCCCGGGAAGAGCAGCAGAACCCACCCCGCCCCCCTGGAACCTAACCAGGTCTGGGCGAAATGCTCAGAGGACCTGCGCCTTGGGGGAAGAGGGACACACTGCAGCCCAGGCAGGCTGTGGCAGCGGGGGCACACAGTACCTTCATCAAGCTGAGGCGCATCGAATTTTGGTTGTTGATGTCCTCATAGTAATTTTTCATGTCATCAAAGGCCTTCTCGTGGTTCCTGAGCAGCTCATTGATATAGTTGTTCTTGCTCTCCTCCAGTGAGGAAGACTTTTGAAAATCTCTTACTCTAGTGGCCTGAGAGGGTCAGCTAGAGATTTGGACCAAGATAGCAGTCCCTCCTGAAAGGGCCGGACGACCTCGAAATGATCCTTAGCAAGTAAGTCATTTTCCATGGATATATGCCTAACAGAAGAGAAACAAAAGAAACCAGCTGTGTTTTAAGATAGTACATATGTTATTTTAACTTTTTTATTCTGAGTTGATCGTACTGTTCCCATGAGAGAAAAGTTATTAATAGTATACGATAAGCTTAAGCTAGAACTTCCTTAACCGTGTGTATAAATACCATCACATTGAATAAAGGTTGCTATTTGCCACGAGAGCGGTAGCCCACCTGTTTGTAAGGTGATCAAGTGAGCTGGTCTCAAGTCACTCCAGCTCACAAATCTCCATGTTCTTGCGTTAAGTCAAGCTCATCCTGCAGGGCCAGCATCTTCTCGGAATACTTGGCCTCGATCTCTGTGGGACAGCACAGAGGGCTGAGAGAGGACCTCCTGGAGTCTCTGTGTAAGGCACCCCAGTGCCAGTCCTACACGTGCCACCGTGTAGGACAGAATGCTCGTTAACTTTCCCTCAACTGGCACCAGTGTATAGAGCAGTTACACTGAGGACCAGGGAGAGCAAAGCCCGGAAGAAGCATCCTTGAAAGAGGGCATGGAAGTTTCTCCAGGTCAGCCTGTGAAAACATGAAAAGGAGGCTGGCAGTGGAAAAGAGCTCAAGGAGCCTTCCCTGGCACAGGGACAAAGGGAACTCACGCAGGAGCTACACACACGTCCTGACCCAGGCCTTGCCTGCTCCAGTGGGAGCCCAGCATTCCCCATGGCACCTGCAGCCGACAGGGAACGCAGGTGCTGGAGTGCAGCTTCCCTCCATGGCTGGCACCTCCTCAGCACCTGCACTGCTTCCTCCTCCCCTCGGGGCCCAGGATGCCCCCGGCAGCAGAACGGGCTGACTGTGGCACTGCTTTAGCCCTGAGAGAGGGCTCCACAGCAGACAGGGGTCTCCTCCTCCTCCCCTCTACTGTCCTTCCCTCCCCTTCCCTCCCCTCCTGTCCTGTGGCCAGGGGTGGTGGCCCATGACAATCTCTCCCCACAGCTCTGCCCCCCAAGCACTGCTGCTGCCAGCCCCTCGCAGGCCAGGAAGGACCGCCGGGGCCTGCGAGATTGCTTGGCAAAGTACAAGGCCAGGCTGGTCTGCTGAGCATGGGAGAGGCCAAAGCTCTCAGCAGCTTTGTTGGAAGCAGCAGTTATTGCACAGCGCTGCATTAGAGCTTCGACAAGCCCTTGGCTAAATGCAGACTATCTGCTAAACCCCTGTGCCCAGCTCTCTGCAGAGGGAAAGGGGTTGCAGAGGGAAATGGGATGCCCAGAGCCACCCGCAGCTCTCACCTTGCTGAACCTCTGCACCAGCACTTCGTGTTCCCACTGGAGATCCTTCATTTCCTTCTGGGCGATTTGCAGGTGGGCTTTTGCATTCTGCAAGCAGGAAAGGACGGTTAAAGAGCACGGGTCTCTCTAGGACATGTGGGGGACGCATTCTGGCAAGGGTGGAGAGTGACCAGCAGAGAGAGATGGGTGAGATAAAAAGCGGTCAGCACCCACACCAACTGCCTTCCCCCTCTGCAGGGGGGGCTGCTCTTGCTTCTTGCTGCCAGAGTGCTGGGAGTCCCCTCTGAGATCTTAGCAACACCCCAGCTAAGCTGAGAACGACTCAAAGGACTTGGCTTAGCGATCTGGCCAAGGTGAGTGGCAGGGGTCGCTCCCCCCAGGGGACAGCCAGGGTGATTCCGGAATGACCAGGGCTGGCCACTAATCTTCAGGGCCTCCTTGTCCTGTGCGTAGTAGGCCAACTTCTTCTGCAGCTGACACAACTGCTGCTGGGCCTCATCCAGTGTCTTCCTCAACTCCTTCCTATCCAGCAGTACCCCTGTCCTCTCCCTTTTCGAAGAGTTAACGCTCTTCTTTATGTCCTCAATCTTCTCCCGTTTTCGGGAACATGAGTCCCAGCTCCTGGGGGCTGCCCAGCTCCTCAGGGCTTCCCACAGCATCCGGGCACCCTCCCACTGCCAGCCCAGCGAGACAAGTCTCCCTGTGCACAAGAGCTTTGCTCGTGTAAAGGAGTGCAGCCCCCGGGAGAGCAGCAGAACCCACCCCGCCCCCCTGGAACCTAACCAGGTCTGGGCGAAATGCTCAGAGGACCTGCGCCTTGGGGGAAGAGGGACACTCTGCAGCCCAGGCAGGCTGTGGCAGCGGGGGCACACAGTACCTTCATCAAGCTGAGGCGCATCGAATTTTGGTTGTTGATGTCCTCATAGTAATTTTTCATGTCATCAAAGGCCTTCTCGTGGTTCCTGAGCAGCTCATTGATATAGTTGTTCTTGCTCTCCTCCAGTGAGGAAGACTTTTGAAAATCTCTTACTCTAGTGGCCTGAGAGGGTCAGCTAGAGATTTGGACCAAGATAGCAGTCCCTCCTGAAAGGGCCGGACGACCTCGAAATGATCCTTAGCAAGTAAGTCATTTTCCATGGATATATGCCTAACAGAAGAGAAACAAAAGAAACCAGCTGTGTTTTAAGATAGTACATATGTTATTTTAACTTTTTTATTCTGAGTTGATCGTACTGTTCCCATGAGAGAAAAGTTATTAATAGTATACGATAAGCTTAAGCTAGAACTTCCTTAACCGTGTGTATAAATACCATCACATTGAATAAAGGTTGCTATTTGCCACGAGAGCGGTAGCCCACCTGTTTGTAAGGTGATCAAGTGAGCTGGTCTCAAGTCACTCCAGCTCACGAATCTCCATGTTCTTGCGTTAAGTCAAGCTCATCCTGCAGGGCCAGCATCTTCTCGGAATACTTGGCCTCGATCTCTGTGGGACAGCACAGAGGGCTGAGAGAGGACCTCCTGGAGTCTCTGTGTAAGGCACCCCAGTGCCAGTCCTACACGTGCCACCGTGTAGGACAGAATGCTCGTTAACTTCCCCTCAACTGGCACCAGTGTATAGAGCAGTTACACTGAGGACCAGGGAGAGCAAAGCCCGGAAGAAGCATCCTTGAAAGAGGGCATGGAAGTTTCTCCAGGTCAGCCTGTGAAAACATGAAAAGGAGGCTGGCAGTGGAAAAGAGCTCAAGGAGCCTTCCCTGGCACAGGGACAAAGGGAACTCACGCAGGAGCTACACACACGTCCTGACCCAGGCCTTGCCTGCTCCAGTGGGAGCCCAGCATTCCCCATGGCACCTGCAGCCGACAGGGAACGCAGGTGCTGGAGTGCAGCTTCCCTCCATGGCTGGCACCTCCTCAGCACCTGCACTGCTTCCTCCTCCCCTCGGGGCCCAGGATGCCCCCGGCAGCAGAACGGGCTGACTGTGGCACTGCTTTAGCCCTGAGAGAGGGCTCCACAGCAGACAGGGGTCTCCTCCTCCTCCCCTCTACTGTCCTTCCCTCCCCTTCCCTCCCCTCCTGTCCTGTGGCCAGGGGTGGTGGCCCATGACAATCTCTCCCCACAGCTCTGCCCCCCAAGCACTGCTGCTGCCAGCCCCTCGCAGGCCAGGAAGGACCGCCGGGGCCTGCGAGATTGCTTGGCAAAGTACAAGGCCAGGCTGGTCTGCTGAGCATGGGAGAGGCCAAAGCTCTCAGCAGCTTTGTTGGAAGCAGCAGTTATTGCACAGCGCTGCATTAGAGCTTCGACAAGCCCTTGGCTAAATGCAGACTATCTGCTAAACCCCTGTGCCCAGCTCTCTGCAGAGGGAAAGGGGTTGCAGAGGGAAATGGGATGCCCAGAGCCACCCGCAGCTCTCACCTTGCTGAACCTCTGCACCAGCACTTCGTGTTCCCACTGGAGATCCTTCATTTCCTTCTGGGCGATTTGCAGGTGGGCTTTTGCATTCTGCAAGCAGGAAAGGACGGTTAAAGAGCACGGGTCTCTCTAGGACATGTGGGGGACGCATTCTGGCAAGGGTGGAGAGTGACCAGCAGAGAGAGATGGGTGAGATAAAAAGCGGTCAGCACCCACACCAACTGCCTTCCCCCTCTGCAGGGGGGGCTGCTCTTGCTTCTTGCTGCCAGAGTGCTGGGAGTCCCCTCTGAGATCTTAGCAACACCCCAGCTAAGCTGAGAACGACTCAAAGGACTTGGCTTAGCGATCTGGCCAAGGTGAGTGGCAGGGGTCGCTCCCCCCAGGGGACAGCCAGGGTGATTCCGGAATGACCAGGGCTGGCCACTAACCTTCAGGGCCTCCTTGTCCTGTGCGTAGTAGGCCAACTTCTTCTGCAGCTGACACAACTGCTGCTGGGCCTCATCCAGTGTCTTCCTCAACTCCTTCCTATCCAGCAGTACCCCTGTCCTCTCCCTTTTCGAAGAGTTAACGCTCTTCTTTATGTCCTCAATCTTCTCCCGTTTTCGGGAACATGAGTCCCAGCTCCTGGGGGCTGCCCAGCTCCTCAGGGCTTCCCACAGCATCCGGGCACCCTCCCACTGCCAGCCCAGCGAGACAAGTCTCCCTGTGCACAAGAGCTTTGCTCGTGTAAAGGAGTGCAGCCCCCGGGAAGAGCAGCAGAACCCACCCCGCCCCCCTGGAACCTAACCAGGTCTGGGCGAAATGCTCAGAGGACCTGCGCCTTGGGGGAAGAGGGACACACTGCAGCCCAGGCAGGTTGTGGCAGCGGGGGCACACAGTACCTTCATCAAGCTGAGGCGCATCGCATTTTGGTTGTTGATGTCCTCATAGTAATTTTTCATGTCATCAAAGGCCTTCTCGTGGTTCCTGAGCAGCTCATTGATATAGTTGTTCTTGCTCTCCTCCAGTGAGGAAGACTTTTGAAAATCTCTTACTCTAGTGGCCTGAGAGGGTCAGCTAGAGATTTGGACCAAGATAGCAGTCCCTCCTGAAAGGGCCGGACGACCTCGAAATGATCCTTAGCAAGTAAGTCATTTTCCATGGATATATGCCTAACAGAAGAGAAACAAAAGAAACCAGCTGTGTTTTAAGATAGTACATATGTTATTTTAACTTTTTTATTCTGAGTTGATCGTACTGTTCCCATGAGAGAAAAGTTATTAATAGTATACGATAAGCTTAAGCTAGAACTTCCTTAACCGTGTGTATAAATACCATCACATTGAATAAAGGTTGCTATTTGCCACGAGAGCGGTAGCCCACCTGTTTGTAAGGTGATCAAGTGAGCTGGTCTCAAGTCACTCCAGCTCACGAATCTCCATGTTCTTGCGTTAAGTCAAGCTCATCCTGCAGGGCCAGCATCTTCTCGGAATACTTGGCCTCGATCTCTGTGGGACAGCACAGAGGGCTGAGAGAGGACCTCCTGGAGTCTCTGTGTAAGGCACCCCAGTGCCAGTCCTACACGTGCCACCGTGTAGGACAGAATGCTCGTTAACTTTCCCTCAACTGGCACCAGTGTATAGAGCAGTTACACTGAGGACCAGGGAGAGCAAAGCCCGGAAGAAGCATCCTTGAAAGAGGGCATGGAAGTTTCTCCAGGTCAGCCTGTGAAAACATGAAAAGGAGGCTGGCAGTGGAAAAGAGCTCAAGGAGCCTTCCCTGGCACAGGGACAAAGGGAACTCACGCAGGAGCTACACACACGTCCTGACCCAGGCCTTGCCTGCTCCAGTGGGAGCCCAGCATTCCCCATGGCACCTGCAGCCGACAGGGAACGCAGGTGCTGGAGTGCAGCTTCCCTCCATGGCTGGCACCTCCTCAGCACCTGCACTGCTTCCTCCTCCCCTCGGGGCCCAGGATGCCCCCGGCAGCAGAACGGGCTGACTGTGGCACTGCTTTAGCCCTGAGAGAGGGCTCCACAGCAGACAGGGGTCTCCTCCTCCTCCCCTCTACTGTCCTTCCCTCCCCTTCCCTCCCCTCCTGTCCTGTGGCCAGGGGTGGTGGCCCATGACAATCTCTCCCCACAGCTCTGCCCCCCAAGCACTGCTGCTGCCAGCCCCTCGCAGGCCAGGAAGGACCGCCGGGGCCTGCGAGATTGCTTGGCAAAGTACAAGGCCAGGCTGGTCTGCTGAGCATGGGAGAGGCCAAAGCTCTCAGCAGCTTTGTTGGAAGCAGCAGTTATTGCACAGCGCTGCATTAGAGCTTCGACAAGCCCTTGGCTAAATGCAGACTATCTGCTAAACCCCTGTGCCCAGCTCTCTGCAGAGGGAAAGGGGTTGCAGAGGGAAATGGGATGCCCAGAGCCACCCGCAGCTCTCACCTTGCTGAACCTCTGCACCAGCACTTCGTGTTCCCACTGGAGATCCTTCATTTCCTTCTGGGCGATTTGCAGGTGGGCTTTTGCATTCTGCAAGCAGGAAAGGACGGTTAAAGAGCACGGGTCTCTCTAGGACATGTGGGGGACGCATTCTGGCAAGGGTGGAGAGTGACCAGCAGAGAGAGATGGGTGAGATAAAAAGCGGTCAGCACCCACACCAACTGCCTTCCCCCTCTGCAGGGGGGGCTGCTCTTGCTTCTTGCTGCCAGAGTGCTGGGAGTCCCCTCTGAGATCTTAGCAACACCCCAGCTAAGCTGAGAACGACTCAAAGGACTTGGCTTAGCGATCTGGCCAAGGTGAGTGGCAGGGGTCGCTCCCCCCAGGGGACAGCCACGGTGATTCCGGAATGACCAGGGCTGGCCACTAATCTTCAGGGCCTCCTTGTCCTGTGCGTAGTAGGCCAACTTCTTCTGCAGCTGACACAACTGCTGCTGGGCCTCATCCAGTGTCTTCCTCAACTCCTTCCTATCCAGCAGTACCCCTGTCCTCTCCCTTTTCGAAGAGTTAACGCTCTTCTTTATGTCCTCAATCTTCTCCCGTTTTCGGGAACATGAGTCCCAGCTCCTGGGGGCTGCCCAGCTCCTCAGGGCTTCCCACAGCATCCGGGCACCCTCCCACTGCCAGCCCAGCGAGACAAGTCTCCCTGTGCACAAGAGCTTTGCTCGTGTAAAGGAGTGCAGCCCCCGGGAAGAGCAGCAGAACCCACCCCGCCCCCCTGGAACCTAACCAGGTCTGGGCGAAATGCTCAGAGGACCTGCGCCTTGGGGGAAGAGGGACACTCTGCAGCCCAGGCAGGCTGTGGCAGCGGGGGCACACAGTACCTTCATCAAGCTGAGGCGCATCGAATTTTGGTTGTTGATGTCCTCATAGTAATTTTTCATGTCATCAAAGGCCTTCTCGTGGTTCCTGAGCAGCTCATTGATATAGTTGTTCTTGCTCTCCTCCAGTGAGGAAGACTTTTGAAAATCTCTTACTCTAGTGGCCTGAGAGGGTCAGCTAGAGATTTGGACCAAGATAGCAGTCCCTCCTGAAAGGGCCGGACGACCTCGAAATGATCCTTAGCAAGTAAGTCATTTTCCATGGATATATGCCTAACAGAAGAGAAACAAAAGAAACCAGCTGTGTTTTAAGATAGTACATATGTTATTTTAACTTTTTTATTCTGAGTTGATCGTACTGTTCCCATGAGAGAAAAGTTATTAATAGTATACGATAAGCTTAAGCTAGAACTTCCTTAACCGTGTGTATAAATACCATCACATTGAATAAAGGTTGCTATTTGCCACGAGAGCGGTAGCCCACCTGTTTGTAAGGTGATCAAGTGAGCTGGTCTCAAGTCACTCCAGCTCACGAATCTCCATGTTCTTGCGTTAAGTCAAGCTCATCCTGCAGGGCCAGCATCTTCTCGGAATACTTGGCCTCGATCTCTGTGGGACAGCACAGAGGGCTGAGAGAGGACCTCCTGGAGTCTCTGTGTAAGGCACCCCAGTGCCAGTCCTACACGTGCCACCGTGTAGGACAGAATGCTCGTTAACTTCCCCTCAACTGGCACCAGTGTATAGAGCAGTTACACTGAGGACCAGGGAGAGCAAAGCCCGGAAGAAGCATCCTTGAAAGAGGGCATGGAAGTTTCTCCAGGTCAGCCTGTGAAAACATGAAAAGGAGGCTGGCAGTGGAAAAGAGCTCAAGGAGCCTTCCCTGGCACAGGGACAAAGGGAACTCACGCAGGAGCTACACACACGTCCTGACCCAGGCCTTGCCTGCTCCAGTGGGAGCCCAGCATTCCCCATGGCACCTGCAGCCGACAGGGAACGCAGGTGCTGGAGTGCAGCTTCCCTCCATGGCTGGCACCTCCTCAGCACCTGCACCGCTTCCTCCTCCCCTCGGGGCCCAGGATGCCCCCGGCAGCAGAACGGGCTGACTGTGGCACTGCTTTAGCCCTGAGAGAGGGCTCCACAGCAGACAGGGGTCTCCTCCTCCTCCCCTCTACTGTCCTTCCCTCCCCTTCCCTCCCCTCCTGTCCTGTGGCCAGGGGTGGTGGCCCATGACAATCTCTCCCCACAGCTCTGCCCCCCAAGCACTGCTGCTGCCAGCCCCTCGCAGGCCAGGAAGGACCGCCGGGGCCTGCGAGATTGCTTGGCAAAGTACAAGGCCAGGCTGGTCTGCTGAGCATGGGAGAGGCCAAAGCTCTCAGCAGCTTTGTTGGAAGCAGCAGTTATTGCACAGCGCTGCATTAGAGCTTCGACAAGCCCTTGGCTAAATGCAGACTATCTGCTAAACCCCTGTGCCCAGCTCTCTGCAGAGGGAAAGGGGTTGCAGAGGGAAATGGGATGCCCAGAGCCACCCGCAGCTCTCACCTTGCTGAACCTCTGCACCAGCACTTCGTGTTCCCACTGGAGATCCTTCATTTCCTTCTGGGCGATTTGCAGGTGGGCTTTTGCATTCTGCAAGCAGGAAAGGACGGTTAAAGAGCACGGGTCTCTCTAGGACATGTGGGGGACGCATTCTGGCAAGGGTGGAGAGTGACCAGCAGAGAGAGATGGGTGAGATAAAAAGCGGTCAGCACCCACACCAACTGCCTTCCCCCTCTGCAGGGGGGGCTGCTCTTGCTTCTTGCTGCCAGAGTGCTGGGAGTCCCCTCTGAGATCTTAGCAACACCCCAGCTAAGCTGAGAACGACTCAAAGGACTTGGCTTAGCGATCTGGCCAAGGTGAGTGGCAGGGGTCGCTCCCCCCAGGGGACAGCCACGGTGATTCCGGAATGACCAGGGCTGGCCACTAATCTTCAGGGCCTCCTTGTCCTGTGCGTAGTAGGCCAACTTCTTCTGCAGCTGACACAACTGCTGCTGGGCCTCATCCAGTGTCTTCCTCAACTCCTTCCTATCCAGCAGTACCCCTGTCCTCTCCCTTTTCGAAGAGTTAACGCTCTTCTTTATGTCCTCAATCTTCTCCCGTTTTCGGGAACATGAGTCCCAGCTCCTGGGGGCTGCCCAGCTCCTCAGGGCTTCCCACAGCATCCGGGCACCCTCCCACTGCCAGCCCAGCGAGACAAGTCTCCCTGTGCACAAGAGCTTTGCTCGTGTAAAGGAGTGCAGCCCCCGGGAAGAGCAGCAGAACCCACCCCGCCCCCCTGGAACCTAACCAGGTCTGGGCGAAATGCTCAGAGGACCTGCGCCTTGGGGGAAGAGGGACACTCTGCAGCCCAGGCAGGCTGTGGCAGCGGGGGCACACAGTACCTTCATCAAGCTGAGGCGCATCGAATTTTGGTTGTTGATGTCCTCATAGTAATTTTTCATGTCATCGAAGGCCTTCTCGTGGTTCCTGAGCAGCTCATTGATATAGTTGTTCTTGCTCTCCTCCAGTGAGGAAGACTTTTGAAAATCTCTTACTCTAGTGGCCTGAGAGGGTCAGCTAGAGATTTGGACCAAGATAGCAGTCCCTCCTGAAAGGGCCGGACGACCTCGAAATGATCCTTAGCAAGTAAGTCATTTTCCATGGATATATGCCTAACAGAAGAGAAACAAAAGAAACCAGCTGTGTTTTAAGATAGTACATATGTTATTTTAACTTTTTTATTCTGAGTTGATCGTACTGTTCCCATGAGAGAAAAGTTATTAATAGTATACGATAAGCTTAAGCTAGAACTTCCTTAACCGTGTGTATAAATACCATCACATTGAATAAAGGTTGCTATTTGCCACGAGAGCGGTAGCCCACCTGTTTGTAAGGTGATCAAGTGAGCTGGTCTCAAGTCACTCCAGCTCACGAATCTCCATGTTCTTGCGTTAAGTCAAGCTCATCCTGCAGGGCCAGCATCTTCTCGGAATACTTGGCCTCGATCTCTGTGGGACAGCACAGAGGGCTGAGAGAGGACCTCCTGGAGTCTCTGTGTAAGGCACCCCAGTGCCAGTCCTACACGTGCCACCGTGTAGGACAGAATGCTCGTTAACTTCCCCTCAACTGGCACCAGTGTATAGAGCAGTTACACTGAGGACCAGGGAGAGCAAAGCCCGGAAGAAGCATCCTTGAAAGAGGGCATGGAAGTTTCTCCAGGTCAGCCTGTGAAAACATGAAAAGGAGGCTGGCAGTGGAAAAGAGCTCAAGGAGCCTTCCCTGGCACAGGGACAAAGGGAACTCACGCAGGAGCTACACACACGTCCTGACCCAGGCCTTGCCTGCTCCAGTGGGAGCCCAGCATTCCCCATGGCACCTGCAGCCGACAGGGAACGCAGGTGCTGGAGTGCAGCTTCCCTCCATGGCTGGCACCTCCTCAGCACCTGCACTGCTTCCTCCTCCCCTCGGGGCCCAGGATGCCCCCGGCAGCAGAACGGGCTGACTGTGGCACTGCTTTAGCCCTGAGAGAGGGCTCCACAGCAGACAGGGGTCTCCTCCTCCTCCCCTCTACTGTCCTTCCCTCCCCTTCCCTCCCCTCCTGTCCTGTGGCCAGGGGTGGTGGCCCATGACAATCTCTCCCCACAGCTCTGCCCCCCAAGCACTGCTGCTGCCAGCCCCTCGCAGGCCAGGAAGGACCGCCGGGGCCTGCGAGATTGCTTGGCAAAGTACAAGGCCAGGCTGGTCTGCTGAGCATGGGAGAGGCCAAAGCTCTCAGCAGCTTTGTTGGAAGCAGCAGTTATTGCACAGCGCTGCATTAGAGCTTCGACAAGCCCTTGGCTAAATGCAGACTATCTGCTAAACCCCTGTGCCCAGCTCTCTGCAGAGGGAAAGGGGTTGCAGAGGGAAATGGGATGCCCAGAGCCACCCGCAGCTCTCACCTTGCTGAACCTCTGCACCAGCACTTCGTGTTCCCACTGGAGATCCTTCATTTCCTTCTGGGCGATTTGCAGGTGGGCTTTTGCATTCTGCAAGCAGGAAAGGACGGTTAAAGAGCACGGGTCTCTCTAGGACATGTGGGGGACGCATTCTGGCAAGGGTGGAGAGTGACCAGCAGAGAGAGATGGGTGAGATAAAAAGCGGTCAGCACCCACACCAACTGCCTTCCCCCTCTGCAGGGGGGGCTGCTCTTGCTTCTTGCTGCCAGAGTGCTGGGAGTCCCCTCTGAGATCTTAGCAACACCCCAGCTAAGCTGAGAACGACTCAAAGGACTTGGCTTAGCGATCTGGCCAAGGTGAGTGGCAGGGGTCGCTCCCCCCAGGGGACAGCCAGGGTGATTCCGGAATGACCAGGGCTGGCCACTAATCTTCAGGGCCTCCTTGTCCTGTGCGTAGTAGGCCAACTTCTTCTGCAGCTGAGACAACTGCTGCTGGGCCTCATCCAGTGTCTTCCTCAACTCCTTCCTATCCAGCAGTACCCCTGTCCTCTCCCTTTTCGAAGAGTTAACGCTCTTCTTTATGTCCTCAATCTTCTCCCGTTTTCGGGAACATGAGTCCCAGCTCCTGGGGGCTGCCCAGCTCCTCAGGGCTTCCCACAGCATCCGGGCACCCTCCCACTGCCAGCCCAGCGAGACAAGTCTCCCTGTGCACAAGAGCTTTGCTCGTGTAAAGGAGTGCAGCCCCCGGGAAGAGCAGCAGAACCCACCCCGCCCCCCTGGAACCTAACCAGGTCTGGGCGAAATGCTCAGAGGACCTGCGCCTTGGGGGAAGAGGGACACTCTGCAGCCCAGGCAGGCTGTGGCAGCGGGGGCACACAGTACCTTCATCAAGCTGAGGCGCATCGAATTTTGGTTGTTGATGTCCTCATAGTAATTTTTCATGTCATCGAAGGCCTTCTCGTGGTTCCTGAGCAGCTCATTGATATAGTTGTTCTTGCTCTCCTCCAGTGAGGAAGACTTTTGAAAATCTCTTACTCTAGTGGCCTGAGAGGGTCAGCTAGAGATTTGGACCAAGATAGCAGTCCCTCCTGAAAGGGCCGGACGACCTCGAAATGATCCTTAGCAAGTAAGTCATTTTCCATGGATATATGCCTAACAGAAGAGAAACAAAAGAAACCAGCTGTGTTTTAAGATAGTACATATGTTATTTTAACTTTTTTATTCTGAGTTGATCGTACTGTTCCCATGAGAGAAAAGTTATTAATAGTATACGATAAGCTTAAGCTAGAACTTCCTTAACCGTGTGTATAAATACCATCACATTGAATAAAGGTTGCTATTTGCCACGAGAGCGGTAGCCCACCTGTTTGTAAGGTGATCAAGTGAGCTGGTCTCAAGTCACTCCAGCTCACGAATCTCCATGTTCTTGCGTTAAGTCAAGCTCATCCTGCAGGGCCAGCATCTTCTCGGAATACTTGGCCTCGATCTCTGTGGGACAGCACAGAGGGCTGAGAGAGGACCTCCTGGAGTCTCTGTGTAAGGCACCCCAGTGCCAGTCCTACACGTGCCACCGTGTAGGACAGAATGCTCGTTAACTTCCCCTCAACTGGCACCAGTGTATAGAGCAGTTACACTGAGGACCAGGGAGAGCAAAGCCCGGAAGAAGCATCTTTGAAAGAGGGCATGGAAGTTTCTCCAGGTCAGCCTGTGAAAACATGAAAAGGAGGCTGGCAGTGGAAAAGAGCTCAAGGAGCCTTCCCTGGCACAGGGACAAAGGGAACTCACGCAGGAGCTACACACACGTCCTGACCCAGGCCTTGCCTGCTCCAGTGGGAGCCCAGCATTCCCCATGGCACCTGCAGCCGACAGGGAACGCAGGTGCTGGAGTGCAGCTTCCCTCCATGGCTGGCACCTCCTCAGCACCTGCACTGCTTCCTCCTCCCCTCGGGGCCCAGGATGCCCCCGGCAGCAGAACGGGCTGACTGTGGCACTGCTTTAGCCCTGAGAGAGGGCTCCACAGCAGACAGGGGTCTCCTCCTCCTCCCCTCTACTGTCCTTCCCTCCCCTTCCCTCCCCTCCTGTCCTGTGGCCAGGGGTGGTGGCCCATGACAATCTCTCCCCACAGTTCTGCCCCCCAAGCACTGCTGCTGCCAGCCCCTCGCAGGCCAGGAAGGACCGCCGGGGCCTGCGAGATTGCTTGGCAAAGTACAAGGCCAGGCTGGTCTGCTGAGCATGGGAGAGGCCAAAGCTCTCAGCAGCTTTGTTGGAAGCAGCAGTTATTGCACAGCGCTGCATTAGAGCTTCGACAAGCCCTTGGCTAAATGCAGACTATCTGCTAAACCCCTGTGCCCAGCTCTCTGCAGAGGGAAAGGGGTTGCAGAGGGAAATGGGATGCCCAGAGCCACCCGCAGCTCTCACCTTGCTGAACCTCTGCACCAGCACTTCGTGTTCCCACTGGAGATCCTTCATTTCCTTCTGGGCGATTTGCAGGTGGGCTTTTGCATTCTGCAAGCAGGAAAGGACGGTTAAAGAGCACGGGTCTCTCTAGGACATGTGGGGGACGCATTCTGGCAAGGGTGGAGAGTGACCAGCAGAGAGAGATGGGTGAGATAAAAAGCGGTCAGCACCCACACCAACTGCCTTCCCCCTCTGCAGGGGGGGCTGCTCTTGCTTCTTGCTGCCAGAGTGCTGGGAGTCCCCTCTGAGATCTTAGCAACACCCCAGCTAAGCTGAGAACGACTCAAAGGACTTGGCTTAGCGATCTGGCCAAGGTGAGTGCCAGGGGTCGCTCCCCCCAGGGGACAGCCACGGTGATTCCGGAATGACCAGGGCTGGCCACTAATCTTCAGGGCCTCCTTGTCCTGTGCGTAGTAGGCCAACTTCTTCTGCAGCTGACACAACTGCTGCTGGGCCTCATCCAGTGTCTTCCTCAACTCCTTCCTATCCAGCAGTACCCCTGTCCTCTCCCTTTTCGAAGAGTTAACGCTCTTCTTTATGTCCTCAATCTTCTCCCGTTTTCGGGAACATGAGTCCCAGCTCCTGGGGGCTGCCCAGCTCCTCAGGGCTTCCCACAGCATCCGGGCACCCTCCCACTGCCAGCCCAGCGAGACAAGTCTCCCTGTGCACAAGAGCTTTGCTCGTGTAAAGGAGTGCAGCCCCCGGGAAGAGCAGCAGAACCCACCCCGCCCCCCTGGAACCTAACCAGGTCTGGGCGAAATGCTCAGAGGACCTGCGCCTTGGGGGAAGAGGGACACTCTGCAGCCCAGGCAGGCTGTGGCAGCGGGGGCACACAGTACCTTCATCAAGCTGAGGCGCATCGAATTTTGGTTGTTGATGTCCTCATAGTAATTTTTCATGTCATCAAAGGCCTTCTCGTGGTTCCTGAGCAGCTCATTGATATAGTTGTTCTTGCTCTCCTCCAGTGAGGAAGACTTTTGAAAATCTCTTACTCTAGTGGCCTGAGAGGGTCAGCTAGAGATTTGGACCAAGATAGCAGTCCCTCCTGAAAGGGCCGGACGACCTCGAAATGATCCTTAGCAAGTAAGTCATTTTCCATGGATATATGCCTAACAGAAGAGAAACAAAAGAAACCAGCTGTGTTTTAAGATAGTACATATGTTATTTTAACTTTTTTATTCTGAGTTGATCGTACTGTTCCCATGAGAGAAAAGTTATTAATAGTATACGATAAGCTTAAGCTAGAACTTCCTTAACCGTGTGTATAAATACCATCACATTGAATAAAGGTTGCTATTTGCCACGAGAGCGGTAGCCCACCTGTTTGTAAGGTGATCAAGTGAGCTGGTCTCAAGTCACTCCAGCTCACGAATCTCCATGTTCTTGCGTTAAGTCAAGCTCATCCTGCAGGGCCAGCATCTTCTCGGAATACTTGGCCTCGATCTCTGTGGGACAGCACAGAGGGCTGAGAGAGGACCTCCTGGAGTCTCTGTGTAAGGCACCCCAGTGCCAGTCCTACACGTGCCACCGTGTAGGACAGAATGCTCGTTAACTTTCCCTCAACTGGCACCAGTGTATAGAGCAGTTACACTGAGGACCAGGGAGAGCAAAGCCCGGAAGAAGCATCTTTGAAAGAGGGCATGGAAGTTTCTCCAGGTCAGCCTGTGAAAACATGAAAAGGAGGCTGGCAGTGGAAAAGAGCTCAAGGAGCCTTCCCTGGCACAGGGACAAAGGGAACTCACGCAGGAGCTACACACACGTCCTGACCCAGGCCTTGCCTGCTCCAGTGGGAGCCCAGCATTCCCCATGGCACCTGCAGCCGACAGGGAACGCAGGTGCTGGAGTGCAGCTTCCCTCCATGGCTGGCACCTCCTCAGCACCTGCACTGCTTCCTCCTCCCCTCGGGGCCCAGGATGCCCCCGGCAGCAGAACGGGCTGACTGTGGCACTGCTTTAGCCCTGAGAGAGGGCTCCACAGCAGACAGGGGTCTCCTCCTCCTCCCCTCTACTGTCCTTCCCTCCCCTTCCCTCCCCTCCTGTCCTGTGGCCAGGGGTGGTGGCCCATGACAATCTCTCCCCACAGCTCTGCCCCCCAAGCACTGCTGCTGCCAGCCCCTCGCAGGCCAGGAAGGACCGCCGGGGCCTGCGAGATTGCTTGGCAAAGTACAAGGCCAGGCTGGTCTGCTGAGCATGGGAGAGGCCAAAGCTCTCAGCAGCTTTGTTGGAAGCAGCAGTTATTGCACAGCGCTGCATTAGAGCTTCGACAAGCCCTTGGCTAAATGCAGACTATCTGCTAAACCCCTGTGCCCAGCTCTCTGCAGAGGGAAAGGGGTTGCAGAGGGAAATGGGATGCCCAGAGCCACCCGCAGCTCTCACCTTGCTGAACCTCTGCACCAGCACTTCGTGTTCCCACTGGAGATCCTTCATTTCCTTCTGGGCGATTTGCAGGTGGGCTTTTGCATTCTGCAAGCAGGAAAGGACGGTTAAAGAGCACGGGTCTCTCTAGGACATGTGGGGGACGCATTCTGGCAAGGGTGGAGAGTGACCAGCAGAGAGAGATGGGTGAGATAAAAAGCGGTCAGCACCCACACCAACTGCCTTCCCCCTCTGCAGGGGGGGCTGCTCTTGCTTCTTGCTGCCAGAGTGCTGGCAGTCCCCTCTGAGATCTTAGCAACACCCCAGCTAAGCTGAGAACGACTCAAAGGACTTGGCTTAGCGATCTGGCCAAGGTGAGTGGCAGGGGTCGCTCCCCCCAGGGGACAGCCAGGGTGATTCCGGAATGACCAGGGCTGGCCACTAATCTTCAGGGCCTCCTTGTCCTGTGCGTAGTAGGCCAACTTCTTCTGCAGCTGACACAACTGCTGCTGGGCCTCATCCAGTGTCTTCCTCAACTCCTTCCTATCCAGCAGTACCCCTGTCCTCTCCCTTTTCGAAGAGTTAACGCTCTTCTTTATGTCCTCAATCTTCTCCCGTTTTCGGGAACATGAGTCCCAGCTCCTGGGGGCTGCCCAGCTCCTCAGGGCTTCCCACAGCATCCGGGCACCCTCCCACTGCCAGCCCAGCGAGACAAGTCTCCCTGTGCACAAGAGCTTTGCTCGTGTAAAGGAGTGCAGCCCCCGGGAAGAGCAGCAGAACCCACCCCGCCCCCCTGGAACCTAACCAGGTCTGGGCGAAATGCTCAGAGGACCTGCGCCTTGGGGGAAGAGGGACACTCTGCAGCCCAGGCAGGCTGTGGCAGCGGGGGCACACAGTACCTTCATCAAGCTGAGGCGCATCGAATTTTGGTTGTTGATGTCCTCATAGTAATTTTTCATGTCATCAAAGGCCTTCTCGTGGTTCCTGAGCAGCTCATTGATATAGTTGTTCTTGCTCTCCTCCAGTGAGGAAGACTTTTGAAAATCTCTTACTCTAGTGGCCTGAGAGGGTCAGCTAGAGATTTGGACCAAGATAGCAGTCCCTCCTGAAAGGGCCGGACGACCTCGAAATGATCCTTAGCAAGTAAGTCATTTTCCATGGATATATGCCTAACAGAAGAGAAACAAAAGAAACCAGCTGTGTTTTAAGATAGTACATATGTTATTTTAACTTTTTTATTCTGAGTTGATCGTACTGTTCCCATGAGAGAAAAGTTATTAATAGTATACGATAAGCTTAAGCTAGAACTTCCTTAACCGTGTGTATAAATACCATCACATTGAATAAAGGTTGCTATTTGCCACGAGAGCGGTAGCCCACCTGTTTGTAAGGTGATCAAGTGAGCTGGTCTCAAGTCACTCCAGCTCACGAATCTCCATGTTCTTGCGTTAAGTCAAGCTCATCCTGCAGGGCCAGCATCTTCTCGGAATACTTGGCCTCGATCTCTGTGGGACAGCACAGAGGGCTGAGAGAGGACCTCCTGGAGTCTCTGTGTAAGGCACCCCAGTGCCAGTCCTACACGTGCCACCGTGTAGGACAGAATGCTCGTTAACTTTCCCTCAACTGGCACCAGTGTATAGAGCAGTTACACTGAGGACCAGGGAGAGCAAAGCCCGGAAGAAGCATCCTTGAAAGAGGGCATGGAAGTTTCTCCAGGTCAGCCTGTGAAAACATGAAAAGGAGGCTGGCAGTGGAAAAGAGCTCAAGGAGCCTTCCCTGGCACAGGGACAAAGGGAACTCACGCAGGAGCTACACACACGTCCTGACCCAGGCCTTGCCTGCTCCAGTGGGAGCCCAGCATTCCCCATGGCACCTGCAGCCGACAGGGAACGCAGGTGCTGGAGTGCAGCTTCCCTCCATGGCTGGCACCTCCTCAGCACCTGCACTGCTTCCTCCTCCCCTCGGGGCCCAGGATGCCCCCGGCAGCAGAACGGGCTGACTGTGGCACTGCTTTAGCCCTGAGAGAGGGCTCCACAGCAGACAGGGGTCTCCTCCTCCTCCCCTCTACTGTCCTTCCCTCCCCTTCCCTCCCCTCCTGTCCTGTGGCCAGGGGTGGTGGCCCATGACAATCTCTCCCCACAGCTCTGCCCCCCAAGCACTGCTGCTGCCAGCCCCTCGCAGGCCAGGAAGGACCGCCGGGGCCTGCGAGATTGCTTGGCAAAGTACAAGGCCAGGCTGGTCTGCTGAGCATGGGAGAGGCCAAAGCTCTCAGCAGCTTTGTTGGAAGCAGCAGTTATTGCACAGCGCTGCATTAGAGCTTCGACAAGCCCTTGGCTAAATGCAGACTATCTGCTAAACCCCTGTGCCCAGCTCTCTGCAGAGGGAAAGGGGTTGCAGAGGGAAATGGGATGCCCAGAGCCACCCGCAGCTCTCACCTTGCTGAACCTCTGCACCAGCACTTCGTGTTCCCACTGGAGATCCTTCATTTCCTTCTGGGCGATTTGCAGGTGGGCTTTTGCATTCTGCAAGCAGGAAAGGACGGTTAAAGAGCACGGGTCTCTCTAGGACATGTGGGGGACGCATTCTGGCAAGGGTGGAGAGTGACCAGCAGAGAGAGATGGGTGAGATAAAAAGCGGTCAGCACCCACACCAACTGCCTTCCCCCTCTGCAGGGGGGGCTGCTCTTGCTTCTTGCTGCCAGAGTGCTGGGAGTCCCCTCTGAGATCTTAGCAACACCCCAGCTAAGCTGAGAACGACTCAAAGGACTTGGCTTAGCGATCTGGCCAAGGTGAGTGGCAGGGGTCGCTCCCCCCAGGGGACAGCCAGGGTGATTCCGGAATGACCAGGGCTGGCCACTAACCTTCAGGGCCTCCTTGTCCTGTGCGTAGTAGGCCAACTTCTTCTGCAGCTGACACAACTGCTGCTGGGCCTCATCCAGTGTCTTCCTCAACTCCTTCCTATCCAGCAGTACCCCTGTCCTCTCCCTTTTCGAAGAGTTAACGCTCTTCTTTATGTCCTCAATCTTCTCCCGTTTTCGGGAACATGAGTCCCAGCTCCTGGGGGCTGCCCAGCTCCTCAGGGCTTCCCACAGCATCCGGGCACCCTC
This sequence comes from Dromococcyx pavoninus, assembly GCA_033558185.1. NCBI lineage: Eukaryota > Metazoa > Chordata > Aves > Cuculiformes > Neomorphidae > Dromococcyx > Dromococcyx pavoninus. The sequence continues at coordinate 413,294 of JAUMJL010000371.1, read as the reverse complement.
CCACTGCCAGCCCAGCGAGACAAGTCTCCCTGTGCACAAGAGCTTTGCTCGTGTAAAGGAGTGCAGCCCCCGGGAAGAGCAGCAGAACCCACCCCGCCCCCCTGGAACCTAACCAGGTCTGGGCGAAATGCTCAGAGGACCTGCGCCTTGGGGGAAGAGGGACACTCTGCAGCCCAGGCAGGCTGTGGCAGCGGGGGCACACAGTACCTTCATCAAGCTGAGGCGCATCGAATTTTGGTTGTTGATGTCCTCATAGTAATTTTTCATGTCATCAAAGGCCTTCTCGTGGTTCCTGAGCAGCTCATTGATATAGTTGTTCTTGCTCTCCTCCAGTGAGGAAGACTTTTGAAAATCTCTTACTCTAGTGGCCTGAGAGGGTCAGCTAGAGATTTGGACCAAGATAGCAGTCCCTCCTGAAAGGGCCGGACGACCTCGAAATGATCCTTAGCAAGTAAGTCATTTTCCATGGATATATGCCTAACAGAAGAGAAACAAAAGAAACCAGCTGTGTTTTAAGATAGTACATATGTTATTTTAACTTTTTTATTCTGAGTTGATCGTACTGTTCCCATGAGAGAAAAGTTATTAATAGTATACGATAAGCTTAAGCTAGAACTTCCTTAACCGTGTGTATAAATACCATCACATTGAATAAAGGTTGCTATTTGCCACGAGAGCGGTAGCCCACCTGTTTGTAAGGTGATCAAGTGAGCTGGTCTCAAGTCACTCCAGCTCACGAATCTCCATGTTCTTGCGTTAAGTCAAGCTCATCCTGCAGGGCCAGCATCTTCTCGGAATACTTGGCCTCGATCTCTGTGGGACAGCACAGAGGGCTGAGAGAGGACCTCCTGGAGTCTCTGTGTAAGGCACCCCAGTGCCAGTCCTACACGTGCCACCGTGTAGGACAGAATGCTCGTTAACTTTCCCTCAACTGGCACCAGTGTATAGAGCAGTTACACTGAGGACCAGGGAGAGCAAAGCCCGGAAGAAGCATCCTTGAAAGAGGGCATGGAAGTTTCTCCAGGTCAGCCTGTGAAAACATGAAAAGGAGGCTGGCAGTGGAAAAGAGCTCAAGGAGCCTTCCCTGGCACAGGGACAAAGGGAACTCACGCAGGAGCTACACACACGTCCTGACCCAGGCCTTGCCTGCTCCAGTGGGAGCCCAGCATTCCCCATGGCACCTGCAGCCGACAGGGAACGCAGGTGCTGGAGTGCAGCTTCCCTCCATGGCTGGCACCTCCTCAGCACCTGCACTGCTTCCTCCTCCCCTCGGGGCCCAGGATGCCCCCGGCAGCAGAACGGGCTGACTGTGGCACTGCTTTAGCCCTGAGAGAGGGCTCCACAGCAGACAGGGGTCTCCTCCTCCTCCCCTCTACTGTCCTTCCCTCCCCTTCCCTCCCCTCCTGTCCTGTGGCCAGGGGTGGTGGCCCATGACAATCTCTCCCCACAGTTCTGCCCCCCAAGCACTGCTGCTGCCAGCCCCTCGCAGGCCAGGAAGGACCGCCGGGGCCTGCGAGATTGCTTGGCAAAGTACAAGGCCAGGCTGGTCTGCTGAGCATGGGAGAGGCCAAAGCTCTCAGCAGCTTTGTTGGAAGCAGCAGTTATTGCACAGCGCTGCATTAGAGCTTCGACAAGCCCTTGGCTAAATGCAGACTATCTGCTAAACCCCTGTGCCCAGCTCTCTGCAGAGGGAAAGGGGTTGCAGAGGGAAATGGGATGCCCAGAGCCACCCGCAGCTCTCACCTTGCTGAACCTCTGCACCAGCACTTCGTGTTCCCACTGGAGATCCTTCATTTCCTTCTGGGCGATTTGCAGGTGGGCTTTTGCATTCTGCAAGCAGGAAAGGACGGTTAAAGAGCACGGGTCTCTCTAGGACATGTGGGGGACGCATTCTGGCAAGGGTGGAGAGTGACCAGCAGAGAGAGATGGGTGAGATAAAAAGCGGTCAGCACCCACACCAACTGCCTTCCCCCTCTGCAGGGAGGGCTGCTCTTGCTTCTTGCTGCCAGAGTGCTGGCAGTCCCCTCTGAGATCTTAGCAACACCCCAGCTAAGCTGAGAACGACTCAAAGGACTTGGCTTAGCGATCTGGCCAAGGTGAGTGGCAGGGGTCGCTCCCCCCAGGGGACAGCCAGGGTGATTCAGGAATGACCAGGGCTGGCCACTCACCTTTAGGGCCTTCTTGTCTTGTTCATAGTGGGCCAACTTCTTCTGCAGCTGAGACAACTGCTGCTGGGCGTCATCCAGTGTCTTCCTCAGCTCCTTCCTATCGAGCAGCACCCCTGCCGTCTCTCTTTTCCAAGAGTTCTCTCTCTTCTTTATGCCCTCCATCTGCTCCTGTTTTGGGGAACACGAGTCCCAGCTCCTGGGGGCTGCCCAGCTCCTCAGGGCTTCCCACAGCATCCGGGCACCCTCCCACTGCCAGCCCAGCGAGACACGTCTCCCTGTGCACAAGAGCTTTGCTCGTGTAAAGGAGTGCAGCCCCTGGGAGAGCAGCAGAACCCACCCCGCCCCCTGGAACCTAACCAGGTCTGGGCGAAATGCTCAGAGGACCTGCGCCTTGGGGGAAGAGGGACACTCTGCAGCCCAGGCAGGCTGTGGCAGCGGGGGCACACAGTACCTTCATCAAGCTGAGGCGCATCGCATTTTGGTTGTTGATGTCCTCATAGTAATTTTTCATGTCATCGAAGGCCTTCTCGTGGTTCCTGAGCAGCTCATTGATATAGTTGTTCTTGCTCTCCTCCAGCTCTCTAATCTCCATGTTCTTGTGCACGTCACGCTCATCCTGCAGGGCCAGCATCTTCTCGGAATACTTGGCCTCGATCTCTGTGGGAGAGCACAGAGGGCTGAGTGAGGACCTCCTGGAGTCTCTGTGTAAGGCACCCCAGTGCCAGTCCTGCACGTGCCACCGTGGCATTTCTGGAGGACAGGATGCTCGTTAGCAACTTCCCCTCAACTGGCACCAGTGTACAGAGCAGTTACACTGAGGACCAGGGAGAGCAGAGCCCGGAAGAAGCATCCTTGGAAGAGGCCATGGAAGTTCTCCAGGTCAGCCCGTGAGAACGTGAAAGGGAGGCTGGCAGTGGAGGAGAGCTCGAGGAGCCTTCCCTGGCACAGGGACAAAGGGAACTCACGCAGGAGCTACACACACGTCCTGACCTTTCACTCGGCTCTCAAAGTCGCGCTGCATCTGGGTGATCTCCTCCTCTTGTTTCTGTTAGGGAGAAGTTACACGTTAGAGACAGACTCCCAAATCCTCTGTCAGCCGCATCCCAAGGGATTCCCTGCTGCTCCCTGGCAAAGGCTCCCGCCAGGGCACCAATCCCACGTTATCTGTGCAAGCAGCAGCTCATAGGTTCTGCAGCTGCTCTCACAGCTCCCTGCTGCAGGAACTGCCCCGGGAATGCCTTCTCCCTCTTCCCGTGTTGACTTTCTAGGGCCCCGATTCTTCCATCGCCCCCCCAGAGAGAGCCAGGGAGGCAGGCTCCTGCTCACATGCCAGGGCTGGGAGAGCTCAGCCCGTGGCCCCACCATCTGCCCCTGCAGCAGGAGCACCTTGCACGCCGCTCCAGCCCAGCCCGGCACGTACCATGCGCATGTTTTTCACCAGCGTCTCATAGGCCAGCTCCTGCTCCCTCAGCTTCATTTTCAAAGAGACCACCTCTTTCCACAGCTTCATCTCCCGGGTCCAGTGGCCCTCCTGAGCCCGCTTCATGGACACGGTGCCCTCTACCTTCAGCTCAGTGAGGTGTTCCAGGTGTTCATTCAACAGGTGCTTTGTCTTCTGCTTGTAAGCCTAAAGACAGGCCAGAGACAGGATGAGGGGCTTCAGCAGGAGACACCTGGAGGTTGGCCAAGATGCTGCTGGCTTGCTCCCTGGCCAGCTTCTGCTCCTCCACGCCCTTCCCTCAGCTCCTCAGAGCTGCCCAAGGCTCACCTGGAGCTTGGGGACCTCACAGCACCTCCCCTCCTCCCTCCCCCCACCTTGATCTCCTCTTGATGCCGCTTCTCCGCCTCCTCCATCTCCCAGCTCTTCCACCGCAGCTCTGCTGCCGCCTTCTCCAGCTCCCTGCGGCTGATGTCCCAGAAGCTGTGAGTGTTGTCGCACTCCAGCTGGAAGTAGTTTTGCTTTTCACGCTCCAGCTCCAGTTCCTGCTGGAGACGCTCGACGTGCTTCTCCAGCTGCAAAGTCAAGAGAAAGAGCCATGTCAGGGGAGGAGGTGGCCTCAGACAGACGCCTCTGCAAGACACCCTTGGCAAACCGTGTTGCAAACCTAGCAGGACCCAGGGGCTTTTACTGCGACAGAAAAACGCAAAAGAAAGGGGGAAAAGCCCTGACACACGCACGTTTGGTGGGGATTGCCCAGCACCTGACAGGACCCATCAGCCTCTGGAAAAAGAGTAACAAAACCTTATCCTACGCTAAGCAGCCTGGGCTCAGATATTCTCTCTCACGGGTGCCTGGTAACGGCATTCTCAAGTGCTGAAATACTGCTGAATCACAGACCCATAGAATCATTTCTGTCAGGGAAAACCTTTTGAGACTTTTGAGTCCAACCATAGACCTCACGCTGCCAACTCCACCACTAAAACCACATCCCTGAACACCGTGCCTAGCCGTTTTTTAACACCTCCCGGGATGGTGACTCCACCACTTCCCTGGGCAGCCTGTTCCCGAAATTCTTCCTCACCTCCAATGCAAGCCCCCCCCTCCGGCGCAGCTTGAGGCTGTTTCCTCTCGTCCTATCACTTGGTAGCTGGGAGAAGAGACCAACAGCCACCTCGCTACAACCTCGTTTTAGGTAGTTTCAGAGAGTGAAAAACGCTCCCCTCAGGCTCCTCTTCTCTCGGCTAAACAGCCCCAGGTCCCTCAGCCGCTCCCAGAAGCCCTGTGCTCCGGCCCCTTCACCGGCTCCGTTACCCTTCTGGGACTTGGAGCAAGGGAAGCGCAGCGGCTGCACCTTCCCCCTCTGCCTGCCCTCCCCGAAACTACAGGAGCCTCCTGCCCCAGCAGCAACGCAACTGAAAGCGCGGCGGGCTGCGAATTACAGCTCCAGGCTGAGCCATCACCTGGCTGGGCAGGGTGCTGCCCTTGTGGAGTCGGGGAGAAGACAGAAAGGGCACAGGGCTGGAGAAGAAAGCGCCCCGGGTGAGGGGAACAGAGAGTGGGATAAGGGGGCTGCTCCATCCAGAAAGAAGGGGACCACCCGCGCTCCCCGTCCCAGGCAGGCGTCGGACAGTGAATGAACCCCAAGCTGCTTGTCTCCATCCCCCGCCGCCGTTGTCGTCCCTGGAGCCGGGTGCTGCACAGGAGTCCCGAGCGCTGTTCTTGCCAGCAGCAACGTCCCCTGGCCCAGGGCTGGGCTGGCAGACGGGGGGGTCTCTCACCTGCTCCTTGATCATCTCCTTTTGAAACAAGTCATCCACGACTGCTGGGAGGTGTGCTCTTGTTTGCTTTGTTGACAGTTTTCTTTTTGGGCGCCTAAGGAAAGAAAGGAAAAGGCATGAGGTGCCCTGCGGCTCGGGGGCTGGGAGGAAGCTGCGCCGCACCAGCCCCGGCCGTGAAGCGAACCTGCTGTCACGGCGGGTACGGGAGAAGGGTAACAGGGAACCCTGTCTCGTGGAGGCAGGGTCCCCAGGAGCCTGGATGCCTGCGAGACTCTCCAGAATAGCCACAACTCCTGGCCAGCCACTGCCGGCTCAGCTCTGCAGTTAAGCCTCCAGGCAGGCACACGACACCCATAGCCCAGGTGATGCCTCAGGAGTGGTACGGCACCGTTGTGATAGCCCCCCCCTCCCCCCTACCGTGGGGTCTGGACCAGGATGGGTCCCAGCAGCCCGCCCTGCCCGTACCCTCCGGCTCCAGGGAACCTTCAGCAGCAGCCCCAGAGCCCCTCCACACACCCCAGACGTCTGTCCTCCCCTCCCCGCCTATCAGCCCCTACCTCGGTCTCACCATTGCAGCTGCCACGAGTGGTGCGGTCTCCGGGCAAGGAAGGGATGAATCCTACCAGACGCACGCGGTGATAGCACACGATGCCTGAACCGTAGGTCTGAACGTAGCACAACGTCGTTGCCCGACCAACCGAGGAACACTTTTGCTGCAGCATACTATAGCGACCGAGCCAAAAAAAAAAAACCACAGCTGTAACGAAGAGTCCGTCTCGTTTATTAGCTGCTTCAACACATATTTATAGTGTGTGCTTCTTCCATATATGCAAGCATTCGTGACTTGGCAGATTGTGATTGGTTACATATGTCAATCCTTGTGCCTAACTTAAGCAGTTAATTGGTCATTTTATCATCCCTTATTTGCATGCCTTAAATCACATTAGCAACTTTGTATCCTTTTTGTACTTTGCCCAACTTATTCTAGCCGGACTGTTTTGACTGGAGTTTAACCCTCTCTGCTTCTCTTCAGAACTGTCCTTAAAGCCTAAAACTCCTGATAGTCATTCAGGATTGCCAGTGCCCCAACATTTCCCCCTTTCTTTTCAAAAACATAATCAACAGCATGATTTACACACGATTGAATGCACCTTATCAAACAGGGAACTATAAGCAACAACAATAATACAACACACAAAATTGCTTAACTAAATCTCTCAGCCATCCCCCTATACCTAAAGATTTCAGCCAATTGTCAAGCCATCCATTGTTTACCGTTATGTCCGAGAGGTGTCTTTGTAAGTCCTTAATCTTTTTGTGGATGCTTTCACTCCGATCAGAAAGATTTATACAACACATCCCCTCAAAATCTTCACATCCATGGCCTTGTGTTAACAATAAGAAATCTATGGCTGCTCGATTCTGCAAAACAGCATGACGCAAACTATCTACATTGTGTAATAAGTCATCTAAAATTTGAGACGTAATGTTAAATTCTTGTACTGCAAAACATGCCAAATTTTTAACGTTTCTCCAATTTTCAGCTCCAATTGTGCCTGGTGCGAAAAATGTCATTGCAACTGCTGCTCCTATAGACGAGATCTGAACATGTGGATTGCAGTCAGGACCAATGCCATGCACTGATCGTCTGGATCTGTGCAAAGGCATGTTGTATTCATTTTTCATGAGGCTTCTATGCAAGCACTAATGGCTCTCAAGTCATGCAACAACCTCCATTTACTGGATTTCTTTTGAATGGTAAATATGGGAGTATTCCAAGGACTAACTGACTGGCGAATATGACCTAAATCCAATTGTTCTTTGACTAACAACTCAATTTGTTGCAGCTTCTCTATAGGTAGCGGCCACTGTTCAACCCATACTGGTTCCTCTGTTTTCCATCGCAGCTGAATAGTAGGGTGAGAGCTGCTTGAAGTGACCGCTATTAAAAATTTGTCTCCAGCCTGACTCCCCATTGCGACAAAACATCTCTGCCTATAAGCCAAAGGGAAGTATGCAGCACATACGGTTTGCTCCACGCTGAATGACCTTCAGGGTCACAAAAGAACAAAAATTCAGCACTAACCTGCATAGCGCTCTGTCCCCCTATGCCTGTAACTGTGACATGAGTTGTCAAGCCACCACTGTCTAGGCCAGGCCTGACTTTGGAATGACCGTCATGTCTGCTCCTGTGTCCAACATCATTTCAATATTTGATAACTGATAACCATCTGGCCCAGAAATGGTAACAGTACATTTTGGCCTTTCTTTACTTATAATTTGACAAAAAAGCTATCTGAGGGTTTCCAGTAGAACCAAATTCTCCTATTCCCCGATCTCTCATGGCAGTATTGGGAACATTGGCTTTGAAAGGAATAAGCTGAGCAATTTTACTCCCTGCTAAAACGGTAACTGGGGGTAAGAAACATTGCACCATAATCTTAATTATTCCATAGAAATCAGAATCAATACACCCTGGTAGGACAAAGATGCCCTGTCTAGAAGCAGAGGATCTCCCAATTAACAAAGCTGATAAACCATAACCTAATGGACCAGAGGCCGTAGATGGAACAACATGCACTCGTGTATCTGTTATAGTTACGGTTTCTGCCACGGCCAAATCGACTCCTGCACTGCCTCTTGTTTCTGCTCGTAATTCGTGGAGACAGCCATTGTATTGAGTGGGATCTGGGGATATTTGTATGCCGCGTCCCTCGGCATCTCTCATTTCCCTGATTTTGTTGCGACTGCGACAGCACTCCCTCTTTCGTGTACTTTGATCAGCAATCCACAACTTTATGACCGAATTTCCTACACCGAGCACAGACCCCATTAAGACCTCCTTCTTGTTTTACGAATTTTTGTCTACAATTTCTTTTCGTATGCCCTTCTTGACCGCACTGATAGCATTTCATAGGTTTAGAACCTCTTTTCGCATTCAAAGCTGCTGCAAGCGCATGTGCATGTATTGGAGCCTTTTGCTCTTCCTCCAACAAAGGAGCGCGAGCACAGGCTTCAATCATTTTTGTTAAACTAGCTCCTGGTGGCAATGTGGCTATGATTTGTCTACAAATGGTATTAGCATTTTGAATGGCTATGTCTTTAGTCAACAGGCTTTTCAATTCTTCATCTACATTAGGTGCCTGATCTATAGCTTCTCTTAAGCAGTCAACAAAGGCATAGAAAGTTTAATTTGGGGCTTGTGTTATTTTACTATATGGTGGAGCTGGAGTTCCGGATTGTGGCAATGCTAAAAATGCTGCCAATGCTGCATTCTTAGATTGCGCTAATATTCTGGGGTGCAAAGCAGCCTGAACGGCAGGGTCACGGTGAGTCCCTATGCCCATAAGTTCATTTAAGGAAGCAGTACGCAATGGGTCTCCTGCTGCAAGATTTAAATTTTCCAATTGTTCAGCTTCTAGCCGTTCTTGCCACTTTGCTACCCATAACATAAAAGTAGTGGGTGTCAAAATTAGCTCCATAATTGCCCTCATATCGGTAGGTGCCAATTGCGAATATTTAAACAGAGCCTGTATCTGATTTTTCACCAATTTGTTATTGTGACCATATTGCAATACCACCTTTTGAAGATTGCTAACCATTTTCCAATCTAAGGGTTCCCACTCTCTGTTTCCATTTCTAACAACTACTGGCATAAGCAAAGGTGAAAAAGCAAAATCTCCCTGTAAAGTACAATTTTCCAATATTCCTCTATATTGCTTTACAGGATCAAAATTTGGGTTTACCGGCAGAGTCCCACCCTTACCACCAACAGACTCTTTTGAAATCAAGCCCAGCTGATTTTCAATATTTTGCAACCCCTGAACAATTGATTCATGAGCCCATTTATAGGCTTCTTTAATAGCTGTGCACGATCCGCCTTTCTTCGGGCGCCCAGCTCTCTCAACCGCTGGCAGCAGGATCCTCGCCAACTCGCAGCTTCTATCTTCAGGCCTCGACAGGATCACGTCGGGGTCACCAGATGCTGTGGCATACCATGGCGAGCGAAGCAAGAACAACACATCGATATGATGAAGATTCCAGCTCGTTTATTAGCTGCTTCAGCAGATATGTATAGTGTGTGCTTCTTCCATACATGCAAGCATTCCTGACTTAGCAGACTGTGATTGGTTACATATGTCAATCCTTGTGCCTAACTTAAGCAGTTAATTGGTCATTTTATGATCCCTTATTTGCATGTCTTAGAACACATTAGCAACTTTGTATCCTTTCCGTACTTTGCCCAACTTATTCTAGCCGGACTGTTTTGACTGGAGTTTAACCCTCTCTGCTCCTCTTCAGAACTGTCCTTGAGGCCTAAAACTCCTGATAGTCATTCAGAATTGCCAGTGCCCCAACACGCTCTAACTCTGGCTCAGCTGAGGAACACCAGAGTCAGCTGGTGGCCTCACAGCCCAATGCTGCCTCAGCTGAGAGACCCCTGGAAACTGAGCTCTGTGCCCCAAGACGCCTGTGACATCACAGAAGGCCTGGCACACAGCAACCGACTTGGTCCCACTGCTGCCCACAGCTAGGGATCCACTGCCCGATAAGCAATAAGCCAAGAACTCCATCACCGGGAGAGACTTTGTTTTATTCAGATCTGCGCAAATCCCAGGGCCTTGGAGGTTCCCCTCTAATCAAGCACACGCCATCAAAATTTCACACTGTAATTACCCGATTCCTCATTTACCAAAGTCTGCCCAGAAACACATCAGACATATTATTTTGCCGTCTGTCTCATTAATTGATACTCCTTATCTTTCCCCTGGTTTCCACAGATTTCATGCTGCTTTGGCAATTCTTCAGCCTTCAGTGGCAGGATGCTCCCTTCTTGTCGCTCTTCTAGTCTCTCTTAAAGGGTCGAGTAATTCCCAAATGGATGTCGCTACCTGCTTGATGCTGTCTCCTTGTTCTCAGTACGTGTCAGAAAAGAATTCTTCCTTTCACACAAAACCAACAAAAATACAACAAACGCAATCGCTAGGAAGCTAAATATAAACACTTCCCTGAATACAATCCAGAGAAATGAAGATTCTACATTAACATCAGCACAATTCATGAGGATTTCTTCAGTTTCAGAATCCTTGGCCCAGCTTCTGTTATTGATCACTCATCAAGAGGAGCCTTCTCGATCAGGGTATAATAAATCCAAGGGGCCACCCCTTTCAGTTTCACAGCAGGGTTGGTTGTTAACAAAACCTGATGTGGTCCTTTCCGCTTCTCGGCCAAGGAAGTATCTTTCCAAACATTGAGATGGACTTGCTCTCCAGGAGGAAATGAATGTATGGGCCGTTCCCTTGGGAGTGGCGCCTCTCTCACGCATTAAACATGAAAGGCTAAAACTTACCACGGTTTTGTTTCACACTTTCCTCTTCCTTCTGGTAGCTTGGAGTAACAAAATCTATTGGACGACATTTAGGTCTATGATCACAAGTATTTCAGTGAAAGACTTTGTGCTTTTTGACTTGTAGAACCTACCACGACCATGGGAGAGCTCACAATGTGTGTGGCTCTCCCATAGGCATTCATCAATCACAGCCATCATTTTCATGTTTTCTTCTTCCGTGATGCAAATGAACGTGGGTTCTTCGTCTTCCACTGCATCTAGCACTGTCTCACATATTAATCTCTGAATTAATAACCTAAGGGTACAGCTACAAGTGGGAAAAGTCCTTCCCCGGTATCACTGCGAGGAAACAACCCACTGTCGAGCTGCTAGCCGGGACTCCAAGACGAGGAACGGCGAGGTTCTCAGAACCCCCAGCAAATGATGCGTCAGGGCAGGGGCAGCACGCTCCTGGCTTCGTGACTACAGGAACATTTTCTGGGTGTGGACATAGCCAGAGCAGACATAACCTAAAGTGCCGTCAAGGGTGCTACTCCCTGCATCCCTGTGTCACCTTTTCAGACTCCCAGAAGTTTATAGCTACAGAGCCTGCACTCTGAGGCGACAGCGCAGAATGGGCAGGAGCGATGGCTGGGGCAAGGTTGCTCACAGACAGCAGAGGGCCTGAGGGAAGGCCGTGCCTTTTAAAAGCCAGCCTTTCCAGACCCACTTTGGATGGGTGCTAAACAGCTGTTATCTCCGCTGGAGATGAGGGATGTGACTGCTGAGCACTTAGTTGAGAAAGTCAATTCCGGAGTTACTGAGTAGTAACTAGAATTCAAGATTTGATCATTTGCATAATGACAGCAACAGAGTCCAAGCACACACACAGAACAATTTTAATTTTCTCTCTGAAGTAGATTCGAGCGGCTAAAAGAGGGAATCTACTCATTCCAGTGGATACAGCGACCGCAGTAGGGATATTTAGGGTGCCCTAAACCGGTCTCCCTAGGGGGGACACAAGGTGATACAGGGGACTCTATATGGGTCTCCATAGGAGGGACGCAGGGCGCTATAGGGGCTCCCTATGGGGCTCCGTAGGGGGGACACGGGGCGATATAGGGGACTCTACAGGGCGATTTAAAGGAGGGAAATAGGGCGTGCTGGGGAATCTATAGGGGACTCGGGGGGGGGTGTGTCACAGAGCGCCATAGGGGCTCTACAGGGGGCTCGAAAAGGGAGACACAGAGCGCAACAGGGGATCTCTAAGGGCTCCACAGGGGGGACAAAGGGCTCTAAAGGGGCTCTATAGGGGGACTCCATAGGAGGAACACAGGGCGCGATAGGGACCCTATAGGGGTCTCCATAGGAGGTCACAGGTTGATATATGAGGAACTATAGGAGGCTACCTAGGGGCTGTTTATAGGTCGCTAAAGGGGCATTGTGGGGGGCCCTAAAGAGTACCCCCAGGGCGTGACAGGCGAGCCATAGGGGCTCTATAAGGAATTCTTAAGCAGGAATACAGGGTGCGAAAGAAGCCCTATAGGGGCTTCTAGACGGGGGGGGGGCCACGGGGAGCTTCAGGACACCCTACAGGGGGCACTGAAGGAGACACACGTGATACATGGGGCACTATATCAGGCTATAATGTGGGGACACAGGTCTCTAAGCTGCCCTCTAGCCTGTGCTGCTGCCCTTGAGCCCGCAGTCAGTGCCTGCCCCAGGCTGCTCCGGGGCGCCTGCAGGGTTCACATCCGCCTGCACGGGACCCTGCGGGCAGGGAAGGGGACGGGCAGAGGGCGGCTCGTGGCTGGGTCCAGGCCAGCCATTGCGCACGCCCTGGGACACCGGGGGCGCGCAGCCCCTCAGGCAGGCAGGGGCCCGGCGGGCACCCACACCGCTGGGAATGCTCCGCTGCGGGCACGGTGCTGCCTCCGCAGCCCTGCCGCTGGCGGAGCTGAGCCCCGCAGCATGTCCCGGCCCTGGGGCACAGCGGGGTGCTGGCGATTCCAGCCGCTGCCTCTTCCCTCCCCCCAGGCCGTGTTCCCCGTCGCTGAGCCGGCCCAGAAGGCGCACATCCCGCTGCTGATCAGGCCCTGCCGCTACCCAAGGTACCGCGGCCGCGAGGGGAAAGGCACGGCCTCCCCGCAGGGATGCAGGGCACCGGGGAGAATGACACCACAGACACCGGGAAAGGATCCAAACAGAATGTTATTCTCAAAAAAACACCTTCGTGCGGGCAGCACAGGAGGCAGGGGGTCTGCTCCAGGGAGTGGGATGCTGGGAGCCCTCTGGGATGAGCTCTGCTCCTGCTCCTGCTGGCTGCTGGCTGTGGCACGTGTCCGTCCTGGCAGGAGCCGGTGGGTCGCTGGGGGGCTGCTGCGTATAGCGTAGGAGAGGGTCCCACAGGAAGGAGGGAAGGGGTCCTCCAAGCCCTGAAGAAGGCTCACTGGCCTCACTTTAACGGCACGAAGACCAAAGGGGGCAGAGCCAAGCTCTCTGCCTGGTGCGGTGGGACCCTCGGTGTAGTCCGGCACAAGGTGGGAACAGAAACAAGTCCCGCTGGGCCCTGCCCCACCTCGGGGCTCTCCAGGGGTTTGAATCCCAGGTTGTCCAGGGGGATCCCAAAGGCGGACAGCTTTCCCTTGAACGCCTGCAGCATGTCGTTGTGTGCCTGCAAGAGAAGCACCCTGTGGTCAGCTCAAAGCCCAGCTGCAGGCCAACCCCTCCATGCACGGGCGGTGACGGGAGACCCCAACGCGCCTTCCCTCGCAGGGCGGACAGGGGAAACTGCGGCCTGGGCCGGGTCTTGCCCGGCACAGGGCATGAAGCAGCTCAGCTGGCCTGATGCGGGTTCCCTTTCCTGCAGTCCGTGCGTGGCCTGGAGCAGAAGGTCCCCCTTCAGCGCCCCTCAAACTGCAGCCACCACCCACGAGCCCCCAGCCCCAGCCTGGTGAGACGGCAGCCCCAGCCCCTTTCCTCACCTTGCAGACTCGGGCCAGCTGAAACTGCAGCTCCTTGATGGTGGTGTCCTTGGAACTGAGCACATCCTGCAAAGGAAGATGCGCGTCAGGGGGTGCTGCCCAACCCCAAGGGCACAGTGGCCGTGCCGTAGGATTAGCGGTGGGGCAGAGCGCACACAGGATCTTGAGCCCTGCAGCTGAGTTTGCTCTGGGGCCTGTCTCAAGCAGAGCGGCTCACAGCACGGCCCAGCAGGTGGCCAGCACCCTGCCCTCTTCGAGCCAGCACTGCCAGGGACAGCCAGCCCCTGGGAACCCCCCTACGCTGCTCGGCCTGGGGCCATGCTCCTCGAAACAGGCCCCGCACGAGGGACACACGAGGGCCAGACTCGGACACCCACGTGCTTCGCTCTCGAGGGAGAGTCAGTGCCATGCGGCACCACGCGTGGCGCTGGAAGTGCTGGGAATGAGTGGCATGGAAGCTACAGCCATGTGAGATGGGGACTCCAAGGTCTGCGTTCGACCCAGAGCAGCCTCTACCCCCCAAGGGCAGTGTTCCCAAGGCCCCACGGTACCTCCAGTTTCCGCGAGACCACGGAGAGTGTGCCTTCATCAAGATTGGAGGCTGCCAGCACCTTGCTGAGCTCCGCTTCCTTTCTCTCCAGGATACTGTGGAGAGCTTTAAGCTTGCGCTCCAGGAGCAGGTTCTTGAAGCCCGTCTTCTGCTGCACCTCGTTGATGGCTTTGGTGAACTTGTCATAGAGTTCATCCCGCTCTGCCTGCACCTGCTCCCAAAGACAGCAATGGCTTCACATCACCCTCAGGAACCCCTGGGCCGGCAGCCACACAGGGATGGCAGCAAAACAGGTCTGACAGCTTGGCCTTGCCTGCTCCAGTGGGAGCCCAGCATTCCCCATGGCACCTGCAGCCGACAGGGAACGCAGGTGCTGGAGTGCAGCTTCCCTCCATGGCTGGCACCTCCTCAGCACCTGCACTGCTTCCTCCTCCCCTCGGGGCCCAGGATGCCCCCGGCAGCAGAACGGGCTGACTGTGGCACTGCTTTAGCCCTGAGAGAGGGCTCCACAGCAGACAGGGGTCTCCTCCTCCTCCCCTCTACTGTCCTTCCCTCCCCTTCCCTCCCCTCCTGTCCTGTGGCCAGGGGTGGTGGCCCATGACAATCTCTCCCCACAGCTCTGCCCCCCAAGCACTGCTGCTGCCAGCCCCTCGCAGGCCAGGAAGGACCGCCGGGGCCTGCGAGATTGCTTGGCAAAGTACAAGGCCAGGCTGGTCTGCTGAGCATGGGAGAGGCCAAAGCTCTCAGCAGCTTTGTTGGAAGCAGCAGTTATTGCACAGCGCTGCATTAGAGCTTCGACAAGCCCTTGGCTAAATGCAGACTGTCTGCTAAACCCCTGTGCCCAGCTCTCTGCAGAGGGAACGGGGTTGCAGAGGGAAATGGGATGCCCAGAGCCACCCGCAGCTCTCACCTTGCTGAACCTCTGCACCAGCACTTCGTGTTCCCACTGGAGATCCTTCATTTCCTTCTGGGCGATTTGCAGGTGGGCTTTTGCATTCTGCAAGCAGGAAAGGACGGTTAAAGAGCACGGGTCTCTCTAGGACATGTGGGGGACGCATTCTGGCAAGGGTGGAGAGTGACCAGCAGAGAGAGATGGGTGAGATAAAAAGCGGTCAGCACCCACACCAACTGCCTTCCCCCTCTGCAGGGGGGGCTGCTCTTGCTTCTTGCTGCCAGAGTGCTGGGAGTCCCCTCTGAGATCTTAGCAACACCCCAGCTAAGCTGAGAACGACTCAAAGGACTTGGCTTAGCGATCTGGCCAAGGTGAGTGGCAGGGGTCGCTCCCCCCAGGGGACAGCCAGGGTGATTCCGGAATGACCAGGGCTGGCCACTAATCTTCAGGGCCTCCTTGTCCTGTGCGTAGTAGGCCAACTTCTTCTGCAGCTGACACAACTGCTGCTGGGCCTCATCCAGTGTCTTCCTCAACTCCTTCCTATCCAGCAGTACCCCTGTCCTCTCCCTTTTCGAAGAGTTAACGCTCTTCTTTATGTCCTCAATCTTCTCCCGTTTTCGGGAACATGAGTCCCAGCTCCTGGGGGCTGCCCAGCTCCTCAGGGCTTCCCACAGCATCCGGGCACCCTCCCACTGCCAGCCCAGCGAGACAAGTCTCCCTGTGCACAAGAGCTTTGCTCGTGTAAAGGAGTGCAGCCCCCGGGAAGAGCAGCAGAACCCACCCCGCCCCCCTGGAACCTAACCAGGTCTGGGCGAAATGCTCAGAGGACCTGCGCCTTGGGGGAAGAGGGACACTCTGCAGCCCAGGCAGGCTGTGGCAGCGGGGGCACACAGTACCTTCATCAAGCTGAGGCGCATCGAATTTTGGTTGTTGATGTCCTCATAGTAATTTTTCATGTCATCAAAGGCCTTCTCGTGGTTCCTGAGCAGCTCATTGATATAGTTGTTCTTGCTCTCCTCCAGTGAGGAAGACTTTTGAAAATCTCTTACTCTAGTGGCCTGAGAGGGTCAGCTAGAGATTTGGACCAAGATAGCAGTCCCTCCTGAAAGGGCCGGACGACCTCGAAATGATCCTTAGCAAGTAAGTCATTTTCCATGGATATATGCCTAACAGAAGAGAAACAAAAGAAACCAGCTGTGTTTTAAGATAGTACATATGTTATTTTAACTTTTTTATTCTGAGTTGATCGTACTGTTCCCATGAGAGAAAAGTTATTAATAGTATACGATAAGCTTAAGCTAGAACTTCCTTAACCGTGTGTATAAATACCATCACATTGAATAAAGGTTGCTATTTGCCACGAGAGCGGTAGCCCACCTGTTTGTAAGGTGATCAAGTGAGCTGGTCTCAAGTCACTCCAGCTCACGAATCTCCATGTTCTTGCGTTAAGTCAAGCTCATCCTGCAGGGCCAGCATCTTCTCGGAATACTTGGCCTCGATCTCTGTGGGACAGCACAGAGGGCTGAGAGAGGACCTCCTGGAGTCTCTGTGTAAGGCACCCCAGTGCCAGTCCTACACGTGCCACCGTGTAGGACAGAATGCTCGTTAACTTCCCCTCAACTGGCACCAGTGTATAGAGCAGTTACACTGAGGACCAGGGAGAGCAAAGCCCGGAAGAAGCATCCTTGAAAGAGGGCATGGAAGTTTCTCCAGGTCAGCCTGTGAAAACATGAAAAGGAGGCTGGCAGTGGAAAAGAGCTCAAGGAGCCTTCCCTGGCACAGGGACAAAGGGAACTCACGCAGGAGCTACACACACGTCCTGACCCAGGCCTTGCCTGCTCCAGTGGGAGCCCAGCATTCCCCATGGCACCTGCAGCCGACAGGGAACGCAGGTGCTGGAGTGCAGCTTCCCTCCATGGCTGGCACCTCCTCAGCACCTGCACTGCTTCCTCCTCCCCTCGGGGCCCAGGATGCCCCCGGCAGCAGAACGGGCTGACTGTGGCACTGCTTTAGCCCTGAGAGAGGGCTCCACAGCAGACAGGGGTCTCCTCCTCCTCCCCTCTACTGTCCTTCCCTCCCCTTCCCTCCCCTCCTGTCCTGTGGCCAGGGGTGGTGGCCCATGACAATCTCTCCCCACAGCTCTGCCCCCCAAGCACTGCTGCTGCCAGCCCCTCGCAGGCCAGGAAGGACCGCCGGGGCCTGCGAGATTGCTTGGCAAAGTACAAGGCCAGGCTGGTCTGCTGAGCATGGGAGAGGCCAAAGCTCTCAGCAGCTTTGTTGGAAGCAGCAGTTATTGCACAGCGCTGCATTAGAGCTTCGACAAGCCCTTGGCTAAATGCAGACTATCTGCTAAACCCCTGTGCCCAGCTCTCTGCAGAGGGAAAGGGGTTGCAGAGGGAAATGGGATGCCCAGAGCCACCCGCAGCTCTCACCTTGCTGAACCTCTGCACCAGCACTTCGTGTTCCCACTGGAGATCCTTCATTTCCTTCTGGGCGATTTGCAGGTGGGCTTTTGCATTCTGCAAGCAGGAAAGGACGGTTAAAGAGCACGGGTCTCTCTAGGACATGTGGGGGACGCATTCTGGCAAGGGTGGAGAGTGACCAGCAGAGAGAGATGGGTGAGATAAAAAGCGGTCAGCACCCACACCAACTGCCTTCCCCCTCTGCAGGGGGGGCTGCTCTTGCTTCTTGCTGCCAGAGTGCTGGGAGTCCCCTCTGAGATCTTAGCAACACCCCAGCTAAGCTGAGAACGACTCAAAGGACTTGGCTTAGCGATCTGGCCAAGGTGAGTGGCAGGGGTCGCTCCCCCCAGGGGACAGCCAGGGTGATTCCGGAATGACCAGGGCTGGCCACTAACCTTCAGGGCCTCCTTGTCCTGTGCGTAGTAGGCCAACTTCTTCTGCAGCTGACACAACTGCTGCTGGGCCTCATCCAGTGTCTTCCTCAACTCCTTCCTATCCAGCAGTACCCCTGTCCTCTCCCTTTTCGAAGAGTTAACGCTCTTCTTTATGTCCTCAATCTTCTCCCGTTTTCGGGAACATGAGTCCCAGCTCCTGGGGGCTGCCCAGCTCCTCAGGGCTTCCCACAGCATCCGGGCACCCTCCCACTGCCAGCCCAGCGAGACAAGTCTCCCTGTGCACAAGAGCTTTGCTCGTGTAAAGGAGTGCAGCCCCCGGGAAGAGCAGCAGAACCCACCCCGCCCCCCTGGAACCTAACCAGGTCTGGGCGAAATGCTCAGAGGACCTGCGCCTTGGGGGAAGAGGGACACTCTGCAGCCCAGGCAGGCTGTGGCAGCGGGGGCACACAGTACCTTCATCAAGCTGAGGCGCATCGAATTTTGGTTGTTGATGTCCTCATAGTAATTTTTCATGTCATCGAAGGCCTTCTCGTGGTTCCTGAGCAGCTCATTGATATAGTTGTTCTTGCTCTCCTCCAGTGAGGAAGACTTTTGAAAATCTCTTACTCTAGTGGCCTGAGAGGGTCAGCTAGAGATTTGGACCAAGATAGCAGTCCCTCCTGAAAGGGCCGGACGACCTCGAAATGATCCTTAGCAAGTAAGTCATTTTCCATGGATATATGCCTAACAGAAGAGAAACAAAAGAAACCAGCTGTGTTTTAAGATAGTACATATGTTATTTTAACTTTTTTATTCTGAGTTGATCGTACTGTTCCCATGAGAGAAAAGTTATTAATAGTATACGATAAGCTTAAGCTAGAACTTCCTTAACCGTGTGTATAAATACCATCACATTGAATAAAGGTTGCTATTTGCCACGAGAGCGGTAGCCCACCTGTTTGTAAGGTGATCAAGTGAGCTGGTCTCAAGTCACTCCAGCTCACGAATCTCCATGTTCTTGCGTTAAGTCAAGCTCATCCTGCAGGGCCAGCATCTTCTCGGAATACTTGGCCTCGATCTCTGTGGGACAGCACAGAGGGCTGAGAGAGGACCTCCTGGAGTCTCTGTGTAAGGCACCCCAGTGCCAGTCCTACACGTGCCACCGTGTAGGACAGAATGCTCGTTAACTTCCCCTCAACTGGCACCAGTGTATAGAGCAGTTACACTGAGGACCAGGGAGAGCAAAGCCCGGAAGAAGCATCCTTGAAAGAGGGCATGGAAGTTTCTCCAGGTCAGCCTGTGAAAACATGAAAAGGAGGCTGGCAGTGGAAAAGAGCTCAAGGAGCCTTCCCTGGCACAGGGACAAAGGGAACTCACGCAGGAGCTACACACACGTCCTGACCCAGGCCTTGCCTGCTCCAGTGGGAGCCCAGCATTCCCCATGGCACCTGCAGCCGACAGGGAACGCAGGTGCTGGAGTGCAGCTTCCCTCCATGGCTGGCACCTCCTCAGCACCTGCACTGCTTCCTCCTCCCCTCGGGGCCCAGGATGCCCCCGGCAGCAGAACGGGCTGACTGTGGCACTGCTTTAGCCCTGAGAGAGGGCTCCACAGCAGACAGGGGTCTCCTCCTCCTCCCCTCTACTGTCCTTCCCTCCCCTTCCCTCCCCTCCTGTCCTGTGGCCAGGGGTGGTGGCCCATGACAATCTCTCCCCACAGCTCTGCCCCCCAAGCACTGCTGCTGCCAGCCCCTCGCAGGCCAGGAAGGACCGCCGGGGCCTGCGAGATTGCTTGGCAAAGTACAAGGCCAGGCTGGTCTGCTGAGCATGGGAGAGGCCAAAGCTCTCAGCAGCTTTGTTGGAAGCAGCAGTTATTGCACAGCGCTGCATTAGAGCTTCGACAAGCCCTTGGCTAAATGCAGACTGTCTGCTAAACCCCTGTGCCCAGCTCTCTGCAGAGGGAAAGGGGTTGCAGAGGGAAATGGGATGCCCAGAGCCACCCGCAGCTCTCACCTTGCTGAACCTCTGCACCAGCACTTCGTGTTCCCACTGGAGATCCTTCATTTCCTTCTGGGCGATTTGCAGGTGGGCTTTTGCATTCTGCAAGCAGGAAAGGACGGTTAAAGAGCACGGGTCTCTCTAGGACATGTGGGGGACGCATTCTGGCAAGGGTGGAGAGTGACCAGCAGAGAGAGATGGGTGAGATAAAAAGCGGTCAGCACCCACACCAACTGCCTTCCCCCTCTGCAGGGGGGGCTGCTCTTGCTTCTTGCTGCCAGAGTGCTGGGAGTCCCCTCTGAGATCTTAGCAACACCCCAGCTAAGCTGAGAACGACTCAAAGGACTTGGCTTAGCGATCTGGCCAAGGTGAGTGGCAGGGGTCGCTCCCCCCAGGGGACAGCCAGGGTGATTCCGGAATGACCAGGGCTGGCCACTAACCTTCAGGGCCTCCTTGTCCTGTGCGTAGTAGGCCAACTTCTTCTGCAGCTGACACAACTGCTGCTGGGCCTCATCCAGTGTCTTCCTCAACTCCTTCCTATCCAGCAGTACCCCTGTCCTCTCCCTTTTCGAAGAGTTAACGCTCTTCTTTATGTCCTCAATCTTCTCCCGTTTTCGGGAACATGAGTCCCAGCTCCTGGGGGCTGCCCAGCTCCTCAGGGCTTCCCACAGCATCCGGGCACCCTCCCACTGCCAGCCCAGCGAGACAAGTCTCCCTGTGCACAAGAGCTTTGCTCGTGTAAAGGAGTGCAGCCCCCGGGAAGAGCAGCAGAACCCACCCCGCCCCCCTGGAACCTAACCAGGTCTGGGCGAAATGCTCACAGGACCTGCGCCTTGGGGGAAGAGGGACACACTGCAGCCCAGGCAGGTTGTGGCAGCGGGGGCACACAGTACCTTCATCAAGCTGAGGCGCATCGAATTTTGGTTGTTGATGTCCTCATAGTAATTTTTCATGTCATCGAAGGCCTTCTCGTGGTTCCTGAGCAGCTCATTGATATAGTTGTTCTTGCTCTCCTCCAGTGAGGAAGACTTTTGAAAATCTCTTACTCTAGTGGCCTGAGAGGGTCAGCTAGAGATTTGGACCAAGATAGCAGTCCCTCCTGAAAGGGCCGGACGACCTCGAAATGATCCTTAGCAAGTAAGTCATTTTCCATGGATATATGCCTAACAGAAGAGAAACAAAAGAAACCAGCTGTGTTTTAAGATAGTACATATGTTATTTTAACTTTTTTATTCTGAGTTGATCGTACTGTTCCCATGAGAGAAAAGTTATTAATAGTATACGATAAGCTTAAGCTAGAACTTCCTTAACCGTGTGTATAAATACCATCACATTGAATAAAGGTTGCTATTTGCCACGAGAGCGGTAGCCCACCTGTTTGTAAGGTGATCAAGTGAGCTGGTCTCAAGTCACTCCAGCTCACGAATCTCCATGTTCTTGCGTTAAGTCAAGCTCATCCTGCAGGGCCAGCATCTTCTCGGAATACTTGGCCTCGATCTCTGTGGGACAGCACAGAGGGCTGAGAGAGGACCTCCTGGAGTCTCTGTGTAAGGCACCCCAGTGCCAGTCCTACACGTGCCACCGTGTAGGACAGAATGCTCGTTAACTTTCCCTCAACTGGCACCAGTGTATAGAGCAGTTACACTGAGGACCAGGGAGAGCAAAGCCCGGAAGAAGCATCTTTGAAAGAGGGCATGGAAGTTTCTCCAGGTCAGCCTGTGAAAACATGAAAAGGAGGCTGGCAGTGGAAAAGAGCTCAAGGAGCCTTCCCTGGCACAGGGACAAAGGGAACTCACGCAGGAGCTACACACACGTCCTGACCCAGGCCTTGCCTGCTCCAGTGGGAGCCCAGCATTCCCCATGGCACCTGCAGCCGACAGGGAACGCAGGTGCTGGAGTGCAGCTTCCCTCCATGGCTGGCACCTCCTCAGCACCTGCACTGCTTCCTCCTCCCCTCGGGGCCCAGGATGCCCCCGGCAGCAGAACGGGCTGACTGTGGCACTGCTTTAGCCCTGAGAGAGGGCTCCACAGCAGACAGGGGTCTCCTCCTCCTCCCCTCTACTGTCCTTCCCTCCCCTTCCCTCCCCTCCTGTCCTGTGGCCAGGGGTGGTGGCCCATGACAATCTCTCCCCACAGCTCTGCCCCCCAAGCACTGCTGCTGCCAGCCCCTCACAGGCCAGGAAGGACCGCCGGGGCCTGCGAGATTGCTTGGCAAAGTACAAGGCCAGGCTGGTCTGCTGAGCATGGGAGAGGCCAAAGCTCTCAGCAGCTTTGTTGGAAGCAGCAGTTATTGCACAGCGCTGCATTAGAGCTTCGAAAAGCCCTTGGCTAAATGCAGACTGTCTGCTAAACCCCTGTGCCCAGCTCTCTGCAGAGGGAAAGGGGTTGCAGAGGGAAATGGGATGCCCAGAGCCACCCGCAGCTCTCACCTTGCTGAACCTCTGCACCAGCACTTCGTGTTCCCACTGGAGATCCTTCATTTCCTTCTGGGCGATTTGCAGGTGGGCTTTTGCATTCTGCAAGCAGGAAAGGACGGTTAAAGAGCACGGGTCTCTCTAGGACATGTGGGGGACGCATTCTGGCAAGGGTGGAGAGTGACCAGCAGAGAGAGATGGGTGAGATAAAAAGCGGTCAGCACCCACACCAACTGCCTTCCCCCTCTGCAGGGGGGGCTGCTCTTGCTTCTTGCTGCCAGAGTGCTGGGAGTCCCCTCTGAGATCTTAGCAACACCCCAGCTAAGCTGAGAACGACTCAAAGGACTTGGCTTAGCGATCTGGCCAAGGTGAGTGGCAGGGGTCGCTCCCCCCAGGGGACAGCCAGGGTGATTCCGGAATGACCAGGGCTGGCCACTAATCTTCAGGGCCTCCTTGTCCTGTGCGTAGTAGGCCAACTTCTTCTGCAGCTGACACAACTGCTGCTGGGCCTCATCCAGTGTCTTCCTCAACTCCTTCCTATCCAGCAGTACCCCTGTCCTCTCCCTTTTCGAAGAGTTAACGCTCTTCTTTATGTCCTCAATCTTCTCCCGTTTTCGGGAACATGAGTCCCAGCTCCTGGGGGCTGCCCAGCTCCTCAGGGCTTCCCACAGCATCCGGGCACCCTCCCACTGCCAGCCCAGCGAGACAAGTCTCCCTGTGCACAAGAGCTTTGCTCGTGTAAAGGAGTGCAGCCCCCGGGAAGAGCAGCAGAACCCACCCCGCCCCCCTGGAACCTAACCAGGTCTGGGCGAAATGCTCAGAGGACCTGCGCCTTGGGGGAAGAGGGACACTCTGCAGCCCAGGCAGGCTGTGGCAGCGGGGGCACACAGTACCTTCATCAAGCTGAGGCGCATCGAATTTTGGTTGTTGATGTCCTCATAGTAATTTTTCATGTCATCAAAGGCCTTCTCGTGGTTCCTGAGCAGCTCATTGATATAGTTGTTCTTGCTCTCCTCCAGTGAGGAAGACTTTTGAAAATCTCTTACTCTAGTGGCCTGAGAGGGTCAGCTAGAGATTTGGACCAAGATAGCAGTCCCTCCTGAAAGGGCCGGACGACCTCGAAATGATCCTTAGCAAGTAAGTCATTTTCCATGGATATATGCCTAACAGAAGAGAAACAAAAGAAACCAGCTGTGTTTTAAGATAGTACATATGTTATTTTAACTTTTTTATTCTGAGTTGATCGTACTGTTCCCATGAGAGAAAAGTTATTAATAGTATACGATAAGCTTAAGCTAGAACTTCCTTAACCGTGTGTATAAATACCATCACATTGAATAAAGGTTGCTATTTGCCACGAGAGCGGTAGCCCACCTGTTTGTAAGGTGATCAAGTGAGCTGGTCTCAAGTCACTCCAGCTCACGAATCTCCATGTTCTTGCGTTAAGTCAAGCTCATCCTGCAGGGCCAGCATCTTCTCGGAATACTTGGCCTCGATCTCTGTGGGACAGCACAGAGGGCTGAGAGAGGACCTCCTGGAGTCTCTGTGTAAGGCACCCCAGTGCCAGTCCTACACGTGCCACCGTGTAGGACAGAATGCTCGTTAACTTCCCCTCAACTGGCACCAGTGTATAGAGCAGTTACACTGAGGACCAGGGAGAGCAAAGCCCGGAAGAAGCATCCTTGAAAGAGGGCATGGAAGTTTCTCCAGGTCAGCCTGTGAAAACATGAAAAGGAGGCTGGCAGTGGAAAAGAGCTCAAGGAGCCTTCCCTGGCACAGGGACAAAGGGAACTCACGCAGGAGCTACACACACGTCCTGACCCAGGCCTTGCCTGCTCCAGTGGGAGCCCAGCATTCCCCATGGCACCTGCAGCCGACAGGGAACGCAGGTGCTGGAGTGCAGCTTCCCTCCATGGCTGGCACCTCCTCAGCACCTGCACTGCTTCCTCCTCCCCTCGGGGCCCAGGATGCCCCCGGCAGCAGAACGGGCTGACTGTGGCACTGCTTTAGCCCTGAGAGAGGGCTCCACAGCAGACAGGGGTCTCCTCCTCCTCCCCTCTACTGTCCTTCCCTCCCCTTCCCTCCCCTCCTGTCCTGTGGCCAGGGGTGGTGGCCCATGACAATCTCTCCCCACAGCTCTGCCCCCCAAGCACTGCTGCTGCCAGCCCCTCGCAGGCCAGGAAGGACCGCCGGGGCCTGCGAGATTGCTTGGCAAAGTACAAGGCCAGGCTGGTCTGCTGAGCATGGGAGAGGCCAAAGCTCTCAGCAGCTTTGTTGGAAGCAGCAGTTATTGCACAGCGCTGCATTAGAGCTTCGACAAGCCCTTGGCTAAATGCAGACTATCTGCTAAACCCCTGTGCCCAGCTCTCTGCAGAGGGAAAGGGGTTGCAGAGGGAAATGGGATGCCCAGAGCCACCCGCAGCTCTCACCTTGCTGAACCTCTGCACCAGCACTTCGTGTTCCCACTGGAGATCCTTCATTTCCTTCTGGGCGATTTGCAGGTGGGCTTTTGCATTCTGCAAGCAGGAAAGGACGGTTAAAGAGCACGGGTCTCTCTAGGACATGTGGGGGACGCATTCTGGCAAGGGTGGAGAGTGACCAGCAGAGAGAGATGGGTGAGATAAAAAGCGGTCAGCACCCACACCAACTGCCTTCCCCCTCTGCAGGGGGGGCTGCTCTTGCTTCTTGCTGCCAGAGTGCTGGGAGTCCCCTCTGAGATCTTAGCAACACCCCAGCTAAGCTGAGAACGACTCAAAGGACTTGGCTTAGCGATCTGGCCAAGGTGAGTGGCAGGGGTCGCTCCCCCCAGGGGACAGCCAGGGTGATTCCGGAATGACCAGGGCTGGCCACTAACCTTCAGGGCCTCCTTGTCCTGTGCGTAGTAGGCCAACTTCTTCTGCAGCTGACACAACTGCTGCTGGGCCTCATCCAGTGTCTTCCTCAACTCCTTCCTATCCAGCAGTACCCCTGTCCTCTCCCTTTTCGAAGAGTTAACGCTCTTCTTTATGTCCTCAATCTTCTCCCGTTTTCGGGAACATGAGTCCCAGCTCCTGGGGGCTGCCCAGCTCCTCAGGGCTTCCCACAGCATCCGGGCACCCTCCCACTGCCAGCCCAGCGAGACAAGTCTCCCTGTGCACAAGAGCTTTGCTCGTGTAAAGGAGTGCAGCCCCCGGGAAGAGCAGCAGAACCCACCCCGCCCCCCTGGAACCTAACCAGGTCTGGGCGAAATGCTCAGAGGACCTGCGCCTTGGGGGAAGAGGGACACACTGCAGCCCAGGCAGGCTGTGGCAGCGGGGGCACACAGTACCTTCATCAAGCTGAGGCGCATCGAATTTTGGTTGTTGATGTCCTCATAGTAATTTTTCATGTCATCGAAGGCCTTCTCGTGGTTCCTGAGCAGCTCATTGATATAGTTGTTCTTGCTCTCCTCCAGTGAGGAAGACTTTTGAAAATCTCTTACTCTAGTGGCCTGAGAGGGTCAGCTAGAGATTTGGACCAAGATAGCAGTCCCTCCTGAAAGGGCCGGACGACCTCGAAATGATCCTTAGCAAGTAAGTCATTTTCCATGGATATATGCCTAACAGAAGAGAAACAAAAGAAACCAGCTGTGTTTTAAGATAGTACTTTTAACTTTTTTATTCTGAGTTGATCGTACTGTTCCCATGAGAGAAAAGTTATTAATAGTATACGATAAGCTTAAGCTAGAACTTCCTTAACCGTGTGTATAAATACCATCACATTGAATAAAGGTTGCTATTTGCCACGAGAGCGGTAGCCCACCTGTTTGTAAGGTGATCAAGTGAGCTGGTCTCAAGTCACTCCAGCTCACGAATCTCCATGTTCTTGCGTTAAGTCAAGCTCATCCTGCAGGGCCAGCATCTTCTCGGAATACTTGGCCTCGATCTCTGTGGGACAGCACAGAGGGCTGAGAGAGGACCTCCTGGAGTCTCTGTGTAAGGCACCCCAGTGCCAGTCCTACACGTGCCACCGTGTAGGACAGAATGCTCGTTAACTTTCCCTCAACTGGCACCAGTGTATAGAGCAGTTACACTGAGGACCAGGGAGAGCAAAGCCCGGAAGAAGCATCCTTGAAAGAGGGCATGGAAGTTTCTCCAGGTCAGCCTGTGAAAACATGAAAAGGAGGCTGGCAGTGGAAAAGAGCTCAAGGAGCCTTCCCTGGCACAGGGACAAAGGGAACTCACGCAGGAGCTACACACACGTCCTGACCCAGGCCTTGCCTGCTCCAGTGGGAGCCCAGCATTCCCCATGGCACCTGCAGCCGACAGGGAACGCAGGTGCTGGAGTGCAGCTTCCCTCCATGGCTGGCACCTCCTCAGCACCTGCACTGCTTCCTCCTCCCCTCGGGGCCCAGGATGCCCCCGGCAGCAGAACGGGCTGACTGTGGCACTGCTTTAGCCCTGAGAGAGGGCTCCACAGCAGACAGGGGTCTCCTCCTCCTCCCCTCTACTGTCCTTCCCTCCCCTTCCCTCCCCTCCTGTCCTGTGGCCAGGGGTGGTGGCCCATGACAATCTCTCCCCACAGCTCTGCCCCCCAAGCACTGCTGCTGCCAGCCCCTCGCAGGCCAGGAAGGACCGCCGGGGCCTGCGAGATTGCTTGGCAAAGTACAAGGCCAGGCTGGTCTGCTGAGCATGGGAGAGGCCAAAGCTCTCAGCAGCTTTGTTGGAAGCAGCAGTTATTGCACAGCGCTGCATTAGAGCTTCGAAAAGCCCTTGGCTAAATGCAGACTGTCTGCTAAACCCCTGTGCCCAGCTCTCTGCAGAGGGAAAGGGGTTGCAGAGGGAAATGGGATGCCCAGAGCCACCCGCAGCTCTCACCTTGCTGAACCTCTGCACCAGCACTTCGTGTTCCCACTGGAGATCCTTCATTTCCTTCTGGGCGATTTGCAGGTGGGCTTTTGCATTCTGCAAGCAGGAAAGGACGGTTAAAGAGCACGGGTCTCTCTAGGACATGTGGGGGACGCATTCTGGCAAGGGTGGAGAGTGACCAGCAGAGAGAGATGGGTGAGATAAAAAGCGGTCAGCACCCACACCAACTGCCTTCCCCCTCTGCAGGGGGGGCTGCTCTTGCTTCTTGCTGCCAGAGTGCTGGGAGTCCCCTCTGAGATCTTAGCAACACCCCAGCTAAGCTGAGAACGACTCAAAGGACTTGGCTTAGCGATCTGGCCAAGGTGAGTGGCAGGGGTCGCTCCCCCCAGGGGACAGCCAGGGTGATTCCGGAATGACCAGGGCTGGCCACTAACCTTCAGGGCCTCCTTGTCCTGTGCGTAGTAGGCCAACTTCTTCTGCAGCTGACACAACTGCTGCTGGGCCTCATCCAGTGTCTTCCTCAACTCCTTCCTATCCAGCAGTACCCCTGTCCTCTCCCTTTTCGAAGAGTTAACGCTCTTCTTTATGTCCTCAATCTTCTCCCGTTTTCGGGAACATGAGTCCCAGCTCCTGGGGGCTGCCCAGCTCCTCAGGGCTTCCCACAGCATCCGGGCACCCTCCCACTGCCAGCCCAGCGAGACAAGTCTCCCTGTGCACAAGAGCTTTGCTCGTGTAAAGGAGTGCAGCCCCCGGGAAGAGCAGCAGAACCCACCCCGCCCCCCTGGAACCTAACCAGGTCTGGGCGAAATGCTCAGAGGACCTGCGCCTTGGGGGAAGAGGGACACACTGCAGCCCAGGCAGGCTGTGGCAGCGGGGGCACACAGTACCTTCATCAAGCTGAGGCGCATCGAATTTTGGTTGTTGATGTCCTCATAGTAATTTTTCATGTCATCGAAGGCCTTCTCGTGGTTCCTGAGCAGCTCATTGATATAGTTGTTCTTGCTCTCCTCCAGTGAGGAAGACTTTTGAAAATCTCTTACTCTAGTGGCCTGAGAGGGTCAGCTAGAGATTTGGACCAAGATAGCAGTCCCTCCTGAAAGGGCCGGACGACCTCGAAATGATCCTTAGCAAGTAAGTCATTTTCCATGGATATATGCCTAACAGAAGAGAAACAAAAGAAACCAGCTGTGTTTTAAGATAGTACATATGTTATTTTAACTTTTTTATTCTGAGTTGATCGTACTGTTCCCATGAGAGAAAAGTTATTAATAGTATACGATAAGCTTAAGCTAGAACTTCCTTAACCGTGTGTATAAATACCATCACATTGAATAAAGGTTGCTATTTGCCACGAGAGCGGTAGCCCACCTGTTTGTAAGGTGATCAAGTGAGCTGGTCTCAAGTCACTCCAGCTCACGAATCTCCATGTTCTTGCGTTAAGTCAAGCTCATCCTGCAGGGCCAGCATCTTCTCGGAATACTTGGCCTCGATCTCTGTGGGACAGCACAGAGGGCTGAGAGAGGACCTCCTGGAGTCTCTGTGTAAGGCACCCCAGTGCCAGTCCTACACGTGCCACCGTGTAGGACAGAATGCTCGTTAACTTCCCCTCAACTGGCACCAGTGTATAGAGCAGTTACACTGAGGACCAGGGAGAGCAAAGCCCGGAAGAAGCATCCTTGAAAGAGGGCATGGAAGTTTCTCCAGGTCAGCCTGTGAAAACATGAAAAGGAGGCTGGCAGTGGAAAAGAGCTCAAGGAGCCTTCCCTGGCACAGGGACAAAGGGAACTCACGCAGGAGCTACACACACGTCCTGACCCAGGCCTTGCCTGCTCCAGTGGGAGCCCAGCATTCCCCATGGCACCTGCAGCCGACAGGGAACGCAGGTGCTGGAGTGCAGCTTCCCTCCATGGCTGGCACCTCCTCAGCACCTGCACTGCTTCCTCCTCCCCTCGGGGCCCAGGATGCCCCCGGCAGCAGAACGGGCTGACTGTGGCACTGCTTTAGCCCTGAGAGAGGGCTCCACAGCAGACAGGGGTCTCCTCCTCCTCCCCTCTACTGTCCTTCCCTCCCCTTCCCTCCCCTCCTGTCCTGTGGCCAGGGGTGGTGGCCCATGACAATCTCTCCCCACAGCTCTGCCCCCCAAGCACTGCTGCTGCCAGCCCCTCACAGGCCAGGAAGGACCGCCGGGGCCTGCGAGATTGCTTGGCAAAGTACAAGGCCAGGCTGGTCTGCTGAGCATGGGAGAGGCCAAAGCTCTCAGCAGCTTTGTTGGAAGCAGCAGTTATTGCACAGCGCTGCATTAGAGCTTCGAAAAGCCCTTGGCTAAATGCAGACTGTCTGCTAAACCCCTGTGCCCAGCTCTCTGCAGAGGGAAAGGGGTTGCAGAGGGAAATGGGATGCCCAGAGCCACCCGCAGCTCTCACCTTGCTGAACCTCTGCACCAGCACTTCGTGTTCCCACTGGAGATCCTTCATTTCCTTCTGGGCGATTTGCAGGTGGGCTTTTGCATTCTGCAAGCAGGAAAGGACGGTTAAAGAGCACGGGTCTCTCTAGGACATGTGGGGGACGCATTCTGGCAAGGGT
The DNA here is from genome assembly GCA_033558185.1 of Dromococcyx pavoninus. Lineage (NCBI taxonomy): Eukaryota > Metazoa > Chordata > Aves > Cuculiformes > Neomorphidae > Dromococcyx > Dromococcyx pavoninus. The sequence goes on along the minus strand of JAUMJL010000371.1, from coordinate 383,498 downwards.
GGAGAGTGACCAGCAGAGAGAGATGGGTGAGATAAAAAGCGGTCAGCACCCACACCAACTGCCTTCCCCCTCTGCAGGGGGGGCTGCTCTTGCTTCTTGCTGCCAGAGTGCTGGGAGTCCCCTCTGAGATCTTAGCAACACCCCAGCTAAGCTGAGAACGACTCAAAGGACTTGGCTTAGCGATCTGGCCAAGGTGAGTGGCAGGGGTCGCTCCCCCCAGGGGACAGCCAGGGTGATTCCGGAATGACCAGGGCTGGCCACTAATCTTCAGGGCCTCCTTGTCCTGTGCGTAGTAGGCCAACTTCTTCTGCAGCTGACACAACTGCTGCTGGGCCTCATCCAGTGTCTTCCTCAACTCCTTCCTATCCAGCAGTACCCCTGTCCTCTCCCTTTTCGAAGAGTTAACGCTCTTCTTTATGTCCTCAATCTTCTCCCGTTTTCGGGAACATGAGTCCCAGCTCCTGGGGGCTGCCCAGCTCCTCAGGGCTTCCCACAGCATCCGGGCACCCTCCCACTGCCAGCCCAGCGAGACAAGTCTCCCTGTGCACAAGAGCTTTGCTCGTGTAAAGGAGTGCAGCCCCCGGGAAGAGCAGCAGAACCCACCCCGCCCCCCTGGAACCTAACCAGGTCTGGGCGAAATGCTCACAGGACCTGCGCCTTGGGGGAAGAGGGACACACTGCAGCCCAGGCAGGCTGTGGCAGCGGGGGCACACAGTACCTTCATCAAGCTGAGGCGCATCGAATTTTGGTTGTTGATGTCCTCATAGTAATTTTTCATGTCATCGAAGGCCTTCTCGTGGTTCCTGAGCAGCTCATTGATATAGTTGTTCTTGCTCTCCTCCAGTGAGGAAGACTTTTGAAAATCTCTTACTCTAGTGGCCTGAGAGGGTCAGCTAGAGATTTGGACCAAGATAGCAGTCCCTCCTGAAAGGGCCGGACGACCTCGAAATGATCCTTAGCAAGTAAGTCATTTTCCATGGATATATGCCTAACAGAAGAGAAACAAAAGAAACCAGCTGTGTTTTAAGATAGTACATATGTTATTTTAACTTTTTTATTCTGAGTTGATCGTACTGTTCCCATGAGAGAAAAGTTATTAATAGTATACGATAAGCTTAAGCTAGAACTTCCTTAACCGTGTGTATAAATACCATCACATTGAATAAAGGTTGCTATTTGCCACGAGAGCGGTAGCCCACCTGTTTGTAAGGTGATCAAGTGAGCTGGTCTCAAGTCACTCCAGCTCACGAATCTCCATGTTCTTGCGTTAAGTCAAGCTCATCCTGCAGGGCCAGCATCTTCTCGGAATACTTGGCCTCGATCTCTGTGGGACAGCACAGAGGGCTGAGAGAGGACCTCCTGGAGTCTCTGTGTAAGGCACCCCAGTGCCAGTCCTACACGTGCCACCGTGTAGGACAGAATGCTCGTTAACTTTCCCTCAACTGGCACCAGTGTATAGAGCAGTTACACTGAGGACCAGGGAGAGCAAAGCCCGGAAGAAGCATCCTTGAAAGAGGGCATGGAAGTTTCTCCAGGTCAGCCTGTGAAAACATGAAAAGGAGGCTGGCAGTGGAAAAGAGCTCAAGGAGCCTTCCCTGGCACAGGGACAAAGGGAACTCACGCAGGAGCTACACACACGTCCTGACCCAGGCCTTGCCTGCTCCAGTGGGAGCCCAGCATTCCCCATGGCACCTGCAGCCGACAGGGAACGCAGGTGCTGGAGTGCAGCTTCCCTCCATGGCTGGCACCTCCTCAGCACCTGCACTGCTTCCTCCTCCCCTCGGGGCCCAGGATGCCCCCGGCAGCAGAACGGGCTGACTGTGGCACTGCTTTAGCCCTGAGAGAGGGCTCCACAGCAGACAGGGGTCTCCTCCTCCTCCCCTCTACTGTCCTTCCCTCCCCTTCCCTCCCCTCCTGTCCTGTGGCCAGGGGTGGTGGCCCATGACAATCTCTCCCCACAGCTCTGCCCCCCAAGCACTGCTGCTGCCAGCCCCTCGCAGGCCAGGAAGGACCGCCGGGGCCTGCGAGATTGCTTGGCAAAGTACAAGGCCAGGCTGGTCTGCTGAGCATGGGAGAGGCCAAAGCTCTCAGCAGCTTTGTTGGAAGCAGCAGTTATTGCACAGCGCTGCATTAGAGCTTCGAAAAGCCCTTGGCTAAATGCAGACTGTCTGCTAAACCCCTGTGCCCAGCTCTCTGCAGAGGGAAAGGGGTTGCAGAGGGAAATGGGATGCCCAGAGCCACCCGCAGCTCTCACCTTGCTGAACCTCTGCACCAGCACTTCGTGTTCCCACTGGAGATCCTTCATTTCCTTCTGGGCGATTTGCAGGTGGGCTTTTGCATTCTGCAAGCAGGAAAGGACGGTTAAAGAGCACGGGTCTCTCTAGGACATGTGGGGGACGCATTCTGGCAAGGGTGGAGAGTGACCAGCAGAGAGAGATGGGTGAGATAAAAAGCGGTCAGCACCCACACCAACTGCCTTCCCCCTCTGCAGGGGGGGCTGCTCTTGCTTCTTGCTGCCAGAGTGCTGGGAGTCCCCTCTGAGATCTTAGCAACACCCCAGCTAAGCTGAGAACGACTCAAAGGACTTGGCTTAGCGATCTGGCCAAGGTGAGTGGCAGGGGTCGCTCCCCCCAGGGGACAGCCAGGGTGATTCCGGAATGACCAGGGCTGGCCACTAATCTTCAGGGCCTCCTTGTCCTGTGCGTAGTAGGCCAACTTCTTCTGCAGCTGACACAACTGCTGCTGGGCCTCATCCAGTGTCTTCCTCAACTCCTTCCTATCCAGCAGTACCCCTGTCCTCTCCCTTTTCGAAGAGTTAACGCTCTTCTTTATGTCCTCAATCTTCTCCCGTTTTCGGGAACATGAGTCCCAGCTCCTGGGGGCTGCCCAGCTCCTCAGGGCTTCCCACAGCATCCGGGCACCCTCCCACTGCCAGCCCAGCGAGACAAGTCTCCCTGTGCACAAGAGCTTTGCTCGTGTAAAGGAGTGCAGCCCCCGGGAAGAGCAGCAGAACCCACCCCGCCCCCCTGGAACCTAACCAGGTCTGGGCGAAATGCTCACAGGACCTGCGCCTTGGGGGAAGAGGGACACTCTGCAGCCCAGGCAGGCTGTGGCAGCGGGGGCACACAGTACCTTCATCAAGCTGAGGCGCATCGAATTTTGGTTGTTGATGTCCTCATAGTAATTTTTCATGTCATCAAAGGCCTTCTCGTGGTTCCTGAGCAGCTCATTGATATAGTTGTTCTTGCTCTCCTCCAGTGAGGAAGACTTTTGAAAATCTCTTACTCTAGTGGCCTGAGAGGGTCAGCTAGAGATTTGGACCAAGATAGCAGTCCCTCCTGAAAGGGCCGGACGACCTCGAAATGATCCTTAGCAAGTAAGTCATTTTCCATGGATATATGCCTAACAGAAGAGAAACAAAAGAAACCAGCTGTGTTTTAAGATAGTACATATGTTATTTTAACTTTTTTATTCTGAGTTGATCGTACTGTTCCCATGAGAGAAAAGTTATTAATAGTATACGATAAGCTTAAGCTAGAACTTCCTTAACCGTGTGTATAAATACCATCACATTGAATAAAGGTTGCTATTTGCCACGAGAGCGGTAGCCCACCTGTTTGTAAGGTGATCAAGTGAGCTGGTCTCAAGTCACTCCAGCTCACGAATCTCCATGTTCTTGCGTTAAGTCAAGCTCATCCTGCAGGGCCAGCATCTTCTCGGAATACTTGGCCTCGATCTCTGTGGGACAGCACAGAGGGCTGAGAGAGGACCTCCTGGAGTCTCTGTGTAAGGCACCCCAGTGCCAGTCCTACACGTGCCACCGTGTAGGACAGAATGCTCGTTAACTTTCCCTCAACTGGCACCAGTGTATAGAGCAGTTACACTGAGGACCAGGGAGAGCAAAGCCCGGAAGAAGCATCCTTGAAAGAGGGCATGGAAGTTTCTCCAGGTCAGCCTGTGAAAACATGAAAAGGAGGCTGGCAGTGGAAAAGAGCTCAAGGAGCCTTCCCTGGCACAGGGACAAAGGGAACTCACGCAGGAGCTACACACACGTCCTGACCCAGGCCTTGCCTGCTCCAGTGGGAGCCCAGCATTCCCCATGGCACCTGCAGCCGACAGGGAACGCAGGTGCTGGAGTGCAGCTTCCCTCCATGGCTGGCACCTCCTCAGCACCTGCACTGCTTCCTCCTCCCCTCGGGGCCCAGGATGCCCCCGGCAGCAGAACGGGCTGACTGTGGCACTGCTTTAGCCCTGAGAGAGGGCTCCACAGCAGACAGGGGTCTCCTCCTCCTCCCCTCTACTGTCCTTCCCTCCCCTTCCCTCCCCTCCTGTCCTGTGGCCAGGGGTGGTGGCCCATGACAATCTCTCCCCACAGCTCTGCCCCCCAAGCACTGCTGCTGCCAGCCCCTCGCAGGCCAGGAAGGACCGCCGGGGCCTGCGAGATTGCTTGGCAAAGTACAAGGCCAGGCTGGTCTGCTGAGCATGGGAGAGGCCAAAGCTCTCAGCAGCTTTGTTGGAAGCAGCAGTTATTGCACAGCGCTGCATTAGAGCTTCGAAAAGCCCTTGGCTAAATGCAGACTGTCTGCTAAACCCCTGTGCCCAGCTCTCTGCAGAGGGAAAGGGGTTGCAGAGGGAAATGGGATGCCCAGAGCCACCCGCAGCTCTCACCTTGCTGAACCTCTGCACCAGCACTTCGTGTTCCCACTGGAGATCCTTCATTTCCTTCTGGGCGATTTGCAGGTGGGCTTTTGCATTCTGCAAGCAGGAAAGGACGGTTAAAGAGCACGGGTCTCTCTAGGACATGTGGGGGACGCATTCTGGCAAGGGTGGAGAGTGACCAGCAGAGAGAGATGGGTGAGATAAAAAGCGGTCAGCACCCACACCAACTGCCTTCCCCCTCTGCAGGGGGGGCTGCTCTTGCTTCTTGCTGCCAGAGTGCTGGGAGTCCCCTCTGAGATCTTAGCAACACCCCAGCTAAGCTGAGAACGACTCAAAGGACTTGGCTTAGCGATCTGGCCAAGGTGAGTGGCAGGGGTCGCTCCCCCCAGGGGACAGCCAGGGTGATTCCGGAATGACCAGGGCTGGCCACTAACCTTCAGGGCCTCCTTGTCCTGTGCGTAGTAGGCCAACTTCTTCTGCAGCTGACACAACTGCTGCTGGGCCTCATCCAGTGTCTTCCTCAACTCCTTCCTATCCAGCAGTACCCCTGTCCTCTCCCTTTTCGAAGAGTTAACGCTCTTCTTTATGTCCTCAATCTTCTCCCGTTTTCGGGAACATGAGTCCCAGCTCCTGGGGGCTGCCCAGCTCCTCAGGGCTTCCCACAGCATCCGGGCACCCTCCCACTGCCAGCCCAGCGAGACAAGTCTCCCTGTGCACAAGAGCTTTGCTCGTGTAAAGGAGTGCAGCCCCCGGGAAGAGCAGCAGAACCCACCCCGCCCCCCTGGAACCTAACCAGGTCTGGGCGAAATGCTCACAGGACCTGCGCCTTGGGGGAAGAGGGACACACTGCAGCCCAGGCAGGCTGTGGCAGCGGGGGCACACAGTACCTTCATCAAGCTGAGGCGCATCGAATTTTGGTTGTTGATGTCCTCATAGTAATTTTTCATGTCATCGAAGGCCTTCTCGTGGTTCCTGAGCAGCTCATTGATATAGTTGTTCTTGCTCTCCTCCAGTGAGGAAGACTTTTGAAAATCTCTTACTCTAGTGGCCTGAGAGGGTCAGCTAGAGATTTGGACCAAGATAGCAGTCCCTCCTGAAAGGGCCGGACGACCTCGAAATGATCCTTAGCAAGTAAGTCATTTTCCATGGATATATGCCTAACAGAAGAGAAACAAAAGAAACCAGCTGTGTTTTAAGATAGTACATATGTTATTTTAACTTTTTTATTCTGAGTTGATCGTACTGTTCCCATGAGAGAAAAGTTATTAATAGTATACGATAAGCTTAAGCTAGAACTTCCTTAACCGTGTGTATAAATACCATCACATTGAATAAAGGTTGCTATTTGCCACGAGAGCGGTAGCCCACCTGTTTGTAAGGTGATCAAGTGAGCTGGTCTCAAGTCACTCCAGCTCACGAATCTCCATGTTCTTGCGTTAAGTCAAGCTCATCCTGCAGGGCCAGCATCTTCTCGGAATACTTGGCCTCGATCTCTGTGGGACAGCACAGAGGGCTGAGAGAGGACCTCCTGGAGTCTCTGTGTAAGGCACCCCAGTGCCAGTCCTACACGTGCCACCGTGTAGGACAGAATGCTCGTTAACTTCCCCTCAACTGGCACCAGTGTATAGAGCAGTTACACTGAGGACCAGGGAGAGCAAAGCCCGGAAGAAGCATCCTTGAAAGAGGGCATGGAAGTTTCTCCAGGTCAGCCTGTGAAAACATGAAAAGGAGGCTGGCAGTGGAAAAGAGCTCAAGGAGCCTTCCCTGGCACAGGGACAAAGGGAACTCACGCAGGAGCTACACACACGTCCTGACCCAGGCCTTGCCTGCTCCAGTGGGAGCCCAGCATTCCCCATGGCACCTGCAGCCGACAGGGAACGCAGGTGCTGGAGTGCAGCTTCCCTCCATGGCTGGCACCTCCTCAGCACCTGCACTGCTTCCTCCTCCCCTCGGGGCCCAGGATGCCCCCGGCAGCAGAACGGGCTGACTGTGGCACTGCTTTAGCCCTGAGAGAGGGCTCCACAGCAGACAGGGGTCTCCTCCTCCTCCCCTCTACTGTCCTTCCCTCCCCTTCCCTCCCCTCCTGTCCTGTGGCCAGGGGTGGTGGCCCATGACAATCTCTCCCCACAGCTCTGCCCCCCAAGCACTGCTGCTGCCAGCCCCTCGCAGGCCAGGAAGGACCGCCGGGGCCTGCGAGATTGCTTGGCAAAGTACAAGGCCAGGCTGGTCTGCTGAGCATGGGAGAGGCCAAAGCTCTCAGCAGCTTTGTTGGAAGCAGCAGTTATTGCACAGCGCTGCATTAGAGCTTCGACAAGCCCTTGGCTAAATGCAGACTATCTGCTAAACCCCTGTGCCCAGCTCTCTGCAGAGGGAAAGGGGTTGCAGAGGGAAATGGGATGCCCAGAGCCACCCGCAGCTCTCACCTTGCTGAACCTCTGCACCAGCACTTCGTGTTCCCACTGGAGATCCTTCATTTCCTTCTGGGCGATTTGCAGGTGGGCTTTTGCATTCTGCAAGCAGGAAAGGACGGTTAAAGAGCACGGGTCTCTCTAGGACATGTGGGGGACGCATTCTGGCAAGGGTGGAGAGTGACCAGCAGAGAGAGATGGGTGAGATAAAAAGCGGTCAGCACCCACACCAACTGCCTTCCCCCTCTGCAGGGGGGGCTGCTCTTGCTTCTTGCTGCCAGAGTGCTGGGAGTCCCCTCTGAGATCTTAGCAACACCCCAGCTAAGCTGAGAACGACTCAAAGGACTTGGCTTAGCGATCTGGCCAAGGTGAGTGGCAGGGGTCACTCCCCCCAGGGGACAGCCAGGGTGATTCCGGAATGACCAGGGCTGGCCACTAACCTTCAGGGCCTCCTTGTCCTGTGCGTAGTAGGCCAACTTCTTCTGCAGCTGACACAACTGCTGCTGGGCCTCATCCAGTGTCTTCCTCAACTCCTTCCTATCCAGCAGTACCCCTGTCCTCTCCCTTTTCGAAGAGTTAACGCTCTTCTTTATGTCCTCAATCTTCTCCCGTTTTCGGGAACATGAGTCCCAGCTCCTGGGGGCTGCCCAGCTCCTCAGGGCTTCCCACAGCATCCGGGCACCCTCCCACTGCCAGCCCAGCGAGACAAGTCTCCCTGTGCACAAGAGCTTTGCTCGTGTAAAGGAGTGCAGCCCCCGGGAAGAGCAGCAGAACCCACCCCGCCCCCCTGGAACCTAACCAGGTCTGGGCGAAATGCTCACAGGACCTGCGCCTTGGGGGAAGAGGGACACACTGCAGCCCAGGCAGGTTGTGGCAGCGGGGGCACACAGTACCTTCATCAAGCTGAGGCGCATCGAATTTTGGTTGTTGATGTCCTCATAGTAATTTTTCATGTCATCGAAGGCCTTCTCGTGGTTCCTGAGCAGCTCATTGATATAGTTGTTCTTGCTCTCCTCCAGTGAGGAAGACTTTTGAAAATCTCTTACTCTAGTGGCCTGAGAGGGTCAGCTAGAGATTTGGACCAAGATAGCAGTCCCTCCTGAAAGGGCCGGACGACCTCGAAATGATCCTTAGCAAGTAAGTCATTTTCCATGGATATATGCCTAACAGAAGAGAAACAAAAGAAACCAGCTGTGTTTTAAGATAGTACATATGTTATTTTAACTTTTTTATTCTGAGTTGATCGTACTGTTCCCATGAGAGAAAAGTTATTAATAGTATACGATAAGCTTAAGCTAGAACTTCCTTAACCGTGTGTATAAATACCATCACATTGAATAAAGGTTGCTATTTGCCACGAGAGCGGTAGCCCACCTGTTTGTAAGGTGATCAAGTGAGCTGGTCTCAAGTCACTCCAGCTCACGAATCTCCATGTTCTTGCGTTAAGTCAAGCTCATCCTGCAGGGCCAGCATCTTCTCGGAATACTTGGCCTCGATCTCTGTGGGACAGCACAGAGGGCTGAGAGAGGACCTCCTGGAGTCTCTGTGTAAGGCACCCCAGTGCCAGTCCTACACGTGCCACCGTGTAGGACAGAATGCTCGTTAACTTTCCCTCAACTGGCACCAGTGTATAGAGCAGTTACACTGAGGACCAGGGAGAGCAAAGCCCGGAAGAAGCATCTTTGAAAGAGGGCATGGAAGTTTCTCCAGGTCAGCCTGTGAAAACATGAAAAGGAGGCTGGCAGTGGAAAAGAGCTCAAGGAGCCTTCCCTGGCACAGGGACAAAGGGAACTCACGCAGGAGCTACACACACGTCCTGACCCAGGCCTTGCCTGCTCCAGTGGGAGCCCAGCATTCCCCATGGCACCTGCAGCCGACAGGGAACGCAGGTGCTGGAGTGCAGCTTCCCTCCATGGCTGGCACCTCCTCAGCACCTGCACTGCTTCCTCCTCCCCTCGGGGCCCAGGATGCCCCCGGCAGCAGAACGGGCTGACTGTGGCACTGCTTTAGCCCTGAGAGAGGGCTCCACAGCAGACAGGGGTCTCCTCCTCCTCCCCTCTACTGTCCTTCCCTCCCCTTCCCTCCCCTCCTGTCCTGTGGCCAGGGGTGGTGGCCCATGACAATCTCTCCCCACAGCTCTGCCCCCCAAGCACTGCTGCTGCCAGCCCCTCACAGGCCAGGAAGGACCGCCGGGGCCTGCGAGATTGCTTGGCAAAGTACAAGGCCAGGCTGGTCTGCTGAGCATGGGAGAGGCCAAAGCTCTCAGCAGCTTTGTTGGAAGCAGCAGTTATTGCACAGCGCTGCATTAGAGCTTCGAAAAGCCCTTGGCTAAATGCAGACTGTCTGCTAAACCCCTGTGCCCAGCTCTCTGCAGAGGGAAAGGGGTTGCAGAGGGAAATGGGATGCCCAGAGCCACCCGCAGCTCTCACCTTGCTGAACCTCTGCACCAGCACTTCGTGTTCCCACTGGAGATCCTTCATTTCCTTCTGGGCGATTTGCAGGTGGGCTTTTGCATTCTGCAAGCAGGAAAGGACGGTTAAAGAGCACGGGTCTCTCTAGGACATGTGGGGGACGCATTCTGGCAAGGGTGGAGAGTGACCAGCAGAGAGAGATGGGTGAGATAAAAAGCGGTCAGCACCCACACCAACTGCCTTCCCCCTCTGCAGGGGGGGCTGCTCTTGCTTCTTGCTGCCAGAGTGCTGGGAGTCCCCTCTGAGATCTTAGCAACACCCCAGCTAAGCTGAGAACGACTCAAAGGACTTGGCTTAGCGATCTGGCCAAGGTGAGTGGCAGGGGTCGCTCCCCCCAGGGGACAGCCAGGGTGATTCCGGAATGACCAGGGCTGGCCACTAATCTTCAGGGCCTCCTTGTCCTGTGCGTAGTAGGCCAACTTCTTCTGCAGCTGACACAACTGCTGCTGGGCCTCATCCAGTGTCTTCCTCAACTCCTTCCTATCCAGCAGTACCCCTGTCCTCTCCCTTTTCGAAGAGTTAACGCTCTTCTTTATGTCCTCAATCTTCTCCCGTTTTCGGGAACATGAGTCCCAGCTCCTGGGGGCTGCCCAGCTCCTCAGGGCTTCCCACAGCATCCGGGCACCCTCCCACTGCCAGCCCAGCGAGACAAGTCTCCCTGTGCACAAGAGCTTTGCTCGTGTAAAGGAGTGCAGCCCCCGGGAAGAGCAGCAGAACCCACCCCGCCCCCCTGGAACCTAACCAGGTCTGGGCGAAATGCTCAGAGGACCTGCGCCTTGGGGGAAGAGGGACACACTGCAGCCCAGGCAGGTTGTGGCAGCGGGGACACACAGTACCTTCATCAAGCTGAGGCGCATCGAATTTTGGTTGTTGATGTCCTCATAGTAATTTTTCATGTCATCAAAGGCCTTCTCGTGGTTCCTGAGCAGCTCATTGATATAGTTGTTCTTGCTCTCCTCCAGTGAGGAAGACTTTTGAAAATCTCTTACTCTAGTGGCCTGAGAGGGTCAGCTAGAGATTTGGACCAAGATAGCAGTCCCTCCTGAAAGGGCCGGACGACCTCGAAATGATCCTTAGCAAGTAAGTCATTTTCCATGGATATATGCCTAACAGAAGAGAAACAAAAGAAACCATCTGTGTTTTAAGATAGTACATATGTTATTTTAACTTTTTTATTCTGAGTTGATCGTACTGTTCCCATGAGAGAAAAGTTATTAATAGTATACGATAAGCTTAAGCTAGAACTTCCTTAACCGTGTGTATAAATACCATCACATTGAATAAAGGTTGCTATTTGCCACGAGAGCGGTAGCCCACCTGTTTGTAAGGTGATCAAGTGAGCTGGTCTCAAGTCACTCCAGCTCACGAATCTCCATGTTCTTGCGTTAAGTCAAGCTCATCCTGCAGGGCCAGCATCTTCTCGGAATACTTGGCCTCGATCTCTGTGGGACAGCACAGAGGGCTGAGAGAGGACCTCCTGGAGTCTCTGTGTAAGGCACCCCAGTGCCAGTCCTACACGTGCCACCGTGTAGGACAGAATGCTCGTTAACTTTCCCTCAACTGGCACCAGTGTATAGAGCAGTTACACTGAGGACCAGGGAGAGCAAAGCCCGGAAGAAGCATCTTTGAAAGAGGGCATGGAAGTTTCTCCAGGTCAGCCTGTGAAAACATGAAAAGGAGGCTGGCAGTGGAAAAGAGCTCAAGGAGCCTTCCCTGGCACAGGGACAAAGGGAACTCACGCAGGAGCTACACACACGTCCTGACCCAGGCCTTGCCTGCTCCAGTGGGAGCCCAGCATTCCCCATGGCACCTGCAGCCGACAGGGAACGCAGGTGCTGGAGTGCAGCTTCCCTCCATGGCTGGCACCTCCTCAGCACCTGCACTGCTTCCTCCTCCCCTCGGGGCCCAGGATGCCCCCGGCAGCAGAACGGGCTGACTGTGGCACTGCTTTAGCCCTGAGAGAGGGCTCCACAGCAGACAGAGGTCTCCTCCTCCTCCCCTCTACTGTCCTTCCCTCCCCTTCCCTCCCCTCCTGTCCTGTGGCCAGGGGTGGTGGCCCATGACAATCTCTCCCCACAGCTCTGCCCCCCAAGCACTGCTGCTGCCAGCCCCTCGCAGGCCAGGAAGGACCGCCGGGGCCTGCGAGATTGCTTGGCAAAGTACAAGGCCAGGCTGGTCTGCTGAGCATGGGAGAGGCCAAAGCTCTCAGCAGCTTTGTTGGAAGCAGCAGTTATTGCACAGCGCTGCATTAGAGCTTCGAAAAGCCCTTGGCTAAATGCAGACTGTCTGCTAAACCCCTGTGCCCAGCTCTCTGCAGAGGGAAAGGGGTTGCAGAGGGAAATGGGATGCCCAGAGCCACCCGCAGCTCTCACCTTGCTGAACCTCTGCACCAGCACTTCGTGTTCCCACTGGAGATCCTTCATTTCCTTCTGGGCGATTTGCAGGTGGGCTTTTGCATTCTGCAAGCAGGAAAGGACGGTTAAAGAGCACGGGTCTCTCTAGGACATGTGGGGGACGCATTCTGGCAAGGGTGGAGAGTGACCAGCAGAGAGAGATGGGTGAGATAAAAAGCGGTCAGCACCCACACCAACTGCCTTCCCCCTCTGCAGGGGGGGCTGCTCTTGCTTCTTGCTGCCAGAGTGCTGGGAGTCCCCTCTGAGATCTTAGCAACACCCCAGCTAAGCTGAGAACGACTCAAAGGACTTGGCTTAGCGATCTGGCCAAGGTGAGTGGCAGGGGTCGCTCCCCCCAGGGGACAGCCACGGTGATTCCGGAATGACCAGGGCTGGCCACTAATCTTCAGGGCCTCCTTGTCCTGTGCGTAGTAGGCCAACTTCTTCTGCAGCTGACACAACTGCTGCTGGGCCTCATCCAGTGTCTTCCTCAACTCCTTCCTATCCAGCAGTACCCCTGTCCTCTCCCTTTTCGAAGAGTTAACGCTCTTCTTTATGTCCTCAATCTTCTCCCGTTTTCGGGAACATGAGTCCCAGCTCCTGGGGGCTGCCCAGCTCCTCAGGGCTTCCCACAGCATCCGGGCACCCTCCCACTGCCAGCCCAGCGAGACAAGTCTCCCTGTGCACAAGAGCTTTGCTCGTGTAAAGGAGTGCAGCCCCCGGGAAGAGCAGCAGAACCCACCCCGCCCCCCTGGAACCTAACCAGGTCTGGGCGAAATGCTCAGAGGACCTGCGCCTTGGGGGAAGAGGGACACTCTGCAGCCCAGGCAGGTTGTGGCAGCGGGGGCACACAGTACCTTCATCAAGCTGAGGCGCATCGAATTTTGGTTGTTGATGTCCTCATAGTAATTTTTCATGTCATCAAAGGCCTTCTCGTGGTTCCTGAGCAGCTCATTGATATAGTTGTTCTTGCTCTCCTCCAGTGAGGAAGACTTTTGAAAATCTCTTACTCTAGTGGCCTGAGAGGGTCAGCTAGAGATTTGGACCAAGATAGCAGTCCCTCCTGAAAGGGCCGGACGACCTCGAAATGATCCTTAGCAAGTAAGTCATTTTCCATGGATATATGCCTAACAGAAGAGAAACAAAAGAAACCAGCTGTGTTTTAAGATAGTACATATGTTATTTTAACTTTTTTATTCTGAGTTGATCGTACTGTTCCCATGAGAGAAAAGTTATTAATAGTATACGATAAGCTTAAGCTAGAACTTCCTTAACCGTGTGTATAAATACCATCACATTGAATAAAGGTTGCTATTTGCCACGAGAGCGGTAGCCCACCTGTTTGTAAGGTGATCAAGTGAGCTGGTCTCAAGTCACTCCAGCTCACGAATCTCCATGTTCTTGCGTTAAGTCAAGCTCATCCTGCAGGGCCAGCATCTTCTCGGAATACTTGGCCTCGATCTCTGTGGGACAGCACAGAGGGCTGAGAGAGGACCTCCTGGAGTCTCTGTGTAAGGCACCCCAGTGCCAGTCCTACACGTGCCACCGTGTAGGACAGAATGCTCGTTAACTTTCCCTCAACTGGCACCAGTGTATAGAGCAGTTACACTGAGGACCAGGGAGAGCAAAGCCCGGAAGAAGCATCCTTGAAAGAGGGCATGGAAGTTTCTCCAGGTCAGCCTGTGAAAACATGAAAAGGAGGCTGGCAGTGGAAAAGAGCTCAAGGAGCCTTCCCTGGCACAGGGACAAAGGGAACTCACGCAGGAGCTACACACACGTCCTGACCCAGGCCTTGCCTGCTCCAGTGGGAGCCCAGCATTCCCCATGGCACCTGCAGCCGACAGGGAACGCAGGTGCTGGAGTGCAGCTTCCCTCCATGGCTGGCACCTCCTCAGCACCTGCACTGCTTCCTCCTCCCCTCGGGGCCCAGGATGCCCCCGGCAGCAGAACGGGCTGACTGTGGCACTGCTTTAGCCCTGAGAGAGGGCTCCACAGCAGACAGGGGTCTCCTCCTCCTCCCCTCTACTGTCCTTCCCTCCCCTTCCCTCCCCTCCTGTCCTGTGGCCAGGGGTGGTGGCCCATGACAATCTCTCCCCACAGCTCTGCCCCCCAAGCACTGCTGCTGCCAGCCCCTCGCAGGCCAGGAAGGACCGCCGGGGCCTGCGAGATTGCTTGGCAAAGTACAAGGCCAGGCTGGTCTGCTGAGCATGGGAGAGGCCAAAGCTCTCAGCAGCTTTGTTGGAAGCAGCAGTTATTGCACAGCGCTGCATTAGAGCTTCGAAAAGCCCTTGGCTAAATGCAGACTGTCTGCTAAACCCCTGTGCCCAGCTCTCTGCAGAGGGAAAGGGGTTGCAGAGGGAAATGGGATGCCCAGAGCCACCCGCAGCTCTCACCTTGCTGAACCTCTGCACCAGCACTTCGTGTTCCCACTGGAGATCCTTCATTTCCTTCTGGGCGATTTGCAGGTGGGCTTTTGCATTCTGCAAGCAGGAAAGGACGGTTAAAGAGCACGGGTCTCTCTAGGACATGTGGGGGACGCATTCTGGCAAGGGTGGAGAGTGACCAGCAGAGAGAGATGGGTGAGATAAAAAGCGGTCAGCACCCACACCAACTGCCTTCCCCCTCTGCAGGGGGGGCTGCTCTTGCTTCTTGCTGCCAGAGTGCTGGGAGTCCCCTCTGAGATCTTAGCAACACCCCAGCTAAGCTGAGAACGACTCAAAGGACTTGGCTTAGCGATCTGGCCAAGGTGAGTGGCAGGGGTCGCTCCCCCCAGGGGACAGCCAGGGTGATTCCGGAATGACCAGGGCTGGCCACTAACCTTCAGGGCCTCCTTGTCCTGTGCGTAGTAGGCCAACTTCTTCTGCAGCTGACACAACTGCTGCTGGGCCTCATCCAGTGTCTTCCTCAACTCCTTCCTATCCAGCAGTACCCCTGTCCTCTCCCTTTTCGAAGAGTTAACGCTCTTCTTTATGTCCTCAATCTTCTCCCGTTTTCGGGAACATGAGTCCCAGCTCCTGGGGGCTGCCCAGCTCCTCAGGGCTTCCCACAGCATCCGGGCACCCTCCCACTGCCAGCCCAGCGAGACAAGTCTCCCTGTGCACAAGAGCTTTGCTCGTGTAAAGGAGTGCAGCCCCCGGGAAGAGCAGCAGAACCCACCCCGCCCCCCTGGAACCTAACCAGGTCTGGGCGAAATGCTCACAGGACCTGCGCCTTGGGGGAAGAGGGACACACTGCAGCCCAGGCAGGTTGTGGCAGCGGGGGCACACAGTACCTTCATCAAGCTGAGGCGCATCGAATTTTGGTTGTTGATGTCCTCATAGTAATTTTTCATGTCATCAAAGGCCTTCTCATGGTTCCTGAGCAGCTCATTGATATAGTTGTTCTTGCTCTCCTCCAGTGAGGAAGACTTTTGAAAATCTCTTACTCTAGTGGCCTGAGAGGGTCAGCTAGAGATTTGGACCAAGATAGCAGTCCCTCCTGAAAGGGCCGGACGACCTCGAAATGATCCTTAGCAAGTAAGTCATTTTCCATGGATATATGCCTAACAGAAGAGAAACAAAAGAAACCATCTGTGTTTTAAGATAGTACATATGTTATTTTAACTTTTTTATTCTGAGTTGATCGTACTGTTCCCATGAGAGAAAAGTTATTAATAGTATACGATAAGCTTAAGCTAGAACTTCCTTAACCGTGTGTATAAATACCATCACATTGAATAAAGGTTGCTATTTGCCACGAGAGCGGTAGCCCACCTGTTTGTAAGGTGATCAAGTGAGCTGGTCTCAAGTCACTCCAGCTCACGAATCTCCATGTTCTTGCGTTAAGTCAAGCTCATCCTGCAGGGCCAGCATCTTCTCGGAATACTTGGCCTCGATCTCTGTGGGACAGCACAGAGGGCTGAGAGAGGACCTCCTGGAGTCTCTGTGTAAGGCACCCCAGTGCCAGTCCTACACGTGCCACCGTGTAGGACAGAATGCTCGTTAACTTTCCCTCAACTGGCACCAGTGTATAGAGCAGTTACACTGAGGACCAGGGAGAGCAAAGCCCGGAAGAAGCATCCTTGAAAGAGGGCATGGAAGTTTCTCCAGGTCAGCCTGTGAAAACATGAAAAGGAGGCTGGCAGTGGAAAAGAGCTCAAGGAGCCTTCCCTGGCACAGGGACAAAGGGAACTCACGCAGGAGCTACACACACGTCCTGACCCAGGCCTTGCCTGCTCCAGTGGGAGCCCAGCATTCCCCATGGCACCTGCAGCCGACAGGGAACGCAGGTGCTGGAGTGCAGCTTCCCTCCATGGCTGGCACCTCCTCAGCACCTGCACTGCTTCCTCCTCCCCTCGGGGCCCAGGATGCCCCCGGCAGCAGAACGGGCTGACTGTGGCACTGCTTTAGCCCTGAGAGAGGGCTCCACAGCAGACAGGGGTCTCCTCCTCCTCCCCTCTACTGTCCTTCCCTCCCCTTCCCTCCCCTCCTGTCCTGTGGCCAGGGGTGGTGGCCCATGACAATCTCTCCCCACAGCTCTGCCCCCCAAGCACTGCTGCTGCCAGCCCCTCGCAGGCCAGGAAGGACCGCCGGGGCCTGCGAGATTGCTTGGCAAAGTACAAGGCCAGGCTGGTCTGCTGAGCATGGGAGAGGCCAAAGCTCTCAGCAGCTTTGTTGGAAGCAGCAGTTATTGCACAGCGCTGCATTAGAGCTTCGACAAGCCCTTGGCTAAATGCAGACTATCTGCTAAACCCCTGTGCCCAGCTCTCTGCAGAGGGAAAGGGGTTGCAGAGGGAAATGGGATGCCCAGAGCCACCCGCAGCTCTCACCTTGCTGAACCTCTGCACCAGCACTTCGTGTTCCCACTGGAGATCCTTCATTTCCTTCTGGGCGATTTGCAGGTGGGCTTTTGCATTCTGCAAGCAGGAAAGGACGGTTAAAGAGCACGGGTCTCTCTAGGACATGTGGGGGACGCATTCTGGCAAGGGTGGAGAGTGACCAGCAGAGAGAGATGGGTGAGATAAAAAGCGGTCAGCACCCACACCAACTGCCTTCCCCCTCTGCAGGGAGGGCTGCTCTTGCTTCTTGCTGCCAGAGTGCTGGGAGTCCCCTCTGAGATCTTAGCAACACCCCAGCTAAGCTGAGAACGACTCAAAGGACTTGGCTTAGCGATCTGGCCAAGGTGAGTGGCAGGGGTCGCTCCCCCCAGGGGACAGCCAGGGTGATTCAGGAATGACCAGGGCTGGCCACTCACCTTTAGGGCCTTCTTGTCTTGTTCATAGTGGGCCAACTTCTTCTGCAGCTGAGACAACTGCTGCTGGGCGTCATCCAGTGTCTTCCTCAGCTCCTTCCTATCGAGCAGCACCCCTGGAGTTCTCTCTCTTCTTTATGCCCTCCATCTGCTCCTGTTTTGGGGAACACGAGTCCCAGCTCCTGGGGGCTGCCCAGCTCCTCAGGGCTTCCCACAGCATCCGGGCACCCTCCCACTGCCAGCCCAGCGAGACACGTCTCCCTGTGCACAAGAGCTTTGCTCGTGTAAAGGAGTGCAGCCCCCGGGAGAGCAGCAGAACCCACCCCGCCCCCTGGAACCTAACCAAGTCTGGGCGAAATGCTCAGAGGACCTGCGCCTTGGGGGAAGAGGGACACTCTGCAGCCCAGGCAGGCTGTGGCAGCGGGGGCACACAGTACCTTCATCAAGCTGAGGCGCATCGCATTTTGGTTGTTGATGTCCTCATAGTAATTTTTCATGTCATCGAAGGCCTTCTCGTGGTTCCTGAGCAGCTCATTGATATAGTTGTTCTTGCTCTCCTCCAGCTCTCTAATCTCCATGTTCTTGTGCACGTCACGCTCATCCTGCAGGGCCAGCATCTTCTCGGAATACTTGGCCTCGATCTCTGTGGGAGAGCACAGAGGGCTGAGTGAGGACCTCCTGGAGTCTCTGTGTAAGGCACCCCAGTGCCAGTCCTGCACGTGCCACCGTGGCATTTCTGGAGGACAGGATGCTCGTTAGCAACTTCCCCTCAACTGGCACCAGTGTACAGAGCAGTTACACTGAGGACCAGGGAGAGCAGAGCCCGGAAGAAGCATCCTTGGAAGAGGCCATGGAAGTTCTCCAGGTCAGCCCGTGAGAACGTGAAAGGGAGGCTGGCAGTGGAGGAGAGCTCGAGGAGCCTTCCCTGGCACAGGGACAAAGGGAACTCACGCAGGAGCTACACACACGTCCTGACCTTTCACTCGGCTCTCAAAGTCGCGCTGCATCTGGGTGATCTCCTCCTCTTGTTTCTGTTAGGGAGAAGTTACACGTTAGAGACAGACTCCCAAATCCTCTGTCAGCCGCATCCCAAGGGATTCCCTGCTGCTCCCTGGCAAAGGCTCCCGCCAGGGCACCAATCCCACGTTATCTGTGCAAGCAGCAGCTCATAGGTTCTGCAGCTGCTCTCACAGCTCCCTGCTGCAGGAACTGCCCCGGGAATGCCTTCTCCCTCTTCCCGTGTTGACTTTCTAGGGCCCCGATTCTTCCATCGCCCCCCCAGAGAGAGCCAGGGAGGCAGGCTCCTGCTCACATGCCAGGGCTGGGAGAGCTCAGCCCGTGGCCCCACCATCTGCCCCTGCAGCAGGAGCACCTTGCACGCCGCTCCAGCCCAGCCCGGCACGTACCATGCGCATGTTTTTCACCAGCGTCTCATAGGCCAGCTCCTGCTCCCTCAGCTTCATTTTCAAAGAGACCACCTCTTTCCACAGCTTCATCTCCCGGGTCCAGTGGCCCTCCTGAGCCCGCTTCATGGACACGGTGCCCTCTACCTTCAGCTCAGTGAGGTGTTCCAGGTGTTCATTCAACAGGTGCTTTGTCTTCTGCTTGTAAGCCTAAAGACAGGCCAGAGACAGGATGAGGGGCTTCAGCAGGAGACACCTGGAGGTTGGCCAAGATGCTACTGGCTTGCTCCCTGGCCAGCTTCTGCTCCTCCACGCCCTTCCCTCAGCTCCTCAGAGCTGCCCAAGGCTCACCTGGAGCTTGGGGACCTCACAGCACCTCCCCTCCTCCCTCCCCCCACCTTGATCTCCTCTTGATGCCGCTTCTCCGCCTCCTCCATCTTCCGATTCTTCCACCGCAGCTCTGCTGCCGCCTTCTCCAGCTCCCTGCGGCTGATGTCCCAGAAGCTGTGAGTGTTGTCGCACTCCAGCTGGAAGTAGTTTTGCTTTTCACGCTCCAGCTCCAGTTCCTGCTGGAGACGCTCGACGTGCTTCTCCAGCTGCAAAGTCAAGAGAAAGAGCCATGTCAGGGGAGGAGGTGGCCTCAGACAGACGCCTCTGCAAGACACCCTTGGCAAACCGTGTTGCAAACCTAGCAGGACCCAGGGGCTTTTACTGCGACAGAAGAACGCAAAAGAAAGGGGGAGAAGCCCTGACACACGCACGTTTGGTGGGGATTGCCCAGCACCTGACAGGACCCATCAGCCTCTGGAAAAAGAGTAACAAAACCTTATCCTACGCTAAGCAGCCTGGGCTCAGATATTCTCTCTCACGGGTGCCTGGTAACGGCATTCTCAAGTGCTGAAATACTGCTGAATCACAGACCCATAGAATCATTTCTGTCAGGGAAAACCTTTTGAGACTTTTGAGTCCAACCATAGACCTCACGCTGCCAACTCCACCACTAAAACCACATCCCTGAACACCGTGCCTAGCCGTTTTTTAACACCTCCCGGGATGGTGACTCCACCACTTCCCTGGGCAGCCTGTTCCCGAAATTCTTCCTCACCTCCAATGCAAGCCCCCCCCCCCGGCGCAGCTTGAGGCTGTTTCCTCTCGTCCTATCACTTGGTAGCTGGGAGAAGAGACCAACAGCCACCTCGCTACAACCTCGTTTTAGGTAGTTTCAGAGAGTGAAAAAGGCTCCCCTCAGGCTCCTCTTCTCTCGGCTAAACAGCCCCAGGTCCCTCAGCCGCTCCCAGAAGCCCTGTGCTCCGGCCCCTTCACCGGCTCCGTTACCCTTCTGGGACTTGGAGCAAGGGAAGCGCAGCGGCTGCACCTTCCCCCTCTGCCTGCCCTCCCCGAAACTACAGGAGCCTCCTGCCCCAGCAGCAACGCAACTGAAAGCGCGGCGGGCTGCGAATTACAGCTCCAGGCTGAGCCATCACCTGGCTGGGCAGGGTGCTGCCCTTGTGGAGTCGGGGAGAAGACAGAAAGGGCACAGGGCTGGAGAAGAAAGCGCCCCGGGTGAGGGGAACAGAGAGTGGGATAAGGGGGCTGCTCCATCCAGAAAGAAGGGGACCACCCGCGCTCCCCGTCCCAGGCAGGCGTCGGACAGTGAATGAACCCCAAGCTGCTTGTCTCCATCCCCCGCCGCCGTTGTCGTCCCTGGAGCCGGGTGCTGCACAGGAGTCCCGAGCGCTGTTCTTGCCAGCAGCAACGTCCCCTGGCCCAGGGCTGGGCTGGCAGACGGGGGGGTCTCTCACCTGCTCCTTGATCATCTCCTTTTGAAACAAGTCATCCACGACTGCTGGGAGGTGTGCTCTTGTTTGCTTTGTTGACAGTTTTCTTTTTGGGCGCCTAAGGAAAGAAAGGAAAAGGCATGAGGTGCCCTGCGGCTCGGGGGCTGGGAGGAAGCTGCGCCGCACCAGCCCCGGCCGTGAAGCGAACCTGCTGTCACGGCGGGTACGGGAGAAGGGTAACAAGGAACCCTGTCTCGTGGAGGCAGGGTCCCCAGCAGCCTGGATGCCTGCGAGACTCTCCAGAATAGCCACAACTCCTGGCCAGCCACTGCCGGCTCAGCTCTGCAGTTAAGCCTCCAGGCAGGCACACGACACCCATAGCCCAGGTGATGCCTCAGGAGTGGCACGGCACCGTTGTGATAGCCCCCCCCTCCCCCCTACCGTGGGGTCTGGACCAGGATGGGTCCCAGCAGCCCGCCCTGCCCGTACCCTCCGGCTCCAGGGAACCTTCAGCAGCAGCCCCAGAGCCCCTCCACACACCCCAGACGTCTGTCCTCCCCTCCCCGCCTATCAGCCCCTACCTCGGTCTCACCATTGCAGCTGCCACGAGTGGTGCGGTCTCCGGGCAAGGAAGGGATGAATCCTACCAGACGCACGCGGTGATAGCACACGATGCCTGAACCGTAGGTCTGAACGTAGCACAACGTCGTTGCCCGACCAACCGAAGAATACTCTTGCTGCAGCATACTATAGCGACCGAGCCAAAAAAAAAAAACCACAGCTGTAACGAAGAGTCCGTCTCGTTTATTAGCTGCTTCAACACATATTTATAGTGTGTGCTTCTTCCATATATGCAAGCATTCGTGACTTGGCAGATTGTGATTGGTTACATATGTCAATCCTTGTGCCTAACTTAAGCAGTTAATTGGTCATTTTATCATCCCTTATTTGCATGCCTTAAATCACATTAGCAACTTTGTATCCTTTTTGTACTTTGCCCAACTTATTCTAGCCGGACTGTTTTGACTGGAGTTTAACCCTCTCTGCTTCTCTTCAGAACTGTCCTTGAAGCCTAAAACTCCTGATAGTCATTCAGGATTGCCAGTGCCCCAACATTTCCCCCTTTCTTTTCAAAAACATAATCAACAGCATGATTTACACACGATTGAATGCACCTTATCAAACAGGGAACTATAAGCAACAACAATAATACAACACACAAAATTGCTTAACTAAATCTCTCAGCCATCCCCCTATACCTAAAGATTTCAGCCAATTGTCAAGCCATCCATTGTTTACCGTTATGTCCGAGAGGTGTCTTTGTAAGTCCTTAATCTTTTTGTGGATGCTTTCACTCCGATCAGAAAGATTTATACAACACATCCCCTCAAAATCTTCACATCCATGGCCTTGTGTTAACAATAAGAAATCTATGGCTGCTCGATTCTGCAAAACAGCATGACGCAAACTATCTACATTGTGTAATAAGTCATCTAAAATTTGAGACGTAATGTTAAATTCTTGTACTGCAAAACATGCCAAATTTTTAACGTTTCTCCAATTTTCAGCTCCAATTGTGCCTGGTGCGAAAAATGTCATTGCAACTGCTGCTCCTATAGACGAGATCTGAACATGTGGATTGCAGTCAGGACCAATGCCATGCACTGATCGTCTGGATCTGTGCAAAGGCATGTTGTATTCATTTTTCATGAGGCTTCTATGCAAGCACTAATGGCTCTCAAGTCATGCAACAACCTCCATTTACTGGATTTCTTTTGAATGGTAAATATGGGAGTATTCCAAGGACTAACTGACTGGCGAATATGACCTAAATCCAATTGTTCTTTGACTAACAACTCAATTTGTTGCAGCTTCTCTATAGGTAGCGGCCACTGTTCAACCCATACTGGTTCCTCTGTTTTCCATCGCAGCTGAATAGTAGGGTGAGAGCTGCTTGAAGTGACCGCTATTAAAAATTTGTCTCCAGCCTGACTCCCCATTGCGACAAAACATCTCTGCCTATAAGCCAAAGGGAAGTATGCAGCACATACGGTTTGCTCCACGCTGAATGACCTTCAGGGTCACAAAAGAACAAAAATTCAGCACTAACCTGCATAGCGCTCTGTCCCCCTATGCCTGTAACTGTGACATGAGTTGTCAAGCCACCACTGTCTAGGCCAGGCCTGACTTTGGAATGACCGTCATGTCTGCTCCTGTGTCCAACATCATTTCAATATTTGATAACTGATAACCATCTGGCCCAGAAATGGTAACAGTACATTTTGGCCTTTCTTTACTTATAATTTGACAAAAAAGCTATCTGAGGGTTTCCAGTAGAACCAAATTCTCCTATTCCCCGATCTCTCATGGCAGTATTGGGAACATTGGCTTTGAAAGGAATAAGCTGAGCAATTTTACTCCCTGCTAAAACGGTAACTGGGGGTAAGAAACATTGCACCATAATCTTAATTATTCCATAGAAATCAGAATCAATACACCCTGGTAGGACAAAGATGCCCTGTCTAGAAGCAGAGGATCTCCCAATTAACAAAGCTGATAAACCATAACCTAATGGACCAGAGGCCGTAGATGGAACAACATGCACTCGTGTATCTGTTATAGTTACGGTTTCTGCCACGGCCAAATCGACTCCTGCACTGCCTCTTGTTTCTGCTCGTAATTCGTGGAGACAGCCATTGTATTGAGTGGGATCTGGGGATATTTGTATGCCGCGTCCCTCGGCATCTCTCATTTCCCTGATTTTGTTGCGACTGCGACAGCACTCCCTCTTTCGTGTACTTTGATCAGCAATCCACAACTTTATGACCGAATTTCCTACACCGAGCACAGACCCCATTAAGACCTCCTTCTTGTTTTACGAATTTTTGTCTACAATTTCTTTTCGTATGCCCTTCTTGACCGCACTGATAGCATTTCATAGGTTTAGAACCTCTTTTCGCATTCAAAGCTGCTGCAAGCGCATGTGCATGTATTGGAGCCTTTTGCTCTTCCTCCAACAAAGGAGCGCGAGCACAGGCTTCAATCATTTTTGTTAAACTAGCTCCTGGTGGCAATGTGGCTATGATTTGTCTACAAATGGTATTAGCATTTTGAATGGCTATGTCTTTAGTCAACAGGCTTTTCAATTCTTCATCTACATTAGGTGCCTGATCTATAGCTTCTCTTAAGCAGTCAACAAAGGCATAGAAAGTTTAATTTGGGGCTTGTGTTATTTTACTATATGGTGGAGCTGGAGTTCCGGATTGTGGCAATGCTAAAAATGCTGCCAATGCTGCATTCTTAGATTGCGCTAATATTCTGGGGTGCAAAGCAGCCTGAACGGCAGGGTCACGGTGAGTCCCTATGCCCATAAGTTCATTTAAGGAAGCAGTACGCAATGGGTCTCCTGCTGCAAGATTTAAATTTTCCAATTGTTCAGCTTCTAGCCGTTCTTGCCACTTTGCTACCCATAACATAAAAGTAGTGGGTGTCAAAATTAGCTCCATAATTGCCCTCATATCGGTAGGTGCCAATTGCGAATATTTAAACAGAGCCTGTATCTGATTTTTCACCAATTTGTTATTGTGACCATATTGCAATACCACCTTTTGAAGATTGCTAACCATTTTCCAATCTAAGGGTTCCCACTCTCTGTTTCCATTTCTAACAACTACTGGCATAAGCAAAGGTGAAAAAGCAAAATCTCCCTGTAAAGTACAATTTTCCAATATTCCTCTATATTGCTTTACAGGATCAAAATTTGGGTTTACCGGCAGAGTCCCACCCTTACCACCAACAGACTCTTTTGAAATCAAGCCCAGCTGATTTTCAATATTTTGCAACCCCTGAACAATTGATTCATGAGCCCATTTATAGGCTTCTTTAATAGCTGTGCACGATCCGCCTTTCTTCGGGCGCCCAGCTCTCTCAACCGCTGGCAGCAGGATCCTCGCCAACTCGCAGCTTCTATCTTCAGGCCTCGACAGGATCACGTCGGGGTCACCAGATGCTGTGGCATACCATGGCGAGCGAAGCAAGAACAACACATCGATATGATGAAGATTCCAGCTCGTTTATTAGCTGCTTCAGCAGATATGTATAGTGTGTGCTTCTTCCATACATGCAAGCATTCCTGACTTAGCAGACTGTGATTGGTTACATATGTCAATCCTTGTGCCTAACTTAAGCAGTTAATTGGTCATTTTATGATCCATTATTTGCATGTCTTAGAACACATTAGCAACTTTGTATCCTTTCCGTACTTTGCCCAACTTATTCTAGCCGGACTGTTTTGACTGGAGTTTAACCCTCTCTGCTCCTCTTCAGAACTGTCCTTGAGGCCTAAAACTCCTGATAGTCATTCAGAATTGCCAGTGCCCCAACACGCTCTAACTCTGGCTCAGCTGAGGAACACCAGAGTCAGCTGGTGGCCTCACAGCCCAATGCTGCCTCAGCTGAGAGACCCCTGGAAACTGAGCTCTGTGCCCCAAGACGCCTGTGACATCACAGAAGGCCTGGCACACAGCAACCGACTTGGTCCCACTGCTGCCCACAGCTAGGGATCCACTGCCCGATAAGCAATAAGCCAAGAACTCCATCACCGGGAGAGACTTTGTTTTATTCAGATCTGCGCAAATCCCAGGGCCTTGGAGGTTCCCCTCTAATCAAGCACACGCCATCAAAATTTCACACTGTAATTACCCGATTCCTCATTTACCAAAGTCTGCCCAGAAACACATCAGACATATTATTTTGCCGTCTGTCTCATTAATTGATACTCCTTATCTTTCCCCTGGTTTCCACAGATTTCATGCTGCTTTGGCAATTCTTCAGCCTTCAGTGGCAGGATGCTCCCTTCTTGTCGCTCTTCTAGTCTCTCTTAAAGGGTCGAGTAATTCCCAAATGGATGTCGCTACCTGCTTGATGCTGTCTCCTTGTTCTCAGTACGTGTCAGAAAAGAATTCTTCCTTTCACACAAAACCAACAAAAATACAACAAACGCAATCGCTAGGAAGCTAAATATAAACACTTCCCTGAATACAATCCAGAGAAATGAAGATTCTACATTAACATCAGCACAATTCATGAGGATTTCTTCAGTTTCAGAATCCTTGGCCCAGCTTCTGTTATTGATCACTCATCAAGAGGAGCCTTCTCGATCAGGGTATAATAAATCCAAGGGGCCACCCCTTTCAGTTTCACAGCAGGGTTGGTTGTTAACAAAACCTGATGTGGTCCTTTCCGCTTCTCGGCCAAGGAAGTATCTTTCCAAACATTGAGATGGACTTGCTCTCCAGGAGGAAATGAATGTATGGGCCGTTCCCTTGGGAGTGGCGCCTCTCTCACGCATTAAACATGAAAGGCTAAAACTTACCACGGTTTTGTTTCACACTTTCCTCTTCCTTCTGGTAGCTTGGAGTAACAAAATCTATTGGACGACATTTAGGTCTATGATCACAAGTATTTCAGTGAAAGACTTTGTGCTTTTTGACTTGTAGAACCTACCACGACCATGGGAGAGCTCACAATGTGTGTGGCTCTCCCATAGGCATTCATCAATCACAGCCATCATTTTCATGTTTTCTTCTTCCGTGATGCAAATGAACGTGGGTTCTTCGTCTTCCACTGCATCTAGCACTGTCTCACATATTAATCTCTGAATTAATAACCTAAGGGTACAGCTACAAGTGGGAAAAGTCCTTCCCCGGTATCACTGCGAGGAAACAACCCACTGTCGAGCTGCTAGCCGGGACTCCAAGACGAGGAACGGCGAGGTTCTCAGAACCCCCAGCAAATGATGCGTCAGGGCAGGGGCAGCACGCTCCTGGCTTCGTGCCTACAGGAACATTTTCTGGGTGTGGACATAGCCAGAGCAGACATAACCTAAAGTGCCGTCAAGGGTGCTACTCCCTGCATCCCTGTGTCACCTTTTCAGACTCCCAGAAGTTTATAGCTACAGAGCCTGCACTCTGAGGCGACAGCGCAGAATGGGCAGGAGCGATGGCTGGGGCAAGGTTGCTCACAGACAGCAGAGGGCCTGAGGGAAGGCCGTGCCTTTTAAAAGCCAGCCTTTCCAGACCCACTTTGGATGGGTGCTAAACAGCTGTTATCTCCGCTGGAGATGAGGGATGTGACTGCTGAGCACTTAGTTGAGAAAGTCAATTCCGGAGTTACTGAGTAGTAACTAGAATTCAAGATTTGATCATTTGCATAATGACAGCAACAGAGTCCAAGCACACACACAGAACAATTTTAATTTTCTCTCTGAAGTAGATTCGAGCGGCTAAAAGAGGGAATCTACTCATTCCAGTGGATACAGCGACCGCAGTAGGGATATTTAGGGTGCCCTAAACCGGTCTCCCTAGGGGGGACACAAGGTGATACAGGGGACTCTATATGGGTCTCCATAGGAGGGACGCAGGGCGCTATAGGGGCTCCCTATGGGGCTCCGTAGGGGGGACACGGGGCGATATAGGGGACTCTACAGGGCGATTTAAAGGAGGGAAATAGGGCGTGCTGGGGAATCTATAGGGGACTCGGGGGGGGGTGTGTCACAGAGCGCCATAGGGGCTCTACAGGGGGCTCGAAAAGGGAGACACAGAGCGCAACAGGGGATCTCTAAGGGCTCCACAGGGGGGACAAAGGGCTCTAAAGGGGCTCTATAGGGGGACTCCATAGGAGGAACACAGGGCGCGATAGGGACCCTATAGGGGTCTCCATAGGAGGTCACAGGTTGATATATGAGGAACTATAGGAGGCTACCTAGGGGCTGTCTATAGGTCGCTAAAGGGGCATTGTGGGGGGCCCTAAAGAGTACCCCCAGGGCGTGACAGGCGAGCCATAGGGGCTCTATAAGGAATTCTTAAGCAGGAATACAGGGTGCGAAAGAAGCCCTATAGGGGCTTCTAGACGGGGGGGGGGCACAGGGAGCTTCAGGACACCCTACAGGGGGCACTGAAGGAGACACACGTGATACATGGGGCACTATATCAGGCTATAATGTGGGGACACAGGTCTCTAAGCTGCCCTCTAGCCTGTGCTGCTGCCCTTGAGCCCGCAGTCAGTGCCTGCCCCAGGCTGCTCCGGGGCGCCTGCAGGGTTCACATCCGCCTGCACGGGACCCTGCGGGCAGGGAAGGGGACGGGCAGAGGGCGGCTCGTGGCTGGGTCCAGGCCAGCCATTGCGCACGCCCTGGGACACCGGGGGCGCGCAGCCCCTCAGGCAGGCAGGGGCCCGGCGGGCACCCACACCGCTGGGAATGCTCCGCTGCGGGCACGGTGCTGCCTCCGCAGCCCTGCCGCTGGCGGAGCTGAGCCCCGCAGCATGTCCCGGCCCTGGGGCACAGCGGGGTGCTGGCGATTCCAGCCGCTGCCTCTTCCCTCCCCCCAGGCCGTGTTCCCCGTCGCTGAGCCGGCCCAGAAGGCGCACATCCCGCTGCTGATCAGGCCCTGCCGCTACCCAAGGTACCGCGGCCGCGAGGGGAAAGGCACGGCCTCCCCGCAGGGATGCAGGGCACCGGGGAGAATGACACCACAGACACCGGGAAAGGATCCAAACAGAATGTTATTCTCAAAAAAACACCTTCGTGCGGGCAGCACAGGAGGCAGGGGGTCTGCTCCAGGGAGTGGGATGCTGGGAGCCCTCTGGGATGAGCTCTGCTCCTGCTCCTGCTGGCTGCTGGCTGTGGCACGTGTCCGTCCTGGCAGGAGCCGGTGGGTCGCTGGGGGGCTGCTGCGTATAGCGTAGGAGAGGGTCCCACAGGAAGGAGGGAAGGGGTCCTCCAAGCCCTGAAGAAGGCTCACTGGCCTCACTTTAATGGCACGAAGACCAAAGGGGGCAGAGCCAAGCTCTCTGCCTGGTGCGGTGGGACCCTCGGTGTAGTCCGGCACAAGGTGGGAACAGAAACAAGTCCCGCTGGGCCCTGCCCCACCTCGGGGCTCTCCAGGGGTTTGAATCCCAGGTTGTCCAGGGGGATCCCAAAGGCGGACAGCTTTCCCTTGAACGCCTGCAGCATGTCGTTGTGTGCCTGCAAGAGAAGCACCTTGTGGTCAGCTCAAAGCCCAGCTGCAGGCCAACCCCTCCATGCACGGGCGGTGACGGGAGACCCCAACGCGCCTTCCCTCGCAGGGCGGACAGGGGAAACTGCGGCCTGGGCCGGGTCTTGCCCGGCACAGGGCATGAAGCAGCTCAGCTGGCCTGATGCGGGTTCCCTTTCCTGCAGTCCGTGCGTGGCCTGGAGCAGAAGGTCCCCCTTCAGCGCCCCTCAAACTGCAGCCACCACCCACGAGCCCCCAGCCCCAGCCTGGTGAGACGGCAGCCCCAGCCCCTTTCCTCACCTTGCAGACTCGGGCCAGCTGAAACTGCAGCTCCTTGATGGTGGTGTCCTTGGAACTGAGCACATCCTGCAAAGGAAGATGCGCGTCAGGGGGTGCTGCCCAACCCCAAGGGCACAGTGGCCGTGCCGTAGGATTAGCGGTGGGGCAGAGCGCACACAGGATCTTGAGCCCTGCAGCTGAGTTTGCTCTGGGGCCTGTCTCAAGCAGAGCGGCTCACAGCACGGCCCAGCAGGTGGCCAGCACCCTGCCCTCTTCGAGCCAGCACTGCCAGGGACAGCCAGCCCCTGGGAACCCCCCTACGCTGCTCGGCCTGGGGCCATGCTCCTCGAAACAGGCCCCGCACGAGGGACACACGAGGGCCAGACTCGGACACCCACGTGCTTCGCTCTCGAGGGAGAGTCAGTGCCATGCGGCACCACGCGTGGCGCTGGAAGTGCTGGGAATGAGTGGCATGGAAGCTACAGCCATGTGAGATGGGGACTCCAAGGTCTGCGTTCGACCCAGAGCAGCCTCTACCCCCCAAGGGCAGTGTTCCCAAGGCCCCACGGTACCTCCAGTTTCCGCGAGACCACGGAGAGTGTGCCTTCATCAAGGTTGGAGGCTGCCAGCACCTTGCTGAGCTCCGCTTCCTTTCTCTCCAGGATACTGTGGAGAGCTTTAAGCTTGCGCTCCAGGAGCAGGTTCTTGAAGCCCGTCTTCTGCTGCACCTCGTTGATGGCTTTGGTGAACTTGTCATAGAGTTCATCCCGCTCTGCCTGCACCTGCTCCCAAAGACAGCAATGGCTTCACATCACCCTCAGGAACCCCTGGGCCGGCAGCCACACAGGGATGGCAGCAAAACAGGTCTGACAGCTTGGCCTTGCCTGCTCCAGTGGGAGCCCAGCATTCCCCATGGCACCTGCAGCCGACAGGGAACGCAGGTGCTGGAGTGCAGCTTCCCTCCATGGCTGGCACCTCCTCAGCACCTGCACTGCTTCCTCCTCCCCTCGGGGCCCAGGATGCCCCCGGCAGCAGAACGGGCTGACTGTGGCACTGCTTTAGCCCTGAGAGAGGGCTCCACAGCAGACAGGGGTCTCCTCCTCCTCCCCTCTACTGTCCTTCCCTCCCCTTCCCTCCCCTCCTGTCCTGTGGCCAGGGGTGGTGGCCCATGACAATCTCTCCCCACAGCTCTGCCCCCCAAGCACTGCTGCTGCCAGCCCCTCGCAGGCCAGGAAGGACCGCCGGGGCCTGCGAGATTGCTTGGCAAAGTACAAGGCCAGGCTGGTCTGCTGAGCATGGGAGAGGCCAAAGCTCTCAGCAGCTTTGTTGGAAGCAGCAGTTATTGCACAGCGCTGCATTAGAGCTTCGACAAGCCCTTGGCTAAATGCAGACTGTCTGCTAAACCCCTGTGCCCAGCTCTCTGCAGAGGGAACGGGGTTGCAGAGGGAAATGGGATGCCCAGAGCCACCCGCAGCTCTCACCTTGCTGAACCTCTGCACCAGCACTTCGTGTTCCCACTGGAGATCCTTCATTTCCTTCTGGGCGATTTGCAGGTGGGCTTTTGCATTCTGCAAGCAGGAAAGGACGGTTAAAGAGCACGGGTCTCTCTAGGACATGTGGGGGACGCATTCTGGCAAGGGTGGAGAGTGACCAGCAGAGAGAGATGGGTGAGATAAAAAGCGGTCAGCACCCACACCAACTGCCTTCCCCCTCTGCAGGGGGGGCTGCTCTTGCTTCTTGCTGCCAGAGTGCTGGGAGTCCCCTCTGAGATCTTAGCAACACCCCAGCTAAGCTGAGAACGACTCAAAGGACTTGGCTTAGCGATCTGGCCAAGGTGAGTGGCAGGGGTCGCTCCCCCCAGGGGACAGCCAGGGTGATTCAGGAATGACCAGGGCTGGCCACTCACCTTTAGGGCCTTCTTGTCTTGTTCATAGTGGGCCAACTTCTTCTGCAGCTGAGACAACTGCTGCTGGGCGTCATCCAGTGTCTTCCTCAGCTCCTTCCTATCGAGCAGCACCCCTGCCCTCTCTCTTTTCCAAGAGTTCTCTCTCTTCTTTATGCCCTCCATCTGCTCCTGTTTTGGGGAACACGAGTCCCAGCTCCTGGGGGCTGCCCAGCTCCTCAGGGCTTCCCACAGCATCCGGGCACCCTCCCACTGCCAGCCCAGCGAGACACGTCTCCCTGTGCACAAGAGCTTTGCTCGTGTAAAGGAGTGCAGCCCCCGGGAGAGCAGCAGAACCCACCCCGCCCCCTGGAACCTAACCAGGTCTGGGCGAAATGCTCAGAGGACCTGCGCCTTGGGGGAAGAGGGACACTCTGCAGCCCAGGCAGGCTGTGGCAGCGGGGGCACACAGTACCTTCATCAAGCTGAGGCGCATCGCATTTTGGTTGTTGATGTCCTCATAGTAATTTTTCATGTCATCGAAGGCCTTCTCGTGGTTCCTGAGCAGCTCATTGATATAGTTGTTCTTGCTCTCCTCCAGCTCTCTAATCTCCATGTTCTTGTGCACGTCACGCTCATCCTGCAGGGCCAGCATCTTCTCGGAATACTTGGCCTCGATCTCTGTGGGAGAGCACAGAGGGCTGAGTGAGGACCTCCTGGAGTCTCTGTGTAAGGCACCCCAGTGCCAGTCCTGCACGTGCCACCGTGGCATTTCTGGAGGACAGGATGCTCGTTAGCAACTTCCCCTCAACTGGCACCAGTGTACAGAGCAGTTACACTGAGGACCAGGGAGAGCAGAGCCCGGAAGAAGCATCCTTGGAAGAGGCCATGGAAGTTCTCCAGGTCAGCCCGTGAGAACGTGAAAGGGAGGCTGGCAGTGGAGGAGAGCTCGAGGAGCCTTCCCTGGCACAGGGACAAAGGGAACTCACGCAGGAGCTACACACACGTCCTGACCTTTCACTCGGCTCTCAAAGTCGCGCTGCATCTGGGTGATCTCCTCCTCTTGTTTCTGTTAGGGAGAAGTTACACGTTAGAGACAGACTCCCAAATCCTCTGTCAGCCGCATCCCAAGGGATTCCCTGCTGCTCCCTGGCAAAGGCTCCCGCCGGGGCACCAATCCCACGTTATCTGTGCAAGCAGCAGCTCATAGGTTCTGCAGCTGCTCTCACAGCTCCCTGCTGCAGGAACTGCCCCGGGAATGCCTTCTCCCTCTTCCCGTGTTGACTTTCTAGGGCCCCGATTCTTCCATCGCCCCCCCAGAGAGAGCCAGGGAGGCAGGCTCCTGCTCACATGCCAGGGCTGGGAGAGCTCAGCCCGTGGCCCCACCATCTGCCCCTGCAGCAGGAGCACCTTGCACGCCGCGCCAGCCCAGCCCGGCACGTACCATGCGCATGTTTTTCACCAGCGTCTCATAGGCCAGCTCCTGCTCCCTCAGCTTCATTTTCAAAGAGACCACCTCTTTCCACAGCTTCATCTCCCGGGTCCAGTGGCCCTCCTGAGCCCGCTTCATGGACACGGTGCCCTCTACCTTCAGCTCAGTGAGGTGTTCCAGGTGTTCATTCAACAGGTGCTTTGTCTTCTGCTTGTAAGCCTAAAGACAGGCCAGAGACAGGATGAGGGGCTTCAGCAGGAGACACCTGGAGGTTGGCCAAGATGCTGCTGGCTTGCTCCCTGGCCAGCTTCTGCTCCTCCACGCCCTTCCCTCAGCTCCTCAGAGCTGCCCAAGGCTCACCTGGAGCTTGGGGACCTCACAGCACCTCCCCTCCTCCCTCCCCCCACCTTGATCTCCTCTTGATGCCGCTTCTCCGCCTCCTCCATCTCCCAGCTCTTCCACCGCAGCTCTGCTGCCGCCTTCTCCAGCTCCCTGCGGCTGATGTCCCAGAAGCTGTGAGTGTTGTCGCACTCCAGCTGGAAGTAGTTTTGCTTTTCACGCTCCAGCTCCAATTCCTGCTGGAGACGCTCGACGTGCTTCTCCAGCTGCAAAGTCAAGAGAAAGAGCCATGTCAGGGGAGGAGGTGGCCTCAGACAGACGCCTCTGCAAGACACCCTTGGCAAACCGTGTTGCAAACCTGGCAGGACCCAGGGGCTTTTACTGGGACAGAAGAACGCAGAAGAAAGGGGGAGGAGCCCTGACACACGCACGTTTGGTGGGGATTGCCCAGCACCTGACAGGACCCATCAGCCTCTGGAAAAGGAGTAACAAAACCTTATCCTACGCTAAGCAGCCTGGGCTCAGATATTCTCTCTCACGGGTGCCTGGTAACGGCATTCTCAGGTGCCGAAATACTGCTGAATCACAGACCCATAGAATCATTTCTGTTGGGGAAGACCTTTGAGATCTTTGAGTCCAACCATAAACCTCACGCTGCCAACTCCACCACTAAAACCACATCCCTGAACACCGTGCCTGGCCGTTTTTTAAACACCTCCCGGGATGGTGACTCCACCACTTCCCTGGGCAGCCTGTTCCCGAAATTCTTCCTCACCTCCAATGCAACCCCCCCGCCCGGCGCAGCTTGAGGCTGTTTCCTCTCGTCCTATCACTTGGTAGCTGGGAGAAGAGACCAACAGCCACCTCGCTGCAACCTCGTTGTGGGTAGCTTCCGAGAGTGAAGAAGTCTCCCCTCAGGCTCCTCTTCTCTCGGCTAAACAGCCCCAGGTCCCTCAGCCGCTCCCAGAAGCCCTGTGCTCCGGCCCCTTCACCGGCTCCGTTGCCCTTCTGGGACTTGGAGCAAGGGAAGCGCAGCGGCTGCACCTTCCCCCTCTGCCTGCCCTCCCCGAAACTACAGGAGCCTCCTGCCCCAGCAGCAACGCAACTGAGAGCGCGGCGGGCTGCGAATCACAGCTCCAGGCTGAGCCATCACCTGGCTGGGCAGGGTGCTGCCCTTGTGGAGTCGGGGAGAAGACAGAAAGGGCACAGGGCTGGAGAAGAAAGCGCCCCGGGTGAGGGGAACAGAGGGTGGGATGAGGGGGCTGCTCCATCCAGAAAGAGGGGGACCACCCGCGCCCCCCGTCCCAGGCAGGCGTCGGACAGTGAATGAACCCCAAGCTGCTTGTCTCCATCCCCCGCCGCCAGCTGTTGTCCCTGGAGCAGGGTGCTGCACAGGAGTCCCGAGCGCTGTTCTTGTCAGCAGCAAAGTCCCCTGGCCCAGGGGTGGGCTGGCAGACGGGGGGGGTCTCTCACCTGCTCCTTGGTCATCTCCTTCGGGGACAAGTCATCGACGACTGCTGGAGCTGTGCTCTCCTTTGCTTTGTTGGCAGCTTTCTTTTTGGGCGCCTAAGGAAAGAAAGGAAAAGGCATGAGGTGCCCTGCGGCTCGGGGGCTGGGAGGAAGCTGCGCCGCACCAGCCCGGGCCGTGAAGCGAACCTGCTGTCACGGCGGGGACGGGAGGAGAAGGGTGACAGGGAGCGCTGTCTCGTGGAGGCAGGGTCCCCAGGAGCCTGGATGCCTGCGAGACCCTCCAGAACAGCCACAACTCCTGGCCAGCCACTGCCGGCTCAGCTCTGCAGTGAAGCCCCCAGGCAGGCACACGACACCCATAGCCCAGGTGATGCCTCAGGAGTGGCACGGCAGCTCTGGGATACCCCTCTCCCCGCCCCTCCCCTCCCCTCCCCACGGTGGAGGTCTGGGCCAGGATGGGTCCCAGCAGCCTGCCCTTCCCTGCGCCCTCCGGCTCCAGGGAGCCTTCAGCAGCAGTGCCAGAGCCCCTCCACACGCCCCAGGGGTCTCTCTTCCCCCTCCCCTCCTGTCAGCCCCTGCCTCGCTCTCACCATTGCAGCTGCCACGGGTGGTGTGGTCTCCAGGCAAGGAACGGATTGATCCTGCCAGAGGCACGCGGTGGCCGCACACGCTGCCTGGAACGTGGGCCTGAGTGTGGCACAACGCCTTCGCCTGACCAGTCGAGGGACGCTCTAACTCTGGCTCCGGCTGAGGAACACCAGAGTCAGCTGGTGGCCTCACAGCCCAATGCTGCCTCAGCTGAGAGACCCCTGGAAACTGAGCTCTGTGCCCCAAGACGCCTGTGACATCACAGAAGGCCTGGCACACAGCAACCGACTTGGTCCCACTGCTGCCCACAGCTAGGGATCCACTGCCCGATAAGCAATAAGCCAAGAACTCCATCACCGGGAGAGACTTTGTTTTATTCAGATCTGCGCAAATCCCAGGGCCTTGGAGGTTCCCCTCTAATCAAGCACACGCCATCAAAATTTCACACTGTAATTACCCGATTCCTCATTTACCAAAGTCTGCCCAGAAACGCATCAGACATATTATTTTGCCGTCTGTCTCATTAATTGATACTCCTTATCTTTCCCCTGGTTTCCACAGATTTCATGCTGCTTTGGCAATTCTTCAGCCTTCAGTGGCAGGATGCTCCCTTCTTGTCGCTCTTCTAGTCTCTCTTAAAGGGTCGAGTAATTCCCAAATGGATGTCGCTACCTGCTTGATGCTGTCTCCTTGTTCTCAGTACGTGTCAGAAAAGAATTCTTCCTTTCACACAAAACCAACAAAAATACAACAAACGCAATCGCTAGGAAGCTAAATATAAACACTTCCCTGAATACAATCCAGAGAAATGAAGATTCTACATTAACATCAGCACAATTCATGAGGATTTCTTCAGTTTCAGAATCCTTGGCCCAGCTTCTGTTATTGGTCACTCATCAAGAGGAGCCTTCTCGATCAGGGTATAATGAATCCAAGGGGCAGCCCACAGGGAACGCAGGTGCTGGAGTGCAGCTTCCCTCCATGGCTGGCACCTCCTCAGCACCTGCACTGCTTCCTCCTCCCCTCGGGGCCCAGGATGCCCCCAGCAGCAGAACGGGCTGACTGTGGCACTGCTTTAGCCCTGAGAGAGGGCTCCACAGCAGACAGGGGTCTCCCCTCCACCCCTCCACTGCCCGTCTCCTCTACTATCCTTCCCTCATTTTAGGTAGTTTCCGAGAGTGAAGAAGTCTCCCCTCAGGCTCCTCTTCTCTCGGCTAAACAGCCCCAGGTCCCTCAGCCGCTCCCAGAAGCCCTGTGCTCCGGCCCCTTCCCCAGATCCGTTGCCCTTCTCTGGACGCGCTCCAGCCCCTCAAAGTCTTCCTTGTAGTGAGGGGCTCAAAGTGAACCCAGGGTTTGAGGTTTGGCCTCACCAGCGCTGAGTACAGGGGGAAGATCCCTTCCCTGCTCCTGCTGGCCTCTCCATGGCTGATCCAAGCTGGGATGCTGTTGGCCTTCTTGGCCACCTGAGCACGCTTGAAGATTTGAAAGCCAAGTGCATCCAGCAGCCAAAAAGTTTTAGTTCTCTTACACCAGTCTTTTTTCTACGCTTGTACTTGGCTGGATTTTCACATAGTGTGAATAGGAAAAGCTGAAGGGTTGGGGGATGCAAGCAGGCAAGGCTCATAGGCACCAGTCTCCACAAACCAGCGGATAATCTCCAGAAAAGACAGGACCTTTCAGATGCCAATGTTTCTGAATTTCTAGGTTTGCTTTCCAGCCGACTCTTCACCTGCTATGGGGAGGAAAAGGGCTTGCAAAGGTTGAAAAGTGGTAAGACCACCAGTTCCCATGAAAACCAGAATTACAGCCTGTGGAAGGAGGGAAAGTGGAGCACTAGGAAAACCCACAACCCCCAAACACCATCATCAAGTCTAACAGGCTGGAAAACACCCAGTTACTCATCAGAAGTGTTGTGGGGAACAACAAAGACTTAGCAGAAGTCTCCCCAACTGTGATAAACTGTGGACCAGACTGAATAAGGACAACACAGCTGAGCAAGAAACATTGCTTTTTCCCACTTCTTCCCCTCCTACAGGTACCTGGTTTTCCCAGGTGCACTCTGCAGGGTGCCAACAGTGGCTGAGACAGCACTTGGCTCTTCCTCCTCCCTCATTCCTGAGCTTTAAGAAATGAGCCCAAGGTGATTTTGGAAATTCACTTATCTCAACTTGTAATTGAGAAAGCGATTTCATAAAGTTACTTAAACCCTGAGCAGCTCTGAGCCGTGCAGCAGCTGATGAATATGCATGTGCTGGGATTTACATTTCATGGCAGTGTGAAGACAGGATGTCAGGCAAATGAGTTATGAGAAACGCTGCCTATGCAAATGTGCACTCCGCCGTAACTTCTCACTGTAATTCTCATCCTTGAAACCATTTTTGTCATTCATTTGCATTGGAAATGTGGTAACAAAATAAGGTGACTTTACAGAAATGGGTCCAGTTTCTACGCAGAGACAATGGATTCCTAAATACATCTGTAATAGAGTGGAGTCCTGAACTCATAGCAGACAAATGAAATACAGAAGTCTTGCCAAGATCCCATCAGGCTACACAGTTCTGGAGTTCTCCAAAACCACATCTCCTTCATTTACTTCCCAACCCTTATCTGAACAAGGCTTATTATTAGACACAACCCTATAGATCTGCAGGAACAGAAAAGCTGCTGGTTTCACCCAGAGTTTCATTTTCAGAGTTTCCTGCTTTCAAAGAGGGGTCAGGAGCCCAGCGCAGGACAGGCAAGAGCTGCTGGTTCCTTCAAGAGAGACTGGGAAACCTGTCCCTTCAGGTTTTGAAAACTTCAGTACAATGGTCTCAGCAGTTGATTCTCTGGATTCTGTGTAACTGACAGAGGTTAAAATCACAAGCCAGAAGTGACTGTTATCTCACCTGCTCCAACTGAGAGGCCCTGGCTGGACTCGGAGCACAGCCATCCTTCTCCATTCCAATAAGCTCCAGTGGCCTTTCACTCCAGTTGAACACAGCCACCCCTCTAAGTGATGCTAATTGAGGGAAAGGGTTGTAATGTTATAAAAATCCTTTTCTGCTGTAGGTGCCTCATGCAGGAAGCTTTTAAGAATCCCTCTGCTATTCATGCCTCCAAGAAGCAAACTCAGCAAGAGGAGTCAGGGGACAACATGCCTCTGTCCTTTACATGTCTCCACTCAAAGGAAGGTTTCACAGTCAAGGTGCTCATCCACTTGTGATGCACCTTGGGTAGAAAAGTGAACCTTTCCATGATCTTGCTGGCATACTGACAGGACATCTGATGGCTTTACTCGCTGCTCTTTAAAGCTGCCTTTCAAATGAGCTGCTTTGATGGCAGAGCCTCCAGCAGCTGACAAAGATACCCGCTGACATCAGGAACACGGCAGCAGAGAAACACAGTCTGCCATTCACGGCTGTTTCAAAAGCGACCGCCCTTCCAAACTCCAGAGCATCTTCAGAAGCAGCACAGGTCACAGGCAATGCTGGTTTTATCAGGCACTCTCTGATCTGTTTACATTCAGTATGAAACAGGGTTACAGAATCACAGCATGGTTTGGGTTGGAAGGGACCTCAAAGCCCATCCAGTTCCAGCCCCCTGCCATGGGCAGGGACACCTCCCACTGGATCAGGGGGCTCAAAGCCCCATCCAACCTGGCCTTGAACACCTCCAGGGGTGGGGCAGCCACTGCTATGTTATATACTTTGCCCTTTTGCATGTAAACACTTCCAAGGCACAGTGCAGGTCACAAGTTATGAAGGCAGCAATCTTCTACGTGATTTTGGTACTTAAGGCACCACTGTCATTCCGTAAGAGACATCTGGTGATACCATCTATAAACTGAGCAGCTGCAGCAGAGGTTGTTGGGGTGGCACGTAACATTCATATCTTCCCCACAGTACTTCATCCTGTTTCCCCATTTCCTCAATTTCAATGTGCAAACTACCTCATTTGCCTCATCCAAAACAGCACAATTAGCAAGGTTTAACAGCTACTACGAAACACTGTGCCCATAAATAACGCCTCCTGTAAGCGTGCACAAGTGTTAGAATCCCGTGAGATTCAACTTCTTAGGGCCACTTAAGCAGATTTATGCTTTCAGCTCAAACAAGGCCTTTCAGTTAGGAACAGTCACAAATTTTAGGGCAAATTCTGCATTTACCCCAATGCATGCTCTTATACATACAGGGCAGCACATCCATGGCAGGAAGGACATGGAGCTGTTGGAGCAAGTCCAGAGGAGACAACAGAGATTATTTGAGGGCTGAAGCACCTCCCATATGAGGACAGGCTGAGGGAGTTGGGGTTGTTCAGTCTGGAGAAGAGAAGGCTCCAGGGAGGAGCCTCCCAGTACTGAAAGGGGCTGCAGGAAAGCTGGGGAGGGGCTCTTGATCAGGGAGTGCAGGGACGGGACAACAGGGAACGGTTTTAAGCTGAAAGAGGGGAGATATAATGAGATATTAGGAGGAACTTTGTTACTGTGTGAGTGGGGAGGCCCTGGCCCAGGTTGCCCAGAGAAGCTGTGGCTGCCCCATCCCTCGAGGTGTTCAAGGCCAGTTTGGATGGGGCTTTGAGCCCCCTGATCCAGTGGGAGGAAGGTTGGAACTGGCTGATCTTTAAGTCCCTTCCAACCTAAACCATTCTATGATGTGAAAGGTTTTGAACGCACCACGTAGAGCCCCACAGAGCCCCTACAGACAGGATGCTCTGGTTAGGCTGAGTGCCCACTGGATGTCAGTAGTGCTTCAGCCACGGACACCACCGCAGCCTTGCACCAGAGGGAGGCTGGAAAGAGACCCCAGGAACACTCAATACCCCAGCGTGGGCTACAAGGACGTCAGAAATAAATTTGCAGCACCTCGTTTTCACTACACAGAAGTTTATTATGAAAGTTAAACATACAACACAAAAAGTAGCAAAAGCAATCCTGTAGCTTAAGGCAACTCTTACAGGAGATGAATTCAAGAAAGATGATGCAACTTCAGTTTAAATAGAAATTATGAAAAATATCAAATTGCATCAATAACTTAAAATGCACTTTAAAAAGTCTGCACTAACCAGCAGAGGGGAAGGGCTTGTGATCTTAATGCCAGCATTAAGATATCAAAAGCAGAATGCTAAATGATGATAGGGAAAGTTCAGTATTTACACAAAGATAGCAACGTTAATATCTGATAGCATAATTTCCTGTGTACTTATGGTTCAAAACCACTGTCTGAAACGTTAGGAAAACCTTTTAAAATAAATCTTCAGACTATTCCATCAAAAATACACAGAGGGCAGAGAAGCTCCGAGGCGAGGGCTGCGTGCGGATGCATGCGGGTGTCCCTTAAATAACTCATTGCAGAAACACTTTAGAAAAATCATTTCTTTGGGGGAAGAAGAGCAAGAAGAATACGTGGCCACACAGTGAAAAAGGTTATCTTTCAGGTGAATCACATTTAAATTGAAGTATCAAAATATTTATATTTGATGACATTCTCACAGTTTACAGTTATTGACATTTTTAAGTGAATGTTAAATATTAATATTATTAACATACAAAGATTCTCCTTCACATTGACATCTGCTTACATGTTTGCAAGACCTCTTTTGCATCAATTGTTTTGTCATTAATGAGGAATGTATACGGGAAAATTAGAACCAGCAACACTTTTCGGTCCTATCTTAATTATAGGGTTTAATAAAGACTTAATTGTTCTAACCATACAGAGTTTCTACCTCCAAAGTAATTCTTAAAATACTGAAATTAGTTCACCTATTTTAAAAAAGATATTTAAATGGCATTAATTAATCAGGCTGTACAGGGAGCAGTACATTTTAACAAAGCTAAATGACATCATATTTCCAATCAATTTTCTTCGAATATTGGATGCAATGAAAAATCTGGAACAAGTCCATTCACCACCACCCCAAATAAAACAAGATAATTCATACAAACTAACTCATCCCAAATCTTACCCTGTTAGAAAATGCAATGTATACTGCAATGGAGTCTTAATATGCATAAATTTAATAGAAGGGTCCTATGCACAGTATGAGATTCTCTGCACACCTCATCTCAACCTGTCACCATTCAGCACAACTTTACAAAAAGCCTAAGATATAAAATATACTTAAAGCAGCTATCTGAAACATGACTTAATACATATCACCTTGGCAGCTGATCGCTTCTGTTCCCAGTGTGAGATGCTGTTGAATCTGACTGTAGAGTTGCAGTATCCCTTTTAAGAACTATTAAAAAAATCCCTGAATAAAACAGAAGCCAGCCTGCGACTTCCCATGAGTTTCAGTAAAGTACTATATACAGGGGTATAATAACCACCCAAACTCACCTGATACAGAATAAAATCTAAAGTTAGATATGGGGGCAGGATGCATTAATGCATGAAAATATACATTTTAAGATTTTATCATTTAAAAAGTAGAACCAATGAATTGTTAGCAGTTCAAAGAATACTGCAACTGTAACGCTTACAAACCCACCAAGTTTGAAAACTGATTCCAACAGCTCTAAATTCACTGGGTTCAGCTTGGAAATAATGCAAATTAATGTCAGCAGTCTTAAGAAGGTCTTGCAAATTTAGGGAAAAAAGAAAACAGAAAGAAAGATAAGAATGCGTATCTAAAATAAAGCAGGAGCACAATAAGGACAATCAAAATTCCAAAAGCCCATATTAAAAAAAATAAGCTTGGAATGCATTTGCTTCCAGCGGTTTACAAAAAAATAAAAACAAAAAAGACGTTTTAAATCTGTAATATCTTGACCTATTTTTAAGTGACAATTTTTATTACAGTTGAAAAAAATGGTTTTATAGCTGCATAAGTTTCCATTTCACTAAAATAGTGCCAACAAAAATAAGTTTGCATAGAAAAACAAAATTTCAAATTGCCACTGGCTACATGCTTAAAATGAGAAATGCAGGTATTGTAACATAAACATAGTGCAAACCATGGCAGTTCACGGTGATTCTGACTGCCGCAGGTCAGGAAACAGACCATAATATACCCAGTTATCACAGTTTCTGGTCTTTTATTAAATCCTTTGCCAAGTAGAAGCTATGCATGTGTGCAGACCCGTGGTACGCCTGCTGCTGTTGATTAACGTAGTTTGAGATCATCACCACTTCCTAAGTTAGATCCAGGACTAGGGTCTTGCTGTCTTCTTGCCTGCAATAATAAAAACATGTTTAGGATCCAAAAAAATGATTTAGAGGTTATCAGTTTAGTTAGTTTCTTAAGTACATTAACATGACTAAGACAAGAAACTTTACATTTCAAGCAGCAACCGGTGCATTCATTTTTAACATCAAAATAATTGTCTTTCCCCCTCAATTCAATAATCCCCCCCAGCCAACAGGAATCTTGGAGGAGGGCTGTGGGCCCAGCACCGGGCAGCGTCCCCTCTCTGGAGGGGCACAGAGCTCTGCCTCTGCCTCCTTTCTGCCCCTCCCTGGCCAGAGAACGCTGGCATGCTCGGAGCGAGGATGCACCGCACACAATGCGATGCTGCCTCAGAGGCCTCCTGCAGCCAGGCTGAAACACTTCTCAGTATCACTTTAACAGTCAGCAAGAGACTTCTAGAACAGTTAGGGAACAGTTCTGTGCCTCTCCTTTCCCATGAAATTCCTGTTAACCTTTTCCACACTAGCAGTTTATTCTACGAACTGACACACATTTTAACACTTCTTAAACACATGTGCTGCAGTAAAACCTCAACGTTTTTCTTTGGTGCACCTGTAAAGTTAGCAACAACAGAAAGCCAAGGATTCTGGTACTTATTATTGCACCCCTGTATTAAAAAGAAGTAACATCTGTTCTCCTTTAAAGCAATGGTCCTGTTAAACAGTTTGAGTTGGTGGCAATGAAGGATGGTCAGTCACAGTGAGAGACACTGCTATCGACTTTCTCAACCTGTACTCACCAGGCTGCTTCCAAGTAACGCACACAAATGCCGCAGAGTAAATACTTAAACACATTTATGCACAAATTTTAAAGCAATTCTTTGATTCAGGGAACATCTAATATATTTCAGCTGTTTTTAAGACATTTTATTTATTACTTGACACCTATTTAATGTTTACAGCATGAATAGCTGTCACCTTGGCCTGTAATGATTGTGTAACCCAAACTGTAACAGGTCCACAGGGGAAGGCATCACTACACAAGCACTATTCTCTATAGCTCCCTTAGTTTCACAAGCTGCAACAAGCTACCAAATTCAGTGCTTAAAATAAAAAAAGGCTGTCCAAACATGCAAAACAAGTGGCTTCTCTCCTTTGAAAGGCTTCTCGTATTTTGTTGAAAGAGGTGGGAACAGACCCAACGCAGGCAGTTGCACCATTGAAATGCGCAGTAAAGGCAATTACCACGCTTACAAGATAAGAGAGAACAGCAGAGCACTGAACTGTGCCACGAGTGCTGCTCCAGGGTGCTCCCCGGGCTCTGAGTCACAGCTCCTGACAGAGGCTCACGGCCTGCCGCTCCACCGCTCCCACACCAGACGGCAGGCGAGCACCCTGCCAGCTCCCACAGCCCGGCACCTACTGCCAACGCCACTCGCTGCTTTACACTTCTCTGCCTCTCTTCACTTCCTCCTCCCTCACCTGCCATTCTCCTTGTCTGACTAATTTCATGCTCCCAGTGCAACTGGTTAGCTTCACCC
This sequence comes from Dromococcyx pavoninus, assembly GCA_033558185.1. Classification (NCBI taxonomy): domain Eukaryota; kingdom Metazoa; phylum Chordata; class Aves; order Cuculiformes; family Neomorphidae; genus Dromococcyx; species Dromococcyx pavoninus. Next base: position 340,481 of record JAUMJL010000371.1, on the reverse strand, counting down.
ACAGGGAAGTGCTGCTTCCTTCTCCTATGTGAGGTTTCCCTCACATGCAATGATCCCATTCTGATGCACAGCGAGTTCATTCAGTAAATCCAACTCGTAATCAGCACATTTCTAGAGAAATCATTTCCCTCCTGCACCTTCTCCAGTGGTTCCATCACCATTACTGCTCACTATTTTAAATATCCCAACTTGTCTACCTAGGACTGTTGTGGGCTGCACTTCAGATATTCAAGGCTGAGATGATGGTCTCACGCTCTGTTCTATCTGCACTGGTCATACTGTGACTGCGGGAAGCAATCTGCTTTTCCTACGTGCAGAACTCTGAGCACGACAACCAACATCACTGCTGGTGCAGAAACCCACAGATTTCTCAGTAATCTTTCTGAGGAATCACATTAGAACAGCTGCAATCACATACAGTGCTGAAGATTTCAGTGGTAAAGGACATATTCCTTTCAGACTCTGAAGTAGCTTTTGCAAACTGCCCTCTCTGTAGAAATACAGAATACTGGGGGATGGCATTTAATTGAGATTTTTGTGTTATTTCCAAAAGTCAGATCATTCAGTTTTGATTGTCAAGATCACTCTGGAAGAGTTAAGGAGGGAAAGCCCACACTTTTTTTTTTTGGTCTTCAAGAGAAAAGTAAACTCTGCTCGAAATATTCTTCTGAATACAAAATGTTGTTCAGCAGATACTTCCACACCAATTTAAGAGTGGTACCAACACTAACAAAAGGATAACAGTTCCACTTTGCATGCTTTTCTCCTATTGAACAGACCGTCACAGAATTTCTGGGTTCCACTGCTGCCTCTTTCATTTCAAAAGCATGTGCTGTCATTAAGAATTACCAAAACCTCATTTATACCAATGTAGTCATCAATTTTTCATTTGATAAACATTTTTACACTTACCTAGAAAAAAAAGGCAAGTTAATTGCTGAGGTACTACTGCTCTAAAAGCAGCAGTTTCTTCATCAGAAAACAAATCACACACAGAGCAATTTTATTGTCAAATTTCAGTGAAGGCTCCAAGGTATGGGCATATGGTTGCATTTATGCTTTGCCTAAAGTGGCTTTTTCTTTCAAATCATATGAAAGAATTCACGATTCACAACCTCATTGCTACTTGTAGAGTTTGCAGAGGCCACTACTGAACAACTACCAGATTTGCCCTTTCAAGCAATGTGCAAAAGGCATGACAAATTACCCTGAAACATATCAAAACTAGTCATTACAGTAACTTACACTAGTATATGTGGATAAAGGTTTAATTTTGCATTTCAATATGTGGGGATTTACACAAGCAACAGCAACATGTTGGAAAGAGAGCTTCATCTCACTGAGACATCCTCCTTTACTTGTGCTCTACTGCTATGCAAGAATACGTGCATGTGAAACACACTTATTCCATCAGTCACCATCCTGCCACGGTGCACGTGCACAGAACACAGCAGCTACAACTGTGCCTTCCGTGCTGAAAAAAATTTAAAACCACCATATATGTGTATCTAAATAACAAGAGAAATCTCCTTGCACAAAGACATTGTAGAGCATCAGGTATTGGGTGATATTTTTGGCCACTGACAATGGGTAAAATACAGCTTTCACAAGAAATGCCACAAGATCCTTAACACTGACTTGCAGAAGGAGTGTGACTACCAGCAGGGCAACGTCTGGTAGTTCTCCTCAAATCTATTACAGGAAGCTAAAAGTTCCTTTTATAGACGTAAAATGGCAGTTTCCAGAATTGTCTCAATTTGGGGTCTCACTCTGCACAGCAAATCAATCTTCTGAATTGCAGTATTTGCTGCAATTTGTGAAATGCATACCTTACTCTGAGTGAATAACGAGCTCCACTTCTCAAAGATTAAGGAGACCTGCTTCAATTAAGATACATCTATCTTTGCCTCTGGGAAATGGAATGCTCTTCCATGAGTCATATATAATGAGTCATGAGAAAACAGCAGTTATTCGTCTTATCTCAGTATATTTCATTTTTCAGTCAAATGCCACTTTTAAGTTTGAAAAAGTACTACTTCCAATATTATTCATCTGCTATTTAGTGAAAGGATAATAAATATTTACTTTCAAGAAAAACTCGCAAATAGTACACAGATCTCACCACAGTTGTAATTTTCCTAAAACTGAACATCTTTTAACCAACACTGCCAGTTTCCCTTCCAGACATCCTGAAATTGAACAGTTAATGCCATGGACACATAGGGAGTTTCAATACCCAGAAATACTTTGTGCTCAGCTTTCAGCACATGAAGCCATGCAAATCTTCTGCAATACGGAAGGAATTATAACTGGCCACAAGCCATGTAAAACCTCTAACACTGGAGACTGTATGATGACCAACTGGAAGAACTGCAGGAACGTATCTGGCAAAAACTATTTCAAACCCTCCTATAATAGGCTATGCTAGATTTATTCATGCTGAACTCATAATGCTGACACCACAGGGGTGATAATATACTAAACAAGAGAAAAGTTACAAAAAAATTGTTTGAACTTGAAGGTAAAAAATGCAAATACTCTTACACCCATTCTCTCTTTAACAGCATAATCTCTGAGCTCTTCCCTAGCTTAAACAGAGTTTAACTGATGTGGGCTAAAAGTCACATCAAGAGAATGATGCAGTCATATCTGCATTATGTTAAGTTTTCTTCTTAATAAATTGGGTAGCTTGAAGTCATCAAATCTTTAATTAGAATTAGTTCTATTAGGAATCACGTTGGAGCATTTACATCTGTTACCGAGGCACTTAAGTAAAACTGATCTAAGGATAACAGAAATTAAGGAAGGCAGCACACAGCTCCTCCAGCAGCTGAGACAGTTGGACACCATCCTCCTCCTCCAGACACTCAGTCCCGACCCATGCTGCAGGTGGTGATGCTTTCAACAGTGCCAATAAAACTCCTTAAGTTGGCTTTGAGAAGGTATCTGTAACTACCCCCTTTCCTGTGCATGTTCAGAGGCCTCCGATGTACCCAAGGAAACCAACGCCTTTTACCACATGAGTTCATCAGGAAAAGATAATGCAGTCCCACCGTGCGGTTTACACGACAGCTCTAAGAAAGCAGAACTGGGAAAGCTGGAGGAACATTTAGTGAAGATGGACATATGAAGATGGCCCTCCCTTTCAATGAATCACTTAGAAAAGCAGCAGGCAAAATTAGGCCCTCTGAATACCAGGCAGTGAAGTTACAAGAACAGCAATATGAGCCACATGTAGAACTTGGGACACTGGTGAAGAGGAGGGAAGGAGAAGGGAGATAATTTGAAGAAGGGCTGTTACAAAGAGTAGCTAAAATGAAATCTCTCCACGGACAACTACACTGCAATTCTTTAATTGTATTCTGGCAACTCCGTACTCTGCTGAAACAGACAGGGCAGATGCATTATGTGCCTTGGCATCTGTCACCTATAATTTACTAAATAACTGAAAAATCACGCTGTGTTATGAAAAACTAAACAGTGAACATTTGGATCCTCTTAGGACTCAACTTCCTGAAAAGGATTAAAAAACAAACCTGAGAGGACATTGCAGATACTTTTTTAAAAAGCATACAACTGCAGGACAAAAAAAACCCCTCAAACGACAAAACCCTGAACCAAAGAGAGCAACGCTCAGCAAAATGACCAGCTACAGGCGAGCACACCCCCACACGAGTCCTGCCAACTGAGACAGACCCACACCAACAAAAGCAACAGGCTGAAAGCTCTGCTCTGAGCTGCTGGCTACTGATAGCCTCTCCCATATAGATCTGCACGTGGTTAAAATGCTGGCCATGTCTCCACTTCAATTACCTGTACTCAACAGAAGAGCAAGGGCAGGGAAACTCAGCCTTCTCAGAACTGAAGTCAGCAAAACCAGGCCACTACAGCATCAGAAGAGTGACAGCTTATATATAACAGAACATCTTTGGTCATAGCTGTAGCCTGACGAAGTTCCCCGTATGCTTTCAGGACTCCGGGGGCCTTGAAGAGAGACTCTCCCTCTCAGTCTTCACTTCTCAGCGCAATTTTAGCTACAGCAGCAAAGGGGTCCCATCACCATCACTGCCTGCTGTACCTGTATGCTGCTGGCAGTCAGAAGGGGATGGATTTGTGCCACATTCCTGGCAGGCACAGCTATCAGCATCAGACTTTCTACCCTAGATCTGCTCCCCAGAGTTGCCTTTTTTTGCTGGCCATAACATGCATTTTACAACCACCTTCCCTTTTCACTTGAACCTGGGAAGAAGTAGCCTCGCTCTTCCTTAATTATGCCAAGCACCACTCAAATTATGCACATAATGAAAAATACTCTGAAATTTGGTAAGAGATCTGGATGGTTAGACTAAAGTCATTGTACAACAATTAATGTTATAAACTCAATTTTCATTGCCTCTTAAGCTCACTGAAAGTCAAAATAAACAATTTTCTTGACAAAGGCTATAGATAAAAATCATTTAGCAACTACCTCCATCAAGATTTCATTTCAAGCTTCCAACTATCTACTTCCTAGAAACAGGGCACTTCACTAAAAACACAGTTGAGTCTGCTCTACCCTACCGGCTACCTGAGAGCTAGAGCATGACCAGGCCAAGCAGTGGAATTTGCTTACCAGCTCCCGATGGGCTCTCTTGTCTGAAATCATTACAATGAAATCATTACATCTTTGTTTAAAAGCTCCAGATTCTGGTACCCCACACTGGTAACTGGACTAAGGAAACAGCGAGCAGAGAAAGGAGACAGCACGGCAACAGAGAACACTCCCAAGGGAATCAAGCGCAGACTGAAATTTGCTGTTTTATGAAAACTTCCTTTCCAAGGGAAAAAAGCTTGAAATGCTCTCATTTATAAACTATTGTTTGAAGGCTGGTTTAAAGGTTATAAATTTATAATTAATATTGATTGCCTCCAGATAGTATTCTTCCATTGCTCAGCCCCTTTCTAACCTTCATTGACTGAAAGAAGATGCTTATATTACAGTATTCCCTGATTTGCAAGATTGATCTCCTCTGTGTAGTCAGCATCGATTCTGTACAGCACAAATTGTTTTTTCTGATATATGCATTCCACAGCACTTTTACACAAATAGCAGCCACTTCAAGTTCTTGTGAAACAACCTACTCATAATGCTACTGGCCTACTCGTGCTGCACTCGCACGGTAGAACCTTTTGAGGCAACATTCACGCACACAACACACTAATGCTTTTTTTCTAAATTATGTTGCATTCATCCTGAATGTAAAGAAATTATGTATTTGTGCTCATCTACAAATGCAAGCATATACAAAGTCTGCTCTACCCACTGCATACGAAGAATTAACTGTTTCAGTTTCTTTCACATCCAAAAAGCTGTATTAAAGGTTATACTTATTTTTATATAATTGTCAGTTTCACGAGTACACTGAGTAAGCAGTAATTAAATTTAATACAGATTAATTTTTGAGGGAAAAAAAGCCCTTTTAAGTCAGAGAGTCTGGGGGGAGGGAAGGCAGAAGGGTCTTATTGGAACATACCACATTTTCCTCCAAAGCAAGTTATGCTTGACAAAAGTAATTATAACTACTTAGAGCATTTATTTACACTAGTAGTTTCATCTTAAGTTACTTTTCCTTTTTTTAAGAAAGCAGGGAGAATAACTTCACTGTCTAGAACCTTGGATGAATAGGAAAGCAAGTCCTACTACTTGATTTTGTTTCAATTGTGAACTGTTTACATTTCTGTAACAAAATTCTGTTTTCTAAGAGTTCACAACTTCAGCACAATGAAATGAAGCACATCTCTCCCATTTTAACTCATAATTCCCAAACAGTGAAAACACAGAAGCATAGGGCAGGACCAAATACTTGAAGTTGAGGTGAATTTTGACTCCAGCAATTTTTAAGGGGTGGGGCTGGTGGGTATTTTGGTGCTTTGTGTTGAGAAGGATTTCTAGTGGATGAAACAATTTTCAAAATAGTTTTTTTCAGCAAATGAAGGTTTTTAAAACAGGACTTTCTGCAGTTTCCTAAAATGGCTCTGCTTAGCCATTAATGTAATTTATATTTAGCACAAGACCACAGACAGATTGCTGGACTGAACTGTTTCAGGGAAGAGCAAACCACTCTGCTTCTTTACTCACAGCGTTGCTAAAATAAAGAGCGTGACAGTAACATGGGAAATGAACACAAAATAGAAAAATATGACATTTCAAAAAAGTTTGCTGAACAAATTGTGTTGGAAAACTGGGTAAAGCGATCAGGAAAACATCTTTAGCTAAGCTGAAGAGTAACAGTATGTAGGCTCAAACAGATCACTTCAGTTTTGAAGTTCTAGTTTGCCTATACATTGACAAAAAACCCATCTGCACACATCAACACAGGACAGCCTCTTCTCTTCATCCATCCCCTTGCTGGAAACACACCGCTTCGTGCCTCCTGCTCCAGTGAAGAGCTGGCAGGAGGCACCTGCTCCCTGCTTTTCTGGACTGGACACAGGCCATTACCTTCAACGTGTTCTAATTTCACCAGCTGGGGGCTGTTTAAATCTCTCCAGGTCATCCAGGACCAGTATAATGCATTTTGCACCATGCTACTATGGCCAGAATACTGAACAAAAAGCAAAAGTTTTACTGGAAGATTCAAACACCTCTAACTAGGAACCTCAGAGTAATTTCTGCAGAGCACTTCTTATCCTGACACTGAACTCTGGTCATTCACACTGAAACCAAACAGAAGGATGAGGCTTTCAACCAAGACACGAGAGGATAAAGAGATAGCGAAAATGAGCCACCTGCCTCACTGACATCCCTTCAATCTCCTCACTCTTCTGTTCCTTTGGCAAAGGGAAGTATACAAATACTTCAAATTCATATACTCGTTCAATGGCATCAGTTCCAAAATACACCCGTAAAGTAATGGCCTCGGACCAAATTCCAAATTCCCTGTGGTACAACAACTTTGCCTTCAACTGGTATGAAACCATTCACTAAAAAGTACAAGTTCTCCAAGTAGCTCAGTGTTCCTGAACTTAGGAGGCTTCAATCAATTATTCATTTTTACAATAGTCTTTAACTGAGAATAAAATATTTTTCATGTGTATCATTAAACATTTAACAAAAACATTGGAATGCTGAGACATTAAAGTGAAAGTCATTGGAATACATTATTAATTTTGAAGGCACTAAACACTCACTCATTTAAATATTAAGAACACTCACTCAATTCAAAAGCATCTGTGAAACAAAAGAATCCTGAACAGTGACACAGGGTGTGCACTATCTGATGTGACCAAGCTACATAAATTCACAGAAAAAGCCAAAAATGCCTTGTATTCAAAACTCAAACTGCATTAAAACTATAACAGAATACAATACAGTTCAACTCAGAGGCAGTTAAAAGGTCCAATTAAAATTCCTAAATCCACCCTATTTACATCAAAGGAATGCTATAATTGCTTAAAAACATGATCACTTCTGGAAATTTCAGCACAGCCTACCAACCACTACTATTCTGCCCTCAGCTGCAAAGATGATGTTCACTGAAATAAGGATCTGTTGTGCTAATGAAGTCATCGGTGGAAAGGATAACGTGTGATGAAAGGAAGGCAAACAAACCCGACAGCTCTCCGAGGGGCTTTGTTTATTGGCCAGTTGAAGTTTTTAGGATACTTATGAAAATTAGTACAGCAATCATTCCTAAACTGTTACTGCACTTGCTATTTTTTCCCCTCTTCAAAGTATGGCTACTCTAACATCCAACTGCCACATGCAAACCATTTTAACTGCTTTCAACAGCCTCCGCTGATCACTCCTAGGCAAGGATATACCTCTTTGTTTTTAAAGCCTACAGACAGCCTTAGAACAGTGAGCCTCTTCTACACAGAAAGCTGTATAAATAAAGAACTGAATCTGATCATTTTCATATGCTGTCAGGCTTTAGATGGATAAGTGTTTCCAAAGAGCTGGCGCCTCTGTTTTGGGTAGGAGTGGGTGGAATATTGCAGGATTCCCCTTCCCTCCCCGACTGAAGCAGAATCTGGTCTCTATTAAAGGCATTTCGGCTGTAATTCTACTGTCTGAAATATCTTGATTTTCTAGCGTTGTAATTCCTAAACCAAGATCCTGTTCCAGGTCTGGCAATTCCAAGTTTTACTGCCCATGCCAGGCTTAGCAGGAACAAAAAGTTTTAAGTTTCAGTAATCATGAAAGGTGCAGTTATCATATTAAAAAGATTGTGCTGAGGGAATCTGCATCTGTTGTGTGGTGTAACATACATAAAAATTCACTCAGCACATTTAGAATCCACCTATTCTTGCTGCCCTATAAAATCCTCCAAGTGTCATCTCTACAGAGCGACCAAAGGTACTATTTGACCTACTGAAATTACACAAACAGTACATAACACCATTTGGACCAGCATTTTTTTAGCTGTCAGCAATGCAGTCCTCCGAGGGGTACAACTGACAAACTGCATTTCCAAGCTGGCAGAACATATGAGCATTGGAAAACCCAGCACAGGGCATGAACACAACAAACATGGGAACGCACATTTATGCACTGCTTTCTATTGAGAATTCATGAGCACCTTATGTAAGTGCTTACTGATTAATGTTCATTTGATTCTGCCCAAATGCAGTGTTAGAATGCAGTTGAAGTGAAAGTCAGGGAAAGAATGAATGGTGTGGAAACCCGACTCCTCCTTCGGGATGCAGTGTAAGTCTATCTCTACTCTCTGCCCTGCCCTGTCCCAGAAGATCCTGATTTTATGCAGTGCCAAGATTGAGAGTGCTAAAGCTCATCTGTAAACATTCCAGATGTGGCCAGGACATCTTCCCCCAAAATACACAATGAAAACTGAAATGTAAAAATTGATTAAAGAACTATAACAGAGGCAAGGATATTTGGTTATACATATTAAACATGCACAGTAACAAAGAAGCATGCATAACAATGTAATGCAATTATAAACATATTTGATATCACATACATTTGAAATACCTTTGACAATGTTTTTTAATCCGCTTAAACATATTTCAGTCACTAATTTTTCCTTTTCCTCCTTTCTGTAGGTGATCTATGTCAGTGGTTTACAGCTGGGACAATGACTATTGTTGTTTCACCAGAAAATGGGTACTGGCAGCTAATAAGGACATCACTTAATAACAACCGCCTGCCACCTTATTAAAAGCCAAGAGTCTTTTCAGAAGTTATTAAACCCAGCTCCTGCAGCTGGCCAGGGATGTTGCTTTTTGTGTTCTCAGTGTCACAAGTTTTGATGTCTGTCATGAAGCCCCAGATGTTTGGTATTACCTCAATCTCACTGTTAATTGAAAGAGTTTTGCACATCATAGCTGCAAATAAGTGTTTTCTACACTTGGAGGAAAGAATAAGTCTCACAGAACTCCAGTAGTTATTTCAGGAAGCCTCATTTTTTTAACCTTTAGCATTCAGTAAGCACAGAGATTCTTCTCTGTAGTAACAGGAGTGGGGAAGAAGGGCACACTAAAGGCAAGTAAATCAAGAAAAGCTTGAAGTAAACTGAAGTCAAAGACTAAAGGCCAGGCTTAAAGTTCCTACTGTGTTGTTAAAATGAAGGCAAGCTGCCACAGATCGCCGTGAACAGCATTAAGTTAATTCTACCTTTCTTTTGAACTGAAGTTACAAGCAGGTTCCAGCTGTGCTGTGACAGAACGATTCCAGTGATCCAGCAGTAGCAAGGCCTCCAAGGTAAGGATTTTGCTTTTGCTACAGCTGACGTTCCACCTGGCTACATCAGCATTTGCAAGGAGATGAACAACAGCCATCCCTTCAAAGTGAGAGATATTCTCTGCATCTGCCTTTTCGCTCTTATTCTCATGCTCAGTGTCTTTTGATTGTACTCAGAAAGGAAAAAGTCTGTCTAATCATCCCAATTATCACTAAGGATGCCAGAAGAAAAGCAGCTTAGCAAGAACAATCACATTTTCTAAAAACCTGAGAAGCAGCAGATCGATCACATTTGATTATTAGTAAAGTCAGGCCACACTGATGAAGTGGGAAGTGTGAAACAGAGTTTGTAAGTCAAAGAAATTCAGTGTTTTCTGTTTTCTCCCTATTCTCTGCCTGACCTACAGCCTGCCTTAATTTGCCAGCTCTCCTTATGCATTACTCGTCCTCTTACAGCTCTTGCCTTTCTTATATCTCAAGAGCAGCTGGTTTCCATTCCCTTTTCTGGCTCCTCTTTTCTTGATCCCACTAATTTCTGCTCTCAACAAGAAAGATTCAAGACTGTGAGGCCCTAAAGAAGTAAAGAACAAGACAGGGGAACTGTACCAATGAAATATAGGAGTAAGACTCCTTGCCACTAAGCAAAAATGAGAAGAACATAAAATAAGCCTGTGCAAGAAAGCAGACAGTGGCATCTCATGAAACTCACTGGTAACGCTCCCCACAACACGGGACAAGCTACAAAATTATGTGCCCACAGCTCCCATGAGAAATGCATGGGGCAAAAGATCCCTCTCTGGTATTCAAGTATTCTTTGAAAGAGGTATGGCAGCTCTGTGAACAAATGTACCCTTACAGCTTAAGGACCCACAGAAAAAAAACACCAACAGAAAGGAAAAAAAGGTTAAAATTAGAAAATTCCAATCAAAACTTCAAAAACTTGAAGTTCATTTTACAAGAGTTAAAAATAATGCATCTTGCAATTTTCATGACAACATCAGACAGCAAACAACACACACAACATTGCACAAACAGACAAACAAATGGAAACAATCTAAAGTTTTGGGAAAGTACTAACCAGTTACTGACAGCAGCTGTGAAACCCTCACCTCCATTTCCTCCCGATGAGACCTGTCTCTATCCTCGAATTCACGAGTTCTTCGTCGAGCTTCTTCAAAGGCTTGTTGTGCCAATGCATCCTCCTGCTACCAAACCAGACAACAGAGTGACACAAGAGGCTACACTCATTTCTACCAGATCACACTTCTTTTTAATATTAGATATTACTTGGCAAAGAAAAATATGTCCTACAGACTCTGCCAGAACACAGATCAGTTCCAGCAAATGCCAATATTGGTTAATGAAACAATACTCACCTTGATCACTGCAGCAGAGAGAACGAAAGCTGCAACGCAGCTACTACTAAAATACATTTTCAAAGGAGGACTGCTTTTCCAAAGTAGTTTAAATTGCTGCTAGTTTTTTAATAGCCAGGAGTTCTCTGAAGTTATATGAAAGAGGTAACAGATTTTATTCTCCTTATAAAAGTCATTTTGAGACAGTTTTCACAGGTCTATCTAGATAGAGTTTACTAGCATCATTATATACACATAATGGTAATGTCTTTAATTTTAAAAAAGTATCTAAGTTACAAACCAAATAAACCCTCCATTTTATCAAAAGCTCCTGAAGGTACATCAGTAAAAACACTGATAACCCCTGCATATCATTTCAATTATTTACATTTAGATGCATAAGAAAGTGCAAAGCAGAAATTCATTTGAAGCACACTAATTTGTACGCATTCCCACACAGGCAGAAGAAACCTGCAGGTTTTCAACAGCCCCATTGTTTATTTTCAACAATGGCTTATGCACAGGAATAGAGTCAACAAATTAATGCTCAAAATGAGAGATATATGTAAGCCATTGTTCATTTGGTTACAAATTATTGCTCTTAAAGAGACCTTTTAGCACATATTTTGCTCAGAATGGAAATAGATGGCTCTGCTCACCACCAGACTCTTAAAATTTTCAGAAGGGAGTCAAGTCTGAAGAGGTTCCACAAAACAGTAAGGTATTAACAGCACTGCTTCTCCCTCCTAACTCCTCAGATACAATTACTACTTAACTCTGCTTATGATTCCCACATACACACAAATATTATTTTCCAGTCGATAGACCTAAAAGAAGAAGAAAATCCTAACTTTAACTGTTAGAGGGCAAAAACTCAATTTCAATATACCAAGGGAATAAGTGCATAAATTTTTTAGTTTAAGATAAAGCATCTCCAGTCTGAGAGAACGTTAAATTGCTTATTTTGCCATGGGCACAATCGTGCCCCCGAAGCTGCTTTGTGAAGTGATGTCAGTGCATGCCCCTCGTGGCCTAACACAGTTAAATACAAACATCTGTCAGTCAGCAGCTCCCACAGCCAGCTCCCCAGAAACCCATCTCGAAAGGCAATGTTTAAACCTGCCAATAAGAGAACATTTTAACACTACCTACCATTTTTAAGCATAGAATTTGGCCCCTTATAGCTATCTTAATGTTCATGAAATTCATAGAAACCAAGGTCAGACAGCGGAAAGTAAGTTTGCTCTTAATAATGCAGAAGGATAGAGATAAAATAGACAAGCTTGTCTCCCAGAGGACTACAGAAAAGCTGCCTTATTTCTAATTTACAAAAGTTATGTATGTCTTTACATCCTTTTTTTTAAACAGACTTGAAAGTCTGTTTGAGATATGGAAGCAGGGCTTTTCTAATAAGAGATTTCTGCATTTTACCATCATTTAAAGTGGTCATGAAATAAAAGAAATATTTTAAAGAAACGGTCGTAACCAAATGAAACTAAAGCAGAAATTCATAGGAATGGAATCAGTATGTTGACATCCAGAATGAACACGTGTTGACAGCTGAAGCACTGATTTACTGATGTCTAAGACAAAAAAGCATCAGAACTTATTTTAAGTAAAAAAAAAATCTGCTCTACTGATGTTGATTTATTAGAACAGAAATTAACAAATGTCTCAGGATCTTGTACAACAGGAATTTAAACTTTCCCAAATGTCACTCAAATCTAGTAATTATAGCCTAGCAAATGCAGCTGGATAAGACCAAATCATTTACCCATCTTAGTTTTGATCAATAAAAATGCTCCCACTAAGAAAACAAAGAACAAGCAAAACATGAGGCATATCAACATGAGATCAGAACAAAACAAATCCCCCCAACTCAGAAAGAAAAAAAATAAAAGAGAAGCTATACACAGTCCCACTCACACAGGCATTCCTCTCGGCACCCTGGCAGGAAAAGACCTTGGGAGAACAACCATTCCTAACTACCAACTCTACAGAGTAAGAATGCTCCATTACAGAGGAGACAGAAACAGTCTTTTAGTGACATTAAAGATAAATATCAAGTCAAGGGACATTTCAGCCTCACTCAGGGAAGATATTCAAGCCTGTATGCAGAGTTTTATGTTTGTTAGTGCAGCAAAGCTTTGAACCAGCAGCTGAATTGGGACCTCCAGTAACAAAAAGTAAGACTGCTTAGTAGCAGGACACAAACAGGCTGTGAACTCAACAGAAAGAACACTACCTTAAAAGTTACAATTAAAGTACTTTATTGATATGCATGTGATTTTTCTTCCTAAAATATTTTCTGACCTGGTGAAGCATAGTATCATTTCCAAAGTGTGGCAGCACAGAAAAATTTTTTCTGATCCCACTATTAGTCAGCAAGAGGCAGTGAGAAAGGAAAAGGCAAGAGCTGTGTTCTGTATGTGTAAGACAAGCCTTCCAGCAAACAGGAGCGAGGGGTGTGAATGCCAACACAGCCTCTCACTGCAAAAGACAGCAGGTACCACAGGCACTGCATTGCGTAGCACGAGGCCCTTAAACCCACTCTGACATCAGTGTTATTCTGGGATCAAAGTCAGCAGTTGGGTCAACTGCCACTAGCAACACTAAAACACTTGTAAAAAAGGAAGCAAAGTGACAGATGCAGGAAAAAGGAAACTGAAGAATGTAAGACATTGCCCAAATATTTACAATGCTAACAAATACAAGGGTGCAGCTACTTCTCTGTGTCTGTACAGTGCCATACGACGCTGGGAATTCTAAGACACTACTACTGTAGAAATAAGATGACCAAAGACTTCCTCGTAGTCACTGAGAAGCACAAATTGAAAACAAATTACACACCTGTAATTGACTGCAAACACCTCTGTAGATCCACACTTAGTGCCTCCAGCTCAGCACCCTGTATTCAAGAAAGCACTCACACCTGAGAGGATGCATACCTCCCCAACACACAAAACAAACAAGAGTAAAGCACATGCTCAGGGCACAAACACCTTCTGAAGAAAGCACAAAGGAATTCTTAAGTGTAGTTAAGACAGCACATAGACATCAGGAAATTAAGACAGAGACATAGAATCCAGTTAGACTGGAAAAGACCCTATCCAAGAGCATGCAAAAACATTTATGAGGAAATCAAAAAGAGAAAAACTGAACCCACACATCATCTGACCCCTCTCCTTTTTGGAAGTGTGCCTACTTTTTTCAGGAACTACCCCATTTTGGCAAAAAGTGACACTGCATCCTGAGCACACATTCAAATCGGTCTCCTCTTAGTTCAGAAGCCATTCCTAACAGTGTTGTGAATCAAATTTAACTGTAAGCAATCAAGAAGCTGGGTATTTACGTGGTACAGACCTCAGAGGTCTACATTTGCCCTTGCTATGTAAGCCTTTAGAGCCTAAATCCCTTCTAACCAATGGACTCTAGAGCAGTGATTCTCCTTGCAAAGAACACACTGCTACCAGGAGCCTGGCTAGCTCAGAACACCAACGCCCAGCTTTGGAAGAAGTGAATGCCACTGCAAAGAGCAGCATGCAAGTAAAAGCTTGGTGCTGTGGCTTTTCCCCATGGATTAACAAAAGGTGGCAGGACTATTCTCAGAATACCATACCCTCACTTTCCAAGCACCCTGCAAAAAGAGGACAGGGCTTAGAGTATTTCAATTTAAGCCAGAACCTAGTCACAACAACATGATGTCAGCAATGTGCAAATCGGTTTCCTAAATTAGGGAGGGGCAAGGCACCTCAAACCTTGCCATGTCTCCATATAAAATTTGATTTGGATACTTCCAGCTCTTGAAGAGAAACAAATTAATCAATATGCCGTCCAGTTCTGCAAGCCTGGAACAGAGGAGCACTCCTGGCACTCCTGTGGAATCAAAGTGTTCCTACTTGTTATGCAGTGACCAACTGTGGCTGCAGAGTGACTAAAAGGGAAACCCCGAGGAAGCAAGGGCTGAGAAGGAGAGGCACAGGGGAGACAAAAAATGCATCCTTATTTAAATCTGTTCCAGTGCACAACTGGCAGAAGCAAACCCCCACAGGGCACAAAGGGAAAGTAAAGGCAATTTGGAAAAACAGTTTGTTTGAATATTAAGGTTTTGCAAAAATCACTCATACGAATGACAGACATGAGGTGGAACAACGCAAGACAAGGGGAATCACCAGTGTCACAGAAGCCAGTTCAGTTATTTACATAATATGCTTTGGGTTTCTGAGTTTAAGTGACCAAAGGGAAGGAGACAAAGAAAGCTCCAATTTCATTATGCTATGAAGATGAAAAAGGCAGAGTTACCATTTAGCAGACATGGAACAGTGATTCAGAGTGAATTACTCAAGTTCCCAGAAAAGTTAGGGGAAGTCACAACGGTCTTAGGTGTAAGAAGAGGTCTTCAGAGATAAGAGAAAATGGCTATAACAGGTACAGAATAAATAATTAAGACTCATTTGCTGGAGTACCAATACAGAACTTGTTGAGGGGAAGACAAAGGCTGCAGGAAATTGCTCACCCTTCTTTTCTCTGCATGCTTAACAAACCCATATATTCAAAAGCTCTGTGGATCAGTTCTAACACTTCAAAAATACCAAACTACAGAAGTGAACTGCTGAGTTCACCACAAAACCCAGATCGCAAGTCATAACTCTGGCAACTGACATTACTACATCTGATTCAGTGTCCACTGCAGAGACAGGTGATGTCTATGGACACAAACCTGGTGCAGCAGCTTTTTGTGTCAGTTAAAGCAGCTTTGTTACCAAGCTACTTCTCAAAAGCAGAGATCAGTCTCAAGTATGACTATTGAGGAACTGTGTAAGTGAACCTGATATATGTGATACACACTTAAAAAGTAATTTCCCCTGCATCTACTTCGTTCTTGTGCGTGTCCAAAGATTCAGCTGCTAAGCAGTCTCTTTGGTGGTAGGATGTAGGTAGATAGGAAGTTCTCAAAAGCTGCCGTGCCTTAACAGAGCAGAGCTTCTACCGCGGTTAGACAACAAATGAAAAAAACATTCATCCTCCCCCCATACAGAATAAAACAAAAAGGTGCTTTAAAAAAATGCACCCTGAACAGCTAGAATAACCTGCCAGTTACACTGTTACAGGCATGGATTTTCAAATTCTTTAATTCAGATTCACTACTTTGTAGCATAGTAATAGTGTTAAATCACCCACAAAGTTGTAAACTACAGATGATTCCTGCCCTAGTTTAGCTACAACCACGTTATTTCTCAATCTGTACACCGGAAGTTTTCTTTGGAATTAGTACTCAAAGTGAAGGCAGAAAGCAAACAAATTAGAACCTGTGATTGCTACCTCACTGCGTGTTTCCTCCCAGAAGGACAAATGTCTAGGGCACAGTAGCTATGGGGAAGGCTGTCTTACCTGTGCTCGTTCTTCATCAAATTCCAGGCAGCCCATACCATCCAGTCTCTGTAGATCTATCCAGCCTTTCCAGATTACACAGACACCATTGAGAATCATAGGTGCCTTCAAGTACACCTGAAATAAAAGCAAAACACATGCTATGAGTTTGAAAGTATTTACACACATGCCTGCACAAAGAAAATACTGATGCAGGAAGCTTCTGTATGTATTCTTAGAAGAACATTCAAACCAGCTGGTAACATGAGACTGCAGTTAACAGCTTCTCCATCCTCATTTCCCAGAACTCATTTTAATCAAGCCAGTGTGGTAAGTTTTGCCTACTGTACTGGATGGAATAAATTTAAGCTGTGTTCTCATTTTATTAACTGCTGCACACCAGGATTTAGTTAGAATTTGGTTACTGCTTTCAGTTAAAGTCACTGTTTTTCTTGTCAGCTTACCTTCGTGGCAAAAAAACCCCCCCAGCACGCTGCCAGACAGGGAGGATCCTTTACAGCACATTTAAATGGTTATACAAACCCAGGCTCTCCTACTCCCGAGAAGCACCACACTTTCCTTCAATACATGAGCTCTTTCCCCAAAGAACAAGCACCAGTTTCAGTCCTCCTCAAATTCACCAACTAGACAGATTTTAGTAAAATACACCATATATACACACAAGAAAATCTTCTTGTGTCTATTCTAGTACTTGTGACAGGCTTTTAAAAAGAAGCAATACCAGATGATCAAAACCCACCTAACAGCATCAACACGCACAGCGCAAGGAATAATGCATGAGCTTAAGGCCCTACATCCAGATCATGGCAGATGAAACAGTGATTTAAAGCAGAAGTATCTCCCCTTCTAAAGGCCAGAGATTGATCTCCAAACAGGAAATTCCAAAAGACACAAATACAACACTATGAGTTTGACATCTTATATTTAATGACATCAGCCTTAAAAAAATCACAGCAAATATTACTTAAACTGTAAGGGGGAAAAAAAAAAATAACCTTCCATAGTTATTTCAGCCTATTTGGCAAATCAAGCCCCCTCATCAAACCAACATTTGTCTGTTGAATCACCAGAGAGGCAAAGCGTGCACTCAGACCCACATCCACACCAGATTTAAAGACTGCCTAGAATTCAAACTCTCATCAAGCCTTCTCAGTCTTCAGGAGTGGCGCAGCGAGGTAGGAGAATTCTCACACAGTGCCTCTTCTAATAGTTGTAAATTCCTCCTCTGGTGAATCCTCACCAAAGCATAGATGATGTTTAGTGCCCCGACTGTGCCGTTCATTCTGTTCCACACTTATCAGCTAAGGTCACTCAAGCAGAAAAAGAAGCTTAGTGATACAGGAGGTACAGAAGAAAGGAAAGCCTTCCTTACACAAAGACTGTCCTGCTAACTTTAGGCACTGAACAACATGAAAGGCAATTTATGAGTGGAATAAAGGGAACAAACTGAAGAATACACATATCTCTCAACTTGATCTTTGCAAGCTACCACGCTTCAGTATAAAGCGATATATTCCAGACGTTCTAGTTAGTACAATATACCATAGGTCAAATAACACAAAAAGAAAGGTTAGTTGAAGCATATCTTCTTTTGAATCAGCTCTCCTACCACAGGGTCTCCGCTGAGAAGAGCGCAGACCAGGTTTCTGCCCTTGCATTCACAGAACTAGCTGTGCAAGGCATCACACCTATGTTTTCTGTGATGACAGCACACCATGGGGGGTGCAGATGTACCGGCCACCAGCCTTTGCGAGCAGAGGTGTCAGAACCAGCATGAGTAAGACGTGGACTACCAGGAAACCACCTCCCACAGCCCTCATTTCAAGATTAATCATTTCAAAATATGAAATACAACACTACTCCCTTTCAGCACAGTCTTCACTCATTCATCTCGCCTGAAAACAAAGCATGCAGCATCAATTTAACAGACGCATTTAACTGGCTTAGACGTGAAAGACAGTTAAAGAGGCTATTAGAACCAGAAGTCATTCTCTTCTTAGAAGAATGCAGAATAATTCAAAAGTAAAAAAAAAAGCAAGCAGCATAATGTAATTATGGGTCTGTAAAGGCAAAACAGTCTGTAGTCTAATGATAATCACCTCTTGCAGAAGCAAATAAGCATCTTGCTAGTCTTCCTTTAGAGTTTACCTTTCACCTAGCCTCCCCTTTCCTTCTGTTCCACAACAAAAGCCTGCGATATCTAAAGTTACACAGGACTCTCCACAGATGACAAAATCCAGCTTTCCAGGTTGCCCAGGAGGAGAGTACAGTTTCCTTGACAAGGCATAACTGCCACTGTCTCA
Organism: Dromococcyx pavoninus; assembly: GCA_033558185.1. Classification (NCBI taxonomy): domain Eukaryota; kingdom Metazoa; phylum Chordata; class Aves; order Cuculiformes; family Neomorphidae; genus Dromococcyx; species Dromococcyx pavoninus. The sequence goes on along the minus strand of JAUMJL010000371.1, from coordinate 321,750 downwards.
TTTCAGTGCTGTTCAATGGCCTTGGTCACTGCAGCTGCATCAAACCACAGGGCTCGGCCCAACCAGAAGACAGCTCCAATGCTGAGCTGACAGCTCAGTAATCCAAACTCAACACCTCACAAATCACCTGAAAACCAGAGCAGTGCTGGAGATTCTGTGAAAGTTTTTGGAAGTCAAAGGGAAAAACGGAAGCAAGTTGAAAGCACCGATGTGATTACTGATGCCCACTATCTGCCCTAAGCATGCTGACCAACAGCTGAGCTGCTGACAGCGCATCTGGGGAACCCCCACCACTCAGCCTGACCTTTTGAGATAAAGCACTCTGCCCCGGAATCAGAGCCCTTAAAGCCTTACACCACTACATTCACAGGTCTTCAAAACTCAGATAATAAACAATTTTTCACTTCTGAAAGGATTCATTCTTTAGCAAGATATTTGATTTCTGAAATTCCTATACAATCATTCAAATCCAGTATAATTCATTTTGAAACCACATGTGCTTATGCAGGAACTTTTCTCTCATTAAAACACACAAAGCATACTGGTGCTTCTTCCTTTATTTTATAGAAAGGAATTTAGACTCCTTTTCCCCCTCTCCTCTCTCTGGCAAATGGAAATCACCGAAGACTGTAGCCAAAACCGTTTAACCATGTATTTCCTTCCTTTCAGATAAAGCCATACTGGTTCCTTTTCAATTTCCGAACTTAACAGAATTATTAATAAATTACTGTTCCTGTCTATAGGCACATAATCTATTATGGCAGCTCAAAATCCCACACAAAATTCTCTTTTGAAGACTTCCAGAAGTCTCTATCCTGAAAATTGCCCAAAGACAGTCACGGTAGGAGAGCAGAGGCAAAAGCCCACATTATTTTTTATAAAGACCCCAGCTTTCCCCCTTAATATTATTGAGCTATACAATTTGATTAGAAGTAGATAAAAGGATGCCTTTAGTAGAACAATTCTTTCAAGGTTTGGTTGCCAACACCAGATTAACTGCATTTAAATAATTTTATAAATCTTTCCCATACCATTGGCTGCTTTTCATAATAATATCTGGAAATCAGTCTTGTAAAACACAGACACTTAGGTGAAAATCACTAGAGTGCAGTAGCAAGAAGAAGGAAGACTGAGAGCTTGCAAGCCAGGCAATTTCTAATTCCATATTCAGTGGAGGAATTCAATGCTACATAAAGAAACTCCATTACATGGACAAACAAGAGGAAAAGATGTATTATATAAAGACGCTTCCTTTCACAGTCCATCCAATGCACCAAACAAGGTATGGCTTTTCTGACAGCAATAGCAGGAGGCTGTACCACTAAGTATTATTATACACCTTTTGAAGGAGGTGAATAAGTTCTCTCTCATTTTGCACCCTCATCTTCCACACACTGGCACAGCCAAGCTAATTAGTTTGTTAGACTGAGACCTATACAAACTGTTGCATATCTGCAATTTTTAGTAGCTTCTGCCAGCAGAATTTTTGTTCAGGTGGCTGTTATGCAAAAGTTCAATTTCACCTCAAACTACATTTTCCATTTCAAACTCCTACAAATCAAAGTATCATTATAATGTTTTTAATACGAAAAGCAGACATTACTTTTGCATTGGAAACAGACTTTTCATGTTAGAACAAATATTCTGCTTGCTGACACTAGAATAAATATCCTTATCTGCTGGCAGATGATCCGGATGGAGGATGAACAGCACCATAAGCATTTAAACTGGAGAAGGGGCTGCACAAATGTTAGGCTCTAAGTCACTGAGCTGCTTTAGTGTTTTCTCAGCCCATGAGCCAGCTTGATCTCAAAGACCTCTGTGCCACGTTTAATATATAGTGTATCTCACCTTCCTTTTCGAACTCTTCCAACTAATCTGTTACTTCTTATCATCTGCATTTAAACAAGCAACCCTCTCCTCCAACTCCAGCTAGCTGGGAGTTAGCTTTGTTGTTAAAAGGAGGCAGGGACTTGGCTCCTATAAAACCATTCATTAAAAACCAAACCTGATTTGAATATAGTAAAGCAGACAGAGGACAATTCTCAATGAGTTTAAAAAGCTGCTTTATTTGAGCACAAGACACAAAACCTCAGTTTCACATCCTATTTTAGTCCTCTAGTAAATCCTTATCTCACAACACCAGGGTATTTAACCGATGTGCTACAGATACACTATCTGTACGCTCCATCCACACATCCTGCAGTTACAGAAAATGTTCCTTCTCCCTAAAGCAACCAAGCCATTTCCTCCCCCAGAGACTGCAGACAGTTCTCACCACCCACTGCCTAATGAATCAGCATGCTCACTGCCACACAGGACCAACCTCAACCCCCCAGGAAACACCAGTCCCCAGTGAAGCGGTGCAGTCCCCTCCCTTCTGTTTTCATTTTCCCAGCACACTGGAGCAAAATGCGTTCTTTCGGAGGCTCAGTTCTGACTCACCATCTGCCTCATCACACACACGTCTGCCCATTCATAACTGCTCACACAAGCTGCCTCTCTCTCGGCTGAGCCGAGGACACCCATCCCAGTTTTGATCCCACCCTCCCCTGAATCATACCCCACTTTTAAATATTTAAACAGCAGCCTCGCCAGTGGTGATTTCATATACGAAACATTGACCAGTAAGAAAGAAAGAGCTGTAAACATTTACTGCAACTAGGAAAGATGTGAAATCAGTTAAGTGTAACCTCGTAATTTCAGCTTCTAATAACACTGTATACACCACTGAGTAAAAGGAGACTGCCTATTCAAAATGTTTAAACAGGAAACTATCTATTCACCTGTTTCCTTTAACAGAAGTCTTAAAGGAGCATAACTACACTTTCACAAATAAAATGTGGTGGTCTTGCCAATAGAGATTTGGCAGGACTGTTTTAAAAGGTAAAGGTGAGTTGGCCCTCCCTCCCTGACTACCAGGATTCTCACTTGCATACTGTGATCAGAGAGTGGTTGCCAGCTTGGGTTACAAAAAGGAGGCAAAGTAAGAGAGAAGAAGCAATCTATGAGGCAAAAAGAGAAAAAATCTTTTCTAAAACTTCCCAACAGAACTTATACACTAAAATCCTCAATTATTTGTGTACCAAACCAGAGTAGTATCTTCATTAGCAGAACAACAACTGAAGTTACAGCAAAAGCTGACGAGGCTTCAGGGTACAGTTTCAGATAGCAATCCCTCATATTTTAAAAGAAACATGAAAAATAACCAAGTCATGTACAGAGTTTACGGCACTTTAACTCTGTCACTTCAATTGTGAAGAAAATCTTTGTAACAGTTTTCACTGGGAATAAAACAGTAAATAGGAACAGATGAAAAGAATCCCATTTAGAAAGTCACTACGAGTGAAACAGACTTTTTAGCCTTTTTAATCTTAGAACAATAGACTCTACAAACCATAAAAGCACAAAAAAACCCAACAAATTTAGATCAATCCTTCTGTCTCATGCCTCAAAGCATTATTCTTCCTTTAAACACAGAAAGAAAACGTTTTCAGAGTTATTTTGAAAGTCGCATCTTGAAACAGCTTCAACTCATGGAAATAAGGTTCTGTTAAAATGTGAACCATACACTATTTTGTAAAAATGCAAAGGATGTGACACTTCCTGACAAAACATGAGTCTTTTCCTAAACAGTTGTACAGGGATGAGCCAGCTGTGGCTTTCAAGATGAAGACAGCTCTCAGTTTCTCCAGGGTGGCAGCAATGTCACCTCCAAGAAGAGACCCGTGCTGGCTCACCAGCAGCTGCCAGCTTGGAACCTCCAGGCCAGCACGGGATGCCCAAGGACAGCCAGGCACAGCACCACCACAGCTCTGCCTGTAACCTGTGCCTACAGCTCTCTGACCACACAAAGACATTTCACTGGCTGCTTCAGACCATGTACACAACTTGGTAAAACCTTACCAGAGCAGGAAGGCTGGAGAAGAAACTGAGGGGAGAGCTGAATCACTCTCTACAGCTTCCTGAAATGAGGTTGTAGCAAGGTGGGTATTGGTCTCTTCTCCCAAGTAAAAAGTCACAGGACAAGAGGAACTGGCCTCCAGTTGTGCCAGGGGAGGTTTAGACTGGCTATTAGGAAGAATTTCTTTACTGAAACAGTGATGAAGCATTGGAACAGACTGCCCAGGGAAGTGGTGGAGTCACCATACCTGTAAGGTGTTCAAAAGGTGTAGATGTGGCACAGCAGGCACGGTGGCATTGGGCTGATGGTTGGACTGGATGAGCTTAAGAGGTCTTTTCCAACCTTAATGATTCTATGAATGACCAGGCCTGCTGTAGTGCGTGGGAAAGCCCATTTCAACTTTCTCCTCTTTCCTTTCTTACCTACACATGCTGTAACACCCATCCAAAGAACAAACACAAATAAACCAAAAAACAACAATCCAGGCAATAGTTTTTACCAACCACAAGAATTTCTGGAAAGAAAGTGTAACGTTCAAAATGAAATAGCAACACTCTATTTCATCAGCTATGACAAAGGTAGATTCCTCAAACAAAACCAGAAATATTAACAAGAGAGTGTGCTTGCCAAGAGCCTCACTCTAGACTGTTATGCTTAGGAAAATAAATATGAAGAAAAATAAAAGTCATAAATGCAGTCTTTCATAGGACAATGTTTTAACATCACAAAAAGCCGTGGAGAAAAACTCATCGACTCTGAGGAACAAGATAACTTGAAAAACAGAATTTGCTGAAATACAAAATATCCCATAAATTGCTAACAGCCTGTACTATAATTTTAATAACAACAGGCAAAAACTGCAGAGCACAGAGCTAACTAATTTAACCATAATTTGCAGGAGGGTGTTGTATATGAACAGTTAAAATTACTGTTAAACATTTTAAACCCGTGCTTTTTGCCCCCTTTAGAGCAATATATGCTTTGCTCATTCTTCTTCTGCGTACTGGAACTTATTAAAATAAATTTAAAGCTGAAAGTACATTAGAAAATTTGCAACTATGATTCAATTTATCAGAAAATTTTTTTGACTTTAGTCTAACTTACCAAAATATTGTACCTGCCAGATTCAGGAGTCAGAGAAATACATTTTTTTTTTAATATCCATTTTAGACTCTTAAATTTCCTCCCCCCCTCAAAAGAAACCTATGCATTCAAGCAAGCCTATATCTAAATGCTAATGTCAAAGGTGATTCAAGATACAGCTTGAAATATTAGCTTAGGGCATTTCACACCCACGGGAGGGAGGGGGTGGAATCTCAAAAACCTTGTGGTGTAAGTTCCATTCAAGAATACCATCAATACAAAAATCTATTTTAGCTCTCTAATATCAGAAGGCGTTTGGACAACAAGCAGAAGTATTCCCTTAGTGTATTCCCTCAGGAAAGAATGCACTACAATTAACAACTGGAAACCTGTCTCAGAAAATACTTGCTAACATTTTCAACTCACAGCAAAACCTGATGGTCTGGTATTACATCTTGTAGCCAATTTTTAAGCATGCTTACAGAAATCACCTGGTTTTATCACTAATAAAACTAAAGTTTCAGAAAATTTCCATCTAGATAAAATTCAGATGCAGCACTTTTACAACTTTATGTAAAAAACAGATCTATGTATGGACTCTATGGGAGAGACAGAGTTTACAAGTTACTTTTACAAAACCTGCTATTTTAATGGAGGTTTGGTGGTGGTTGTTTTTTTTTCTGTGTAGTTACCTCATCTGTGCAATCATGGCTCCTTTTCCAAAGCAGATCAATGTTTCATTAAATTATGCAGGTTACTATTTCAGTTAACTAAAAAACAAGTCTACAACTAAGAACAGATACGAAGCACTAAAGATGTCAGAATAAATGTGATTAAAATCTGTGGGGATTATAGCATTTTATTCCTCATTAAGACTACTCGTCAATACTCGTGCTTAGAAGTTAACAGAGAAAAAAGCTTAAGTGCTACTGCACAGAAATCATTCTCATCACTGAATAACAAATAAGCCTCCAGACACAGTTCCAAAATATTGCAACTGCTGGAAACAGACCACACTTGGCCAAAACCTTCCAAAAAAACCCTAATCCAAAGAAAAAGTAAACGGCTTCTTGGTTTTGTATTGTCACTACAAAGAGGTCTAATGCCTCTCAACATGAAATGCATCCCATGCTCAGACTCACTCCATTTGCCTTCAAAAAGGCAAACCCAAACACATAGCTGGAACTGAGAATCCACAAAAATGCAGTGAGCAGAATATAAGGATAATCTGAAAGGCAAATACAGGCCGGGGTTTTCCCCTGTAAAACTTTACAGGGTCTTTTATCAGCACATCTTTACCACTAAATTCTATGTGAGAAAGATGGTTGGATTTAAAATTTACAGCATGCATTAAAGACCCAATTTTTCTTGTAACATTTGAAAAGAATAATGTTTTGGCAGCAAAATACCTCTAGGAGACTGCTGCTGCAAGCATGCATGCATCTAACTGACAAAGGCTTCTGACACAGACCAGTTAACTAAGAGGGACACACACTGTTCTCTGCCACGTTGACAGAACAGACCTTCCAGAAGGAAATTTCAAAATTGCTTGGGAAATCAGTTCTTTTCAAGCTTTCACAAACTAGTATAGCAAAAAGCAGTTATAGCTACAAACGAGGGTTAGAAAGAGAGGTTTATCTAAAACACATCATTTAGACACTGTGCTACCTGTGTGCAAATAAACACCCTATTAAAACTGTATTTTTTAACTGCAAATTTGAAGCATGTAATGCAAATACACTTAACTAGAAGGTACCTGATTTTGACAACGGGGCAAGCAACTAATAAAAAAAAATCCAGAGACTGACCTGAGCAGAAGAGGGGCAAGAAAAATTGCCTCTTTGATTTTTATTATGTTCTTGAGCATTTTGACAGCATCATCCTTCCCACTTAAGCAGGATTCAAGCCTAGAAAAACTGCATGAACATTTAATAAAAGAGAAGTACGGCACTAAGCCTTGAAATAATGCAAGTTGGTATTTTTTTGTCTTTGTACACCATAACAACTACTTAGCTTTCATCACCCAATAAAATTTCACAGTGTCATAATTATTCTGTAGAAAACTATCAGCTTCTGCAGAGAAATCTCATTAGCAACGGCTGTGAATTTTCTTTAACAGAGTAATTAGCACTTGCAGATACAGCTTTAATACCAAGCTCTCCAAACAGCAAAGTCCTGAGAAAAAAATCGACATAGTGAATTATAGAATACAGCTTTGGTTAGCCAAAATGAAACAAGAATTCTCCCAGCATAAGGCCAGGGAAGGAGAGAACCAACACTGTATCATCTGTGGGAGAGAGGAATGGATTTAAGTTCTTCTGCACTATTTATTTTTATTCCCTATAAACCACCTACTGATTCATTTTCTTGAAGTTAAAAAATTTATAGCTGGTATGAGCCATACTTCCTCAAAAGTCTGATTCTCAAGCTCCAGGTATGAGAAAAGAAGTGCAAAAAAAATTCATCCTGCTTTTCCGAATGCCACCCTGGATGTTCCATGAACAGCCTGTCCGTTGTAAGACTTTTTGAAGTGCTCAGAAACAACAGCTTTCTGGTTTGCTGCAACTAAATTCCTGACAGTTTTCCGTGATGAAAGCCCACCCTGCTGCCAGGTTGTGCAATTGCATTGCAGGGTACAACCGATTCCCCTAGCTGGAGGCATCTGGACACAGGATGATTGATTGCCTACACTGCCCCCCCTCTGCTCAACTGAAAATGCTTGCCCTCAACATACTAATAAACAAACAAATCAGAGAAGCATGCAAGCTTTATAAAGAAATCCTCAAACACTCTCTAGCAGCATGAGAAAAATACACTACTGCAGGTGTTTCACTCTGTCTAGATGCCTTCCTGCCTTAGCTTTCCTATTCTTTAGCACTCTTTAGGCTTGCATTAGTTTTCCAAAAGAAGCTGAAAACTTCTTGTAAACTCTTATCCGTTTTGTCAAACACTGGCTACTCTTCAGCTGCCACCAAAAGATGTTTCATCAGGACGTAAAAACCCATCAAGCCTTCCAGAGCTGCTTCCTTCCCTAGGTGCCAGTGCTTGAAACATCCGACAGACAACACTTTGTCCTTCATCACTGTATTTCAATAGAAAATAAAAGTTTAATGACCCTTACTGTAAAAATTATGCCAGATTTCAGAGCTCTTTGTTACCTTCCATAGGTTTTGTCTTCTACATTTATACGGAAATGAACAGATAAAACAAGTTGCACACCCAGAAGTCCTACAATATAAACCTGCTGCCTGCAACTGTTGAAGTATTTGAAACACAGAAAGAAGGCAGAATATCTGCACAGAATCCTCACGTAGCTGCAATTTGGATCTCGTCTAGAAATCTACATATTACTGTTACAGAAAATATAGAGACTTTCTGCTTAAAGAAAATATCTGCAGTATCAACTAGCCCCCAAAAACGATCCTTTCATTAGCACTCGTGTTCTTGGAACAGCAGTCTTGTGCAAGAGCCCTCATTTTTTCCATGTTATTGTCACAGTACATATTTCACCAGGCCAACTTGTCAAATATCAAATATGCTATTATGCAAGCTAATTAGCTCATTTCACTACTTGTACTTTGGACAATAAAGCTTGAAGAAACATTACAGTAACTTCCAGAAAAATTACAGTTTCTTGTAGCAAATATTTCATCATCTTACTGAATTTTTCTTTTTTAAAAATGAAGTATTAAGTGATTTTTCACAAAGAAACAGACATTGTCCAACAGCAACGTTCTTATTTCTCTCATTCATTTGTAAGAGAGAAGAGAAGCATAATGTTAACAACTTCGCTTAAGAAGTGGAGACTGATACTCAAACAAGAGAACTGAACAATCCAAGTGTCTGGATTTATTCCAGAGAACTCAAGTACTGCTTTCATGCACACGGCACTTGTCTGTCCTTATAGATAGCTGGTTCCCAAATGCAAAATTTAGCTTACTAACACTGGTTTTGTTCCTCTTCTGGGCAACTTTAGGATGATGGTATGAGTAAATTTGAAGTCTTGTCTATACACATCTAAAGGGTGCATTTAGACCACTGGAAAAAGTTCAAGGTATGAATAAGTTCAAGACTGAGTAACTGCTGCAACAACACGTAACAAATGCTAATCAAAGGCAGGTTTAGTGATGGCAGATCTGAAGTACTTAGGACCTACAGAAAGGGCTAACAGGTAGGCATCAGGGACAACACGGCCGTGCCGGCAGTACTGCTCACTGTAAGACACCAACAAGGCTGCACGCAGCAACAGAAGCATCTGGAGGATAGGGGGAGTGAAAAGATTCCTGGGAAAAGGCTGTGGGGACTTGTCACATGAGAGATGTGACTCATGCTCAAGTGGTGGAGGACACCCCATGATAAATCACTCTTCAGGAACAACTGTCCAAATCTGAGCCAGTGGCTGCTTGCCAGCACAGGACAACGTGTACCTAATAAGCTGTGAGCTCTGAACACCTAAGTTCCTCATTGTTAATAGTGTGTAAACTGGACACAGATAGAGGCACCTCCCAGTTCTGAGGGAAAGTGAATAAGCAAAGATACACTATGACTACCTGGCTACAAATGGAGTTCAATTAAATAGCAATAGCAGATCATAATGAATAACACCTGAAAGTATCCACACAAAACAAGGAGACGTTTCACTCTCCTCTAAAGCAAAAACAGCACAGGAGCATAAATGAAGAAATTATGTATCTGAATTTAAAAAAAAGAAAATAAACAGAGCAGTTTCTGCTAAATAAGAGACTTATGCACAAACACAATAATAAAACCTAGAATCACAAGCTCCTACAGAAAACTAACGTTTTACACAAACCACACAGATGATCCTGGATGAAAACTGATCAGGGGACTACCCAGGAAAGTGGATTCTTCTCATGCACCAACCTTTTGCAGGACTCCACTCCTGTTTAGCCAAGCTGGGTACAAACTGGATACACCAGCAAACCCATTTATCTGCGGTCAGAATAACTGTTCACTGACTTTCTCATTTAAAGCTTACACAAAAGCCTGATAAAGATAAAAATGAATGTCAGCAATGTGGGCTTCATCAGGGCAACATCACCTTCCTCAGCTGAAGCAGACAAAAGCACCTCAAAGGGCCAGAGCACACAGTTCAGCAGCTGATGCACAGACAAGTCAAGGATGCCCCATTCCTGGAGGTGTTCAAGGCCAGGTTGGATGGGACTTTGGGCAACCTGATCCAGCGAGAGGTGTCCCTTCCCATGGCAGGGGGGTTTGAACTGGATGGCCTTTAAGCCCCTTCTGACCCAAACCATTCTACAATTCTATGTGCCTCCACAGACCACCAGCTACCCGTAAGAGAAGATTCTCTGTCAGTTACTACGATACTTTGTAGTAGGAGGATGAACAGCTTCAGAGTGCTCAGGAAAAGCATCAGCTCTGAGGACAGGTATCAGTCAGGTATTCCCAGATCCAGCTTTCAGAAGTAAGCTGAACCTAAGCTGGAACAGGAATTCTGTATCATTCTACTAGCACAAAGAGGGAGAACAGCAGATGAACGCGATAAAAATCTGACCCCAAGATACCATTATCCTAACCCACCAGTGCATTAAGGAACTGGCAAAAAAAATCAATCAAGGACTGTGCAGAGCTATGCAATGAAACTCAGCCCGAGTTCAGATCTGGCAACAAGACTCTTCTGCAAGAGAAAACGTTTATGAGCAGGACAGCTCCTGGGAAACCAAATGCCCTCATATAGTAAAAGATGATCCACAAAGAATGCACCTAATACCGCTTAAAGGTTGACATCTTACATGTCCATACACATCCACCACATACAAAGAGCTCCATGAACTTCTGTTAGGCGATTCCCAACTCTGGGATTGTAGCATTCCCTCCTAAAGTGCTTTAAACAGACACCTGCACAAGAATTTGAAGGAGCACTGAATTACTGCAGACAAATTAGAGGATGAAGTCTTGGTAACTGTTAAGACCACACCCATCTCATGGTTGAGATGGTTTGCCCTATGCAGTAGCACATCATAGTATGATCTTCAATTAATAATATGGCTCCAGCATACATTTTTTGCCTAGAACCCTCGAATCAGACATCTTTTCCCACTGATCAGGAATAAACTCAAATTGCTCTTGTCCAGACACTCCGTGGACTGCAGGGAACAGATACAAGCAAGTGCCAACTGTGAGAACATTGTAAGTGGTGACAACGCATACAACTCAGACACTGCTGGACTGAAAATACAGGAACTTAAGGAATATGGCTCTTTAGCACTACGGTGAAGGTAAACCAAGAGCTGAAACTGTAAATGAGTTTCCCAGACATCCTCTCCAATTCTGTAAAAGCAAGCACATGTAAAGAAAGAAAGTGTCTACAGCAACTCTGCTTGAATGACTTAATGTTTCAGAAATTCTTCAGAAAGTGGTAGAAACTAAAGAAAGAAAAGAAAGTAAAACTTGCTATTCAAGTATATTCATATTTCTCATAAATATGATATTCATATTTCTCACAAATTAAACTTTTACTTTCCAAGCAAATTCCACTGTGTACACTGTTATCCTATGTTTGACTGGAAATTGCATTTTCTCAGAAAATGAAGCAGCCAATACAGCATCACGTAAAATGTTATTGCTAAAGGCAGAAAACAGAAAGCTGATTTGGGGACAAGTCCTATCTATCAAACCTTGAGTGAGAAAATGGACACAAGTGGAAAAGTGGTGCTGTTGACTGCCACTTGAACAGTTTTTTATTCATATATAGTGCTCTTCTTTCTCATTACAATTCTGTAACTGCTGTAATGTCTGCAGCACAACAAGAGATTTTCAGTTTTTTAGAGTCATCTAAGCACATGACATCAACGTACAGCCAAATAAAATTTCCTAGTTACATCAGAAAAAACTGTATCAGTAGACACTCAGCATCTTGAGGAAGTAAACTGAAGTCTGGTAAATCTTTAGTTATGGCTAGAACAAAGTTAATGGTCTAACAAGTAGAAATCCCAGCTACATCACAGATGTGGCTCAGCAGGCACTCTGAATCAATTTAATCACAGCTGAGGTGCTTTCCTCCAGAGCTGCAGAGTTCACAGCATTTTACCCTGAAATGAGCCTGTGTTGAAGACTCTGCTTCGTGAGCAGCTGCCGAAAAACAGCAGACAGGAAGTCAAGCCGCATTAGAAATGAGATGGAGAACAGAATTATAAAGGGGAGGGGAAGTAAAACAACTCCACATACTTCATCAGGGTAGTAACTGGTATTTAGACAATAAAAAAAGAATACCCAGCAACTATTGTTCTTGCAGGTAAGAGAGACCAGAGGTGTAGAAACATCTCAAATAACAAATGAACATTTCGCCTTACTGTAAGAAGTGTACAAAATGAATCATGTAAAGAAAGTTGATCACACATTTCTTAACAAAACAAGGGAACTCTGAATCATGTTAGATTTTAAGAAGTCTTAATCCACACACACAGAGTTCATATGGTATCAGTATAAAATTGAAAAAAAAAATGTAAGAACCTCATTAAGCACAATAAAACTACTCTAAGTAATCAATGGTACCAGAGATTAAAGGTGAAAATAAGAGTTCTTCATCCCAGGGTTCAATTACGTCAGATTTCAGGCATTACACTGCTAGGCTGTCTGCCCCTGAATTTAACAAATTTCATTTATTCTTTTAAACAAAGCCAACAAACTGGATTTTATCGGACAACACAAAGGATGGGGAAGCCTTGATACGGTTCAGATAGCCAGAAACAAGGCATACACTGAATTTGACATACCCACACACCTCCACAAAAAAATGAAATACAATGTTCTATGCTTTTTACAATCTAGAGGCCTATTTTTATTGCTACCTTTTCTTTTGCAGTGACAAATCTGAAAAATTGCTCAAATACACAATTAAATTTGCTACAGGGCAAAACCAGCACAGAATGATAAAACTATCTCCCAAAAACGTTAAGCTTGAGTTTAAAATTAGTAGAAAGATTAAGTGAACACTCGGCTATCCAACTCTTGAATTAATGAAGACAGGGTATCCACTAGAGGCCTACCTACCCACCTTGAACATCAGATGAACCAAATAAAAAGGCAAATTATGCACAGGAAAAAACCCTCAGTTAAGAAATATGAGAATGAAAAACGTGTTGTGAAGCAAATATTCAGAGAACCTCAGCTTTCACATGTACTCACAAGGGTGCTGCTCCTTCTAAAATTCAGTAATTTAAGAAACAATTCTAGCAGACATTGCACTGGTAGCTTTGTCACTCTGTGTACAACACTGCTGAGGCACAATAGTGACATATTTCAACTCTGGATAAACTATTTTGGGCCATCATATGCTTAGCCAAACACTGAAGCAGAATTCCAGAACAAAAATATTCTAGCATTGGTAAATTTATCTACATTCTAGATCTCAAACTAATGCCTAAAATAATAATTAACTGACAGCTCCCCTCGTAGCCTTTTTTTATTCATATAATTAAAAACATGCCTTGCTGGCTTAATCCCAGTGATGAACAAACAGGCATTATGCACCGCCTCGAGAATCAAAGCTCATCAAACAATGTGGCACAGAGCTACAAAATCACATGGCGTTAAGAGACTGTTGAAGCCTATGAAAGAAATTCTTGATAAAACCAAACGGCAGAAACTTAGAGGACAAAAATCTCAGCCAATTCGCGTGAAACATTTAACTGTTTCTGTTGATAACACAAGAAACACTCCCATTCTGCTTGCTCCTCTTCTGAAGTTCTGGGAGTGGCTTATGTTCAGACAAGTTTAATTCTGTGCAGAGCAAGCCCACATTCGCATTGATTTACACTGGTAAAAGTTGATTATAACAGTGAATTTGTGATTTGTTCGACCTACAGCACAACACTATTTCCATTTATTAGTTTGTCCACCTCTAGCCTCATTCAGATGAATTCTTCTCAGCAAAGCACTCTAGAATTTACTGTAAACACACATAAAACAGGGAGTGGCATTCATTAATGAGGCTCATGCTCTACTTTAACACACAGCATATCTACCACACTCTTACATGATTAAGGCAACACAAGAAAATGGATGCGGTTGTTCAGTACTTTAAGAACTCATTCAGAGAAAACAAAGTTAAAAAAGTCATAGGAGTAAATAAAATTAGTTTTGAATGGCAAGGAGAGACTTCAGTAGTCTTACACATTACAAGAAAAATTCCTCATTCAATTGTGAGCCAGAATCAATATATTTTTCAGTACAAGCCAGATTCAATTCAGCTCCCTCAGCAAAGCAGCCAGTACCCAGCATAACCAGCTTCACTACTTCTCCCTCAAGTTTGTCAAACATCTGCAAGCCTGACAGGAGAAAATGGCAAACAATTTTCTCCAAAAAAACCTCATTAACCTGAATTTCAAATACTGTATCTGTCCTCAGGAAGTTTTTTTCTTCCAGTCAAGTTTTCCCACTATAGGAAACATTTATCTTCCACCTATCAGTATTTAAAAGATTAAAAATCAATATGCTTCAAGTATTTCCTCCACCTTGGTAGGTTTGGTATCTTAAGCTGTAAAAAGTTATAAGAGCAGGTAAAAAAATTTTAGGCAAAATCAAGAATTTCATAGTCTATTAAAAACTGTTAAAGCCAAAAAATACAGAAATTAGCCTGAAACAGAAAGGCTGTGGGGGTTTCAATGCTGGTCCAAACATACTGGGGTCTGCAGAAAGTCTTGCATTGAATTCACCGATCTTTGGATCAGTCCCAAAGCATCTATGGTAGCACAGATAAGAGACAGCACCTACATTTTAGAGGAATGTCTTTCCTGTAAAACAAAACCAGCTGTAAGTGATTTCAGTAACTTTATTCTGATGAGACTATGCCAGGTTCCTGACTTTAAATCTAATACAGCTTCGCAGTAACCACCACTGTCATGAGGGAATTTTAGCTTTCAATATCAGTCCACGGGACAACCACCTCAGAAAAAAATAAATTCAGAACTCAATTCTGAAAGCAATGCTTCTTCTATTTTTTCTATATTACAATTCATGGTAAAGCTGAGGAAAAAAGCTTCATTCCACTAAACAGCACACTGAATGCTCACTGTACCAACTTGCAAACTAAGATCCAAGGCAGTAACCTGTGCAGAGTGCAAATTTTCATTCGTTTACCACAATTCATTGGCCAAAATCCAATTTCTGAACCACCTTAGAAGCACCTACTCAACATCAAGTTTCAACTGTTCCCCCAAAATTGATCATAGCACGACAGCACAAATAAAGTTCTGTTCCTCAAAATAATAAAAAGCCACCAGTACTGCCCACGTGTTTCCCTCCAGAAATATTAACATGCTTTAAAACAAAGTGATACCAGATCTTATCCTACCAGCTTTTTGTTGTACTTGTGTGACCACCTACACACACCAAGATGTGAAATATTAGTAATTCCACATCACACATGCAGTCCATACTAATAAAGATCATAAGCACAACATAAAAATTTCTTTCAGTTGCAACAATTTCCTCCTTACCTTGCCTCCTTCTCTTTCAAAGTCGACATATTCCCGGGTCGGTGTCTGTCGCTGCTCCCCCTGCCAGCTGGCCGGAAAAAACTGGAGAGACAGATTGGTTCCTGTGGCCACAAAAGCCTTTTAGAAAAATCAATACAAACAGGATCAGGGAGCAAGACATTACATAAATTATGCAGGCAGTCATTTATTTTTACATCAGTTTATGTCTTAAGCCAGGCAGCACAGAGAATACTTAAAGTCAAAAACATGCACTCATCATTTTTCTTAAGTATTAAGTTACAAACATCTGATTCCATTTTGACAACATTTGCCATTGGCTGCTTCGGATATAAAATACAACATGGAATCAATACTTCTTTCAAATCGGTTTTGCTGACATTAGAATCTGTCCTTTCAGCTCTGTCTGCATACCCTGCACCAACCAACTTAGTACCTGCAACATTAAAAATTGCCCAAGCTTTTTTAAAAGCTTGCATAGCTCTAAAAGAAGCACTGCTGAGAGAAAATTAACTTCAAAGATAACTTTTTTTGAAAGAAAAGGACTCGTTTCCTTTCACAATCTACTTATAGCTAGACAAACACTTATATGAACAGTAAATATTTTATTGTCTACAGGCAAACAGCATCGATAAACAGCTCAATTAAACCTCACAGGACAAAGTCCTCTTGCCAAATTAAGACACCAGTGAAATTCAAATCAGCAGATGCCATTGCCAGTGAGAATAGGAATTCTCAGCTGCAGTACTTTGTAAAATCATTAAAGCGAGTGATATAACCATATTAGAAAAAGCATATATTGCTTTCAAGTAAATAATTTTCTATGGATTCAAAGGAAAATACTCCGTTTTCTTTATAAACCCTCTATTTTTATTTGTATATGTTATCAGCTCCAAGCCATGAAGCGTATGCCAATTTCTCGACATGAAGTAAAAAATTATTTTTGTAAGTAGAAGTCAAATTTACTGTATTTATACCCTTCTCTTGTACACGTGAGTAGGTCCTGTAACCAAGCAAATACCCAAACATGCTCCCAGAATATAACTCTACTCAGAATCCCAGGGTTAAGCATAATTTGTTGCAATCAAATAATTGTATTGATTACCATGATCACTTAGATTTAAATGATCATTAATCCAGAACACAGTTTTTCTTAAAAGCTATGCAAGTACCACTCTAATAGTTGGAATTTCCTGACAAGCTTGATTCCTTCCAAGCAACGCAGAATTCAGCAACTTCATGGTATAATTGTGCTGCTGCCTATGACACAATAGCTCTACATGTTATTTAAGATAGTTCCGGTCATGCACTGCAACGCTGTCTGTCACAGGATTAATACCTCCCATTTGGAAAGTAGAAGTGCTTTGTCTTGACTTTTTCCTCTCTACCAAGGGAGACTGATACTCTGCAAGCAGGTTCCATTGCAGACTATCCTTAAAAGCCGATGTTTGGTTTTTTCTTTTCCTTTTTAAATCTCCTGCTAAGCACATTCTCAATGTCATTAAAATTGACAAATCAGTCCCACTAATCCTGGGAGCGGATATAGTATTGAAACATATTTGCCCTGCAATATGCTAAGACAAATATTTCAATCATGCTACACTTGCACAAATAGGAAGCATCAAAACTGTGAGGACTGCAGACCATCACTATCAGGCTGACTAGTATTATCCCCTCGCTTTTCTAAGTGATTCTATTTACATATCAACAAAAAAATTACACCTATCTCCAAATATTTTTGACTGAAGTCGTCACCACTTAAGCTGTTCAAGAACTGCCTTCCCACCTCTGAGCATCTTTAGCAAGTAAGTGTTTTATGCCCCTTAATTTCTACACTTAAAACAAAATGTCAAGGAGCAAGATCTCCAAGTGTAAAGCAGCCGACCACTGCAGCCCTTGGGACCACTCCAGTTTCTGCAGGCCCCAAGGACACCAGGTCAGAAGCACTACACTTGCCTCCTGGAAAACCCAAGGGAGACAATGAAGTGCCCATGCCTCCCTGCTTCTACCCTCCAACGCCTGCTAGAGGACCACGAAAACCAAATGCAAGCACACAAATGCCCACATCCTCGTGTAGTCATGCAGGCAACATTTAAACTGAAGACTACTTTAAAAGCAGATATTTATTCTCTGGATTTTTGAAGCTGGTTCCCTCCCTTTTAAACGGATAAAACCAGCCAATTAAAATACCCATGTGCGTCTCAAATCAAATCATAGGTCATACAGAAAAACTTGAGAACAGCCTTGCTAATAACCACATAGGACTACAACAAATCCAACAGCTTTCTTCTAGTAAGAAACAAATTTAAAAGTAAACAAATAGATTAAAAAAATCAACACACCACTAGTTTGGTCTTAAACTCAAAAGTAAAAAAATTATAATTTTCTAGAGAGCCTTTTAAAGCTCAGTCTGAAATGCTATCATAAAAAAAGCTCACCAAACACCACACTGGTGATCTGACCCACATGTACACAACGTAAATACAACTACCTTCCAAACAAACAAGTAGTTAGGAAACCTCCCAAAACAAACTGAAAATATAGAATTATTTCACACAGAGTTATTTTCAAGACATCAAAGCAAGATCAGCAAACCCAAAATCTTATTTAATATTTCACAGTTACTTTCTCCGTAAAGCTGGTAATGATTTTCTTTATTCAAGAGTTATTTGACAGAAGTAACCAACAATCTACTGCCAGTTCTATACTAAATTCTCAGCCGTTGTCTGGGGAGGGTTTGCCTGCTTAAAAATATGTAAGGTCATTTGCAAAGGCTCCCTTTGGAGATAAAAGAATAAATTCACTGATGTCTGGAAAAACATTCAAGCCAAAAAAAAAGTAAAATTGCCAGCTCTTTTTAACATCAGTCATTACACACACTACATTTCTAAATAAACCTGACTACTCATGCCCTGTTCACAAAACAAAACCAGATGTTTCAGACCAAGGAACATAGAGGCGGTTTTATAATTAAGTAGAAGTAACAATACATAGAACAGGTATCACTGGTTGCTTCCAAGGACTGAAGTTCTGGCAGAGAAAGACAGCAGAAGGCTTAGAATTACAAAGGGGAAACTACAGTGATTTCCCATTTATATAAATACACGTATAGGCTGCACAAGAACGCTAGTTTATAATTCATTTATTTTTTTATTTTAAGGAAGGACTCAGGTATACTTCATACTTTCACCTGTTCAGGAACTTCAAATGCTAGTAAACTGTGTTTTCCTTACCTACCCATTGTTTCCTTGGTGACTTTTAAAAGGAAGCAAACATGCACAATGAAAAGCAAACGTAAAAAAAAGAAAGTAAAATTACGAGACTGACTGCAGAGGAGCTCTCGAAAAATAACATCACAGGTTCTAACACCACTTGTAACAAGGAGGGATAAGATTGAGCTAAAATAAAGATACTAAGTAAAAGAGAACCAGGTACTTGAGGATGTATCTTTTTACTCACAAATGCAAATGAACAAGATCAGTTGCTGTAACTGGTATTCAATTACTTTTGGTTGGATGTGCCTAAGAGTAACTTCATTGTGAACTGGCTAGCAGTATCTATACCATGTGAAATTAAAGAATCATCATAAACCAAACCTGGTGAAAGCAGGGCTTATTTTCTATAGGAAGGGAATTTTTCCTTAGATACTGTAAATGAAAAAGAGGTTACTTCTGCATTTTAAGAACAGCAAAGAGTTCAGAACTTAACAACAATGCTATGAGATGCTGATCCCATAGAAGGAACACGGCAATCAAACCAGGAAATAACTAGCCAGTTCTGGGCTACTCTGAGCCACATGCAGAATGTGACACTGGTCTGTAACTAACCTTGATGAATGAGAAAAACGGGGATGAAGCTGCACTACGCATTTGATTCAGTTCACAAACACGTCAAGCAGCTCCTTTGAGCCAGCATCTTTTGAACGGTTTTACTCATTTCTGAAAAACTACTGTTTCCGGGACAAAAAGCAAGGCAAAAAAAGGGCAAAAATAAGTATTGTCTGTGGAGAGGAGCCGGCTGGGAGAGTCGTGGTGTGTGGGGAGGGAGCAGAGCCGGCTGCGAGGGCTCCCGGCTGCCGGGCACAGCCAGCCCGCACCTCCGAGCCCAGCGCACCGAGCCCGAAGGGAAACCACGCTGCCACTGAGCCACAGCCTCCTTCCCCTCGCCGGGAAAGCGGCGGAGGGAATTTTTTTTTTCCTTAAGGAAAACTTCCCGGGCCGGCACGGCCACCCAGCCTCGACCAACGCTCCCGCCACACCCACGGAATCACAGAATCGTTTGGGATGGAAGGGACCTTACGGACCACTTCCAACTTCCCTGCCGTGGGCACGGACACCTCCCACCGGATCAGGGGGCTCAAAGCCCCATCCAACCCGGCCATGAACACCTCCAGGGATGGGGCAGCCACCGCTTCCCTGGGCAACCTGCGCCAGGGTCTCACCACCCCCATCCTGAAGAATTTCTTCCTAATGTTCCATCTAAATATTCTAATTTAAAAACGTTCCCCTGGTCCTATCCCTGCACTCCCTGACCCAGAACACCTCCCCAGCTTTCCTGGAGCCCCTTTCAGCACTGGAAGGCTGCTCTAAGGTCTCCCCGGAGCCTTCTCTTCTCCAGGCTGAACAACCCCAATTCTCTTCAGCCTGTCCTCAGAGCAGAGGTGCTCCAGCCCTCGGATCACCTCCGTGGCCTCCTCTGGACTCGCTCCAGAGCTTCCATATCCTTACGTTGGGCATTATAGAACTGGACACAGGACTCCAGGTGCGGTCTCACAAGCCCAAAGCCCGGTCCTCCTCCTCCTCTTCTTCTTTCTCCAAGGCTCCTTGAAACTTTTTACTGACAAGCCCAGAGCGGGGGGGAGCCGCGCAGGGGCCGGAGCGGGCTCTCCCCCCCACCCCGCGGATCCCGGTCCCCGCTCCGCATCCCGATGCCGGCGCCACTTACGATCTCGGAGCGGCCGTCGCGGCAGGCGTTCTGGAAGCGGGCCTGTCTCTCCTCGTGGGGCCGGTCCCTGAACCCGGTGTATTTGATCTGCGGGGAGCGGAACGGCGCCGTCAGGAGAGGGCGAATCCCGGGGTGGGGCACGGGCTGTGCTCCCCCCGGCTCCCCCTGCAAACTTTGCCCGCGGAGGGAAGGGAAGGGGAGGGAAGGGACGGTGCCCGCTGGTGCAGCCTCACCTCGCACTCGCGGCTCAGCTTCCTGAAGAACTCCTCGTTCTCGAACTTGCTGCGCTGGTCGGGGACAACCCGCGGCATGGTTGGTGGGGCGGCCGCCGGCTGTCCCAGCCCCGCGCTGTCCCAGCCCCAGCGCTCAGCCTCGCCCTTTGTTAGCCCCTCGCCGCCCTCCTCCTCCTCCCGCAGCTGCCGCTTCCCCCCCTCCCCTCCGACTTCCTCCCCGGCTCGTAAACTCGGCCCGAACAGCCGCACCATTCACAACTCCGCCGCGCATGCGCCGCGGGGCGCGCGCCTCCCCCGGCGGGAAGCTGGGGCGGGAGGGGGGGGGGGTGAGTCAGTGCCTCCCCCCGCCACTGAGTCACCCGCGGGGAGAGACCCCCGCGGGGCCCCGGGCAGCGCCGCTCGGGCAGGGATCGCAGCATCATAGAATCGTGGAATCACAGAAGCACAGCATCATGGAATCATATAATTCACAGAATCATAGAATCACAAAATCATAGAAGCACAGGATTGTAGAATTCACAGAATCATAGAATCACAGGACCAGAAAATCACGGTATCATGTAATCACGGAATCACAGACTCATAGAATTCACAGAATCATAGAATCACAAGATCTGAAAATCACGCTATCGTGTAATCACGGAATCACAGAACCACAGAATCACAGAATCATAGAATGTTTTGGATCATAAGAGACCGCAAAACCCATGCAGTTCCAGCTCCCCTGCCATGGGCAGGGACACCATGGAAAGAGAGTTGGGAGTGATGGTGGACAGGAAACTCAACATGAGCCAGCAGTGTGCCCAAGTGGCCAAGTGACCAATGGTATTCTGGCCTGCATCAGGAATGGTGTGGTCAGCAAGACTAGAGAAGTTATCATCCCCTTATACTGGTCAGGCCGCACCTTGAGTACTGTGTCCAGTTCTGGGCCCCTCAGTTTAAGAGAGATGTTGAAATGCTGGAGTGTGTCCAGAGGAGAGCAACGAAGATGGTGAAGGGGCTGGAGCACAAGCCCTATGGAGAGCAACTGAGGGAGCTGGGGTTGTTTAGCCTGGAGAAGAGGAGGCTCAGGGGAGACATTATTGCTCTCTATAACTACCTAAAAGGAGGTTGTAGGCAGGCAGGGGTTGGTGTCTTCTCTCAGGCGATCAGTGACAGAACAAGAGGACGTGGTCTCAAGCTTCGTCAGGGGAGGTTTAGGCTTGATATTAGGAAAAAATTTTTCGCTGAAAGGGTGATTGGCCATTGGAATGAGCTGCCCAGGGAGGTGGTGGAGTCATCGTCCTTGGAGGTGTTTAAAAACAGATTGGATGAGGCATTTAGTGCCATGGTTTAAATGACGAGTGGATGCTGGTGTTGGGTCATAGGTTGGACTACATAATCTCAGAGGTCTTTTCCAACCTTGTGATACTGTGATACTGTGATACTATGACACCTCCCACTGGATCAGGGGGCTAAAAGCCCCATCCAGCCTGGCCTTCAACACCTCCAGGGAGGGGGCAGCCACAATTTCCCTGGGCAACCTGTGCCAGTGCCTCCCCACCATCATCCTGAAGAATTTCTTCCAAATGTCTCATCTAAATCTTTCCCGTGTTCCCCCTTGCCACGGAGATCCTGCTGGAATGGCGAGGGGTGAGGAGTGGGTCAGTGATCGCAGCTGCCCTCACAGTCAGCGAGGGCTGAGTCTGGCCCAAGAGGCAACGTCAAGACCTGGTGTGTCCCAAACGGGGGTTTCAAAGCTGCCACAGGACCCCTCACCCCATCCAAACCAGAGGTGCATCAGTTCCTTTGCCTGGATCCCCCACCCCATGTAACCCAGGGGTGCATCAGCCCCTTTGCCTGCTTGGTGCAAGAGCAGTGGGAGCTGGCACAGACTGCAGGCGAAGGGCCTGTTCCTGAGGGGAGTAGGAGCACCCACTGCTCCAAAAACATCAGCAGGGCTGCTCGCTGTCTGTGGTGTTGGCCTAGATCAAAAATCCCAGCACCCAGGTTCTCTAGCACTTCAGAAGTTCACATACTCACACGCTAAAAGCAGCCTGTACTCGATTTTTCTTCTTCACAAACCAGGTATTTTACAGGAGCCGGTTCAATCAAGGAGCACAGCAGGACACAGAGTCATAGAATCGTTTGGGTTGGAAAGGACCTTAAAGCTCATCCAGCTGCACCCCGCCTTGCCTGGGCAGGGAGACATTCTACTGGATCAGGTTGCTCAAAGCCTCACCCAACCTGGTCATGGATATCACCTGTCCTTAAATCCTTTTTTTCTTACATAACTTGAATATCATTTCCCTACAACCACTCCTCCCTCATTTTAGCAGCTCCGCAGCATTGTAAGGATAGCTGCACATGCCAAAAATATAGTTGAATATTACAATATCTACTGCCAACATAAAAATATTAGAGCATATTAGATCTTTTGATAAAGAAGTGAGGTTTTCTAATCTCTCAGTATTACAATCTGAACTTTACACATAGTCATGCAAATTGGAAGAGGGCAATGCTAAGGTTAGCCAGAAGGCATGATTTGAATCAATTATGAGCAAATTAATAAAAAGTAGAGTGTCTGTATCCCTTAACTAATGGTATACAGACTTCATGAAAAAATTGGAGGAGTATTTTTCTAAGTGTAGAAAATAATGTAAGAGAAGTTTAATACAGTGGCGAACAGCAGATTTACACAGTAACTCCATATGTGTTTCAGCTGTATCTTCCCAGTTTCAGTATGTTGCTGTAGTGCAGATAAATGTGTAAATTCAGAATCCAAGAGCACTAAAAGACCTGTTTTAAAAGCTTTCTTCAATAGTAACCAAATGTGAAAAGAAAATACACTGACATTGAAAAGGTAACCATGT
This sequence comes from Dromococcyx pavoninus, assembly GCA_033558185.1. Classification (NCBI taxonomy): domain Eukaryota; kingdom Metazoa; phylum Chordata; class Aves; order Cuculiformes; family Neomorphidae; genus Dromococcyx; species Dromococcyx pavoninus. The sequence goes on along the minus strand of JAUMJL010000371.1, from coordinate 298,256 downwards.
CATATACTATCTTGATTCATTTAGATTAATATGAGCCCTTAAGTGAAATCTTTGTGAATGTCAGGCACATTTAAAGGTCCAAAAATAAGGCTTTTTTAAAAAAAAAATCCATACCACTATTCATCTTACAGCCAGATCAATACCCAGAGCATAGACCTGCAGGAGAACTGCCAAGTTCATAAGGTAGAAATTCGCTCTCTTAACCTCCAATAATCCTTCACCACTTGCCAGCATATCGCCCAGTTCCCACCTCCTCACTCTCCCAAACTGACTGTGTTTGCATCAGTCAAATAACAACTTGCAAAAAAAATATTGCCAAGGTTAAAAGCAAGATGAGTGGTGTAAAGCCCTAAAATAAGAAAAAGGAGACACAATCACCTAGCAAGTTTGGTTTTTTGACCTTGGCATATATTTTTCAAGACTTTAGAAACTACATCAAATTTGTCTGCTTTCCTCTAGGCAGCCCTTCGTTTAATGTTTGTCATTGTGGAGTCTTCATCTCTCCACTGCAAAGGTTTTGTTTTAAATGAAGTGAGTCAATATTATTGGAAAGTCTGTAACAGATCAGAAACTGCCTCTGTTTGTTGCCTCGGTTGGTCTGGTGTAGGAAGAGGTGGGATGGAAAGCACTGGCATAGCATCATATTATTCTTCTGAATTTATCCAGCTTCTCTACACTAAGCTGGCACACAAAAAAACCCCTTCTGCTCTGAAGAATACCTGCTTAGTGAGGGAACTGATTCCTCTATATTGTAACAGATACAACTGGAAGAGAACTATTCTTTTAGGCCTGTTTTTTCATCAAAGGAAGCTTATAAAAACAGTCCAGCTCTTCCTCTCTCTACCCGATGCAGTCCCCAAAACTTAAAAAGGCAATTCAGGTATTAAAGGCAGAGAAGTTCCTATTTTATTTTCTGTTCCTAGCTAGAGCAGCACAGAAATTAATGTCTTTGCTACAAGAAAGGCTAGAGCATCATTTCCACAGTTATTTACCCTGTTTGGCCAGAGTCGCTGGCCACCAGCCAAACAGTCAACTTAGATCAGAAGCAGCTTCGCAGGTGGTAGCTGGGGGACATGAGAGGGAAAGCTGAGGTTGTTGTGTTGGAGATGGGATCCAAATTGGTGGGAATTCTGCAGCTCACCAAACATTTTTTTGTGCTTTTAGTTTTTAGCACTGTATCATCAATGCACCACAACAAGCTAGAACCTTTTTCCTTGTCCTTAATCAAACACATCTGCTTCCTAAATGTGTCTCAGCAATGGCTCCGCAAACTCTTTCAGTGTGGTTCAGGCTGCTCAAACGTTAGTAGACTTACCTTGATCTGCAAACCCTTGTTCTGTTGATTCAAGAGACAAGAACTTAAACTGTTCATTAGGCCTCTGGGAGAGTCATCTTCAGAAAACAGAAATGGTCAAGCCTGTAGGCATGCTGCTTTCAGAGCAATTTCTCAGAAGAGACCCCTTTCCAAAATAAGATCTAAGGTGTTTACAGTGCATGGATAATTGAGAGAGAATACTGCTTAAAGATTTACAGCTGGGATGTTTTTGAGAAAGGGAGCTTTCTTCATGTGCCAAGTCCTGTATATACTCTTCTTTCTATGACCCTCTTCTACTATGTCTTTAAAAACTCTGGTTTCCCCAAGGTAGCTGTATCTGATGAACTGTGTGGCATTAATGTTGAATTGTTCTCTAGACTTCACACATGTGAGACACTAATAAGCAAGGCTCCTGGGTATCCATTGATCTACGGCGGCTGCAGTGTAATCAAACACCAGTGTTATGTATATACAGGCTACTCTATGATTATAGATCCATTAATAAACTGTTTGCAAGATATAATTATAGACATTAGGTGTGAAATATAATCCGCTTACGCAATGTCTATGCTTACAGGTTCTACAAAATTCAGGGAGAAGGGGTGACATTGAGCAGAAGAATTGACTTCTTTCCCCCAGACTAATTTTTATTTCCTTACTGCTACACTGATGCTCTCAACTGGAATGCCCTTACTAAAGTCATCCCACCAGTGAGGCAGGCTATTGCTGATTGGTTCACAGACCCACAGTCACATGCAGAAACCATCCTGGAATGCTCTAACTCGCCTCCAGAGCAGTCTTTCGTGCCTAGCCTGCATACATCAGCATAAAGATCTATCTTATCTCACAACTCCCAAAACCAACAGTATGGGGATATGGGCAATGGAAAGGGCCATGGGCTATCGGAATCAGTTCATATCTGTCAAAGCACTTTATGCAGAATTGAATGTAGAGACTGCAAAGGCAACAATACGCAGCATTCAAGACTTGGCTAAGTCCAAACTTGATCCCTAAACTTCTTAATAGCACACCAAGAGAGATAAGAGCCATACCACAACAGTTAAGCAAAATGATCCAATTTTGCATTGAGTGGGAAGCTGCCTACCAGTTAAGGAATGCTAAGCACGGCAGGTATGAGGGAGGAAGCAGCACCTGATGTCTCTTTTCTCTAAACCAGGCTACAAGACTCTTTACTCCAGATACCAAAGCTGGCACCTTTTTCCTAAAAGAAGATGCCTGCAGGTGCTGCTTGAAATAACTGAATGGGACTCTCCCTTATCAGAACTTGACTCCTGCCTGCCTTTCTTGTTCCCAAGAGTCTGGAATACTCAGCCAGGACATAGGAGACCCTTCCCACACTTACAATGTTAAAGGCCAAATTGTCAGCCTCCCCAGCAAGTAGCCTAGTCCTGATGGATCTTGTCCTGGAGTAGCTGTCTTCACACTGCTGCTTCAACATGGGTTACTACCACAGTGTAGTCTTCATGGCCAGGCCTAAATGAAAAGCCAGTAAAAACAACCACCCTTTCCCAGCCGGGTGATTTGGACACCCTAGGATGGTTCTGGATTTGAGCAGTGGCAGTTTAACAGCGTGCTTCACAAGAGATAGCTTCTGTTTCAATAACATACATGTGCAGCATCTCCCATGAAGCGTGGCCTGTAGGGCCCGTGACAGCCACCTGAATGCGCTCTGCTGGCACTTGTATGCCAGCAACTCATCAGAAAAAGACCAGGGACATTAACTATGGAAGTACGGCATGATGCCAGGTACACAAGTCTGATGTAGTGAAGGCAGCCTCTGATTATTGAGCTTGGCACTGTTTTTGGAAAACATAGCATCATAATGAATCGAAAATCTGTTTAAATTATTTCAGCTAACCAGGGGAATACAGATGTTTTTTCTAGAAACCAATATGAAATGAAACTTGAGAACATCAGAACCAATTATTGCTCCGATTATGCAACGGAGGCTGAACTACACAACCAGCAAACTAAACCAGATTATCCCAGAAGGCTACTTGACTTTCATACCAGTTATTGGGAACAGTGATGATGAGCAAAGTAGATGTTCTCTTCTATCTATACATGTTTTGGCAATGGAACTATGCAGCTTTTATATTAAACCCCCTTTTTTCATTTTACCAATTGCAGCACAAACTGGGAAGAGAAACATTGTCTGAACACAGGGTCTCCATTGTCTGGTAAGCAGAGGGCAGGACTGGGTGCCTCTTCAGCCTTGCCTGTGGCCTGCTAAATGGCTTTGGTATATCACTTCACCTCTCACGCCTCAATTACTTTCAAATTACTTGAGATGTCCAGATGAAGATCTCGAGATCTCTATGTAAAGAGCCAGGCACTGTCACTGTCCTTGATGTTGAGCAATGAGGAGAAAATTTAACTGAGCACAAGACATGACTCATACATAAAAGGAAGTGTTTAAAAACTGCTTTTGTGAAATCAGTTCTGAAGATGCTGTTATTGGCATACGGACATACTATTCATGTTCAGCTGCATTTTTTGCAGACATAGTTTTTTCTAGGTATTATCTACTGTGCTGCTGTCAGCCACACTGTCTGATTACAGTGCATCTCTCAATTCATTAAAAACTCCTGAAAAAGTATATGCATGGTTTGGGGGGTGGCATGCTATGGTAGAGAGCCTTTTACACATTTTCAAAAAACAATAAACATAACAGGACTTAAAAGAGCTGGACAAGATCTGGAATCTTGTAGCTATTCTGGAAGTCCCTGTGAGTTTTCAGATTTCAGGGGCTTCCAGAAAACAATATGAGAGTGCAGACAGTTTCAGTTCCTCAGGCCCAGCACAATCCAGCTGTAGTATTCTGGCAGATTGGAGTGGACATGGAGTTGCCGACCCAGGATATATGAGGTTTTGTTCCACATGAACGAATCAGGATGACACTAAATGATCACAACCAGAGAGCCTGTCTAAGAGACAGTCAAAACATACACATGCTCTGGTAGCCTCCACCAGCCATATCTCTACCTGATAAGCTAAATGAAACACCATCTCTCTGTGTTAAATATATTTGCTCCTCCTCTGTTTCCAGTCTTCGGGAGGTTTTGGATGTTTTTTCCCCTTGCTGTTAGCATACACAGCACTGTAAGAGATCAGTTTACTCCGATGTGAGAGAAGAACTCGTGTGCAAGACAGCACAAGTATCTAGTCTTGCAATCATCCCTTCCTGTTCCTGCCCAAGCAGCAGAGGTTATGTTAGAATTCCAAGCATGGAAACCAAACTCTTGTAGGGATTGCTGAATTTGAGATGATGGGGGAGGAAACTAAATACAGGACAACTCAAAGCACTGTTCTTGTTTCACATGTGAATGTTTATCGTTGAGCAAGCTGTGTTATAGTCTGTTATACTTTTACTTATACTCAGTAAAACTGTTAGAGGTGATTCAGTCTTGGTACAGATAATGTCCATGTGACTCTCCAGATTCCAAAGATATTTCTCTAGTAAGCTCTGAGCCATAATTCTTTCCTCTCATAGATCCAGAGGTGGAAAGCAATGGCATTTATGAAGCTTTTTTACCTTCTCTACTGTCAAGGCAGAAATGAACTCCCAGCTGTAATCAAGGATTTTAAGACTTTGCCCAACTGAAAAAAAATATCAATAAACTTCACAGGAGGGGAGATTTGCCACAGGCACATCTTAGCTGGAAGTGTTTTGTTGGTGAGGAACAAAGAAGTTTATGCACAAAAAGATCTCTCCTTCCAGAATTCCATATTTGCTTAGAAGAGTCAGATAACTCCAGAGGATTTATCAGCACAACTTGCATTAATCTGAATGAGAGTTCTGTTAAAATCCCCAATTCTGTTTCTAGGAAGTTTTCCTGAAGATACTGTAAGTTGAAGTTTTTCTGCTGCCATTCAGTCCTCTTGGTTGCTCATATTTTATCCACCTTTACACGCCCAACTTTAAATTTGTCTCTTAAAAGGCATTAAAATGTTAACCTTTAAACCATCAGATTACTCTAAAAATCTTATTCTTACTTAAAGAATTAATTTAAATTTCAAAGTGGGAGTTGCATTTCAGAACTGAGCAGAGTTCTGCCATCTTGTTACACATTGAACACATCAAAAACTTAACATTTCCATATACCTAACACACCAGGGTGCAACTTCGTGTCATAACAAATGGATTGTTGGCTGGTTTATTGTGCTTTCAGAGAAACCAGCACTCCTCTTATGTGAACACAAAGACTGGGAGACAAAGTTGTGAAGTTGTCTGCTGAGACAGTCAAAGCTGGGAAGAGTTGCCACCATTTCCAAATCGATCACCAAGAGGTGGAGTTCTCTTGCTGAGGCCGATACTGGAAATTAATGACATTTAAATTTGTGTCTCAAACCAAGTCCGCAAGGAAATATTCCTCTTTATCAGCACATTCCATCGTGGGCAGGTTTGGAGTGCTCTGGCACAAGGGATGCCGACTGCTGTTTTCATTATGGAGCTCACAAAGTTAAAATAAAAAATGTCTGGCTGCTGCTTTGGGGCTCTACTGAACTCTGCCTGCCTCATATCAGCTCCGAGAAAGCCTCGAAATGCCCATTTCTTGGGTGTGCGTTGCCTTTTCACCTTCTTTTAATACAGTGCTGTTACTGGTTTTGTTCGCATTGATCTTATCCTTTGAGAATTTGGAAGGGATTTCAAAGAGGCAGGGTGTTGATAGTAACTTTGTTTTCGTGCTTCTCCTCTGTTGCTAGAGCTATTTGTTTTTACTGACTAGGAATTAGGATGGCCTCAATCCTCCACCTTGATCCAAACGGGCACGCCCTGGGTCAGGATGAAGTCTTAAGACTTTCGCTTGTCTTTGTAAGAGAACAAGAACTTCCCCATGTGGATTTGCTTGCTATTCCAGGTTGAAGGGTGTATTTACAGCTGAGCCTTTGCCTTCTTTATGTCCCAAGACAGATTCTCAGCATGCTCTACCATAGGATTTTCCTATTAGATGTGGATTTTCCCTCCTCAAGTCTTTGGCATTGTAATATGCTGCATTTTTGTGCTTTGTTCTTCCTGCCCGGGCCTGTGTTTACCAACAGGAAGGAGATCAGCAAGGAGTCTGTGAGCCAACGCTACAGCAGCAGCAGGAGAAGCAACACACCAGAGCAGCAGAGGTTGCTCTTCACCTCTCAGTCACCTTTGTGGTCTCTGTTAGCAGCTGCAGTGTTTGTAGATGTCCAGTTAAGCTTGAGACTGACCCACAGTACAAGGAGAAACAAAGGTCACTTCCAGTTTCACCAGAAAGAAATTCCAGTGGCTACTCCAACCCCATAATCCATCCATGATTTATGTGTATTGAAGGCAGATCTAGTTTCATCAGAGAGCCTAGATTTTGAGCAGTCTTAAATGTCTGGAGGAAAAAGAAAAACACCCTTGAAAGCTGAAGGAGGAAAAGTACGGCTCAAACACATAGTTGGATCCTGCTGCAGGGGAGCTAACAAATGATCATCTTCAACACAAACTCAGGCTGCTCCGGGGAATATTAAAACAAAAGCAGGCTTATTTCCTCAGGATTTGCGCCTCCATTCTCCCTCTTCACCCATACCACCTAATTTAGAGGCTTTCAAAGAAACTTCTGGAGCCTGCTTTCCCTCCCACTGTCAAATTTGCTTGAATTTGATCTGTGGAGTAGGAGAACAGAAAAGAGGAAAGAGGCTTACAGGTGTAGTGAACTCCCACACCTTGCTTTGCTAAGAGTCCAGTGTCAAACTGAGTTTGGGCAGGGTGTGACTTTTTGGGGCTGAAAGTCCTTTCAGGACAAGGAGAGTGACTCCTGAACCTCTCACAAGAAATCTCTTGGTATCAACTGAAGTTCTTAGGCTGGAGCCAGACCAGACAACCAAGTCCACCACAGAGAACTGTTATTTTAGGGGGGTTAGCACCTGGCTGGCTGATCTTCAAGTCACTGCCCTGCTCCCACATTTAATATCAGAGCACTCAAGGTTTCCCAAAATAGTCCCATCAGCAAAGTTCTCCCATTCAGCCGTAACTTAGCAGTATCATTCCCTAACCTCGTTCTCAGAAACAGCTGAGATTTTTGGCTGCATTTTAAAACAAAAAGGCAAAGAGGAGGAAAAAAGCAGGGGGTGGAAAACAGCTTGAGGGAAATGCCTGGCATGGAGAAGTTTTAGCCTAAATAGCTGAGCTTTGGCAAAGCTGTAAGTAGTCAGACTACTTCTTACAATGAAAACCACTCGACACGCTCAATGGGTGCATTCCCACTCATAAATGCAGACACAGCTTGTATCTACAAAAACCTGCACTCCACAGCAGATAGGGTGAGCAGTACTGAATGGGTTCGAATCGCAGCACCAAGATCAGGATCAGGTAACAAGAGAACATTTAACGCTAAAGAGAACTTGAGTCCTGGGCTAGATTTCCCAGGAGAAGTCAGTTTCCATCATGGGAGGCTGTCAGAAGAGGATGGAGTGCAACCATCCCTACTGTAGCAAAGAGCAGCTAAAAAGTGAACCAGACTACACATTGAGACTCCTGAATATTTACTCTGTACAGAGTCATCTACATGTGCTAACAATGAGCAATAATGCTTTTGCCTTAGTAGAAGGATTTTATAACTATTGAAGTGATCTATTTTCTACATCCATATTTTAACAGAGACGATATCTCTACCCCCATCTGACAGAAGTGATGAAGCAGAGGCACATGGAGGTTGTGTGACTTGTCCATGCTCAGAGAAAACTAGTTCAGTTAGGGCTGATGACAGCAGTATTTAGAGTTCTGTATTCGTCGCTTTTTAACCCAAATCATTCTTCTCCCTGGGAATTTCAGAAAAGTTCACACACACATTTTTATGGCGACTGATTGACTGAGTTCCTTTTTTTGGCTGCTTCTTCTTCTGCTCTAGGGTTTATCTGAGCCCAGTACCCTAGGATCTCCTTACAGCTACCTCATCTTTTCTTTCTTCTTTTCTTCAGCCAGGGGATTTCCACTCTGTTGTCAGATCCAGGGTTGCATACATCCCTTTTATCCAGCAGTCTGCTGTGCTTCATCTTTCTCAGGAAAGATCCTGGATGGGAGCTTTTCCTCTCTGTTTTCACATCTACTTTTCAACTCTTTCCCTTCACTTCCAACCTGGTAGGTCTTCACGATATGTTTAACTACTTCATAAAATGAGGATTCCTGTTTATTTCCTGTTTATGTTTCTTTTCTTTCTACAATTAAAATGAAGCCTTAAAAGTCAGAGAGGAAACCTTTGAAAATTGAAGGAAGCCACTTGAGAATGTCACAAGATTCAACAGAGAGCATCCTACCACTGCCCAGCCAAGGATGTCTGGTGGGCATCTCATGACATTGGGAACAGCTTGTTTCCTCACCACTTCTCTTTTGTTCTTGACAGCAACTTCCTCGATGTTCTCATCAAGAGCATCAGTTTTAAGCTTCGTGGATCTTTTGAGATCCAGAGGTTTTTGGTTTCTTCTATCCCATTGTCTTTTAGACATGATTTTCACGTTCTTCATATTTATGGTCATTTTCTCAGTAGCACCAAATTGTTCACCTGTTTTTCTTTGGTTTGCCTCTAGATGGGAAACAGCTACAATTAATTCAGAATCTGTTCTCGTTTTGCACTCTGCAGACTGGTTTCCCACAGTGTTGGATCCTGGCCTGTATCACATCTGTTCTCACTCAGTTTGGCAACGTACTCATTTTCCACTGTGGTATCTTAATGGCTCTTTTCTGCTCTTGTAAGGACTCTACTGCCATTTCAGAGTTTTGCCCTTTAATATGTCTTTATCTGGCAGGAACCTGAAGCAATGTTCATTTCCAAAGATGAAAGCCAGGTGCGCTCTTAACGCTTCTGGTTTAGGGTATGTTTGGCCACCCAGTTTAGGCTCCTGCCTCCACTAAAATCCACATACAGTCCAGGGGATTCACAATTTCAGCTTCAGTAGTAACCAGTCTGGATGAACGCGTGCCGAAAACAACCTACAATGGCAGTCATGGATTTCCTTCCTGACAGATCTGCCTACAGGCAACATAGTCCTTCATCACCTCTGAGGTAAAGCCTGCAGATTGTCATGAAGGAGCAAAGAAGCTTAACTAACTGTTGTTTTGCAGCACCTTTCCAGTTAGCAAGTTGTCGAGGCAGACCTATTTCTTTCTGCCAAAGAAGACTCATAACCTGGGCAATGCTCAGCTGACAAGGTAGACAAGTATGGAAATTACTCTTAGCAGAAGAGATTAATTCAAGCACTTTAACTGCCATGTAAGAACTGCCAATAAAGTATTTCAGAGCAGAGTGTTAAGGTCCAGCTCTCCCTGTTTCACCCACTGCCTTGTACATTTTGGTTGTGAAAGGCTGAATTACAGTGGGTTCTCTCCCCTAAGCTGCACACACATGGCTGGAGTTTTGTCTCCTATAGAAGAGGACAGTAGATACCTGAAAGTGTCTCCAGGAAGCAAATTTCTCCCCAGAACCACAAAGCTGGAAAAAGCCTCCAATTCTGCCCACTGAAAAAAACCCCAACCCTTGTCATTTTAAACTCAGTCAGTTACAGTCCCTGAATTACCTTTCGCGTGATGAAATTCAAGCTGGTTGAATCAGGCTGATCTTTAGGCAACCAGAGCTCAGTGTCAAAGCCACACACCACTACCATCCCCACCCAGGCAGAGAAGTACAGAAAGTCCTAGCAGCGCTCTCCCGTGGGTCTGTTTTCCAGCATGGATCACTAACACTACATTTAGAAATGGTGTGATTGTCAGCACACATCTAACAAAAGCCCGGGAGCACCGCACAGCGATTGAACTTCTTGCTCCTGTGGCTGCTGCCCGCACGCCAGCTTTCACACTGCTTCATGAGGAGAGTGTGCAGAGCGCTTTGAAAGTCAGATCTGCACATTTTGCTCTGAAGCTGTGTGTAATCCAACTTTTTTTATGCTTACGTAGGCAAAAGTGAGTGCCTCGGATGAGTAGCTGCAGTCCCAAGCATGCAGACTGGCTTGAAAACACCATCCTCCTCCGCTTTGTTTCTCCAACACTGGTATTTAATGACAAACAAGAGCCTGTCTGCGAGGAAAACGACATTGCCACAGAGGTGAGAAAACAGGATCACGAGTTATTAAGCACAAGAAGCTACAGTTGAAATACAGACAAAGCAGAGGTGTGCATGAATATGGACATAAAGATGGGTCTCTCCATCTCAATTCCTCCGCATCGCCTTTGAACTGAAGAGGAAGTGCTCGTGGCAATGCAGGATGCAAAGCTGGTTGTGCTTTGCTCTGTAAGAAAACATATGTAGCCAGGGAACACATGACTGTTGAAAGATTAAAAGGAGACTAAAATTCAGCACTTTGTCCTCATTAGCAGTCCCACAAAGTACTCCCTTTTTTTTTATGTCCTGCTTTCTCTTCAAAGACTTCAGAAGACGCACTACAGAAGGTGAAAAAAATACCCCAAACCCTGAGAGCAGAGGTGGGGAAGCTGAGGTGAAGTTTATGTCCCTGCTTAGCTGTCTAAAATGTGCTAGAGCGAAGGAGCAGCTGCAATTCAAAGACCTCAAGTCACAGCCTCTGTTTCCTGTAGCAGTGAGTTATATTCCCACCAACTATTACCTTATAGGTTTGTGAAAGCTGCCCAGCACTGAACTTTTCTAATGTATCCTTGCCCTGTCCTCGCCTGTTTCACTGAGCGTTTCAGAAACTCTTGGACTCTCTCAGAGACCGTGCTCCATCCTTTACTTTCCTGCATTTTCCATTAATCTATTCAGAAACTATTTAAATACCTTTGTTGCCTCTTTTATATCCTAATTTTCATTTTAAGCACGTGAAGCCTTTGCTAAGACAAGCATTCCCCAGTCTGTTTGTCTGCCAATGAACCTCTAACTTAAATAGAATGCCGAGCACCTGTGAGCAGATGCATGTTTAAAAAGACAATTACAGTTTCTAGGGATATTGAGCCAGCAGCAGCTATTAAAACAGTCTGCTGGAGCAGAAGGTGCTCCAGCTGCTGATGGCTTGGAGCTGAAGAGAGGACCACTTGCAAGCAAGGTACACACACCTAGCACACAGCTCAGAGGTGCTTTGAGAGTAGTGAAACAGAAGCTTCAGCCTCATTTTTTTCCAAAGTGTCATTACTTTTGTGGGATTTCTGTCCTAGCCCCAGAGGGTTGGTTTGTCAAGCACAGCTTTATCCCCACTTGTGAGGGCAGAAATACCAGATCAAGAGCAGTTGCTTTCTTTGCATTGCCAGTATGCTTCCAATAACCAGTGCTTGTGCCATGCTCATGACTACAGCCCCAGTCTGGGAAGACATTTACTCAGCATGTGCCTGAAAGCCATTACCTGTGTGAGAGTCCAGCTTGTGCTTCAGATTTGTTCTGAATCAAGACCTGAAATACAGGATATTTTTTCTGCTCATTTAAACACTGAAACCCAAGACTGTAACTCAGTATATTGACGTGTCCCTCCACCGCTTTCCATCAGCTCATGAATCTTGTGGAAAGCCATCAGTTACAGGTTGCTGTGACTGCGGTAAAAACGGAACCTTACATTTATCTTTCCATAGCATACATTAATAACTAAGATGTACAATGTTTTCTTGCTATCAGATTTAGAAAGTTTTGGAAGCTTGTGACATGTCAGGGACTCCTTCAAATGTTTTCCTTGGATTGAATATCAGGTTGCATTTTGATTAGGAGAAATATATACTGGGGGAAGGCAGGCAGTGATGAATTAACAATTTCCTATCGCTTTTTCAGACTTACTATTCATTTTAGGTGGAACAAATTTGTGTCAATTGAATAATTCCATAGAGGCATTGATATATTTGGAATTGAACAGTATAATAAAGAAAACATTCAGAGAGCCTTAATCGTAAAGAGTACAGTTTTGATTAACGCTGGGATTCTAAAAAAAAAGGGTGAATTATTTTCCAAGCTGTGGCAATTTCCATAATGCTTTCTTTTTATATCAAGTTTAGTTTGAAGCACATTGTTTCTAAAAGCCAGAACAGCACTTTTTGGGTTTCTACCATGCAGCACTAACACCACACCAGCCTCATCTGCCATGCTCTGCTAACATATGCCTTTGGGCATGTCTAATTAAAACAATCATAAAGGAGCCAACATTGGACCAACACCAAAGTGAGGAAGCTAAAGACAAATACAAAGTCACCCACTGGAACCAATGCTTGCTTCCCTGATAGCTTTTACCCTTTCAGGAAGGTTTTGGAAAACTCAACTTACAATAAAATTCTCCATCACTCTAAGGAAAAACAATTGGCCTATATTTAGGTCAAAAAATTAAACAGTAGCAAACCCAGTGAATTATAAGCAAGCCTGACAGTGGTGCTCAGAGGAACACAAGCCATGGATGAAGGGTCATGTCAGCTGTCTTCTTGTGCTGGCCACTATCATGAAGAGGTCCCTGAGCAGGCTGGTACCCACGACCACGTTCCCAACACCAGAAAAGCATGAGGCAAAGCTCCAGTGATGCTGACAGTGTCTTGCTCCTGAGAGGTGCTGAGGAGCTGAAGCCATGCACAGAGGGGATGATTTACAGCCTGAGCTGTTTTAGGGGCTGGCTGCTGGAGACCAGCTCCTGCAGAGGTGGGTGCTGGGAGAAAGGAGTTGCATCGGCAGAGAACCACTGCCTCAATGCTCCACCCAGTTCCCAAGCCCATACAATGGGATGCCCAACCACCACCCAGTGCACCTGTGCTGTGGCAGCTGCACACATCAGACCTCTGGAAACTTGGAGCAACTCTCCCAAACACAGTAAAACCCACTAGTGCCTCCCAGCCATCCTGACGTAATTCAAATTTTGGACTAATGCTGTTTCCCAGGACTCCCCCTACACTACCAGAAAGCAGATATGCAAGAACACATAAATTCAAATGAGGAAAAGGGGCTGTGGATCTTTTAGGTTTAAACAAATAATTGGATCATGTGCGATAATTACAGCCTTTGCAGGCAGCAAGTGCTTCAGTCAAGTTCACTCTCCTTTAATTAAAAGGACTATATCTCCTTTCATGTTAAATATCCTCATCTAAGTAACGAACTTTCAATAGACACGGCCCAATAAATACTGCCTCCACATTGCACATTTAGTATTGTCAATAAATAAGACTATAATTTCAACTACTAACGAGTTATGAATAGCAGTTTAAAATAACAAAGCAACCATTCAAATGCAAAGTTAAAAAGGCATTTCAAGTTCTAAAATTGTTTGAAATTGTCACTAACGGGAGCCATTCTGCTCCAGTCAGCAGCCTGTTGTCACAGAGCTGGATGCCCCAGAGACTCCTGCCTCTTCGTCAGGCTGGGCTCAACTTGGGCCTTGGGCTAAAGCTAATCAGAGCAGGCAAAGGATGGCCAGAGCATGACCTCCTTGGCTTTGTTTACGTAGGAAGCTTTTCTTTTTAGATAGCTGGATGGGTCTGCACATTGCTGGGAGACAAATATATGGACTTAAGCTTGTAGGTCAGCAGTTCAGAGCTGATGGGGATGAGTAATGACAAGCTAATTGATCTCAGATGGCTGTTTGGTGGTCTCCGCAAAATGAATTTGGTGGTCTGGGTTCACGTCTCAGGGGACGAGTGTCCATGTCATACAACAACCAGCACTGCACAGCTCCTCTGCAAGGGAAGCTCTGCCTGGAAGGAGACATGAAAAACACCTTCTTTTCTTGCTCTTAGAGGGGATCCCTTCGCGACAGGGCTGGAGTGCATTGACAGCTGGACTTGGAAACTTGGCTCTGGCTGAGAAACTTCACAGCAGTTCTGAAGAGACGGGCTGCGTTTCCTCAGCCTGCTCCTCTGCTCCCAGCAGAGGAGATGAAGGTTTATTAACAGCCCCTTTGCGTGCTGGGGAACTTGATGCTCAAGCCTAATTGGGGAAACACTGATGATATTCTCTTCTAATCAGAAACTACTGCTTGCATTATGACTCTCTAATAACATATCCCCTGTCCTTCCAGCACACGAGGCAAAACTTGACCCTTTGCAACTCATCTACTGGCTGAAATTACTGACTTTTAGCAGTAATGCATTTCTTAAATTATGTCCAGTGGGGCAGAGAGAGCCTCCAAAACTCCTTCTCTCAGGAGGGCCATTTATTCCGACAGAAATGCTAAAGCATATATCTTTCTGTCACGGCTCTAAACCTCAGAAGAATTTCTATATACAGTATTGCTTTTTTTATTTCTTTCATTTAAACATTATTAATTGTCTCCCCAGCCCTCTTCGCTGAAAACAATCGTCTGGGGTCAGACTTGAGGGCTGTTTTTTCCGTTCCTGCTATGCACAAAGGACCACTTCATTACAGAGCCTTTCTGGAGGAGCTGCAAAAGGACTGATCCTGCTCTCCCACTGCTTAATCCTGGACTGGCTGTTTTAATACCAGAGTTGCCCAGCAGGTTTGCTCCTGATTTGCAGGAACAAGCAAACCTCAGCCTCTCCAACAGGATCGACCTAAAGCCAGAGTTACCAAGGCTGAGGTGTTCCTCCCAAAAAGGCTCCAGAGCAAGAAGGCATCGGTGCATCCCCCGTTTTGTAGCTTGGCTTCTAGAGGTGGCAGCTCCACCAGGTAAGTGAGGAGGGTACCTCCTCCTCAGTGCCCACAGCCAGCCCTAGAGGTGATTCTTCTTGGCTTGTCCCCATGGGAAGCCGCCGTGGAAGAATGGTAAATATTCCAAGGAGGAAGTCTGGTTGAGTCTGCAAGGAGGTGAAGCACCGGCTTTGTTCTCCATCCCAGACGCAGCGAGTGGCCTCGGGCAAGCCCGTGAGCCCTGAGGTTCCCAGGCGGCTACGCAGCCAGGTGTGGGCACTGGCTGTGCCCTCACACAGCCCCGGGTGCCCGGGCACGTCTGGCTGGGCAGGCACAGGGATGGAGACACCCAGCACTGCTGGCACCCGCAGTGGTGACGGGATGGCACGAGCTGCCCTTCTCCCCACCAAGCCCTGTGAGCCGTGAAATGTGCAGAATAACGACCAGTGGGAAAACACACGGGGGTGCTCAGAGGGAAAGCACTGGAGAACCAGAAAGTACTTTATTTGCATGTATAATGGCCATATTTTTTCCTCCCTCCCCTACTCCCCCTCACCTTCCCCTTCCTGCTTCTGCTGCCATAAATTAGGGAACAGGCAGGAGGTGTGCCTGTGCTCATCTGCTGGTGATTTGGTTGAGGCAGGGTGTAGGCGCAGCATGCAAATACGCTCCTGCTTCCTCTTCTGCCTCCAACAGGGCTCCTTTACATCCAAGCAGGGAGGGACATGCCCCAGTGCCAGATGCTGTGCCCTGGCCACCATGAGTCCTCGTGGCTGATCCCAGCTGGGATACAGCCAGATGGTCCTCTGGTAGCACTGGGCCAGCATTGCAGGTCCTGTATTCCTTTCGCCCCCCCAGCTATGGCAAGTGCACCAGGGCTTCCTAACAGCTTCTGCCCCTCCGGAAGGGCACTGGCAGGATTTCAGCATTGACAGAGTTTTGAGCTGCTTTAAAAATAGGAGGAGGTCCTACCTGGGGCACCGTGTGGGAGCACTGAGACCATTCCCTCTGGAGCCTACCTGGTTCCTGCTTCCTTTTGAGGCACACAGGGATGAACAGGAGGACAGCTCCACACTCAAGTCACAAGCTGCCCAGCTTTCAGCCTGCTTTCCCCAGGTGGTCAGGGTTACCACACTCCCTCTGTGCATGCTTGGTTCCCACATCAGCTCTGTGCGAGATTTACACTGGAAACAGCTTATTCAGAGTTAGAAAGCCTCATGCTTTCTAGGAGGGGTCTCAGTGCAGGGAGGACTAACCAGTCCTGGGCACCAACACCCAGCCCTGCAGATCTCATTGCAATGGCTGCACCTGGATGGGACCAGGACCCTTTTGGGGGTGCAATGAGCTGCAAGAACCAGGCAGAAAAGACCTGAGCTCCCAGCTGGCAGCAGGCACCAGAAACGATGTGGAGGGCATTAATTGCTCTTGAGATCTACTACCACAGCTCCTCTCCTTCCTGCTTCTGTGGTTATTGTTGTATTCAAATCAAGGCCTGACAGCAAAAATAACCACAGCTAATGCCTCTTGGTCCTCCTCAGCCCTTTTGGCAAGTTTGTTCCAGCCAACAGCGACCATGTCCCTCCCGGGTGCCCATGGTCTGGGGTCTAAGCAAGAACTCTTTCCCGAGCTGCTGCACCTTCCTCTTGGGATGCACCAGACACATGCAGCCAGTGCTGGGGTCAACCAGAGTCTCAGTCTTTTCTCTTCCCTTTCCAGTTTGCAAGGGTCAAGTTGGACTGATTCCCAAGCAGCCTGGCAAGGAAATATTCAATTTGTTTGCCCCCAGCCACCCCAGACAAGCCCTTCTGTAGCAGTGGCTGCTCAATACCCTCATTCCAGAGCACTCGGCTGCATGCAAGCAGCATCACACACCATCTGCAACGTCTAGGATGTTTAACAGGAGACAGCATATAGGTGTAGATGCTCTTCACTCTCCTACCTCACTGTAAAATACACAGCCTTCCTGCGAGGCCAGTTCCACTCATCTCAGTGCCCCTGGTAAGCTTGTGGCACAGTGGCACACGTGACTGGCCACTTGAAGGGGAAGGTGCACCCCTGGTCCTGCTCCCTGGCAGGAGGGGAGTTTGAAAAGGTGTTTGATAACCCATAGGGGTTTGTGACTCTCCAAATCCCCACAAATCTCAGCTGGGAGTCCGCCAGTGCATTTGCTCCAGCGTTGGGTTCAGGATCAAAAGCTTTTACCCCATCCATTTTGTGCAGCATCTTGTGTTCTTTGCAGCAAAGCTTCTCTCACAGCACCGGGTGACAGCAGCCAGGGAAGAGCCGCCCTCTGGTTTCAACACATTTCTATATACACACACAAACACACAATCTTGTATTTGTGCTTCCAGGCCCTGCTCACCCCTGCAACCAAACAGCACATTTCTAAAATAGCACAGGGCTAAGGTACATTTAATTCCTAGCAAAGTTTCCACACGCAGACCCCAGAAGCTCCTCAGACCGCTCTGTCACTGCATCCAGCCTTCTGAACTGGAAAAAAAATCCCTTCTCCAAGATCCACAAATGACTCCTGTGGTTCCTGAGAGCACAAACCTTTTTTTTTTTTCCAGGAGACACTCCCTCTGTTTTAACATCTCCCTGCTCCTTGCTTCAACACCCAGACTCATAGCATAGCCCTGCAGAGCGGGACACCCCACAAGAAGCAGCACCATCCCGCTGCTTTGTATTTACCTATTTTGCAGCATTTCATTCCTTTCTGCAGGGAGTAGGGGCTCAAGCAGCTCCTCAGCCTGACATCAGGTGCACAAACCCTTTCTCTTTCATGAGCATCATGAACACCTCTATAGGCACATATCCAGCCTGTGTCCATATCTGCCTGCCTCCCTGTTCCCAAGGGGACTCTGCACCCAAGCCACTGCCCAGCTGGTTGGGAGGGCAGGACCCCTGAGGGATGCCCTGGGAGCTGCACATCTCCCAGGGAGAATTTAAGGGTTGATTTTTTTCCTTAAGTAAGCAAAGCTCTGGATTTGACATGAGGGAAGCAGGTGCCATGTAAGCAGGGTTAGCCTTGTGTTTGAAGGAAAGCAGTTGTCTGGAAAATACACACAATAAAATAAGCAGATTTATTATTTTTTATACTTATACATAATAAGTGCAGGACTAGATTTTCTATGCATTGTAGAGAGGCAGATTTTGAGAACTGTTCTTTGGAGACACTGAAAACATAAGAGAAGGTGGGAATTTTTGTGGCTTAAGAGCTGGAGCCCATGGCAGGGCAAGGGAGGGGGCTAACAAGTTCCTCACCACACTTCCAAGCAGATCCAGAGCTGGTGCTCGCTGGAGCTCACTGGGCAGCTGACACTGCTTTTGGATGATCAACATCAGCTTTTTGATCTGTCTAACATTAAAGATGAGCCAATGTTAGCCAAGTGCCCTGTTTCCCCCAGGAGATACAGGGTGCAGGGGAGGAGGAAAAAGGTTCCACGGGTCAGTCCTGTCCGCAATATTTTCCAACGCCTTTTTCTGCCTGGCCAAATGAAAAGATTTCGTTTCTAAATGATAACATGTGGCAAATGATTCTGACAACAGATGGGGAGAGCCTAGTATGATTTTCCACAGGACACAAGCCTTCTTCGGGTGTTTCCCAGCGATGGAAATATCACCTTCAGATCAAAAAAGCAACCTCACAGCAGAATGCAACCCAACGGCTGATTTATATCGTGGAAAAGCCAGAGGTGCTCATCAAAAAACAAACTTATAAATAGCATTGTGGTCGGTGTTCTCTCAGTTCATAAACACACCCACTCACTCCACAGTTTAGGGAGGGAATCTTTTTTTGGAGGGGAGGGGGGAAAATGCAGCAGACCGGGATTGTGAGCTCTCTGTTAGCGTTGAACGCAAGGGTGGGGGAAAGAAACAACTCTGCCCACGGGCTTAGCTGTTGCAGGAGAAAACAGCTCTGCCCCTCGCTCCAGTGCCCTGATGCCAGGCTCCTGGTGGCTGCCTGCCTTTGCAGGCTCAGCAGAGAGCCCCGGAGCCCATCACTGCTCCATTTTTCACAGGAGCACTCCCAGAGTGGGCAAATCATGCTGGCTTTGCCCATACTCCATGGTGTGTCCTGGTCTCTGGCTGGGTTTTATCCCTGGATAAAAGATCGATTGTTATTTTATATCAGAATACCGATGGCTGCAACTTGCCACCTTCCCATGGGTGAAACAAATCCCAGCCTAGCCCTCCTCTCACAGGCATGGGTGCATTTGCACAGCAGGGACTAAGCCAGAGGAGAAGGCGAGCTGTGTCTGGCCACCAACATGTGCAACCGTGATGCACCAACCCCTAAACCACTTGGCACTTTGGCTGCTGATGCACAGTAGCACCATTACCTGGCTGGGCAGTGGTGGCAGTGGCTGTCTGTTTAAATAAGAACAGCAGCTGCCTTGTTCCATGCCAATGGGAAATAAGGCAAGAAGTCCTGCTTATCATGTCGTGACATTCCGTGATCCCAGATGTACAGACGGGAGGTTGCGGCGGGGGGGGGGGGGGCTCGAGGCACACGTGGGGCAGCTTTGCCAGCCTGGTAAAGGATCTCAGAAGGAACATAAAAATCCACGTGTGTGACTTGAAAGAAGAGCCCCGATTGCATCACAGCCCAGACCAGCTATGTCTTGTGAAACCCAGCCGTGATTAAAACAACAGACGTGTTTTGGGTTGTCTTTTTTTTTTTTCAAAGTGCTTTAGATCTTACATTGAGGAAAGCTGGGAGATGACTCACCCTCGGCCTGCAGACCCAGGGGAAAGAAAGAAAGGAAAGAAAAAAGAAAAGAAAACCCCAACCATTTTCTAACCAAATGCTTCGATGCATTTGGGTTTGGTGTGCCCGTGGGCAGGCTACGAGAGCAGCCCTGCGGAGCCCGCCCGCCCCTGCACGCAGCTTGGCTCAGATTTTGAGTGATCCACACGGGCTCTTTGATGTGGTTGAGCCTGGCAAGAAACAGGGTCCATGCAGGTGAATGGCTACACTCTCTCTTTCTTCCCCATCTACAAAATCTTGCCATCACCTGATGGACAAAACCTGGGCGTTCCGCTACCACAGACTGGGATAACGTGGCCATCCCTGCCCCGAGCCTCGAGGAGGTCAGGATTGGCCCCAAGAGCTCTCTGGAGAGGAGAGGTGGATCTTGGTATTGTTTATTCATCTCTGGTGAATACATGAATAAACACGTGCAATCGTTGGTTACAGAGTCCCTCAACACCATTTACACTTAGACAGTGCAAACCCTGAGCTCTTCTGCACTGGAAACCTGGGCACATCCCTGTGTGCCCTCGTGCACAGGGAGGGCACGGGGTACCCTCTGGAAAGAGCAGCTGTGGATGGGCTGCGTGAGAGTTAATGCTGAAAGGGAGAGCAGAAAAAAGCTCAGATACTTCAAAAGCCTCTGGAAAGCTTCTGAACATCTCATACCAGTAATCTAATAGAAAATTATAAGAATTACCTCCAGTAATGGATTGGACTTGGTTTGACATTGCTTTTAGCCCCAAGCTCCATATTAAGCAGGCCAAAGCCCACAGAAGCACTCTTAATAGATTATTGCTTTATAAAGCAACCCCATGTATTTTCTCTAGAGACTTGGATGTACTCAGCTTCAGCCCATGTTCCTGGAGACAGCTGGGATGTTCATGGGGCTGTGAGCCCTTCTGTGGGTGGCCGAGGAGCCTCATTCTGCATTCAAACACCCTCTTCCCACTGTGGAAGTTGGGGTTGTTTGGGGTGCAGAGGTGGGTTGTACAAGGTGGAGGAAAAGGAGGGTTTTCCTGGCTTGTATCAGATGTGGTGTGGCCAGCAGGAGTGGGGAAGAGATCATGTCCCTGTGTTCTGCACTGGTGAGGCTGCACCTTGAATGCTGTGTTCAGTTTTGGGCCCCTCACTACAAGAAGGACATTGAGGGGCTGGAGTGCGTCCAGAGAAGGGCAATGAGGCTGGGGAAGGGGCTGGAGAACAAGCCTTATAAGGAACTGGGATTGTTTAGCCTGGAGAAGAGGAGGCTGAGGGGAGACCATTTTGCTCTGTAAAACTCCCTGAAAGGAGGTTGTAGCGAGGTGGGTGTTGGTCTCTTCTCCCAAGTGACAGGTGGTAGGACAAGAGGAAATGGCCTCAAGTAGATTGGATATTAGGGGAAAAGAAAGAAAGAGTGGTGAAGTGGCAGTGCAGAGGCTGCCCAGGGCAGTGGTGGAGTCATCATCCCTGGAGGGGGTCAGAAAACATGTAGACGTGGCACTTCAGGACATAGTTCACTAATCACAGTGGTGTTGGGCTGATGGTTGGACTGGATGCTCTTAGAAGTCTTTTCCAAACTTCGTGATTCTGTGATAGAGTTGAAAGGAAATCAAAGCTCTTCAAGGGATGGGAGTGGACCCTGCATCTCATACCTGGAGTGCTGTTTGACCCACTACTATTCATTAGAAAGCCACTTTGGAGCAGAAAGGTGAGGGTGATGCTGAGGACTCGGGTGAAAATCATTTTACAAACGCTCCAAACCCTGCAGAGGCTTTTGTGGAGGGAGGAGCTGCTGTGCTGGGCCAGAAATGGGGGATGAGCAGAAACCCCAGCAAGCCAGCGCACCAGGGGATCTACCAGCAAGTGAGCAGGATGCTTCAGGAGCAGAAGTCACCTTTCTTTTCCAGACAATAAAAAGAAACAGCTTAGAAGCTCCACCCCACTTCTGAGCTGGGTGCTTTTGTGAGCTGGATCTATATCAGAAAAATATAGCATTCACCCAGGGGTTTTTATTTAGCGTCCCTGCCTGTGTGCCAGCAGACCTTGCATGGCAGGTTCAGTGACTTTCCATGGGGCCTTAAGAATTCAATTGTGCTTTTAAATTTGCTGCCTCTAGGCAAGATGTAGCAAGTTTTTATGTGCATGGTGCCTCTTTGTCTGTGTAGTGGTCTCATGCATAACGAGGAGACGAAAAACAAAAAGTCTATCTATATAAAGGATGCTATTGTGTGAAATTATTAAGTAAACAGGGGAGCTGGAGCTGGGTTTGCCCACGCCCATGTGCTGTGAGTGACTGGGCTGGCAGCAGCAGGGCTGGGGTGGGCTGCCCTGCCAGCTTTAGTCCCCCTTTTCCAGCAACATTGTTTGGCAGGCCCGGCTTTCACAAGAGTTTATTTTCGGAGCTGCTCCCTCTGAGCAGAGAGGAGCGGGAATGCTCTGGCCCTGCATCCCGCTCCCGGCACCATCCACCTTCCCTGCGGGGAGGTTTTGGCATGAGCTACCCAACTGGTTTCTCTCTTTACTGCTGCCAGAGACTCAGCCAGCGATAAACAGCAGCGGGTGCCTTTTAATTAACATCCTCATTCAAGGCAACATATTATTTTCATTAAAATCAATAAATGGTCTCTGCTTGGACTTTTTCATATGCCTTATATTTAAAGCAAACCAAACCCTACTCCTGACATCTGGATGACTTCCTCCATGGGATGCTCCACTGTTGAGGCCACACCTGAGTGGGCTCTGCTTGTAGGATGGGGATTTTCTGGTAGGAAAGGCAGCGGTGGGTCGGATGCTTTGGGGATGCTTCTCCCTGCATGAGGAAGTTATTATTTCAGAAAGAGGCCAGAGCAAGTGAGTGACAGAGTGCAGCATCCCTGGCAGCATCCTGCCCCAGAGTGCATCCCTTCCTGCTCTGTGTGCACCTTCACGCCCAGGGTGGACAGACTGGGATTCATATGGAAGTGACCTTTTCCTTCTAAAATGGGTGCTGTTAATTTAGGCTGGCTGAGCTGGGCTACCTGAACCAGGCTTGGATCTGCAGTAGATTGGGATCTGGGCTGAATAAGTGGTTTAAGTAGAAAATAAGCAGATGGGGGGTTGGGGAGGGGATTCTACCCCTGTGCTTCACTCTAGTGAGATCTCACCTGCAGCACTACATTCACTTCTGGACCCCTCAGCACAGGAAGGATATGGATCTATTGGAGCAAGTCCAGAGGAGGCCAAAAAGATGATCTGAGAACTGGAGCACCTCCTGTACGAGGACAGGCCGAGAGAGTTGGGGTTGCTCAGCCTGGAGAAGAGAAGGCTCTGGGAGACCTTAAAGCAGCCTCCCAGTACTGAAAGGGGCTCCAGGAAAGCTCAGGAGGGGCTCTTGATCAGACAGTGCAGGGATGGGTTTAGGAGGGATGGTTTGAAACTGAAAGAGGAGAGACTGAGATGAGCTCTTAGCAAAAAATGTTTTCCTGTGAGGATGGGGAGGCCCTGGCCCAGGTTGCCCAGAGAAGTTGTGGCTGCCCCATCTCTGGAGGTGTTCAAGGCCAGGATGGATGAGGCTTTGATCAACCTGATCCAGTGGGAGGTGTCATTGCCAGGAGCAGAGGGTTGGAGCTGGATGGTCCTTAAAGTCCCTTCTAACACAAACCATTCTATGATTCTGTGATTCTATGAAAATCATCCCAACAAAAAGCAGGCAGGGTCTCGCTGTGTTGGCAAGAGGTGGGTCCTGGCATGCTGGGCTGGGCTGAGGGTGTGCAGAGTAGAAGGGGGGGTGTGGGCACAAGGATGTGCACGGGCACAGGGCTGTGCATGGGTGCAGGGATGCAGACATGCACGGAAGGTTCCCTTTGCAAAGCAGAAGAGCTGTGTGGGGTTTTGTCCCACCTCAAGGCAGCCAGCACAACTCATCTCTCTCCAACACACTCACAGTATGTTCTGTTCCCAGCATTACATCCCCAGTGCGATCCAGGCACAAAGCAGCTTCAGTCCCTTCTCTGTTCCTCACCAACAATTCTTTCTTCCCTTTTCTCCCCATCCTAAAGCCAGCTTTTACACACAAAGCCCCAGTTTGTCCTCCCAGCTCCCCCATGCAGAAGTGCTGCTGTCCTTTCCTTCAGGCAAGAGACCAAAGCATCACACTGAGACATTTCCCCCTTGCAAGCTGGACCATCCTATCTCCTTCCCATCTCAGCCCCTTCCCCCCGGCTCATCCTTGCCCACTCTGCTGTGCCAGAGAGAGATGCCTTTGTTGCAGTGGCTTTGGCAACAGCTTTTATCCCGACTGTTTTTCCAGGAGAGCTGGTGAATGGGATGTTTGTCTCAGGTTCTTCACAGTTTATCCAGCCAGGTTTATTCTCAGGGAGTGGCCAGGGTTTGTGCTGCCCCAGCCTGGGAGCCAACTCAAAGGGATCCAGTTCCCAGGGACAAAATAAATCCATTAGTAGAACATGATCCGTGTGCAACGCTGGACTGTTGGACTCCACCCAGAGCAGAATTTTCCTCTGGTTTGGGGCTTTATTGCAAATCTGTGACAAAGCCTGGATTTGTCAGACGATTAATTTTGACTCCAGTATCAAAAAAAACTCCAAACACAAAACCCACCCCTGAGCAGATCTACTGGGCGGTCTGAAAGCCCTGCCATGCTGGGGTTGATTTAATGAGGGGACCACAGTGGTTTGGCATGGATTGCTTGGGCATTTTGTGGAGTGGGATAAATAAATGCAGGGCACCCGCCGGCTGTCCCCAGGTGACCACTGCAGGACCTCCAGGAGAAGGCACCCTTCCAGACCTCCTGAAAGGCCTGTGGAGCTACTCTGTTTAACAGCTGGTAAATGGGAAAAGCCCCTGTACCTTGTTCCTTGCTGCTGGTGGAGACACCTCCTGCTACCTCTTGGGGGGGCACATTCCCAGGAGCGCTGATGGTCTCAGTTTGCCCTCAACGGGTGTGAAGTCTTTGAAACAGAAGATGTCCCAGAGCCAGCTTTGGTTTACAGCCCATATTCAAGCACGTAGGAACTTATTCTACCATTTGGTTTCATATTTTGACCAAGTCAAAACTTCACAGACCTTCAGACCCTGGTAGCTGGAGATGGCAGTTCACCATAATGCTCCAAAACCCAAGTGGCCACCAAGCCCAGGGAGCTCCTGCAGAGCTGTGTCCTCCAGAGGCCAGGACACCCCTACACCCAGGATCCTGGGTTGCCATCAGTGACAGAGAGGAGGAAAATCTGGTTGTTTGTCATCAAGCAGCTCAAAAAAATGGTTTTATATAAAGTGCACCCACTCCATCTGCACCATCAGCCCACAGCCAGCTGCCCGCCCAGGATGTGTTGTGCTGTGACAGCCGCATTTGCTAGCTTGGATTTAAACCAAATCATCACCTGCAGGTAGAAATAATGATCCCAGGACAATCTGGTGCCCCTTAACAACTCCCAGCTAAAAGCAAGCCCCAGGAGAGCCTGGCGCAGAGAAGTGACCCAAGGGACAGCCACACGTCCTGGCTGTGGCCGGAGGCTGACAGCGGAGCCCTGCAGCTGTAAAACAAGCCTTGCTGTGGGTTTCTTGGCCAGACTCCTCTTGAGCGAGGAGTGTCTGAAGTGGGATTTCTCACTGTGCTATTGTCCCTTGAAAGCCACCATCCAGCCTTCGTCTGGGGCTGCTGGGCAGCCCTTGTCCCCAGCAAGCGGGGATCTCCCAGCCCAGCCAGACAAGCCCTGCCTGCTCACATGCTCCCCGCTTCCTCGGAGATGAACGAGGGGAGAGGGGTGACTTCTGGAGCAGCAAGCTGAAATGTATCTGATGTTCAAAACAAAGTCTGGAGTTCATTAGAGCAGCAATCCGCAGATTGGGAATCAGGCACTTCTGAGGGATCACACAAAGGCGCTTCACGGGGGTGTGAGCTTGCGTCGGCGCGTTCTCTTCACAGCCCAGAGTATTAGAGGATCCAGATGTGCTCAAAGGCGCATCCGCAGCGCGTAAGCCTGAAGGCAGGATGAGCACCAGCAGAGGCTCCTGGTCCCTTTTATAACCCCACCAATGCAATTCCCGCATGCTGTGCAGCCCGGCACCCAAACCTTCCTCCTGCCTGAGCCCTAGGGAAAGGCAACAGGGCCTGAGGAGGAATCACCTCAGGAGCAAAGGCTGATTTGAGCCAAGAGAGTCTTCAACCCAGGCTGAAAGTTAAGCCCATGTTTGAATGTGTCATGGGTGGGTATCAGCCCTTGGCTGGTGGCAGAGGATCTGATTTGTTGCCAGGCTGCACCCTGATGCAGGGCTGAATTGAATTACAGCAGCTAAGGGACAAGAGCGCTGCTGCTCCCTCTGGTCCCAAACTCAGTCCTTCAGCTGGGTGATGGGAACGCTGGTTCCTCCCCAGCAAAACCCCTTATTATGGGCAAGAGGTTTGCAGAAGCACAGATCTATGCAAAATCACTACTAACTGCTGAGCAGCCCTGGAGTTCCCTCCAAAAGAAAGAAAGGGGACAGCTTTGCCTCTAAAGCAGGGCTCCAATTCTCCTCCCAGCCTTGGCAAAAAGCTGACCACTCCATCTGCTCACCGGGCTGTGGGGTCCTTGTGCACCTAATGATGCTTGTATAACGAGGGCTGAACACATCCCGTCCTTGTCAACAGGTTAAGTCAGGAGAAATTTAGTGATGTTGGAAAAGCACTGCTTGTGAGCGGAGCCCCGTCGGATTAGTCCAAACAAAACACATGTGATGGATTAAAAATAAAAATGCTATTAAATTCTTTCAGGATGTGAAATTTAACAAAAGGCCTGTTGTGCGCAGAAGGGAGGGAAACGCTGGAGTCAGGACCGGGAACTCACTTAGTGAAGCAATTTCAGAAGGACCACCTCAGATTTATTTTATCCCACTATTTTTGGCCTTGGCATGCAGATTTTATTCACGGAATGATCTGTTAATGCCTCCATCTCGTCTTCTTGGGTTCCCTCTGCCCCACGCCTCCGCAGCAGACTGCCAGCGAGCTCGGCTCCCAAATGACAGGGCAGGCTGGGAGCAAAGGGTTGTGTCGGAAAGCAGAGCTCTCCCTCCCTGCCTGGGAAACCGTGACCTTTCCCAGCAAGCAGAAACAAAACCCGACAAATTCCGGAAAGTTTCAAAATCACGACGGCAAAACCCCAGAGCATCGCCTCAGAGCAGAAAAGCCCTTTTCAGATCGATGCTGGAAGCTTTTCGGCTTTGATTCCCAAATGCTTTGGTCTAAAAAGTCACTTTATTTTTCTTTCCCCCCACCCTGCAAGAGAGAAATTTTAACTCCACTGAAGTTGCCCGTTGCACAAGGGTTTTGGCAACTGTCATGGCTTAGAAAGCAGGATGGAGAGAAACCATTACCACCCCAGAAACTGCTACACACCCACATATCTCTCTCCTCCTGGGGCTGCTTTCTGCCCTTTGCTGCTCTGTGCCCTGCTCACATAATCCATGCTTCTTCTGCCGAATGGCTGAGAGGAGCCTGCCAAGCTGGAGCAGGCCCAGCCCACCACAGCTAATGCAATATTTACTGCTGCAGAGCGGGGCTGGAAGCTGCTGAGAATGAGCTGCTTTGTGCGGGGAGGTTGCGGGAGGGTGGGGTGCCCATGGATGGTTGCAGGGGTCCCCCCACCACCCTGCCTGCTCCTGGCATCTGGAGTGAAAACAAAGCTTCGCGGGGCACGGTGACCTCAGACGTGAGCTTGGCATAGTCTGTGGGTCTGGCAGGGCCAATGTGCACATGAGAGCATCAGCATGTCCAAAAGGAACCCCTGCAGTGCTCCAGGGGTTTGGGAACACGGGGACAGTCCTTGTGGCCCCGGGGCAGCCTGGTCACTGTTTCTGCCAGGACAGCAGGCAAACTGTTTCTCTTGGGAAAGGTGGCAATAAGAAGTGGAAAAGTGGCTCAAGGATCTCGATTTGCAGGAATAAGCAACCACCAGCTGCAGGTGGGGCTGGTGGGCACATGCCCCTGTTGCTTGCCCAGAGCCCCACACATGGGCTGCTTTAGTTAGTAAAGTGCAGGTTTTGAGTAACCGCTTGCTTTTTCATCACAAGGATGAAACACACTTTCCAACAGCAGTGGATAGAGCTTTACAACCCCTAGATTTTCTGGGTAGATTTATTTTATTGACCCATTTTACTGAGAGTGTGCTTACAGGACCGAATCTGGAGCAGCTCCAGTGACCTCCATGGGAAGATGCCCTTGGCCCCAAGAGAAAAAGCATTGCATTTTAATTGAGTACTCAGCTGCCAATGAGTCTTTGAGCCAGAGAAGGTGCTGGGCTGAGCCCCCAGGAAAATCCAGGCTGGTGGAGCTGAGATGCCTCGGGAAAACCTAGATGGGACTCATGATGCTCTGTGTAAACTTGACAAACTTCTCAAAAAATCTTGCCCTGGGATGCATCCAAGGCCGTCCAGGGAGGCATTTATGGAATACAAAAGGACATCCCTCCACAGCATCTGTGGAGTGGTAGTTTTATGGGTCATGACGGGGCCAGACCCCTATGGTGAGATGCTCATGAAAGAGCTTTGGAGGTGGTGGGCTCATCTGCACCCTTGCCATGGACAGGGTGCACAGTGCAGGCTTCCCATACTTATCCAGCTGGTTAGTGCCAAGCAGTTAAATGTAGGTGAGAAATAAAGGTGGGTGGTACGAGCAGCTAAGATATGTTCTTCTGTGGTCAGTGGCTATTATTCCTCATACAATAGATGCTCTGCTCCACCCAGAGTGAGAGGGCAGTTAAGTACAGGCAGGGTATTCATTTGCAAGATGATTAACAGTGCGTTAATAATTTAATCCTGCCACCGAGTCCCCGATCCACAGTCGTGTTTGCCAGCAGGGCAGGCTGGCCTCTTTAGCCTTTCCTGTTACTTCTGCCACAGGCAGAGGGGAATGACTTCTCCACCGTGAGTCCATTTGGTGTTAAAAACAGGAAATCAGTTTTCTATCGATTGGCGTTTCTCTTAACGTATTCTCGCAAGTGCTCATTAAATTTTCATTCAATTATCCCAGGCCACGCTGGGTTTTTCTTCCCCCCCATCCTTTTCAGAGGGAATAGGCGATAATGGACGCATCCCACGGAAGCAAACAATTCAACGTGAGGCTAATTTAATCGAGGAGAGGCAACTCGTCATAAAGGAGGATGGAAGAGGAGTACTTGCACCAGGATGGCTGATGGTATAATGACCCATCTTCTGAAGGAGCAGAGCAACTGAAGCTCTCCCACTGCTATTAATGTTCAATATGTCAGAGATGAAGGTACCAGCAAGAGGAAAACAACATCATTAAGCAGGACACTCACACTGGAAAGGGAGGCACATTTATATTGTGACAAGGGATTATCTAGGCAGCAATAATAATAGCAGGAGTAATAATAATAATAATAAATCATTATCACTGACTGTAGTGGGACCCAAGGATGTGAAATAGCTCTGATAGGGTTAAAAGGGTGGATGGTAGGCATGAGCATCAGCAGAAGAAGACAGGTCTGCAGGGTGATCTGGGACAAGTCCCTGCCTGCTCCTGCCTTGGTTTCCCCAGCTGCAAAGCCGATACCGCTCAGCTGGCGCCCACCCTTTAGTCTTAATGCATTTGCTTTTGTTCTTCTCTACCAAGACTAAAACAGTAGGTTGTCCACCCAACATAACCATGTTTTGGGGGAGAACTGCAGCCTGAGTTCAGCTCTTGCTGTCATGGCAATCTCCAAGTCTCCCAACTTCCCCCATCTCCAAAGAGAGGATATTAAGTCTGGATTCGCCTCTGCTCTGCTCAGAGAAGCTTTTCCTCGTAAGAGCATCCTGCTTAGCACAGAGGCCCCAAGGACACACCAGCCCCTGCTCAGCCCTTTATGGAGGAACAGGAGGGATGATGCCAAATCCAGACCTCATGTGAGCTTGAAAGTGGGCTTATTCTTGGATAATTTCCAGATTTTCACATTCACACTCCTGAATTTGTCATAAAGCTTGTGACAACAGCTC
This sequence comes from Dromococcyx pavoninus, assembly GCA_033558185.1. Lineage (NCBI taxonomy): Eukaryota > Metazoa > Chordata > Aves > Cuculiformes > Neomorphidae > Dromococcyx > Dromococcyx pavoninus. Next base: position 268,714 of record JAUMJL010000371.1, on the reverse strand, counting down.
ATCCATCTCCGATGCTGACAAGCCCAGCCACTAGCCAGGATCTATTCCAGATTCAGCTCCAAATACTGCCTGCTTGGCCTGTCTCTGAGGATGAAATGTCTCAGACAGACGTGTTGTTCCTATATGGAGCACGTTCCCAGGGGTAATGTCTGTGTGGCACAGTTGTGCATGTCATTTCCTAATGTGCAAGCGAGTGTTCGGTCTCAGGTAAACACACTTGCTGTTCTCACTACCTTAGGCAGGTAGGGCTTCTGGCAGAGCTGTGCAAGCACAGGAGAGCTGGGCTCTGGCTAATCTCTCCAGTGTGTCTGAGTGGTTATGTGCAAGGTTGGGAACCTCACTGCATATGCTGTTTATCTGGGTTTCAAGACAGCCTTTGATAAAGAACCACAAGACAGGCGGTGGCGACGGCAGCTGAAAGGCACTGGGGATCAAGGTAGCAAAGAAAGACCTGGCTCTGAATCAAAAAGATCTCAGCAGCTGGCTCCCATGCAGAGTGGGATGAGGATGCTCCCTCTACTTCAGAGGAGGGGAATGGAAAGGGAGAGTGAGGACCTCTAGTTTAAACCCAGTCGGAACACAGAGAAAGGAGTGCCGTGCCTACTGCAGGCGTAAGATGCTGCGCCGGTCAGCCTCCCCCCTGCCGTCACCCTGCACCATCCCCGAGGTGCTCTCGGCAAAGTGTGCCTTTGAAAGCAGAGAAGAGATTCAGAAATTCAGGATGTGCTCAAATAAAAATAAGTGTATTAGCTGGAGCGATGAGAGCTCTTTTCTTGAGTGCTTGCGGTAAGCTCCATTACCGCCGCCGAGCCGCATGCCGGGGCTCGGAACCTTCGGTGCTGTGCAGTTGGGAAGAAGTGCTCCTTAATGCCAGATTGGAGCTGTCTTTCGTAATGCAATTATTCTGCAATAATCTTGAAATGGAATATAATTAGGGAAGAAGAGGGGGGAGAGTGTGCAGTCATAGTCAGGAGTTACAGTGCATGGGTTGTGTTGGTGCTGTGGGAAGGCTGGATGCAGCCCCTGGCCAGGTCCTCTCCCCACCTTAAAAATGGGGAGTAAAGAGGAGGGTTTGGATTTGTTTCTTTTTATCTTGAAAAATAATTAGGCTGAAAAATGTTTCAGAAGAAGCTTGCAAGCTTTAAATCAAGCTTCTGAAGAGTCTGATCAAAGCAGCAGCATCTTCACTGCAGACACCCCCTGGGTTACGGGGCTGTGCTGTTGTCCCGAGACAACCGCTCCCAGCCAGAGGGATCCGAGTGCAGGACGGAGGGATGGAGAGGGATGCTCAAATTTGGGTGGAAACACCTTATTACCCAATGGAGAATTTGCTTCCTAGCTCTGACTCCGGATGGTCCGTGTGGTCCCTCTGCTTGCACCCCTGCAGGCAAAAGTTTTATTTAAATAATTAAACGCAGTCACTGTTGGGGGCTGAAGGACAAAGGGTTGTCTGAAGCGTTTGTGGGGGTTCCAGGCCCCTGGGGATGGATGCAGAGGATACTCTCAGGCCCTTCTCCTGCCTTTATAGCTTTAGGGCTTTTGTTGCCCAGGAGGGCCCACAGAACCCTTGGGCCACAGCTGGTTTTGCTTAACCCATCACCGGACAGACACCCCCCAGACAGACAGCTCACCCGCTTCTGGGAACTCTTAGCCATGGGAAAAAAAAATCCCAGCCCTCCAAGTGACTCACGGGGGAGATAATTGGCCACACCATTTATTTTTCTTCCTCCTTCTGCATAAAGAAACCATCATCTCCAGTGCCCGGCACTTGGACACCACAACTTTTGCTGTTTCCACTTTGTTTTGTCTGACTTATTCACTCCTGGGGGGGGTGGGTTCTCCCACTGTCAGAGTCCCTGGCAGTGCAGCAGGGATGGGGACATGCCCAGTCCCTGGAAAAGCCACTCTGCTGTGGAGATTCTCTGTTGGCTAGAAAGGGTTGTGCTCATGGTAAGAGACCCTCCCAGCAATTCTGTGAAACCTGCAGGAGCACAATCACCCCAGGGGCCTGATCCTGCACCCCACTGGGCTGATACCTTGTGTGGAGGTCAGGGCAAGACCCACAAACGCAGTGCACATCCCTCTCCATGAAGGCACCAGTCTCGTTTTCTGCAGGATTAAGGCTGGAAGAAATAAATAAAGGCTTTACAGGCAGCCCCGAGCTCACATGCCAACCTTTCCTACCCTTTGGAGAGCCCGGTCCAAGCAGGAGCAGGGGCTGTCACACCCTGTCAGCTCCTGCAGCCCCAGCTCCACCGCACACCCCACACCGTTATAAAACCTTTGCTGAATCAGATTTAAACCAGGCCTGGAAATTCCTTTGGCATGAGCTGAGCTGGGGATTTCAAACCACATACAGCGTTTTCATTACCTCTCAGCTGCCTGTGCTTTTATATATCTATATACATATATTTTGATTTTTGGAGGGTGGGAAATTTGCTGCTTTCCCAGCATGTGGGTTTGGTCGGGTCCCTCTCCGTCTGGCATCCCCAAGGCCGCTCCCTTGCTAAAAGCTTTTGCCTTCCGGCTGCTGGCTCATTAACACAGCTCAATTAATGCTTACTCCCCTGTTGTCCAAAGGGATTGGATTTCCAGTCCCTTCTTGCCAGGGTGGGCTCAGCATCACTCCTCTATATGCACAGTTCTACCAAAAGCCAGGATTGTCACCCCGTTTGGGGGTTAAAAGCGCTCTTATGGAGATTTTTCCTTTCTGCCCTGATGAGGGAGGATTTATTGTGGGTCACTGGAACAACACTGCTACAGAAGGACAGGATGGGGAAACAGAGACACATAACCTTCATCTTGGCTTTATCTTTTGACCTATCGACCACATTTAAACATATCTTCTGGTTTAGTGATGGACTCAAGGTCAGGCACCCCACAACCACCCTGTTTTTCAGGGCAAGACCCTCCCTGGGCTGTCACAGGGGCATGATCTGGCTTTAAAACCATGAGAGGTGGAGACTGGGCAGGCAGGAGAGAATTTCCAGTGTGAGGTTAAGGTAAAACGAATTCCATTTGAGCCCCTGCCTACCCCTATCCCCCTTCCCACCCCCATGGAAAACACCTCCATGGGAAGACGCTGGGAGCTTTCAATAGAAAATCAGAAGTTTAAATTGGCCCAGAAGCAGTGCTTGGAGCCACACTGTGCTGAAAGTTTATTTAACAACAAAATAAAAGGAGTGTAATAATATTACATACACAAAACGGAGCAAGGGAGAAAGGGACTGTTCTAGAGATGCTTCCCATCTGCTTGGGGAGAGTAAGGAACCATTGTTAAGGAACATCCCAAGTAACAACTGATAGGACAAGAGGAAATGGCCTCAAGTTGCATCAGGAGAAGTTTGGATTGGATATTAGGAAAGATTTCTTTATTAAAAGAGTCGTGAAGCCTGGCAGAGGCTGCCCAGGGCAGTGGTGGACTCACCATACCTGGAGGGGTTCAAAAGATGTGTAGATGCGGCACTTCAGGACATGGTTCCGTAGGCACAGTGAGGCTGGGCTGATGGTTGGACTTGCTGATCCCAGAGGTCTTTTCCAACCTTAACAATTCTATGATTCTTTGCTTCTGGGGTCACTGTAAGCAGCACATTTAGTGCTTAAATTGCATTTCTCTGCTGTTTGCCTAGCAGAGGTGATCCAGTTTGGGGAACTGGGCAAGGCTTTAGAGGCAGCACTGCTTCTTGAGCTGGCAGCCCGGAGAAAAACCAATGAGAGACCCCAAACCCTGGGATGATTTGCCACTGCTCCCTGAGTCAATGACTTAAAAATATTTCCCTTTCTCCATGGGAGAAGGAGATAGGGAGGCCCCAACAGCCTCATATGGCCAGGATTTATCCTCTTCCCACATTTCCTAGGCTGCCCTGGCAGACTTCTGATAGCAGAGAGTTTCTTTCAAACAATTTCTCCTTGCAACAACAACAAAAAAGAAGCAAAGGGGAGAGGAAGGGGTTGAAGCCCTTCATGAGCTTCACCAGCACAAAGTTTTCCTGGTCAGTGCAGGCTGGTGACGGGAGAGGTGGCAGGGAAGCATGGGATTGGGTCCCAGGCAAAGCAACGAGCAGCTGTTCTCCCTGTGGAGGGCAGAGAGCCTTCAAAGGGATTTCTTTCAGAAAGGGGGTTATAATTACCTGTTAATGGTTATAACTATTTCCTACAGTGCCTTGCAGCCCTGCCCCAGCTCAGTGCTAAAGAAAGCATCTCCCCCTTCCTCCCCAGGCATGGGCTAGAAAGTGCCTGGAGGTCTCCATCCCAAATATTTAACATCCAGCCTCCAACCGCTTTTCTGGTAGCAAATTCCTTTCCAAATCTCCCCTGCAATTTGCGGTGGGCAAACCTTGTTTGAGTTTGAGGATTTAGCACATTTTTGCCACACCGTTTTTTGCAGGGAGAGCTTGGGGGTGTCCAGGCTGCATTTTGTGTGGTCTGGCCACCCCCAGAGCACGGCATGGCACATCCCACCTCGCTGGAAGCACCCTGGCACCCATCCCACCCAGCAGAGGAAGGGGACCGGACTCCCCCACCCGAGGGACCATCCCTACACCCCGTCCCCTCCACCCTGTGCCCCTGCACGTGTGGGGCTGCTGTTGAGGCTCAAGGTCAGCTGGCATTTTTGTTGATTCTTTTTCCATTTTATGTGGTTTGTGGGCACATAATGGAAGGTGGATTCTGGAGGGGTTTGTTCTCTTGCCAGCCTGAATTTTTAATCCAGCCGGACTTCTTTCTTTCCGCTTCTCTTTTTTTTTATTTCTTTACCCCTGGATTTTATTTTAGGCAATGGCAAAGTCACCAGCTTGTAATGCCAACCCTTGCACCAGCCTCTGATAGCACCACTTACCAAAGTGCAGCCATGCTCTGGCCCATGGCTGCAAGGAGCTGCCAGCCCTGGGAAGCATGCAGGGTCAGCATGTGCCCACGTACTGGCGTGCAGCAGCCCTGCACCTCTGCCTCCCTGTAATCTGTAAGGTTTTGCTGGAAGGGGGGATTTAAGGATCGTGCCAATTGTCCCTTCTCACCTTCAACATTTGCACTGCAGGGACTGTGGGTGAGATTAAGCCTTCTCCTGTGAGGGGAGATGCTGCCCAGGAAGGGAAAACTCTCCACGGCCAGCTCTCCACAGGAAAACTGTCTACAGAACAACTCTCCATGGGGACAAGTCTCTACAAGGACAACTCTCCGCAGGGACAAATCTCCACATAGAGCCATTAAAGTTAGGGTTAGGCTTAGGGTCAAGTTTAGGGTTAGAGTTTTGCCCATGTACTCAGGTAGAGTTGTCCCTGCAGAGAGTTGTCCTTGTGAAAAGTTGTCCCTATGGAGAGTTGTCTTTGTGAAAAGTTGTCCCTACGGAGAGTTGTCCTGTGGAGAACTGGCTGTAGAGAGTTGGCCATGAAGAGTTGTCCTAGACATGATGCTGCCTGTGCCAGAGCAGATGCAGGGCTAAGTTGCCCTCCTCACCAAACAGCACAGTGCTGGGGTGGTGAGAAATTAAAAGCCTTGGCCGAGACAGTGCAGAACCAGAGCTGGTGCAGCACTCTGCATCCTCCATCAGCATCCTTAGCCACCCCCAGCTTCCCCAGGCAGATCCCTAAGGGACAGCAGACTCACAGGTGGTCCTCAACACACAGAGGCTCCCCATCCACCCTGGTGCAGAGCCACACCGCCCCAAACCCGCTGGTCACCTGCATGGCCCAAGCCAGAGGGGCCATCCACAGCCTTTCCCCACCCAGGGCAGCGTTGCAGGGTCACCCCAATCACCTGCCTTCACGGCAGGGTGGTTGCTGGCAAGAGGCAGGCAGGGAGGCAGCGTTGCAGCTCTGCAACGGGGTGCTGGTGGCCTTGACACCTGCTGCTGTGGCTTTGGGTGGCCCCAGCCCACCCAGCCAAACCCGGGGCTGCTGCCTGCCTGCCAGACACCAATGCTCTGCTTTAATTAACTGGGCGGTTTAATGAGTGGCAGCTCGGCTGTGACCGCGGAGCCTTCCTGGCTGAGCAGCCGTGGTTTGTTATGGCTGTGTCTGCTCGTCCCCATTGCACCCTGTGTGCTTCCTCCTCTTCCTCATGGGGAGCAGGGCACTGGGGAGGGGGTGGCAGCAGAGACACAACTCATTATATACCAGAGAATCCACATCAGAGGGAGCAGGTGGGAGTGCCCTGGTGTGCAGGAGCAATACGAAGGTACTAGGGATGCCCACCTTTGCCAGCTCTCTGCTGGAGGCTGCTTATGTTGCAGTTCTCCTTGAAAGATGCTGCCATTGGCTGCAGCCAAGGTGTGATGGATTCCTCCATGGGCAGGCATCAAGGTATCAAGCTGGCTCGAGGCTGGGGACATTTATTTATACTGGGAAGACTGAGAGAGAGTTATTAAATAGAGCATCAACAAAAAGCTGCTGCAGGGATGCTCATGGCTGTTGCTGGGGCTGATTATAGAATCAAAGAATCATGGAAGGAACCTCAAAACCCATCCAGTTCCACCCCTCTTCCACTGAATAATGGTACTCCAAGCCTCATCCAACCTGGCCTTGAACACCTCCAGGGATGGAACAGCCACCGCTTCTCTGGGCAATCTGTGCTAGGGCCTCCCCACCCTCACAGGAAAACATGTCTTCTTAAGATCTTATCTAAATCTCCTCACTTTCAGCTTAAAACTGTTACCCCTCATCCTATCCCTGTACTCCCTGATCAAGAGCCCCTCCCCAACTTTCCTGGAGCCCCTTTCAGTACTGGGAGGCTTCTCTAAGCTCTCCCTGGAGCCTTCTCTTCTCCAGGTTGAACAACCCCAACTCTCTCAGCCTGTCCTTGTATGGGAGATGCTTCAGCCCTCGGATCATCAATTGATATTGCTATTCCCATCACTCAGCAGTGGGTGAGCAACCTGAGCCTTGGGAGGGAGAACGTGCATTCCCGCGCTGGCGGTGCTAACGAAGCCCCTGGGAGCTGGGGCAGGGTGCGTGCAAGCGTGCAGCAAAGAGACAAAAGCACTTGTTGGAAGAAGTGTAGAGGTGAGAGCAGCTCCAATCACCTCGCCGTGTCATCAGGGTGCTGTGGAGGGGTGCTCCCTCGCTGCCTAATTGGTGACCCCCTGGCCAACAGCGTTAATTAGAGCCCCAGGCCTCCCCTCCACCGGGGACTCTCATTAACCACCGCCAGCTTCACCCAGTGAGCAGTCGGGGCACAGGAGGCTGGGGCTGCACTGCAAACCATGTGTGCATTGCCCACCCTCACTGGAGGAGGAATGGGATGATAATTTATAGCTGCACTAATTGGCCTCGCTGCTGTCGAGCAGGGAGCAGGGAGGTCAGTGGATACAGGATCATCCTCCTCCAGAGCAGGCTCCCTGCTCGGAGCAGAACGTCCCTGCCCCAAGGGCTTCTCACTTGCTTTTATTCCCTTCCCCAGAGCAAGTTTGGAAGGTAAATAGTTACATTTTCTTTTATACTGAAGGCTCTTTTTCCCCATCTGGCTTAAGGCTATTTTCTGTGCCTTACAGCTAAGCAGAACCAGGATAGAAGTCATTAAAATCATCTTCTGAACCTGCCATTTCATGAGACCTGAAAAGGGGAAATATCAGTGAAAACCACGAGCGTGGAGACAGTCTCAGTGCATCAGGTTGGGGAGCAGGAAACTGCCTCATCCACTGCTGGTGGAGAGTTGAGGCTTTGCTGAAAGAGAGGGATTTTGGTGTAGAAACTCAGTTCTATGTGAGACCATCTAGGGCCCAGCCCCAAAGTGATGATGCTGATTCAGCAGGCTTGGAAAGCATGGTGAAACACAGCATCCATCTGTCCCCTCCATCCAGACACCAAACAGCTCCTGTCACCAAGGTGGGATATCCAGATCGTCATGGGAAGCCAGTGGCTGCTGAGGACCAATCCTGGCAGCAAACACAGCATCTTTGATCTTGCCTGGTGAGGCTGCCCTGCGGGGTCAGCTGCGAACACGGCACAGCAGGCTCCCTGCTCCCAGCCTCAAATATCTGTCTGCTCCACTCCGGCCACAAACCCTCCCCCGGACGAGAAAGAGGGAAAATTACATGCTCGGATTTGCAGATTTGGCAGAGATAATTCTCCCCTGGAAGGCGTGGCTGGAGATGCTGGGAGTGATAGCCCTGCTTGTATGTGCCGTGGGAGAGCCCTGTCTCCTGCAGTGCCTGCTGCCCCAGCACTGCGGCTCCCTGGGAGAAGTTGGGAAACTCCCTCCTGCCCTGCTTGGATTGGCAGAGGGCCAGGCTGATGCTGTAAAACCCCAAGGGTGGATCACTCCATGGGCAAAATCATCTTGGATTAAGTGCAGGAGGAAAAGCAGAGCAGTGATACACATGGGATGGTCACTCATGTAGTGAGAGAGTTTGGCCTCAGCAGCATCCCCTCACTCTGGAAGGGGAACAGGGGATGTTGGGGACAGCCAGAAGACCATCAGCAGCGAGTGATGTGCTGTGTGAACCCCTCTGGGGTGGCGCTGGGAGGGATGCTGGGGCGGAAGGGCTACTGGCTCTTGCAGGAGGTGAGATGAAAACTGAGAGGAGCCCAGGAAAGGGAATAAAACCCCTGATGCGTGCCATATTTCATAACAAGAGATGTGAGACTTTAATGGGCTCTGAGATATCAAAGAGGACAGGAAGCCTAAACCTGCATCCAGCACATAAAACCCAACAGCAACACACGATACGATCACCACCTCCTTCACCTGCGGCCCCCAAGGACAGAGCCTGCTCACCCATGGGGCACCAGCTTTCTTCTTATAGCTCGAAGATGTATCAGTGCAAGAGATCCTGACCTGAAGAGCTGTGCCAAAGCAGTAAACAACGTTTTAAATAAAAATTGATGCTTTTGGAGGCTGAAGTCCAGCTGGAGGGGCGAGCTGGGAACACATCCCAGGGGCCCGGGGCTGGCAGGGGCGGCACCGTGAGTTGTGGCCAGCACCGTATTTCTCCATTGCAAAGTTGAGCAGTAAATCCCAGAGAGGGGATATCTTGGAGGCACTGAGGGACAGTCACTGCCAAAATTTATGGCTCAGAGGTAGCAGAGCCATGTCATAAATATGAAAGGTGTGAGGGAGAGCTGGAACCTGTGCTTCCCCAAGGGGAAACTCAGCTCCTTGTCCACCCTCTCCTTCAGCCTCATTTTCTCTCATTTAAGTTTCACAGCCATAATAGTATCGTTGTTATGAAAATATCCCTGTCTCTGGAAGGAGCTGATACCTGTCCCCAGCAGCACCGGGGATGGCTGTAGTGGATAACCACCACCCTGACTCACACCAGCAGCATCAGGAATAAGAGGGAACCAAGATATGGGGTGGTCATGTCTGCAAACCCCCTGTTCTGCAGCAGCAACCTCTCCCCACCATCCAGGCTTTGCCACCGTTGGTCAGCATCTCCCAGGTTTAACCCCCTCAGCTGCATCCCACGGGCTCACTCTCCATCAGCCTCAGGGACTGAACCCTGCAGCAGCTCCCACCTCTTGTTTAAGGCCAGAAAAGATGATTTCAGCTGCACTAGCACTTATTCCAGCTAATAAATCTGCAGCAGTCACAACGTGTCTGCCAAGTGATGCTGACAGTGGCCGGCTGGGCTACACTGGAGGTTAATGTGGGTCTCAGCTGAACGTGCCAGCCTGTGGTGGGTGATGCTGGGATGTGGGCATTGGGCTGCAAGTATGCTTTTCATTGTGGGTAGAGGAAGATTAGCGTCTGTACTTCTGAACAGTGGCCAGGGAATCAGAGAACATTGTCTACAGGCTGGAGAAGAAAAGGGTAAGGTCTTCTGGAAGAATTAGCCTGGCATGTGATCATAGCCTAGGTGTGTCGAGTCTGTCAGCACAGGAAGAGAGCCCAAAAACGGGTTCAAAGGGCCAAGGTGGAAAATTGTGTCATAAATGTGAAATAATAAAATCAAAGAATCATAGAATCATAGAATGGTTTGGGTTGGAAAGAACCTTAAAGACTATCCAGTTCCAACACCCCTGCCACAGACAGGGACACCTCCCACTGGATCAGGTTGCTCAAAGCCCCATTCAGCCTGGCCTTGAATACTTCCAGGGATGGGGCAGCCTGGGCCAGGGCCTCACCACCAAAGGGGAAGCTAATAGAAGTGTATCTAGGAATTGAAATAAAATAAGGTTCTTCTGCAGACTTCATTTTGGGATGTCACCCTGATGGGGGAATTTATAAGCCACTTATCATTTTGGCAAAGGAATTGTGAACCCGTGCCCTTATCCATCACATAAAGCAGCCGTGGTTACCACGTGCATGGTTTTCCTTGGTATGGCTGATGCTTCTGCCTGGAAAATGCACCAGGAGAAAAATCTGTTCCCAGGATGAGAGATGATGCTGTCTGGTGGGGACAGTCCCTTCAATACAATGGAGCAGCTAAGGCCGTGTCCTTGAGCTGACAGCATACGTAACAGGGAGAGTATTATTCCAGGTTGGGAAGGTTTCCTCCAGCCTGGCCTGGTTCCCGAGGACAAGAGACAGACGAGTCCCATTAAGATCATGACGCCAAAGCCATTTCTGTCCAAAAGCAGAGGTGAGTTTTAATGGTCTGCACATTAAGAAGTCCCAGTGAGGAAGTCAATAAAGATATGGAAGAGTTTCAGAGTCTGCAGGCAGGGCTGCCTGCTTTTACTGCAGGACCTTGGAGAAATGCTCTTTGGGCATATGTAGGCAGTTGTTTCCCTCCAGCACTAAACTCTATTTGAGGTGAAAGAGGAGCAGATAAGGTGAATAATGAATCGGCCAGGTGGTTAAACTCGAAGAGTTGTGATCAATGGCTCAATGTCCAAATGGAGACCGGTGATGAGCGGTGTTCCTCATGGGTCGGCACTGGGACCACTGTTTGACATCTTTGTCGTAGACACAGACAGTGGGATCGAGTGCAACCTCAGGGACTTTGTCAATGACACCAAGCTGTGTGATGCTGTCGACATGATGGAGGGAAGGGATGCCATCCATTGGGACCTGGACATGCCTGAGAGGTGGGCCTATGTGAACCTCATGGAGTTCAACAAACTCTGCCTCTGGGTTGGGGCAATCCCAAGTACAATTGCAGCCTGGGCAAAGAATGGATTGAGAGCAGCCCTGAGGAGAAGAACTTAGGGATGTTGGTGGATGAGAAGCTCAGTGTGAGCCGGCAATTGGCACTTGCAGCCCAGAAAGCCAACCCTGTCCTGGGCTGCATCCAAAGCAATGGGACCAGCAGGGCAAGGACTGCCCCTCTTTTCTGCTCTTGTGAGACCCCACCTGAGACCTGCATTCAGTTCTGGAGTCCTCAGCACAGGAAAGACATGGAGCTGTTGGAGTGAGTCCAGAGGAGGCCACAAAGATGATCCAAGGGCTGGGGCACTTCCCGTACAAGGACAGGCTGAGAGAGTTGAGGTTGTTCAGCCTGGAGAAGAGAAGGCTCTGGGGAGACCTTAGAGCAGCCTCCCAGTACTGAAAGGGACTGCAGGAAAGCTGGGGAGGGGCTCTTGATTAGGGAGTGTGGGGATAGGATAAATGGGAACAGTTTTCCGTTGCAAGAGGGGAGATTGAGATGAGATCTTAGGAAGAAATGTTTTCCTGTGAGGGTGGGGAAGCCCTGGCACAGGTTGTCCAGAGAAGTGGTGGCTGCCCCATCCCTGGAGGTGTTCAAGGCCAGGCTGGACGGGGCATGGAGCACCCTGTTCCGGTGGGAGGTGTCCCTGCCACATGAGGGCTGGAACTGGATGGGATTTGAGGTCCCTTCCAACCCAAACCATTCCTTGATTCCATGAATCTATGAACTCCCATTTCCAGAATTCCCAACCATCGCAATGTCAGACTGGACAGAGACAGGCTTAGCCCCGCGACCCTCTCCCGTTGCCTGGGTCGCACTCTGCGCTCGCCGGCCACCATACATCCTCGGGGCTGGAGGGGGAATTAATTAAACAAATTAAAAATCCATTGAGCCTCCCACCATCCCGCCTCGCTGCACCCCCCCCCGCCCCGATCCCGGCGGATGCCGCTCTCGGCGTGTCCGGCCCCGCGGCGCCCCCTGGCGCCCACGCGGGGCACGGGCGGGGCCGCACGGGGATGGGGGGAGCTGTGCCCCCCCGGCTGGGGGAAGCCCCAGAGAGACGGGACGGGGCAGCTGCCGAGCACTGCAGCCTGAGCTCCGCGGAGGTGGCGGGGGAGGTCAGGGGTGCGGCCTGGCCCGGAAAATGTTGTCTGGAATCATGAAATCATGAAACGGTTTGGGTTGGAAGAGACCTCAAAGCCCATCCAGTTCCAACACCTTCCACCGGATCAGGGGACTCAAAACTCCATCCAACCTGGCCTTGAACACCCCCAGGGATGGGGCAGCCACCACTTCCCTGAGCAACCTGTGCCAGGGCCCTCCCACCCTCACAGAAAAACATTTCTTCCCAATATTTCATATCAATCTCCTCTCTTTCAAATTAAAACCGTTCCCCCTCATCCCATCCCTGCACGCCCTGATCAAGAGCCTCTCCCCAGCTTTCCTGGAGCCCCTTTCAGTACTGGGAGGCTGCTCTAAGGTCTTCCCGGAGTCTTCTCTTCTCCAGGCTGAACAACTCCTACTCTCTCAGCCTGTCCTTGTACAGGAGGTCTCCAGCCTTCAGATCATCTTCGTGGTCTCCTCTGGACTCGCTCCAACAGATCCATGTCCTTCCTGTGCTGAGGACTCCAGAACTGGACACAGGGCTCGAGGTGAGCTCTGTGGAGAGCACAGGGTCAGAATCCCCTCCCCTGCCCTCCTGGTCCCACTGCTTTGGATGCCGCCCAAGACACTTTGGCTTTGTCTTTCTGGGCTTCAAGTGCCCGTTGCCAGCTCATGTTGAGCTTCTCACCCACCAGCACCAAGAAGGATATTTGGACAGGAAAAGCCCTGAAAAATTTGCCAGGCTATCTCAGCTAAGTTTATGCTGCAGGAGGTGGCAGCCTGTGTCCCTGACCAAGATGCCTTCTCCAAATCACTGTCAGCAGCAGCTTTGCTCCCTGCAGTCTGGAGCATTCAATCCAGTGCTTTCCAGTCCTACTGGGCTTTTAGAAAAGGTGCCATTTGCTGTTAAATCCCACAGCATTTAAAAGCCATTTAGTGTCTGGGCTACTCCCCGCTGAGTTGTAAATAATTTTTTCCAGCACTGAAAATTGTTTACTAACATTTTATTGAGGCCTTATTTTCCAAAGAGGGGATGCGGCTTGGAAATGAGCAGCGAATAGCTCGATGGGGACTCAGTGTCGCATGGAATGGGCTGATCAAAACACTCTGAAACTTATTTGCAAAATCCAGAGTGAAACTTTGCACAGTTTGGAAACAAAACATTGTCTCTCTTCTGTCTCAATGTTTTATTCACTGTTTTCCTATGTTTTATCCCAGTTCCGTGTACCAACCCCCAATCTATCCAGCTGACCAGGGTTTTGAATCTGGATTTAATGCACACACTGCAATATTTACAGTATTACACATCAGCACGTCTGCTGGGATGTCTCCAGCACAGGGCTTGGCCCACTGATTCCATCTGGAAGCCCATGATATGTGAGCCTCCACAGCCAGGCCTCTCCAGAGAAAAACACTGTAGGACCTTGGTGCCAAGCTCACAGACTCCAGTCCAAACCTCTTCCTCCCACCGGTGATTTCTTCATGGGGCCTTGGCTTTGCTGTTGAAAACATCCTGCTAGTGCCAGCCCTGCAGCCAGGAACGGAAATAAAGCACCTCCCTGGGGGGAGCCACCCATACAGGGAGCTTTTCTCTGACTACTTACAAGGTTGGCATTCGAAAGCGGCCAAGTGCAGTAGGACAGGCACGGGATGTGCTCACAGGGCTGACAGCTTTTTGGATCCTTGACCAATCACTGCTGTCAGAGTTGGGAAAAGTGCTGCATCACGCACCTGAGGTGTCATCACCCACATTCCTGGGATAAAACCTCACCTATGACTGTCCACCTACTGCATCTTCATACCTGAATCCAGCCATTTGACACATTGCCCAGGAAGCCCTGGGCCCTGTGAGTGCAGGCAGGAGGCCTGAGGAGACCTCAGCCTGGGGACCCACGTCACCACCCACCCACACATCAACGTAACAAAGCCAATCAGCAGCACTGAGGTGAGTTCTTCTCTCAGTTCTCTATTTTGGCTCTGCTCTGCACCTTTTCTGTTTGACTAGAAATGGTTTCAGAGTGTTGGATGCCTTTGCAGCACCAAACAGCTCCAGTAGTGCCACAACACGAACAGATGCTCCTTTGTGTAGAAAGCAACCCCAGACAGGACAGATGCTGGCATGGGGTGAAGCTACAGCACCTAGAGAGACCTGGGGCAGGGATCAGACCTTGATACACCACCCTTAAATCACTGCCCTCTTCACCCTTGCCCCCACTCTTTGAAAGGATCACTGGGGTGCTTTGTACACAGTGCAGGTAAACAGCTGGGTAACAGATCAGCCAGTGGGTTAAATGGTGCCCATGATCCACCAAAGGACCCATGAGACCCTATCCAAGAGACCTGTGGTACTGCAGGGAGGAGGAGGGGAAAGTATCAAGATCCTGCTTTCTGGAGAGGGTGACCTGAACGTGCATCAGTAAATGGCTGGGTTTGAGTGCATTGCACACTGTATGTGTAAAACCAGGGAGGGATTAAAAAGCCCGTGCTAGAGACAGGGCACAAGCCAGTGGACACGGTTGCACATGTTGGAAATGCACAGCACAGTGGAGAACGTGAAGCCAGGGGTTGGCCCCTGCTGGAGGATGTTGGGTGCCTCAAAGTTCTCTTGTGTCCCACTGAGGTGACACCCAAGGGCTGAGCAGAGCCTGCAAATGAGCCAGGCTCAGGGGCCACTGGGTGCACCACAGTCCCCAAAGCAGATCTTTCAACAAGCAAGTTCTGGTACCTGGAGCAGCTGCATCAGGCTGGGGATTTGGAGATGGCTGGTGGGGACATGACTGGAGCATGAGGAGACTGGGGAAGGACAAGTTCCTCCAGTCTCTTGGGATCCAGAGAAACCCCCAGGAGGCAAAATGGGTTTTCCCTGTGAAAAGCAGAGCCCTGGCACTCACACTCACAAACCCTGGCTGCCAGGGCGGTGTCAGAGAGGTAGGAGGGCTGCAGGATGATGCTAGGAAATTATACAATTAATGGAGCTGCTCTAATGAGAAAATGAACCAGCCATCATACACTGTTGATTCAGTGCTCAAGTATGAAGAATAGGGGAAAAAGAGGAAAATAATGCCAAACAAACCTCACCCCCCCACAAGTTTACAAAGGCACTTTGTGCAAACATGCTGCTTTTACCCCAAGCAGCAAGCAGTGCTCCTCTGGCTGCCCATACAGGGCTGCAATTAATCCAGCTTTGACAAACCAGAAACAAAGTCCCCCCCTCTATTAACAGCCACCTCTTGTGAAACCTTAAATGTTTGAGCTGCTTTGTAAAACAGCAGTGAAGAAGACAAAATGTAAAACATAGTTTGGAATGGCACCATTCAACGTCTCCCTACAACAGTTTAAATGATGTTTTTACCACTTGAGGCACCTGCTCAACCTCCAGAAATGTGGACTGGCATCACCCCTGGAAACTTTTGAAGTCTTCCCACTGTTTTCTAAAATTGTGTGTTTGGGATGCTGTGAGAGGTTCTCTTGCTGAGGGGATGCTACAGACTGCGACTGCCTTTCATGTCCTATGGCTACAAAACCTGAAAAGCCTTTGTAAGAAGTCCCGGGGCTGGTGTCTAAAGGAAAGATGAAGCCTCTCTAACTTTCTTTTAGGAACCTGGATGCCAGTTGTTAGCAAAGCAAGCACACCACACAGCCAGGCTCCATGCTATTAAACCAAAGTAGGTTTCCTAAGCAATGTGGCCCCAAATCTTCCCTGTATCCGAATGGCTCTGTGCTCCCTGGGGCCACAGCTGCAGGGATCTGCAGAGGGCTCATGGAATCATAGAATCATAGACTGTCCTGAGTTGGAAGGAACCCACAAGGACCACAGAGTCCAACTCCCGTCCCTGCACAGGACAACCCCAACATTCACACTGTGTGTCTGAGGGCCTTGTCCAAATGCTTCTGGAATATTGTCAGGTTGTGACTGCTTCCCTGGGGAGCTGTTCCAGTGCTCCACCACCCTCTGAGAGAAGAGCCTTTTCCTGATGCCCAGCCTAACCCTCCCCTGGCACATCTTCCTGCCATTCCCTCGGGTCCTGTCATTGGTCACTGGAGAGAGAGCTCAGCGGCTGCTCCTCCTCCTTCCCCTGTGAGGAAGTCGTGGTCTGCAATGATGTTGAACAGATCAAGTAACTTTAGTGGTCCTCATACAGCTTTCCCTCTAAATCCTTCACCAACCTTGTGGCCCTCCTCAATAAGATACTCAAACATGGACTGATTTTTTTTTGTGAACTATTCTATTAAAAAAATTGACCCAAATACAATTCTTCCTTGAAACAATCTGTGACTAAGAGTGTCCTGCTGCCCCGTCAACCTGCTTGGGAGAAACGCAGGAATTCAGGTAAGACAATCCTGTAAATTGAAGCTAATTTAGAGCTTGAGCTGCCAGCAGTGTGTGGAGTTTGAATCACCCACGCTGAGTCCCCTCAGCAAATTCAGAGGCAGACCTGTGTTTGGGGAAGATGTAATTAGGAGAGATCCCAGACCATTAATTTCATTACTGCAGCTGTGATTAATAGAGGAGTGGCAGTAGCATGAAGAATCACTAGGGAGGATGGATGCAGGATCCCAGCCCATCAGTGATTTCCCCACTCCAGGAGCTGCTCTCAGTGGCTGAACAAAAGAATTAAAATTAATTTCCAGCTGCTATGTGCTCCACAAAGCTGGCACTTCCAAAAAGCAGGTAGGCCAAATCTACATTGGGAAGAGGAGATGCAGAGCCTCACAGCTTGGTCCCAAGGTTGTAAAGTTGATGAGGCAATGCCAGAGACAAGGTGGCTTTGGGTCTGGGCTTTGGTTACTGTACAAGATGCTCCATTTGATGTACAATACACCAGTAAAATCAAAGTAATCTGCCTGGGATTTTTTTGTCACTCACTTATTCTCAGCTGGGACATCAGAGAGCAGCTTTGGTCACACAGCTCCTGCTCCTCCTGCCACCGCCGGCTGCTCCTGCTCCCTCTCTCCAGCACACCTGTGGCTGAGAGTACATCCCGAGGGGATTTCTCATTTAATAACTAAATGAACATGCCAGTAGCAAATGCAACTGAGTAATAGAATCATAGAATGAAAATATGAGAGAATCAGAGAATGGTTTGGGTTGGAAGGGACCTGAAAACCCACCCAGTTCCAACCCCCCTGCCATGGGCAGGGACACCTCCCTGGATCAGGTTGCTCAAAGTCCCATCCAACCTGGCCTTAAACACCTTCAGGGATGGGGCAGCCACCACTTCTCTGGACAACCTGTGCCAGGGCCTCCCCACCCTCACAGGAAAACATTTCTTCCTAAGATCTCATCTCATTCTCCCCTCTTTGAGCTGAAATCCATTCCCCCTCATCCTATCCCTGCACTCCTGATCAAAAGCCCCTCCCCAGCTTTCCTGGAGCCCCTTTCAGCACTGGAAGGCTGCTCTAAGGTCTTCCCGGAGCCTTCTCTTCTCCAGACTGAACAACCCCAACTCTCTCAGCCTGTCCTCATAGGGGAAGAATCCTGGGAAGAAGCAGGAGAGCCTGTTCTTACAGCTGGAGGAGCGAAGCGATGATGCTGGCTGGGTTGCAGGCAGAGCTGTCTCCTCCTGCGAGAAGCTGAAGGTGGCAGCATGTACCGGCAAAAGCGACCCAGCCGGCAGCAAACCTCCCTTTAAAAAAAAGAAAAAAAAAAAAGGAAAAAAATCGTGAGTTTGTAGATTTTTTCCTTGCTATAGACCAAGAGCAAAAAGAAAACAAACCCCAAAACTCACAAACTATGGTCATATAAACCCTGAGAAAAGCCATACATGTACGTGTACGTACACTTTTGGGGAGAAGCAGGGTTTGATGCAACTCACTTTTGTTGAAAGACACGTGCAGAGCTTGTGTCCGTGTTCATCTTCCTACTCTTAAGAGGATACACTTTGGATACACTTTTTGTCTGCAGTATTTCACTCACCCAACTTTCAGAGGCTTTGCTGTGGATCACACCGTGGTGACTCCTGGTCAACCCAGTGGCTCTCTCCCCTATACAAAGCTCATGGGCAGAGATTTGGGGTGATGACAGTCTCCTCAAAAGGGAGAGCCAGGGAAAGCACCCCACATTCCACCTGGAAGCCAAGCAGCTGCAGAGCCAGCACCACCAGGGAGCTGCTGCTGGCACACTGGCTGCAGCTCAGTGGGCAAAGGGGCAAGCAAGGGTAACAAGAAGGGATGCTTCTGGCCTGTAAGGCAATAAGGGAGGCAATTAGGCACATAATTAGGGACACTTGTGTTGCACCTGCCAGGCCCTCACAGAAAATGGTTGTGCTGCAAAACTGGTAGAGAATACAGTTTAGGATTGGAATTGGCTTTTTTTTTTTCCTCCATGGCATTAAATTCAAATCCATGCGATTTGCTTTGTTAGATGGGAAGTGCTTCATTTCAGAAACAATCAGGTTCAGTTCTGAGCAGTTTAAAGGCATGTTTGGAGTTTTAAAGAGCAGAAAAATAGAAATAAAGACAACTTGGAGAGTTGAAACAAGGAAAACAAAAAGCTTCAGAGGCTTATTTCTAAATGAATAATGCACCAGAGCAAACACATTACTTTATCTTCCCATAGTTCCCAGAACAAAGCGCTGTCCCCATTGAAAAAGTCCACCAGCACTCAGGAACAAGAAGCACCCAGCACCCCAATGGAAACAGCAGCAAGGTTGTGTGGAGAAAATCAAATGAGCATCACTCAAAAAGTGCAAGGGAGGCAGTGTATCCCACTGGGACAGGGGTGGGCACCTGCCCAAATCCCAGCCCTTCTGAGCACTGCAAAATCACAGAATCACAGAATCATGGGATGCTTTGACCTTGAAGTCCATCAAGTTCAAATCCCCCTGCCACGAGCAGGGCCACCTCCCACTGGATTAGGTTACTCGAAACCTCATCCAGCTTGGCCTGGAACACCTCCAGGGATGGAGCAGCCACCACTTCTCTGGGCAACCCGGGCCAGGGCCTCATCACCTCACTTCTCCATACAGATCTCATCTCAATCTCCCCTCTTTCAGCTGAAAACCGTTCCCCCTCATCCTATCCCTGCACTCCCTGATAAAGATCCCCTCCCCAGCTTTCCTGTAAATACTGGAAGGACTGAGTGCAGCAGCCTTGGGGTTCTTGGGACTTCAGCCTCAGTGCTGGGATTGTGCCTTGTGACCACCACATTTGCAGCATGAAGTGATGAAACCCACAGAGTCTGAATCCAAAAAGACTAAACACCAGGCAGCAAAACCTCCCTCTAGATCTCAGATAAAATTCAGGGAAAGGAGTAAAACCTGTGCAAAAGCCCTCTCTAAACTGTGAAATGGCAGTTTCAAGGTGATCCCAAGTGCATGGGCTTCAGGAGGTCATTAAAAAGGTTCCCTGGCTTTCTCCTGGTGTCGGGACTCCGCAGCCAGCAAAGCTGTCCCTTGCTTTTGCACGCACACCAATTTCCAGAAGTCAAGGAGCAGGGTGGACTCAGCGCTTAACAGTGGTTTGGTGGCAGTAGCACACAGGGCTGCTGCAGCCAGTTGGTGATTTTCTCTAAGGAAAGCCTGTTTGGGGATTCACAGCACTAATTTATTGTGAGCTGTGGCAGGCGAAGATGCTCTCTGGGTCCTGAGGATGCAAAATGTGGATTCTGTAAACCCAGGGCTCTGCAGTAGGGACAGCCATTGCCTAATGAGAGCTGATGCACAAAATGGCTCTTAATTACCAAAAGCTGCATTAGAGCTGATCACCACCTTCACCTCCTCCAAGGGCTGGTGTGACCCCAGGCAGCAGCAGTGCACAGGGGATGGCTATGGCTGAGGTTGTCCAACCTACACCTCTCCATTCACTTACCTTAGGAAAAATAAAGATAGTTTTACTATCTTTTTTTTTTGTTTATTCACCTGCTTGTAATTGTGCAGGAGGTTTGCCTGGGAAGACACTGCTGCTGTGTGGGTGGTGCAACTTCTGGTATGAGCTTGCAGCCATTACCTGCTTCAGAACTGCTCCATGCTTTGCAGCAGGGACCAAAAGCAGGTCTAAGGGCAGCTCCACACTCACCCCAAAATCATCTGGTTCATCTGGAAAAGTCATCTTCCCAGTCCGACCCTTTACCAAGAAATGCTTCTACCCTCCCTCCCAAGGCAGATACTGGGCATTTAGTTGGTGCTATAATCACCCTTAGCAATTGTGCAGCACACAGTGATGGATAAAGGGAGGAAGCTGGGCTGAGAAACTGGAAGCTAACCAGTGTTTTCCTGCAAAGAGTTGGGGCTGCAGCTGGAGGGAGAGGGCAAAACACCCCGGGTGCCATGAGGAGACCCAGTGGCCCTGGGCAGCTCTGCACACAGGGACTCGTGACAAACGGAAAACAGGGAAGGATATGCAAGGCAGCCACTGATTTCCCTGATATAGAGTGGTGGAGGATGAAGCCATGCTCCTAATCAGGGTCAGGGGAGACCTTATTGCAGCCTTCCAGTACACGAAGGGGGCCTATGAGAAAGATGGGGAGGGGCTTTTTACAAGGACAAGTAGTGATAGGACGAGGGGGAACAGCTTTAAACTGGAAGGGGGATGAATTAGATTAGACATTAGGGAGAAATTCTTCACAATGAGTGTGAGGAGGCCCTGGCACAGGTTTCCCAGAGCAGTCATGGCTGCCCCATCCCTGGAGATGTTCAAGGCCAGGTTTGATGGGGTTTGAGCACCCTGATCCAGTGGGAGGTGTCCTTGCCCATGGTGCAGGTGTTGGAACTGGATGGGCTTTAAAAGGTCCCTTCCAAACCATTCTGTGAATATTTGCAGTTGGGTTTGAACAATGAGGGAGCAAGGGAGAGAGCAGCTTCTGCCCACTGATGTTGGAAGCAAGAGCCTTTGGATGGAAATTCGGGTGCAACTGCAGCTCAGGCTCAGGTGCTGCCAGACCCTGGAGAAGGAGCCCGAGGCGAGGAGTAAGAAACGGGAAGGAACCAGCCGGCACCTCTCACTCCAGCCGGATGGGGGTGTCTGGGGAATGCCCTGCGCATTGTTCCTGGATCCGGCCGGGGCTGCAGGATATCCTGGAGGAGTAGCTGGATTGGGCCCTCCATCAGCAGGACTCTTGATTTTATTTCATCTTGTCCCCGAGAAAAGCCGCACACAGGTGATGCTGAGATTGCAAGGACATCGCAGCAATTTGGAGTGAAGCAGGGAAAAAGGTTTAATTTGCTCTCACCTGTTGAACAGTGAAACCGAAAGGGTTGTAGTGACCTACAATGGTATGTGGCCGTTAGGTGAAGGGGTTGGGTGGAAAAACTCCAGCCAGCAAGCAGCCGGCTGGAGGGAGGGGAAGTTCCCCAAGGTCTGATAAGCCCTGGGGACACGTCGGTCCCTCCCTATCAGCCCAGCCGATAAACTGGGGCTGGCTGGCGCCTGCTGCACCACAGCAAGGTCAGCTGTCCCCACCAGCACCGATGGCCCCCACATCCCTGGAAGATCTTCTGCAGCACCCATGGGTGCCCAGCAGCACCCAGGCTGGAAATGGACCTGGCTGCACCATGTGGCGCCTTGGCTTCTCACCATCCTCCCAGTGCTGGGCTGCTAAAAATAGTTTGGAGGCAGCAAAGAGAAGGTGATGAGTACTCGAGCCTGCACTGCTTTGCTTCCTATCACTTTTTCATTTTGGCAGATGGGGCTGGATGGGCTGACGTGGCTGCACTCTCATCCCAAGGGGCCCTGGGAGCCAGGGAGGGAATCTGCCTTTCCCCTTCCACCCCCAAATTAGGGCTAAAAAAGCTCCACTGAGGTGCCAGACCCAATCTGGTTTCCTCCCATCTGCTTCCTGGCAATGGGAGGCTGCTCACAGCAGAGGTGCTGATCCTGCTACCGGCTTCCCTGGTGGCCTCGGTCACATCCTTTCACCTCCATAAGCTGGGGACACCTCAATTCACACTGGCAGACAGGGCGTCCTGCAAGAGCAGCCTTTGCCACCTGCATGATTGGCTTTGGGGATCTTTTTGTGGGTTTTGGCATTTTATCAGGGCTCAGGTGGCAGGCAGGAGGGGGAGGACGAGATGCGATCTCATGTTCTCATCTTTGTGCAAGTACCGACAATGTGGGTGCACAGGTCCCTCCTATCATCACTAGCTCCTGGTCCAGGAGGGGCCACAGCTCCACTGAAATGCTAGGACAATACTCCTCAGCTATTCCTCTATCTCTAACAGTGCCTAAATGAAACTGCTGAGTGGTCTCACATCTTCCAAAAGTCCCAGTGAACACTAGAAATAAGTATTTTTGTCCTATCTGGGTGATTATTTGGCTGTCCATCTATTATATTTGCATGTTGAATAAATGCACCAGTGAGCTGATTGGGGAGCAGCAACCAGAACAGGTTTTTTCAGGCCACAGGCCAAGAAAAAACATCAGGAAAGGACTTTCTTTTGGGGGCAATGGAGATATAAAAAGTTCAGTTGAGCTTGGTATGAGAAAAGGGCAATTGAATCAGGTGAAATGTTTCATTTTGGAACCTGAATTACTTTTTTAAAATGTGCTGGGGGACATTTGGTAGGGAAATGTCAGCACAGAAAAAGTGTAAAATCCTTTGGAGACAACTGGTGTGAAACAGTCTGACATAGGGGGGAAAAAAGGGTTTTTTTTTCTCCTTCCTAAAAAATGTGATGAATAAAAGAGGAATTCATGAAATGTTCAACTTCACATGACTGCCTATTTCTGTGAGAGAAAAAAAAGAAAAAACCCACAATGCTGTGACTCAAAAAATGCCACCCAGTGCTGGCAGCATCTCCCGCGCTGCTCATCCTGAGCATCACCAGCGCCCGTCGGTCAGTCCAGCATCTCCCATGTGGGATGTCTGTCCTGCCACTTGCCTGGCTCAACATCACCTGGCGACGTGGCATCAGGCATCAGCTCCTGCTGGCAGTAATGGGGATAATACCCAGCTTTTAAGGGATGAAGAGCGTTGGGCAGAGGAGCCGGTCCCGGCTGCCGGAGCGATTCCTCGTCAGCATCTGTCAGGGCAGATTAATGCCTAAGTAGGTTGTGGGCTGGCTGCCAGCAGTGTTTTTAATAATCAGATGCCCTGTGCTCTTCAGGCAACCCGCAGAAATGAAGTTGCTTTGTTACAAAAACTAAATACATTTGTTGACATGAAGTAGCTC
Source organism: Dromococcyx pavoninus (assembly GCA_033558185.1). Classification (NCBI taxonomy): domain Eukaryota; kingdom Metazoa; phylum Chordata; class Aves; order Cuculiformes; family Neomorphidae; genus Dromococcyx; species Dromococcyx pavoninus. Next base: position 245,476 of record JAUMJL010000371.1, on the reverse strand, counting down.
GTTTGTTGCTGGGGGTGGTAAAGCTGGTGACAAGCCCAATTGAGCCTGGGGGTCTGGCGTCCCCTCAGCCAGGGGCAGCATCGCCCGTGCAAGCCCTGGGGTCTACGGCTGGACCAGCCGGATGAGGAGGGCTCTGCACCCAGCACAGCCCCTGCAAAAAATATAAATAAGGCCCTGAGCTGATGCTTGCAAGGTCTTGTAGATTAAAAAAAAAGGCAAATTCCAGCCTCCCAGGGCAAGGGCTGAGCTGAGTTTGGGTTTTGGGGCCAGGAGCTCACGTACAAGGGTCAAGCTTCAGGACATGACCATGACTGCAGTGGCATCACCAGAGCAAGTGTCACCCTGAGCCTCATCGCCTACATCAACGATCCCCACTGGTGACATCACCAATCCCCCGGCATTTGGGATATGGTGGAAAACAGCTCTTTTCCATCTGCCAGCAATCAGTGCCAAACTGCTGCCTGATCCTGCCATAAAATCCATGTTGTTTTGGAGTTTGCACTTCATTTTTCCTCTACCTGCAGAGAAAAGTAGCTGGTTTAGGAAGAAATTACATATATAGAAATGTACAGTCCTCTTGAAACAGATCAGCAATCTTAATCCTGTGGGATGCTGTACTCCTGGTGCTGAGAGCCGAGGAGCGGAGGGGAGGACCTCGTGCACCCAGCCAGCCCCTCCTGGTCTGTGGGTGCCAAAGGGACTCAGGCATGTACTGGCCACCAAACCATCCTCATCCTCCCAGAGGCTCACTTGGCGCCAGCCCAGCATTAAACGGGAGCTTAACTGCCGGAGAGGCCGGACAGGATGGCAGTGTTATTAATAGAGCCGAGGCGGAGCACGCTGCTTACGGGGCCCAAAATAGGCTGCTGAGGCAAGGGGACGCCTGAACGGGGGCTGGCCTTGCAAGAGAGCTCCCCAAAAGAGCAGTGAGGACAACAGCTGTTATGGCTGGAGTTGGGATGCTCCAGGAGCAGCCTTGGGCATGGGACAGTGTTGTTTCCCATCCCATCCCAGGGCAGAAGCAGCCAGCAAGCGCTGGTGTTTCGCTGCCGCAGTGAAAACACCTCCTACAGGCGACCCAGGCTGACCCTGTAAGAGGATTCACTGGGCTATTTGTCGACTGGGGCCGTGGGGAGGATGTTTGGAGAAATTTGCTCTCCCACCCCTCAGGAAGGGATGTTTGTGGTTCCCTGTGGGTGCCCTCCCGCACACAGAGCCATGGGTGATCCCAGGGCTGGGCTTCCCATCCCTGTCCCCACCTCTCTCAGCCAAAGGCCACTAGCACAGACAGGGACAACTGTGGGGTGAAGACACCCAGTCAGGCTGCAGCCAGCACTTGGAGCCCTGCATGGGCTCACAGACAGGATTTTCCAGCGTTGGGATTCACACTGGGCAAACTCAAGCCCCCTCATGCCTGCAACTCAGCCAGCACCGACCACCAACCGAGGGACACAGATGGCTCACCCAGGAAAGCTCCTTCCCCTGGAGCTGAGGGATCCCAAAGACTTACATTTATTTAACCTGAAAACGTAGCAGGGTGGAAAGGAATCCGGGAGCAGTATCGACAGCAAAATCCCATTATTGGCCATGAAATATGCATGTGCTGTAACTGTGTGGGAAGGGCATGGGTTGCATCCCTTGCAGCCTCTTTCTCCAACCCCCAGCTGAGCATCCTCACCCCTGGTGAGGGCAGGGAGGCAGGCAGTGCAGCAGATCCCCAATGTACGTGCCAGGGTGCAGAACAAATCCCTCCTCGTGCTCTTGAGGAGCAGCCCCACGCCAACACACTGTGCTGCAGCGCTTATCAGGCTGCCAGAAGCAGACTGTGCCTAAATATACTCCATAGTATTTATAATTCAAGGAACAAGTCGAAGCCGTGCTGCCTCTGCGCTTGCAAATGTGCAATGCCCATTGCGTTTCTTCTCTTGTGCCACTCCCATCCAGCCCCTTAACCCCTGTGTTGACTTAATCTTTGGGTTGCTTGGGGATATTTTCCCACCAGCTCCAGGGGGGAAATTTCAGGTTAATTCATTTTCACTTGGTGTTGCTCCTGCTGTTGATTCCTATCACATTCTGCTGCTCTCAGGAGGGCAAAAATGGAGCCACAAGGCTGAAAATCCTGGTGAAAATTCCTCACTGATGGAAAGCCCTCGGGAAGGGTAGGGATGCCCCAGAGTAGGCTTTAATTATGGGTCAAAGTAATTGTAAGTTATTGTTGAAGCCAGAGTGGGCTCCGTGGCAGTGAGGCTTTGGCTATGAGACCGCAGAAATGGGGGTGCCCCCTTGTCCAGCCAGCTCCTGCCCTGAACCAGGGGTGCTGTAGGGTTTATGGGGTGCTGCCCCGTCGTGCCTCTTGACAGACATGATGCAGCCTGCACTGCCAGCACTGCTGAGCTGCCTGCAAGGGGATGCCAGGGCCAGGGGAGCATCCTGCATGCTGCTGCTCAGCACCAGCACTGGAGCATCCCACCTGCAGGTGCAAAGCAAAGCGCCAGGCTCCAGCCTGCTGGGGGATTTGCAACCAGATATGGCCCCCCACACCTCTGCCAAAACCCATCCCGTGGGATGTTTTGCTGGGATATTTTGGAAAAGGGTGGATTTTGCAAACTGGGGGCAGGAGGCCCTGCAGGGTGCACCAGGCTGCATTACACTCCTGCTTCATGTACATTATTTATCATCCCTTCTCTCACCAAGCTGTGCTCCAGCACCAGGCTCAAGTGCATCTCCATCCCTCTTCCCAGCCAATCTGGTGAGAGTCCAGGCTGCCGAAACAACTTTCGGGGTAAAGGACCAGCCTCAAGCCCAGAGAGGGGAGGTCTCACCCCAAAAGCAGCTCCAGCAGCTCCGTGTACCCCAGGAGCTGCTCCACACTGATGGTTGCATATGAAATCAGTACGCAGCTAATTACCTCCAGCAATAAGGAGACCCGTGTTTGTAGTGAGTATCTGCTTTAAAGTGATGTTTTACACAACATAAAAGGATTATTTTATAATTAGCTGTCTTCTAAACCCTGGTCTATTGAAATTATGATATTAAAGCATACACAACTCTCTGCTTTTTAAATATCATCTGGATGTTGATTAGTTTTGCACTACTAAAGAGCAACCCATTGAAATATTTAATCTTCATGAGACCTTTTTCAGATAAATGTTAACATTTCTCCTTTTTTAATTATTTTTTCTGCCGGTAATTACTCTAACTTTGCTTACACATTAAAAAAAATCATCAAAGCAATTTTCCTGCAATGAAGGGATCAAAATAGTGCTGTGATTAACACCTGGAGCATCCTTCAATGTTTGCTGCCTGGCATAGCTCCAAGCAGGAGTTAGTGCTGCTGCTGCAAGCCCAGCTACCACCTTTAGGACCAGCATAACCCAGCGTACGATGCCCCAGGGGAGATTTTCTTTTCCCAAGGGATTGATGGTGGCTGCAGGAGGAGTAGGTGGGAACAGGGCAGGTGAGATCAGGCAATCTGCCCCAGGAGGTATGGATTTATCAAGGTTGGTGAGAGATTTTAGCACAGACAGGGCTGAACTGCAATCCACAAAGCCAGGATGCTCAGAGCCTGGGGCAGGGATCTGGCGCTTGGCAGCCCTTGAGCTGGAGCATCACCTGTGGATACCTGGAATGGTGTGGGGCTGTGGGGATGCGGGGCCAAGCATGCAGAGGTGATGGGGGCTTCTGATATGCTAAATCCTGAAGCTTCAAGGAGAAGATTTTGGGGGGCTTATTTCCTTTAAAACCAGATAGAAATGCACATGGGCGTCAAGGGTTGAATTGTCATCACATCTGCTCAGGGACAGGCAGGTGCCAATCTGTGCAGCTCTGTGTGGGGATGTGCACAAGGGCTGAAAGACCCAATACCCTCATTCCTTCTGCTCTCAAATGTGAAGAAAAGGAGAAAACCCTAGCCAGGAGGGACAGAAGTCACTGGGAGGAGCAGAATCCACCCCACAGCAGGGCTCTGCCCCCAGTGTGAGGAGCAGCCAGCTCCGCTCGGCTTTCCCGGCCATGCCCGCACCAGCACGAGGAATAAACCATCTGGATTTAGACACCCTTGAAATTCAGCTCCTGCTCCATGCCAGTCATCGGAAATGATGTACTTGTTGTGAAATGAAGCCAAGAGAGTAGTATAGAGAATTTTTTTTCAATATGCCTTAAATAGCCTGCAGGTTTATTCTACAGCCAACGAAATTCTCACACGTTTCGGTCAAATAATGAGGATGATTTTTCTTACTTAAGGAAAACACTCCTAACATCAGCAAAGGGGAAATGTACATTTAAATTTATAATTTTAAGTTACAATTTCACATGCAAATGTATATTTAGGAATTTGAAAGAGCTAAATCATACATTTTTGACAGGCTTTTACTTGCAAAAGAAATTTCCAGCATGGGTATGGCATTGTATTAAATTCCATTATGCTGCTTAGAAAAAAAGAAAAATAAAAGCTATAGAAAAGCAAAGAAGCTCTGTGAAATGCAGCTGGGCTTTTCCCTAAGGCACGTCCCAACGTGCAGCTGCACTGGTGGGACCTGGGAGCATTTGATCCCTGCCACATTTGTGGATTGGCTTTTGCAGCCTTTGCATGTTGCATTTACCCCTAGATTTTGGGTTTCTTTGGGGTTGGGGATCTCCAAAACCTCTTTGCAGAAACTGGCCAGAGCTGAGTCCATCTGTCGCTGCCCAGGAAATGGGACTCACCTCTGGGTTTTTGGGTGGATAACGCACCCAAAAGCCCTAGAATATTTGTTTTCTTGCAGCTTTCTGAACAATATTGGGAGCGTTTTCTTCCTGTTTGACCTAAATGATCCTAAAAACATTTGTCCTCAGCAGAGCTTTATTTCTTTTCCCATTGGAAAGCATTCACCCTGCATGACCCAGAGCCACAAACCCCAAACCTACCATTTCCAGGAAAGAGCTGCCCTGACCGCTAACAACAGATGGTTTTGCCCCACCACTGCAAGGAAAACTCTTCTGCAAGTGGTGACATGCTTTTAAATAACTTTAAATAGGCCTTTAAAATTCTTCCCCTCCTCGTTTAAGTACATGACTGTTTTTACTTGCAGTAATCTTCTCAGACGTGTTCATGGCTGATATATTGAATACCTCCTCCCGTGCACAAGGACAATCATCCATTCGTTGTGGAGAGCTTGGTGCCCCGTGAAACATCATCATCCAGCACCTGCAGGGCTGGGGAGAGCACTGGCATGTTTCTCCGTGGTTGCACACTCTCACGAATGCTGTTTGGTTTGAAAACCAGGCGGTTTGTGTTGCCAAAGGAGGGCGGTGTGTCTCGGTCCCCGTTGCTCTGGTGTTTGTCTCCAAGCCCTGCCCGCCCCTGTCCGTGCCACGGACACGCTGGCGCTGCCTGCCTCCCTCGCTCCGCAGTGCATTTCTGGGGCTCAGAGCACAACACAGGAAGGATCCCCTCGAAAGAAAAAAAAATCAGGAGTTAGAAACAGCAGTGTTGCTAGGGAACCCGCCGTGAGCCCTCGGTTCCTTTTTCCCCTAGAGGAGTTCAGGAGAAATCCCTGAATTTCAGGTCATGTGCAAAGAGGCTCTTGGGTGATGCCTCCTGAGCCTCTGTGCTGGCTCCTCCACGACACTGGTGTTTGGCAGAGCCAAGGGCTGGTCCTGCACCCATGGTGCGATGCTGCTGCCATCTCCTGCAGCCACTCAGCACGTGGAGAGGGCAGCGATGGATAACGGGAAGGAAAACAATGAAGGGTGGTGAAGGAGATGGTGGAGGATGGGAAGGAGAATGATGAAGGACAGCGAGGATGGTGATGATGATGATGAACAGAGAGGGTGACGGAGAATGGAGCAGGTAGCGATGGAGGATGGGAAGGACAACAATGGAGAAGGACATAATGGAAAATAGGAAGGACAATGATGAAGGATAGAGAGCACTTAATTGGAGAGAGCGGAATCGAGTTGGGAACAACCAAGGGCTGTGGTTGACCCAGAGGAAAGTTCATTAACTTTAATGCAATCTTGCACTAGTGGACATTATTTATGAGCCTCCAGCATTCCTGTATCATTAGGCTTGAAAAAGGTACAGAATCTGAATAAAGCTAATGAGAAACACAGGGCTAAGGGCCCTCCAGACTGCCAGGGAAAGGCCCATTGCCATAACTGCCCACATTTCATCTGTGCATCTCGGAGTTTCTGCTGGAGCCGGGAGCACCACGTGACCCCACTACGGCCACCCTGGCCCAAGACACAGTCAGTCTGCAAAACACAGATCCCTCATCACCTGCTGGGTGCTCTTCCTCACGCCCTTCCTCAAGGAGCTCAAACCTGAATCCCAGGGTGCAGCCACACGTGATTTCGGAGCAGTGAGCTGACTCTCACCCCCGTTGCCTTCCAGCCTGGGAGCCGACTGGCTGCTGCTACTGAACACAACCCTGGCTTTTCCTATTTTCTTTTCCTGAAAATATTCAAAATATTTTCCAAGCAAAGCCCCAGAGGATGCTATTTTCATCTCCCCAGAGGGCTGAGAAGTTAGCTCGTTTTCTGCCCACCAAAATAACCATGATTTTACATGGATTCATCACGCCTTTTCAGGCTGCTTCCCATTGGGAACCCCGAGCAGCCAGGGAAAGGAGGCTCCCCCTGTGCTGCCCTGTGCCTGGACTAACACATCTCAGACCTTCCCAAAGTTGCTGCTGCACTGTTTTTTTCTCTCTCTCCTGCAAAAATTTTGGGTTTTTCTCAAACTCCTTTTTTCTTAAGCACTGACAGTTGCAGAATCGATAGCCTCCTCTTTTCAGGGGATGTTGAACTGAAGGGAGTTTGAAAGATACAGCCAGGATTACAGGATTGTTGCTGGCACAGCAAAATGCCACCTGGATCTCTCTCCATGCAAAGTCAGCTGAGGGATTGCAGTATTTCCCAGATTAAGCCATTTTAAATAATTCAACAGCATGGGAAATGCTGGCAACAGGCAGTGCTGAGATTCAGCTCCCCATCACCCAGGGCTGATTTCAGGTGCTCTGGTTTAATTCAGAACAAAGACATTTATTCTGATCCCCCTGGGATTATTGGCTCCAGAGAAGGCATGGGAGGCTTCCGTTCCAGGAGATGGGCAACGGGCAGAGAAAGAGGATGGGTGTGCAAGCTGGAGACTGAACAGGCTGATTTTGGAAGAAGAGCCCTGCCAAGCAGACCTGACTTTGCACCATCAGGGATATGAAGGATACTCTTTGCTACAGATCTGGAGTGACAGCGCACTGAGCCTGACTCCCAGGCTCCTGACTGCTGCATTAAACATGAGTGAAGAAATCCCTACCAGCAGCCGACCAGCTGCTGCTCATCCTGCTGCAACTCTTAACAATTTAAGGGCCAAATTCAAACCCTTCAAACTGGAGGGGTTTAATGGGTGGACTGGATAAGGCTGCTGCTAATTGGGAGCTGAATCCCTCCGCCCTAAGAGCTCTCAAGCAGAGTCATGGGCTCGCAAGTGGTGTCCCCAGGGTTCAGTGCTGGGTCCAGTCCTGTTCAATGTCTTTATCAATGATCTGGACAAGGGGACTGAGTGCACCCTTAGCAAGTTTGCAGATGACACTAAGCTGGGTGGCAGTGTTGATCTGCTTGAGGGTAGGGAGGCTCTGCAGAGGGATCTGGACAGGCTGAGATGGGCTGAGGTTTAACAAGGTCAAGTGCTGAATCCTGAACGTGGGACACAACAACCCCTGCAGTGTTACAGGCCTGGGGAAGAGTGGCTGGAGAGCTGCCTGGAGGAGAAGGACCTGGGGGTGTTGGTTGACAGCAGCTGAACATGAGCCAGCAGTGGCCCAGGTGGCCAAGAGGGCAAATAGCATCTTGGCCTGTGTCAGAAACAGTGTGGCCAGCAGGACCAGGGAGGTGATTGTGCCCCTGTACTGGGCACTGGTGAGGCCACACCTCGAGTACTGGGGTCAGTTCTGGGCCCCTCAGTACAAGAAGGACACTGAGGGTCTGGAGAGCATCTAGAGAAAGGGAACAGAGCTGGTGAAGGAGCTGGAGAACAAGTCCTACGAGGAGCAGCTGAGAGAACTGGGGTTGTTTAGCTTGAAGAAGAGGAGGCTGAGGGGAGATCTCATCACTGTCTATAACTGCCTGAAAGGAGGTTGTACCGAGGTGGGTGTTGGTCTCTTCTCCCAAGCGACAGGTGACAGGACAAGGGAAAATGGCTGCAAATTGCACCAGGGCAGGTTCAGATCAGACATCAGGAAAAATTTCTTCACTGAAAGGATTCTCAGGCACTGGCAGAGGCTGCCAGGGAGGTGGTGAAGTCCCCATTCCTGGAGGTTTTTACAAGGCGGGTAGATGGAGTGCTCAGGGATCTGGTTGAGTAGTGGACAGGTACAGTTGGACTCAATGCTCTTAAAGGTCTTTTCCAACCAAGCGATTCTATGATTCTGTGGTTCTAAGCCACTGCCTTCTACATTTCTATGGCATTCAGGGCTCGACTTTTTTGCCCACAGTTAAAGCCATTTTGTTTGGGAGGTGCCTTACTGCAGCTGAGCCCCGTTGGGTGGATGCTCAGAGGGGAATCTGACATCTGGCTAAGACCCAAGGACTTTAAAGAAGATTTTCATCTAAAACTCTACATAATCCTACAATAACATAACCTGAACTTGTTCTCTGAGTCACCCTTTTGCTACTAAACTGACCCAGACTTCAGTAATGACCTGTAAGCCCCCTGGACCAGCTCAGTGCTGGGAAAACAAGGGCATGTTTGTCCATACCCAGCGGCACAGTTTAATCCCGCCTGGCTGGGGGAAGAGAGCAAGGGACCAGCTTTTCTCAGGAAAGTATAAACCAGCTGCTCCTTCCCCTTTTCTATATTGTAATAGAAGTGGGATAAGCTTAGCCCTTGGGGAGAGTGATGCTGGGCAAGGCCCAGTGTCCACATCCCAGCCAGAGACCTGATACATTGACATCCTCCAGCCTTTTCCACTCACCTTCAGCCGATCATGGTCTTCCTCTGAACCAGACCTGAGCTTTCCCACACTGTAGCCTCTGCCCCAAAATTTGTAGTCCATGGGTAGCCTTGGCACTGGCAGGGTGAGGGACCAAAATGCATCTTAGCTACACCAACTCTTCCTCTCCTTCTCCTGTCACAGACAGCTTGTTTAACATCTCCAGCCCTTCTTCAGTCCTGATGCCCCATCAGACCCTGCCTCCCTCTCCGTGCCAGGCACCTGCCTGCTCAGGAACTGGCTTAGCCCTGTCAAGGGATTAGGATTACACACACTGTCAGGCAAAAACATGCCTGGAGAAGAAAGCACTTAGTGTTGTATTATTTTTTTCCTAAGTAGGTAAATATCTCTGTTGACTGAAACATATTAATATCCATCTTCAGGGTCAGGATGGGATTTGATGCTGTAAATCTCTCTCTGGGCCAGCTCGCTCCATGAGGTTTAGCCTGGGGTGACCCAGGCTGGAGCGTGAGATCCGTGTCTCAGGTGTGGATGAGGCCATCACATCCATCCCATTCATCCCAAAAAGCAAAGGGACTGAAGGGAGAGGATAAACTTGCTGTGAAACCTGGCTGCTGAACATCAACAAGTGCCATGTCAGCAGTCACCCTGGAAGTGATTTGGGCTATTCCAGAGGGTGATTCATGGAAATGTTTCCTATCAGGTCAATAGAAAGGTCAGTAGCCACTTAAAGTGTCAATTTATTCACTGAATATTTGAATGTGATGGTTTTTTTCAGCATCCCAAAGGGAAAACCAATAAAGCAGCGATGTAGAATAAATAATACGACAAAACAATAAATGCAGTAAAGTAGGTGAAGACCAAGGAAGAGCAAGGATTTGGCTCCAGACCTTGGAGTGGCCACAGAAGCATCTCATGTACTACAACCACAATCCATCCTAGGATTTGGTTTACTAAGGACACAAAGGAGCTGAGCACACAAACGATGACCATGCGAAACACAATTTCAGACCAGCAATTTCCCAAGTGGAAATGTTTGCGTCTTGGGCAGGGAAAGCTGTGAAAAGCACAGCAGGGGAAGGCACAGCACCTATTAAAGTCCCAAGCAGTGGAATTAGTTCCGGGCACACTGAGTTTGCTGTCAGGGCTGGAGGAGAGGGGCATGATCCGAGCAATAGCAGCTCTCAGCAGCAGCCCAGGGGATGATGGAGCCAGAGTGGTGCTACACACTGCTCACGTTCACAAGGTGGTTTGGGTCAGGCAGAAGCAACACATCACTAATCAAAACTTCTCAGAATCTCTTCCTTCATTTCCTTTCTGTGGCTGTGCAGTGGCATCTCAGCTTTAACATGAGCTCATTTTTCTATTTGCTTGCTTATCTTATGGGATTTCTTCTTTGGGTTTTTTCCTGTTCTTTTAAGTTTGAGTGCAAACCCACAAAACCTGAAAACATTAAGAAAGGAAGATGAATAAGATAAGATCATCTTACAAATTACTGGACTGGGAGACTCTAGCATGTCAGCCTTCTGGTTTTCTATGTCCAGCTACAGCCCAATATCATGTCCTGGCCTTCCCTAGTCCCAGCAACAAGAAATAATCCCCTAAATCCCAGCAGAGATGGTGGTGAGATGCATTTTCATGTCATAAAAATGCTCTTCAAATAATTGCTTTTCTTCATTTGCTGACATTTAAAGATGGGAAGCCATAATAAAAATTCCTTTCAGGGTGAGGCAATGTGACACTGGGGTTTCAGTTTTTCCACTGAAGTAAAAAAAAAGTATTCCCTGTAGATGGAGCGAAACAATTCATTCCGCACTCAGGACTTCTTGTTTAGTTTTAATATTTAATTGAGGTGAGGTAATTTCATGACCAAAGGTCAGTGCAAGGCCAACATTTGCAGTATTTTGCTTAGAAAATAGTGAAACCAAAGGCTTTGACATTTTGGGACGGTGCATTGCTGATTTTCGTACTGCTCTGTGCTAAAGCTTTAGTGGGAGAGCCCCACTGTGCCGGGCTCTGCCTCCTCCTACTCTTCCTAATAACAGGAGCAGCTGAGGCAGCTCCTGGCAGAGGTACCAACCTTCCTTGGAACTGGAATTTCCCTCATGCAGAAGTGATTTTATGCCATATTAAGCGCCCCCTCCCAAATGCAGCTTCGGTTCCCAGAGCCCAGCCGAGCGTATCCGAGCCTTGCAGCGGTGTCCATACAGAGACATTACTCCAAAGCACAGAGAAAAAAATCCTTAACCCTTATTTTCAGTGTAGTCCCCAAAATATTTTCCTGACTAACTCCTGTATTTCAAGTTTTGCAGGCTAGTGATGACATCTCCAGTTCCACTGAGGTGGATATTCCCAGCAGCATCCTGCTGTCCTGCAGCTGCCCCTTGCTGCCACGTGCTGGGATGGATGGTGCCCCTTCCCAGCTGCTGAACAGACCACGATGCTATAGGGCACTTTTTTGAGGCCTATTCTTGTTTAAACCAAAGGGTTTCCCGGTTTGGCAGGGTTTTCCTTCTGAACTGAGCTCTCAATTGAGTGTGCCCAGAGAAATCCCAAGCCAAACCAATCTCCACAGTCGTGGCAGAGGGCAGTGCCAGAGGGCAGTGTCCCTGGAGGGGACGGGGTGTGTGACAGGCACATCTAAGGGCTATTGGGATGCTCTGACAGTGGGCTGGCCACCAGCTACCTACAGTGCCCAGCCCTTCTGTGGTGTCCACCTGCCTCTCTCCGTGTCCGTCCTCCCACTGCCTGACACGGTCTCCTTTCCATCATGTATCCAGTTCCCTAAAGCACCCGCTCACCGGAAAAGAAGACATTTCAGAGGCAATTAATATCGAGGGAATATATATCTCTGCTTCCTATGCTTGTACATTTGTAATCTGAGCCACTTGATCGCTTCTTTCCCTCCTCTGCAATGCCCTCTGGGGACAGGCAAAGCTGAGAGGGTGCTGGGGGTGGCTGCCCCTCCCCAACCCAGCAGCAGGGCTTGGACCCCATGGGCCCCCCGGTCCATCCTTGTTGGGGAAGAGCCAACCCCCAAAACCTGCTGAAGGCTGGTGGGCAGCATCCTAATCTCCTCCTCATGGCTCAGTTTTCCCTGGGGAGCTGTGCCCTTGCCTTATATCTGAAAGGCATTGCAAGGGCTGAATCGGGATTAGCTGAGAAACCCAGCAAGGGTCGGGAGATTATGTTTCCATTTAATTAGCCACAGGACACTGTTCTGCCACCAAAGACAAAACAATCAAGCAATGCTGAGGAGACACCTGGACACCACGTGTTACTCACATTCATTTATTTGAACCAAGTGCATCTCCCATAGCCTATTTCATTACTCCTTGTCTGCTCCAAGTATGATGGTTAATTCGAGCAGAGGGCTCATCAGAGGTCACAAGTACCACAGGCTGTATGTGGCTTTGAGTGAATTTTCATCTTGAACTCAAGGGGAGCTGGGACAGGCAGAGCCAGCCACCACCTACATTCATCCACATCAATGTTATTTTCCTCAAAACCCTTCCCTATCCAGCTGTCAGACACCTAAACCCACGGTCACGGCTAGCGGAAACCTGGACACTGAAACTAATGCCCACGAGCAGCAGCTGGGAGTTGTGTCAGCAAAGGCTGAGAGATGGTCAAAACCCCCACAGCATCCTCAGGTGGAGAGCAAGAGGAATGAAAATGTTCTGCTGGAGCTGGGGAAAAGATCCCATCCTACCCAGAAAATACTTGGCAAAACATTTCCATTGAATATGACAACTACATTGTGGTCATCTTTCACAGAATAAGCAAAGCCCCTTGCAATGAGGGCACTAAGCAGTGGGCTATTTAATAGACATCTAGGTGTGGTGGTTAGGGACAGGGTTCAGTGGTGGACTTGGCAGTGTCATGTTTACTGTTGGATTCGGTGATCTTAAAGGTCATTTCACAGTATCACAGTATCATAAGATTGGAAAGGACCTCCGAGATCATCGAGTCCAACCTATATCCCAACACAACACCAATACTAACACCATCAGCTAAACCATGGCACTCAGTGCCTCATCCAGTCTCCCTTTAAACACCTCCAGGGTCATTTATAACCTAAACCATTCTGTGATCCTATGATACGGGAAAATGGTGATGAAGAGCTTCTGAATCGGGGAGCAGAGGGTGAAGACAAGCCTGAACCCACAGCTGAGGCTGTTGGTGGATGAAGGCATTGCCAAGCTGGTTCTGGTTCCTGGTCCTAGCACAGGACTGGAGGAGACCCTGGGAAAGGCAGAACTGCTGAACCAAAAGCACAGGCACAGGTTCAGCTTTTCTACCACCCGTGGTGCATGGCATGGGCACTCGCAGCCCTCACCCAATGGAAGTGCTGCCTCTGCCCCAACACGTAATTTAAGACCAGCACAGTGCAGCAACTCTGTGTTATGACCTTGAAGAGCATCCTCGTAAGACACTTCCCTTCCTTGTGGACATTGGCAGGTGTCGGAGTGGGTACTGCTCCCTGCAAGCAGGTTTTGCACTGGAAACCAGCAATCCTGGGCAACGGGAGGATCAAGTCCCAGGAAACATAGAGAGGGAGATGTACAGCACAGGGGAGCCAAGAGGAGCCCAGGTTTGTAAGGAAAGGTGGGGAAGCAGCAAGGTCCTTAGGCTGGGCATCACGATGCCCGGATCTTCCTCCTGACAGTTCACTTTCTGCTTTTAGGACATGATACACCCATTTGTAGTGTGACTGGGTGCTGTGCTCTTGGCTGTGCAGGATGGTCACAGGCTCAGCTCATCTAACCCTCGGTCCCTGAAAGCTGGGTTTCTGCCCCAAATGCACAGAGCCAGAACAGAGCCCCAGGCAGCATAAGGTACAGCAGCCACCCTAGCACACCTCTTCATTCACACCCCTTTCCTCCTAGGATGATAAAATGCATCCAGACTGACTGATTTCAGTAGTGGCTGCCAGCTCCCAGCTGCTGGCAGGGAGGGACATGGCCTCTGTGGGCCAAATTCTGCCTCCCTCTGCCACCAACCCGGGCTGCCTCCTACGAGAGCAGCTCAGCCACAACACCTTGAAGCAAAAATGAGGCAGGAGAAATCCCCTCTGCCCTGCTCAGGTTCGAGTGGTGTTTCAATTGCCGCATCTCCTGGATCGTGTTGTTAAAGGCAGCTCCTCGAGGTGGATGTCTCAGCTGCACTGGGGTTGATGGGGACATCCAGGGCAGGGCTGTCTGCCTCCAGAGCTGCTGTGCTCTCTCCATTGGCCATGGAGTGAAAATTGCAAAGCAATTTAATAAACTATTAAAACCTGAGCTGCTCTTAGAGGAAGGAAAAGCAGACACATCCAAAAAACCCCTTGAAGCAACCTGGTTCCTCCTGCTTGATAGCCTGGGGAATCTGTCTCAGCCTCATTCCAATCTCAGCCAGGGCCTGAGCAATCTAGGGACATGTTGGGGCTACCTCCACATCATGGGGTGCCCCTGCCACCCCTTTGAAACTCTGTGGAACCCCCCTGCAATGCCCCAGCACGCCCCAGGTGGGGAATAAATCACAGCAACATTCCCCTCCCTCTGGGCAGCACCCAAAAGGCCAGCATGGTGCAAATGTTCCAGGATAGCTCATCCCAAAGCAGGTCCACATGTTCCCCCTGCCTTACAGTTCTCCCCATGCCACTGAAGCAGAGACTGGAGGCCACCCCTCAGTCCACCCTGCCTCACTGGCAGCTCCTCTGTGGAAGCACATCTTTCTCTGGGTTTCCATGGAAACAAGCATCGCACACGTGCCAGTCAGACTCTCCGCTGGGAGATGCCCCACGTCAGACCCCTCATCTGCACTGGCATCTCTTCCTCCCACCCTGGCTCTAGCATTGCCCGGAGCCCATCGCTCCTCAGGATGTTTTCTGGCCAGTGGAAAGCAGTGGGGCAGGGAGCAAAGCCATCTGCTCTGTAATTCAGAGGATCCTGCAGGCACACAGCTCGATGTGCTTGCAGGTGGCACGTGGAAACACCTGGCTGCTGGCTCGGGGTGATGTGGAGTAATGCAAGAGATGCATTCCTAACAGAGGAATAAGGTTTAAGTGAGGAAAGATCCATATATGAGGCTTTTTCTCAAATGATCACAGCCCAGTTACCCTTGCCCCAGCCCTTCTCTCTCCCACCTGCATTTGTTTGCAGCTCAGCTCCCTGCTGCTTCTCCCAGCCTGTATTGAACAGCGTCACACCAGCGTCTCAGCTGCGTAAGGAGGGACGCACATGCCAAGCAGCTCAGGGAGAGGCTGCACCAGCTCTCCTCCATCCACACTGTGGAAAGGATTGAGCTGCTCTGTGGAGCCAGGCTGGTGAAGGAGCAGGAGCTCATTCCCTCTGCACCAGCCTGGAAGGCAGCAGGCAGAGCTCTTCTTACCACCTTCCAGCTTCTCTCTTCCGGGATCTGGAAGATCCATAGTTCCCCTGTGCTATTAAGCCCTTTCTGAAACAGAAATTCTGAAAATTATGCAGTCTATCAAACTACTCATTTCCCCCCCACAATACTCCGGTCACTCTCCTCCACACCTTCCCTACTATTAAATCACAAATACTTCTGCAACTGCAGGCAAAGCACCCACCGCCTCCCCTGAGCTACAACACCTGCCTGACAAAAAGTACCACTCAAAAAGTGCTTTTTTGCCCTTGCCCCTCACTGCCTGAACCTGAGCCAGCAGTGGCCCAGGTGGCTAATAAGCCCAATGACATCTTGGCCTGTATCAGAAGGTGTGGCCAGCAGGACCAGGGAGGTGATTGTGCCCCTGTACTTGGCACTGGTGAGGCCACACCTCGAGTACTGGGGTCAGTTCTGGGCCCCTCACTACAAGAAGGACATTGAGGGGCTGGAGTGCATCCAGAGAAGGGCAACGAGGCTGGGGAAGGGGCTGGAGAACAAGTCCTATGAGGAACAACTGAGGGAACTGGGGCTGTTTAGCTTGGAGAAGAGGAGGCTGAGGGGAGACCTCATCACTGTCTACAACTGCCTGAAAGGGGGCTGTGAGAGAGCGAGTGTTGATCTCTTGTCTCAAGTGACAGGACAAGGGGAAATGGCCATGAGTTGTGCCAGGGGAGGTTCAGACTGGATATTAGGAAGAATTTCTTTACCAAAAGGGTGGTCAGGCACTGGCACAGCTGCCCAGGGAGGTGGTTGAGTCACCATCCCTGGAGGTGTTTAAAAAAAAGGATAGACGAGTTTCTGAGGGACGTGGTTTAGTGGATGATGGGTGCAGTTGGACTCCGTGATCTCAAACACCTTTTCCAACCAGAAGAGTCTATGATCCAATGATTCTATGAAAGTGATGCAAACCCTGCTTGCAGTTAGCAGGACCTGCTTATCCATTTCCCATCACAGGAACGAGAAAACAAGTGGTAAATACAGCCCCAGGAAAAAGGAGGAAAGCGAACAACTGCCCACAGCCCGTAGCCACGTGGAGCTGCAGTGATCCCTGGCCATGATTTGTGATGGTGTTAGCAGCCCTATCAAGCTGATAAGGAGTTTTAAACCCTTGTTATCTGTGAGGAAAACATCCAGATTCAAGGAAGGGTGTGAAAAAAGGGCCATAAAACTTTCAAAAGGGAGATATTGTTTCCCGCTGTGGGGCTGGTTGAATTGAAATGATGAGGTTATGCTGGGGGGTGCAGAAAAGTGATGCTGTTAGCTGCAGTGGGAACACATTTATTTTGCATACAAGGCAGCTTCTTTTTCTGTGCTTTGCCAGTGTTAGTTTCCAGACCTGTGAATGAACTTGAAGACAACCTCTAGTCCCAATTCATGATGTTTTGTACCCGTGTGTGTTCCCCTATCCCGTACTGACTGATCACCAGCAGCCGCCTGAAGCTCTCAGGACTCCTCACCCTGTTTGGGTACAGATGCTCTGCAAATCCCCAGCACCCCAGTATTTAAGCAGGATTTTATCCCTAGATATGCAGCTAATACTATTGACTGGAGCAAAACCTGGGCAAGCCTCCTTGTTAAGCACAAAGCCAAGTGTTTACCTTCTCCAATAGGATCTGGAAAATACTTTGTTTACTAAGGCAAAAGTAGATTTTAATTTTTTTAATGCAGCCTTCAACATACAAGCACCTGAAATCCGGATTTTTCACATTACTTCACTGCTGTCTTTGCTTTCTGCTTGCATACTGTGCAGTAAGGGTGCCACGTCCTTGTCCCCACAAGCACTGAACCTTGTATTTATCGCCTGAAAATTGCTATGCAATGCAAATTGCTCCATTTCCAAGAGCACCGGACAGACAGAGCACATTTTCAATGCACAGGGCAGAGGATTAGGAACAGCCTCCATCATTTGCAACTGCTCTGCGCCAAGTGGGAATAAAAGTTTCCTACTGAATTAGAAACACGGCTCTGCGTGCAGATTTGTGTTCGGTGAATGCAGCCAAAAAGAGTAAAAAAAAAAAGCAAAAGAAACTTGGCATGCACTTATTCACTTTGAATGAATTCACTTTGACCGACCACACGAGGTTTCTGCATTTGCTGCCTTGCCAAAAATAATGCTCCATGCTCGATTAGCAAAGCAAAGTCCTGAGGGACAGAGGGGAAGCCCCAGCACCACAGGGAAGCTGCTGCCCCCAGAGAAAAATTGTGAACAGAAGGTCAAGGAAGGGGATTCTGCCCCTCCACTCTGCTCTTGTGAGAGCTCACCTGAGTCCTGCATTCAGTTCTGGAGCCTTCAGCATGGGAAGGACAATGGAGCTGTTGGAGTGAGTCCAGAGGAGGCCATGAAGATGCTCAGAGGGCTGGAGCACCTCCCATCCAAGGACAGGCTGAGAAAGTTGGGATTGTCCAGCCTGGAGAAGAGAAGGCTCCAGGGAGACCTGAGAGCAGCCTCCCAGTACTGAAAGGGGATCCAGGAAAGCTCTGGATCAGGGAGTGCAGGGACAGGGCGAGTGGGAACAGTTTTCAGCTGCAAGAAGGGAGATTTAGATAAGATATTAGGAAGAAATGTTTTTCTGTGAGGATGGGGAGGCCCTGGCCCAGGTTGCCCAGAGCAGTGGTGGCTGCCCCATCCCTGGAGGTGTTCAAGGCCAGGTTGGATGGGGCTTTGAGCCCTCTGATCCAGTGGGAGGTGTCCCTGCCCATGGCAGGGGAGTTGTAACAGAATGATCTTTAAAGTCCCTTTCAACCCAAACTGTTCTATTATTCCATGATATTCTGTAGCATAGGAAATGTCTGGCAATGCCTGGCGATGCTCAGCTGGCCACTGCAATGGGGATGGTGCTGTAGATCAGTATTTTCTGGTGTTCCTCATGAGTTAGTCCATATCCATCAGCTCTTCTGGTTTGTACAGGGACTGCAGACTCCTTTTCTGAAGCAATGGGAGGCTAATCTATAATCAATGCTTTAGAAACCAAATGCTCGGGGATCTTATCTTAATGCACTGATTGCAATATACTCCTGAGTGATTCCTCTGTTTGAACAGCACCAGTCAAAACACTTCACATCTTGAATTTCATCTGGTGGATATCACTAATGAACTTACTTCTGCATTTTCCGTAGTTCAAAAATTGCCTGCTGAAGGGTGAAGAGAATCATAACATTTTCCCTGCAACCTGCGGAGAGAGGAAAGGGAAGAGCTCTGACAAATAAATGATTCATTGCCTATCCTTCTCCCAGGCCAGGTGCCTGTGTTAGCATCTTAAGAAGCCATTTCAACATGTGGCTTCTCTAATAGCGCAGCAAAAGCGGTCGGTGATGCCCTGCCATGGTGAGCAATGCCTTGGGGCTGCCACTACACAGGGTACTGGGGACACCCTCAGTGCCACCGACTCTGAGGGGAGCAGCACCTCTCCTTGACCTTAACTAAAAAGCCCTGCTTCTACAAGAAACACCAAAAGCCAGAAACCTCAATCTCATGCCAAGTTGAAGGGACAGGAAAGAGAAACAACTAAGCATTCTATAGCCCCGCAGGGCAAATATACACATATGATTATTGACACCAGCAAGATGCCAAAGGTTGCTGATGGGCTGCTGTACGCATGTTCGTGAAAGAGTAATTATCCCATCGAGTTTCCAGCACTTGATGACGCAGAGGATAAACAGAAGTTTCCTGTTTGGGGCCTCATAAACACCCTGAGCAGATAAACACTCATAAGCAAGGGGCTTGGGACAGGGAGGCAACAGGCAGCAATCCTCTTTTATGAGAAATGAGATTGGAAAAATGGTAATCTCCTAAATGGGCATGGCTGGTGGGCTGATAAACAGAGCTCCTGGTTATTACGGTGATGAGCTCAATAGAAAAAGTGTAATCCCAGCCCAACTGTTCAGGAGATCTCTGCCTGGCCTCTTCCCCCCTCTCCCAAATCATCACATTAGGCTGATAGGAGAAAATAAATGAGATCTCTTTGTGCCAGGTTGTATAACGTCGTTGAGGAGGAGCATCGAGTTTTGCACTTTTATCTGGGGACATCGGTGTCTTCCTCCCCTGGATTAGGGAAAAGAGCCTCAATCTCCTTGTGCGCGACTTGTGTTCTCCACTTCCCTCCTTTCACCGAGCATCTCTGACAGGTCTGGGTCCATCTTCTCCTCTGAGCAGCGTAGCTCTCCTTCCTGGACCCTTCTTCCGAGGTCCTTTTCCACCCAGGAGCTGGCTACCCAGGCAGGCAGGTGGTTCCTTCCTGCCTCCCAGCAGCATCACACCCAGGCAGCCTCGCTGAGAGGCCAAACACCCACGCTTGGTGTTGTGTGCAGAGGGAAGAGGTGTCAGGGGAAGCCCAAAACACAGCTTGAGGATGTAAATCCACAGGTTATGGTTTGGGTTTTTCCACAGCTGTCTTGGTAGGACGACAGAGGAAGCCTTCGCATCCCGGGCGCACAAGGAAATCCTCTCCCCAAAACTTCACGCTGAGGCCAAATTAAAGACAAAGGACAAAATGCCATTTGATGTATTTTTGTTTAGTCTTAAACTAAAAAGGCCACATAAAGAGCTACAGGCAGCACGACAATTAGTGACGGGATAATGACTACCCAGGAGCACTGAAAAGCCGTACAAACATCACAGACCCACAGCACCAGCCACATCAAAGAAACATAAACAATGCCAAACTAAATCAGCCACCCAGGAAATCAAAGCAAAAGGACAAGTTCCCTATTTCTGGGAACACACTCACAGACTTTTCTCCAGCCTTTGCAAACGAAGAGCTTTCCACAATTTGCTTAGAAGGTCATAAGGTTTGTGCTCGTGCAAGTGGAGTCAGAGGGATGGCAAGCAAAGGGCAAACGCAGGCAGGGGGAAGTTAGTTTTTAAGGCAATAGCTTTTAAGAAATAGTTCTGAACACAGACAACTACAAACAGACCTCAAGCATGCTTGGCATTTTTTGATGTATTTTGCATGAAATGGAAAACTAAACCAACGAGTGGTATATACAGTAAGAATAAACAGTGCAAAAATACAACAAAAAGAGGATTACAATTTCAAATTGGCATGCCCTGCATATGCAGTGTTTCAAGTGCTAGGGAGCTGATCTGCCCTTATTTCTGCTGTCTGCAAGGCTGGGTATAAAAGATGTCAAACTGCAGATAAAACTGAGTGTGTTGGGATAACAATAAGGTAAAAAGATGAAACGGGTGTTTCATATGGTTAAACTCATGATTCACATTCAAGAATTAGGCTCTAAAAATAATCCAATAAATCATGTTGAAAAAAAAAATTGCCTTTTTTCCCCCCACCTGAACAACTCCCAACTCTGGAGTTAATTGTGGGATGGATCTGGGTGTTTAGGTTCATGATTTCCAGCCAAGCAGCAGGAAGATGGGACAATTTTGAGGTCCCATGTGCCAGGACTGGGTCTGGCTGAGCTCAGGCTCAGACTGTGAGATGCAGGGCCATCAGCTGCTCGGGAGGTAATTAAGACACTGGAAGGTGGAAGGAGTGATTCACCCTGGACTTCAGAAAAGCTTTTGATGCCTCAGCACATGAAAGCTTTTCTACAGGGGTAGTCAAATATGATTGAGAAAGAGTGATTCTTGGAAAGATAACAAAGCTGAGTGAAGGTATCAAAGGCTGCGGGGACCGCACACGCTTCTGTGCGCCTGCAGACATCGCTGCCACCAGTCCTGTGGGCTGTGGGGCCGTGCAGTCTGCTTTGGAAACCAGCAGGCACAGTGGCAATGATGTGGCAGCATGGATTTGTAACTGCAGGAAAACCTCAACAGGGCTCTGACCCCTGAAACACCGTGTCTGAGGACTTTAAGGACTTTGTGCATCACGTAAAAAGCATCAGCACCCGTTTTTCTCTCTAGCATTTTTATCCCCTCTCCTGCTTTCCATGAGAATATCCATCTTTCCTCCTTTAGGCAGAGTATCCTGAGAGGGAGTGGAGTCAGGGACAGGGAGTGATCCCCACAGAGCCTCGCTTCCCAAAGGAGTTCAAGATATCTTATAAAGGAAGCTCAAGAACTTTAAACCCACCAGGAGAAACTGCTTCCCTCCCACACCAGCCAGACCATGCTAACTCGGTGAGGGAACTTGTTTTCATGACACCAGCAAACACAACACCCAACACCAGAGCCTGTCCAAGCAGTCATCTGATGGCCACTGCCAGAGCTGCGAAGAGCAGCCACAGCTCTTAAAATAAACCTCCTCCACCCCACCCAGAGGCTTGGAAGAAGTGCCAAAGGCTCTGTTTTTCTCTCTCTCCCTTCCCTGTACTTTCTCGCTTCGAGTCCATTAGAGTAGCAGCGAGGTGATGCTCCTGGTTGCTTTAGAGCCAGCCAAGACCCTTTAGAGCCAGCCAAGACAGTGTCATGGGGTGAGCAGCGAGGATGCTCTGCTGCTCTGTGCTGCTCCCCTCCTGCTCCCTCATAGCTTTTAAAAAGTATTTAGTATGAGGAATGGCTGTGCCCAGTGCTCTACAAGCATTAAAGAAAGGTGAGCTTGCCTCTTGCTGTTGAAATACAAGAAGGGAGCCGGTGGGAGGATGCAGACAGGGGCAGAACAGGACCAAACCTCCTAATTAAGGACAAGAAATAGAGTTTTTGCTCCAGCTGGGATCTAATGGAAAGCAAGGTAAGGCTGAAATCCCCTCATATCCCCTCTCGTCATGCAGGACCCTGTGGTGTCAGGGGCTGTGCAAAACCCAGAACAAGCAACAGACCTTCCTCCTCAGGGTGTGCCAATACCCAGTGCTTCCTTCACGAGGGAGATGGGAAGCTTCATTAACTGAGAATTTCAAGGATCTTTTAAATCAGCAGCTGAAAGATGCTCCAGAAATACAGAGCAGTTTTATTTTTAGAATAGATGTACATTAAAACCTCTCCCCTTGTTTTCTGATAAGGGCTTTCTCCCAGTCTGGAAATGCCAGCAGGGCTATCTGAGCTAAACCACAGCGCAGGGTGAGGAGGGCGAAGGGAAAAAGAGAACACACAGAAAAATAAACCCAAGGTGAGATGGATGAAGGTTTGGGTTTTTTTTTCTTTCTATTAAGAAGGATGATTTTAAAATGATGAAGAACGCTGTCGTGGTACCATAAGCAAGAAGACCACGAGAAAATCTAGATTACTGGAGAATTTTCTGCCAGGTGAGCAAGAACAGCAGGAGGAGCCAAACCTCCCCGGGCATCCCTGCAGCACACACTCCGTGTACCAGCATCGCTGCGGCAGGTGCAGCAGTGGTGAGCCACTGCCAAGAAATCTGCCAGCCCTGCAGGAAGGCCGGGTGCTTGCTGGAGCAGACGAATTAGAAGAGCTTTGCTGAAGATGGATCTTGAAACAAGGTGGGTAATCCAGTCAGAGTGGATATCTTCTGGGGATGGTACTGGCCTCCAGACACACCTGGAGCTGGAGGGATGCAGCTCTGCCCTGGACAGTGGATTTATCCCAAGCCTTGTTCTGCTCGAGTCATCGTCCCATTCTACAGGCAATGTGTTTCCCTGGAGAGCTCTGCTACCTCCAAAAACCTCTAGAAATGAATACCTACCCCAATAATCTACTCCTGCTTATCATTTCCATTGACCTATTACATTCTTTTTTCAGGGTATAATTTAGCCCTGGTTTATTCAAAGAGATGCTGAAATGAAGCAACACAAAGAAGAAAGATAAAGTTGGCTGAACTGAGCACAAATGAGACCTGTTTGGCCTTCAGACTGATACAATTCATGTTACAGATGGGACTGAATGACTGGATACATTCAAAAGGGACTAAAACTATTTTCTGTAAACCTGATGTTAAGCAAAGCTTAGGTGCCAAATGATGAGCCAAACCGAGTGCTGCATAAAACCTGTACCCGTTGGACACAGCCAGGCTTCATCCATGATTCACTCAGCACTTTTTGAGTCATTTGTGTTTTTATCTCTCCTTTTCCATAAGACACAAAGATCTTTGAAGAACATCTGCCTAAAACCTAAAAATAGGGAGCTCTCAAGGTGAGACGCTTTGGTTAGGGCATCCAAGCACACTTTTCCCAGAAGACATTGCTACAACTTAGCTTGTCACCTGTGAATTTCAGAAAGTAGCAGATTTTGAGTGTCCAATGGACCTAAGGGCAGCGTAGAGGGGAGAGCAGGGTGGGAGCATCTCTCCCTCTCTCTGCATCTCACTGGTAGGAAGGTACATTCCTCATGAATGGTTCCCACAGCAGCATCCAGGGAGAGGTGTGCAAAAAAATGCGGAGAAGTGGCACCTGGGAGCTGAACCATTCATCCTACAGCTGGTGGATCCTGCTCCCTCGCCCATGTAGCACCAGGGAGGAAGGAAGTGTGGCCAAACAATGAGCCAGAGGAAGCAGCAGCAGCCAGTGCTGCCTGAAAGTGAGGGTCTGACTCAGCAAACACCAACTCTGGAGAAGAAGCTCCCACTGGCCAAGGCAGCAGCTGCCGGCAGACGCCGCCCCTGGTGCCCCTCGGGTGGAAGCCCAGGGCTGAACTGGGGTGGGAGGCTTGGACACGATGCACCCAGTCCATCTTCCTGATGGGAGATGTGCCCTTCGCATCCAGCACGTGAGCAAAAAGTCCTGCAACAGCACCCTGAGGCAAAAGCACATGTCATGCCCTGGAGTCTGGGGGTTTAGCTCAGAAACAAATGGGAAGAAATAGGCTTTATAAAACACCCAGAATACAGGATGATCACACAGAAATAGGTGTCCTCTTGGCTCTCTCTCTGTGGGTGTTTTCCTGCCATCCTGGGTTTTCCAGCTTTCAGTGGCTCACTGACCTGCACAAACACCATCTCCCCTCCAGGACTTTAGGAAAGTTGCCTTTTTTTCACTTGCCTTCAACATTTGACTTTTGGCTCCCAGTGTGTTCAGGAGAGCCCTGCACTGGGGCACGGGGCTGGGACCTGGCCCTCAATGAACCCCAGCACACACAGTCCCCACATGGACCCACACACTGACATGGGAACCAAACAAAAATGCAAATAAAAATACAAATTATTACTAAGTTATTACTAAATAAGGCATTTTTCCTCTCTTCTTGTACTTGCTCCGAGCTCAGTTGCTAAGTGATCTGGAGGCCCTTGGATCGCAAGTAGCCTTGTGTAGCAAATAGATGACCATTCTGATTGTTACTATTTGCCTAAAATATTATCCCATTGCAATGTATCACCCAGGGTGCTGGGTGACAGCATCCCCTCCTCGGGGACTGCAGGGCGACTGGAGCACCCCTGGGTGCTGCTGGGCTTACAGGGGTGGTGGAGGAGGTCGCAGTGTGGAAGGAGGAGAGGAGATAGAGGAAGAGCCAACTCCCACCGCTCAGCTGCTGCCATTGATGCCCGACTGCTGCAGTGCACAAGCACACACCCTCTGACAGCTTGCCTGGCAGGGAAAACAGCCAAGCTCACATGCTGCCAGCCAACACCCTCTCTCCACTCTAAGGCAGCTCACAAAAGCCATTTGCTGTATTAAATCTGACAGTGCAGTCCACACACCCTCAAGCCGTGCACCTTTTCCGCACCCCAGCCCCAAAAGGCAGAGTTTGGTTTTAGGAGATTAATGCTGCCTTCAGGGAGCTTCACCTCCCAGGCTGCATCCAGCCCCAGCGCTGCACAGCACCTCTCACCCAGGGCAGGGCCCATCCTGCCAAGCCCCTTCAGATCCTCCACCGCTGAATTGTGTAGCTCCAAAAGGCAGAAAAAGCATTATTCTATGATGTGAATTTTCCCAGTGAATTCATCTAATTCCTCTACTTTCCCAGCCCAATACCAGGATTTCCAGGAGGAAGGAAGTCTCGTTCCCAATGAGAGTAATCAAGCATCTCACTGGCAACGGCACAAAGTGGCCATTCAAACACCCAGAGCATCGCCCTGGCTCCACAGAGCAGAAATGCCTCCTCTGCTCTTGTCACCTGTCTTGAGGGCTTCTACACACCTCAGCCCCCCCAGCAGACAGGACAGTCTTGATTTTGCTGGGCTTACTGCAAAACCAGCAATGACCATGCCTGTTCCCATGCCAAAAGGCAAATTTGCAGGCCAGCCCAGATCTCTGTCACTCATCTCAAGTTTATGGGGAAACCCAGGTAGCAAAGCAGCATGTGAGAAGCAGCCATTGCCCCCCGACCAGAAGATTCACCCACATCCACTTACAGATGCTGTTGCTCTCCGAAACAGAGCACAGCCCAGGTTAGTGTCTGGTTTAGCTCATAAAACTCAGCACCACTAGGTCAGGAAAGGCAAGAATTTGCACTTCAATCATTAATGCCAAAATTATGATGTGCCCAATGCCATGTTTCTGTTTGGGGCAGGGCAGGACAGTGTCTCAAACCAATGCCTTCACCTTGGAGAAGTTCTTCACCACCTTCCAAGGTGAAATCTATCCCCAGCTCGCCCCCAGTATTGACAGGTACGTGGCTCAAATACAGCACCAGTTAAAGCAGCTGCTTCTCTACAGTGGATCCAAAAGAGTCAGCGGCAGAAGAGGCTGGAAGAAGCAGCACTAAGGACATGTGGATTCAGGAGACCTGCAAGCAAAATACAGCTGCAGCTTAGAGGCTGTACCAGCAAATGTAGGGCAATAAATCAAGAGAGTGAAAGCAACTTGAACATTGATCAAAAGTACAGAGAAAGCATCAGGGAGATGGGGAAATAACAGGACCTTTAATTCAGGATCCCTACCTGCCAGTGTGATAAATATTAATGAAATAAGTTGGAGAAAAGGAAGCTTCCTTGGGAAAGCAATAGCAAAAACACTGCAATTGATTTCCCATCAAACAATATTTGACAAAGTAAAGCAATTAAGGGCTGAGAAATAAAACATAATTTTAGGGGAGTGATAGGCAGGGTAAATGGGTTTCCAAAGAAACAATAATCAAAGCTTTGGAGTTCACTTCAGGCCTACTGATACTGGCTCGAATTAAAGCACTTCACCAGGCTGTGCCCTTTGAGCATCCTCTCTCTAGAGGGTTTCTCCTGCTGTTCAGGAACCAATAAAACATTTTTCTAACCTCAGGGCTCTGTTGGCCCTTAAAACTCGGACCCATCCACAGAAGTGACATGTTCTCTGTACAATGAGCCATGGCCACACTTTGAGCACAACCATCAACCTCCTGTCCCAAAGCCACCAGTTCCAGAGCCTAAAGCAGTGAGGAAATACAATGGTCCTCTTCTTTTTGACCTCATGAGCCACTGGAAACTATTCCCATTCCCCACCTGGTGGAGAGACTTTCAAGCCTGAGGAGTACTGCTTTTCCAGTTATCTTGGCCAGTTTTGTCCACTTTGCTCTAGGAGATATGCACAATTCAGTCCAAAAGTACCGTTGAAAATGGCCCTGGATCTTTCTCTTTCAGAGAAGCTCATTGCTGTGCATGAAAACTGTGCCCTTGTTGATTTCCAGTCAGCCTATCTGAGTAGGGAAACATGGAGATCTCCGTCTCGTTCGACAGTCGGTGATGCATCCTGTGAGGGACTCCCACTGGCATGAATAAAGTTGCAAGTGCCTGAATTCATTCAGTGCCCCAGTCCAACTTTTTACTCCAAGAGAAACCAGCTATTGTTTGTTAATTGCAGCTTCCCAAGTGCTGGGAAGCCATCAGTGTCCAAACTCACGTGGGGTCTTCCACTGTTGAGATGAGATCCCTTTTCTCCATACCCTTGATGCTCTCTCAACAAGCCATAAAGCAAAGCTCC
Organism: Dromococcyx pavoninus; assembly: GCA_033558185.1. Lineage (NCBI taxonomy): Eukaryota > Metazoa > Chordata > Aves > Cuculiformes > Neomorphidae > Dromococcyx > Dromococcyx pavoninus. The sequence continues at coordinate 218,480 of JAUMJL010000371.1, read as the reverse complement.
TTCGTCAATTCACCACCCACCCCATCTCAATATTGCTGAGCAGGCTCCACTGTGCTATGCACCACAAGAGCTCATCAAAGCAGCCCTTTAATTGCTAGAGTAATGACTTAGACATACAAAAATTCCAGCGAAATTTGCATGACTAATTAAATAATTAAACACAGCCTCACAACTGAGGAACACAATCACGCCTTTGAAAATCAAAAACACCTCCTAAGCACTGGCAGCAAGAAATACAAAGGGTTTCACCTCCCTGTGCATCCCAGTGAGACTTGTGGATAGGTTGTGTCGTTTTGGTTAGAGACCAAGCATAAGTAATGGCACCACTGTTCTCTGATGAAGCCTTTGATCTCTGCCCAAAGAGCTGCTGAATCCTTAGCTCAGGCTTGCAGCTGCATTGTAAAAGCAGAGTTACATCTTTCTGTGCTGCTGATGCTGGTGGAGTGAGAGGTGGGTGCTGTGTGCAGCTTCATGAAGACCTCTGTGTAGGGTCTGCTAGCCCAGCCTTTGATGGAAAATGCTCAAGGTTGCAAACCATGATGCAGGTCAGACTTGGTGTGAGCCCAGCACCCCAGTGTGAACCTGGTATGGGAAAGGTCAGACTTGTGTCTCTTCTCCCACGTGCCCCTAAAATTTAACTTCAGTCTTCTGCAAAAAGCAAATTCCCCTCAGTCCAGCCTCATGTTCTGGATCCAAAGGGTTAAACGGTGTCATTTTCCAGCAAGGAGAAGGTGATCTATTCCACCTCCTTCAGCCCCGCTTTTTCAAGCAAGCTTATAAAACCCACTTAAAATATTAATATGGAGATGGTCAGAACTGCACGGACTAAATGGGAATTTGAAAAGATTAATTCCCAATTGCAATCTGAGTCTCAATTTCATAACCTTAAAAAGCAAATTCCCTGAGACTCTCTGGGGCTGTGGCACAGCGTCTCACGAGGACACCAGGTCTGACAACACCAAGACCTGATAGAAGCCAAAACCTGACACACTTTTAATTCTTAAAAAAAAAGAGCAGCAGCAACATGGGCTGGAGGGAGGAGGGAGAGGAGATGGGAAATCCAGCCCTAACGGAAACACCTGGAGCACTGCCAATATTTTACATTGTTCATGACACACTTTGCCACCGACTCCATTGCCTGATGTGATTAGTCCGAGAAAAAATTGGCCAGTTCCTTCCCAGACCAGTGTTGTCAAGGTGGCTCTTGATTCCCACTCTGCCCACATCCTTGCAGTCACGAGGAACCCTGTGAGCCCCCAGTTACCCACCTGGAAGTCCATTATTTCTTTCATTTGTGTTTGGCGATATTATCTGGAAGAGCACCAACACACTTTCAGTTCAGAGCTTATCAACACCCCAACAGAGAGGGGAAAAATATCTTCCTAGAGGTGTAAAGAAGGTCTAACACACATCTCAGTTCCAGAATAGCTCTGCTAAATGATTGCACCTCACAGCACTTGCCACTAAAAGAGTAAAGTACATCTTCCCCATCCTTAGCTCCTCATAAACCATGCACTGGGCTGATAGAAACTCTTTTCTAAGTAAACATGGTTAAACAAGTGCAAGACCTCTACATGTCCAACCTTGCATATGCTTCCACCACGCTTATATAAAGTGATTAGTGATAAACCGATAGAAATCCAGTGCGCGGATGAAGTGAAATAGCTGGATGAGCCCATCACAGGGCCTCGCTGGAGCAGCTGTACTGCACACACCAAATAGAGAGCAGTTCCTCACCACTGAAACCTGAGAATCAAACCAGAGAAACACATTGATTTCTCCCTGCCCCAGCATTTGAAACCAAACCCTCTCCCCTGGGCTCACTGCTAAACACCGGGGCTGAGCGCTGAGCGTGCCTGAGCCCACAGAACTGCTCTGGGGGGGTGAGGACTGCACAGCCTGGGTTATCCACCACCAGAAGAGATCACTTCAATGGCAGCACAGATTTAAATGGTGCTGCTGCCATTAACAGACCCTGGCTTGCCTCTTTGCTAACTGTGCAAATGACTCCTGTGCACTGGAAGTGGAAGTGAATAGATGAGGAGCATGTAAGAGTACATTTCTCCAATTTACTGAAGTTGCTGAGAAGCATCAGGGCAATTTTTAAAAAATGCTCATGTAATCAGGAGCTTAAACCCTGTCAGTCTCTGATAAGTTTTTTATTTCTGGCTGTATTCACATGTCTGGGTAAAAGACTCTCTAGAAAAGCAAATCCATTTAGACTGTGTAGCAGAAATGTATTGTGGACTCAGAGTATATAGTGGGGACGTAGAGGAACTACACTAGTGCATTTGCCATAATTCAGAATCCCCCCTAGGTGTCCAAGCCCACATGTCCAAAAATGTAGGAAAAGCATCCAAAATCAGGCCCTCTAAAAAGTTTCCTACATCTGAGCTGCACTTGCATAACTGGAGCTCTTGTTTGCAGAATATTTATTAAAAACATTGCTCATTTTTCGTGTCTCTCAGCAATTTCATCAAGTTGGCCCTAGAAGGCCATATTGCAAAACCCAGGATCCTTTGAACCAAGCAGAAACCTGTGCTCAGGTTCCCTGACACACATTCAAGCAATGCCCCGCTGCCAGAGCTGCTGGCAGGGCTGGCTCCAGCCTCTATTTTCTTGGCACCTCATTTTGTTGATTTGTAAAGCTGGTAAATAAAGACCACCTTCAGGTTTGCAGAGCTCCTGCGTGGCTTAACCATTTGTCAGATCATCTGTATCAGCTGGGATGGACTAAGGGTACAAAGGAGACTGGTAGAAGAGAGTTACAGCCACAAAGGCAACGATTGCCATGTTAATAATTAGCATCTGTTGCCATCAGAGCCTTTAAGGCAGATACAAGCAGGGATGAAAATGCTGTGTGCTGAGCCAGCATCTCCACTGGGTTTGTGGCCAGTCACCAAGATTCTCCAGCTTCCCAGCATCCACAGGGACTGGTGCAGTCTTTTGGAGACAGTGAAAACTGTGTGTTTAGAGGAGGATCTGTATGTCTGGCAACAGGTGCTGACCCTCTTTCTTGTCAAATGAGAGCCCAGAGACTTTACTTAGTCCATTTGCACAAACCTATTTTGGAAAAGAGAGAAAAAGACCACTCGCAATTATACCTCTTGCTTCTTGCACTGAAAAGCACTTTGTTCCCAAAGCACAAAGCTAAACACAGCACCACCTCCTGAAGAAGACCTCAATCAGTCGGTTCACTGACTGATGTACACACTTGCTGCCTGAGGGATTTCCAGCCCTGGAAGACGCTGGCACCTGCCTGAGCAAATGACTCCAGGATGTGGTTACACTCCTGCTGCTGCAGGGGCTGGTGTTTTCCACCTGTGCCTTGAAAAGCTCTGTCTTGCCATCACCCCTTGCAGCTCAGGAGGGGCTCCAGCACACGCCTGCCAAATCATCCTGATATCTGCCTAAATAGAGGAGATGAAGTGCAACACTCCCATCCTGGTCCTCTCATATTTTATCAAGCACGTCACATCTCAGTGAACCTTAGAAAACATGCTCTGGAGACACCTTTGCTACCAGGAAACTCTTTCCATCTCAGTGGTTCCCTGACAACGCGGCCAGGGCTGCAGATCCAGCCGTAAAGGTGCCTTCCTCCCACAGCCAGCCTCCTCCCCACCACCTCTTCCCTCGGCAGACGGAGCAGCACCAGGCGGGAGGTTTGCAGAGAAATCAGGAGTTCCAAAGCGTAATCCCGAACAGATGGCAGCTCCAGCCGTGCCACCTCAGAAGGGCACTTTTAAAAGTAAATAGCAACAAATGTTTTGGTGTGTAATGCGCTGAAATCTTGATCTCACACAGAGCTTATTTTCATTTTTTTTCATCTCCCAGCAGTTGCAAATGGCTGAGGACAAATGCTGCTGAAAAGAAAGAAGACGGAAAAAAACTTAATAAATTAAATGTTTTAGAAACAATTGTGCTTCAAAATCAACAAGAAGAAATCACGAAAATCAATCCTAATTCAAGAGGGCCATACTGATTTGTTCATCTCTCCCTTTCCCTGCCTAAGCAACCAAAGCAATAAAAATGATAACTCCATCTCAGGCAAGGAAGCAATTGAAACTTCAAAAATGTTCAGCATCGGCTGATGAAGCTTGATGCAGTCTCCATGGCCTGAAAGCCAAATATTCTGCAAGGGAAGCAATGTACCAGGCGAATGAGTGGGAGTTTCAGATAACTCCTATCCCTTTGGCTTGGTTCTCTCAACAAAGCCAAGGTACGATTGTCCTGCCACAGGGGAAAAGCAAAACTGTTTGTATCAGCACAGACACTGCACAGGCAGGAGCTGCCCCAGTTGCTCTTTGGCAGCAGGAAGCAGTGGCTCTGCTCTTACACAGTGCCCACTCAGGGCCTCCACCACAGGGACGTCAATGGAGCCAATCTCCTGGCAAGGAAACCCAGGACTTGCAATGCAGATCCTGCTACGCCTTCCTGAAAGGCCACAGCCACAGGAGCGGAGTTTTGCAGTAACCCCCTGCCCCAAACCTGCAGTCCTTCATCTCACTGCACAAAGCTGACCCAGAAGAGAGGTTTCTCAGGAAACCCAGTGTGGGGGGGTTGGGCATCTGCTACTCCCTAGACCTGGTCCCATCTGAGTCACACAAGGAGAAAGGCACTCTTCAGGCTGTCGCTCCAGCAGGGTGAGTCTCTGAGGGGTCACTACCACATGTGACAATGTTGCCCTGAATAAATGACATTTCCACCTCAATTTCCCACTCAAATGGGACACACATCCCTTTTCCAGGGTTTACCCTGCTCTAAGCTGGCTTGAAGTCATGTGACTGTGATTCCCGCAGCACCCAGCCTTGTGCAAACAAACCGTGTCCAACCACCTCCAGGTGGCTTCCTGTCAGCGCAGAAAGCAAGCAGAACCCGAGCAGGGCACCAGCACCCACAGACTCACATCATCTCACCTCAGCACTGCTGACAACAGCTACCGAGTTTTGTCTTCAGGCAAGCAAACTCAGACTCAAGTGTGGGTTTAAAGGCATTTGGAAGATAAAAGCATCCTAGACAGCAAGGACACACTTCCAAAGGAGGGTTTCTGTTTAACAGGCAGCGACAGCACCCTGCGTCACTGCATAGCAAGAACTGAAATAGTTACTTGCAGTGGAGATTGTTTATCTGTGCAAACATCTTCCCAGCTATCTCCAATGCTCTCAAAAAGGGAGCAGGAATTTGAGCCAGAAAATAAACTTGGGAACAAGTAAGGAATGAAATGAGGAAAGGCAGTTAAGAGAGAAGGACAAAAAACCTGGGAACAAAACATAGCAGGAAGAAAAGAGGAAACGTAAAACACAGTCTGGAGAAGGATCTGACACACCTGAGATTTGCACAGGTTAAGATTTTCTTCAGACAAGGCTTTTCCAACTCTCTATAAAGTAATGAATTATGTTAGACTTCCATCTGCCCAGTACAATCACAAAAGATTACTTATTGAGAGACACTCCATCCTTCTTCCTATGTGTCTGGTGAAACCAGACAGAGATTTTATGAGGCAGCCAGTAGGGAGCTACATGTTCTGCTATGGTCGTAACCCAAGGGATTTGGATAACTCTGTATAAATATAAGCATCCAGTGCCCTGTACTGCTATTTCCTGCAATGTATTCCTATTACTGCATCTTGAGCGAATGCTTGAGGGCTTGGCATGTAATTCACTGTAGCACTGCAACATATTTAGGGAACAGAGCAAGACAGCATCTGGGATTTGGGGTTCTTTTTGCCACCCTCCTGGCAGTAATGTCCAGCTTAGATTCCTACTTGTCTTGTATTTCATAGGAAGACCCCCTACAGTTTCACTGTGGTTTAGGAGAAGCCAGGATCCAAGAATAAGATATGAAGATGAAGTTCTTATAATGAAAGAGTAAAAAGAGGCAGAGATTTGCACTCTGTCAGCCCCTGTCTGCATCAGTGCAGCAACAGAAGCATGTGTTTGTACTGCTGGTCCACGCTGGCATCACCCAGCAACCAACAATGCTGTTCGCTTGCCAGAGAAGGTGCAAGAAGGTGGCCAAGTGCCCCAAGGCAGGTTGGCCTCCTGGGGCTGTTCCTGGAGTGGTGCAAGCAAGGTGTGCATCGTGGGCACAGCCTAGCCGTGGTCAACTGGAGAATCATCAGCAGAGCTTGCTGGCTCATCTGAGCACAGGGAAACAGCTCTGTCCATCGGACTGATGCTCATCTTGGGTCAGAGGGTGAGCAGAGCAACCAATTTACCCAGCAGCACAGACACATTTGCAAGCAGATCTTTCTTTCCTGAAATATATCCATTATATCTGTTCATTTAGCTGGGATTCACAGGGAATGATTTGCTGTAGGCTTCAGTAAGAGATTAAAACTGTATTTACTCCTGAGCCAGTCATATGACCCATTTGCTACAATAGATGGAAGAATTACATGACCTCAGTATGTTTTTATGTCAAGACTGCCCAGGATATATCCTCAGTAGCTTGTTGGGCTTTGGTTTGATTATTCAGTAATCACATGCTAAGGTACACAGGGCTGATGTGAGGGCAAGGCATGTTTTATTTGCCTGACAACGCTTCTGGAGCTGAGCAGCCAGAGATCCCTCCTGAACCATCCTCTTCTCGCTAGGAGTACAGGTGCAATTGCCATCTGGCTTCTGAGATACACATGCCTCTGGTGTTACGTTCATGAAGGTCAGGGGACAGAAGATCTATGGTTGTCACATTAATCTCCAAACCCTCCACAATAACTGATTATTATCAAGAAGAATAAATGGCTGCAGAGTCTTAGTCTCTGCCTTAGAGAAAACACATTTTAATTCTACCTTGGCATCAGCCTGTTGAAAGCAGCGGAGTTACACCCATTCAAACAACTTCCAGCTTTTCACACTGAGGTTAAAAACACTTTTATCTTCAGTACTCCAGTACTTAAAAAAGAAATAACCCTCTCATTGACCTATTTTGTTCCTCATATCAAGCAAAGCAAATGAGAGAGGGTAGAAAGAAACATCATTCTAGCACATCTGCCTTTTTCCAAATGTTTTCTATTCAAAAATCAAGAACCTATCAATATCTTACATTTACACAATGCTCTTCATCCCAAATACAAACACCAAATTACAGGACTACCTATGTCTTATGTGGTCTCTTGCTGAAAGGTGGAATGGGAGAGGTGTTTAATAATTCACTGCAGTTGTCCCCAACAGCATAGGAGGTGAAGAAAAGAACACAACATTCCATGAAGAATTCAAGGAGAAAGAAAGCAAGGGGCAACTGGCTTAATACTCATGTGAACTATCAATGCAAGCTGCTAAAAATCCCACCCCAGCATGCAAAGTCCCTGGAAACAATTCTCTTGGGAGATCAAAGAATTCACACAGTATACTTGCAAAACACATCTTCAGCCACAAAATAAGCATTTTCAGCCAATCCTGGGATCTTTTTGTCCAGGCAGTAGTCAAATATATCTCAGATAAAACGAACTACTACCGAAGTCTGGATTCCTCATGCTGTGACGATGCATTTTTCAATATATTAATCATTAATGCAGAACTCTCTTGAGCTGGCCAGATGCTAAGTGAAATCAAGGGGAGTTTCGCTGGTGCCTGGTGAAGCCATGACCGACTGCCAACAGCAGCCCTCTAAGGAAATTCACTCCTCCTGTTAAGTTTTGTGGCATTTCCTGGCTATGGTCAAACTCAGCAGGCAAGAATGGCTACACCAGGCTGGACCGATGGGCTGCCCAGCCCAGTCTCCTCACCGAGGCAAAGGGAGGAGGGTGTATGAGCAAAGGCACACGTACAGCAGCCCTCTGCTCTCGCACTCGCAGCTCCTGACAGCCTGTCACCTGGGCACATCTTCAGCCAGAGGCAGCAATTTTGTGTATTTAATAACATTTGATGGACGTTTTCTTTGTGACCTCTTTCTTCCTGCTTTCTGAACCTGGATCAGGTTTAGCATCCAGCCAATATTTTGATATTAAATGAGTACACCGATACTCCAAATCCAGAGTTTGCTTCAGGTACTGTTTCATCCGTGGATTGATACGTTGTTTCCCCCAATATGACCTTCTCAGAATAACACTGTCTGTTTTGCATGTGCAGAATTTGTTCCCCCTCCATTCCCTCTCAGTGAAAGCAAGTCCTTGGCTAAGCTCATTGTAAGGGATGCTTCCGAAGGTTAACTTCAGCCAAGGACAGCCAGTCTCTATAGTCTCTCTTCAAAATCAAAGGTGAGAGATGATTCCCATTGTGCCTCATCTGCTGGAGGAGTGTCTCTTTTCCTACACTGATTATAGTCCCTGTCAGCTAAACTAGCCTTTGTGAATCACATCAGTACTTACAATCAGGAGGCGCTGCATGACACTGAAATTACACCTGGTAAAGCCGATGCTTATTCTAAATATTTCAACTCGTATTTCTAATAGAAGAACAATGTGATAATTTCGTACAAAAAAACCCACAGAAAGGTTTTTGTGGAGAAAAAGAGCAGGAGTTGCAAGTAACTAATGGTATATTTGTACTTGGAGTTAGCTCCTCAGAGCTGTGAAGTTAAGTATACACTCATATTTTCAGGGATTGAATTAGCATTCTTCAATAAGATCACTTATCTGGATTGCTTGTGTGAATGGGAGCTGCAAGGTTTCTGGATAGCATTCATATAAAAACAGGAATGTTCCTCAAGTGCTGTAAATGGAGCTGCTTAAATTGTCTATCCACACCTTGCATCTGATGACAGTACCTGAATCAAATGACACTCGTATGCAATCAGGTGCGTGCTTGAGCTTGAATGCTTAAGGCAGAAAGTTAAGCATGGTTTCTCCAAGACCAAGCAGTGACTGGTTTTACTACACAGAGAAATCAATTCTACACCTCTAACCAGCGTTCCCAGATCGTGACAGGAATTGCTTCATTCCTACTAAACCATCACCCTTGATATTGTGGGGTCCTTGGTTCTCCTTCAGCCTCAAGCCAAGGCCAGCAGTCCTGTCTCATTTTTGGCACTATCTCATCCGTCCCTGAAGGACAACATTGTAGAGCTTCAGTATCGTGGCTTTTCAAGGTTACTAGTGTACCCAATGAATCATTCATGCAATTAGATGTTTCTTACTGCAGTGAGTGGAAAGAAGTAAGCTTCTTCCCCATTTCTGGTTCTGTTCCATTTAGGTTCTCACATTACACCAAAGTATGGATATCTGCACTACCACACAAGCAGAAATTAGATCAGATGAAGGGATAGAAAATATTGTGTCTTTATGTAAACCTGTCCCCAACAATGAAAATACCCACAGGGGAATCTGTACTCAATGATCAGCAGCAAAATAGCTAATCATTTCATTTCTGATTTTTTTTTCAGGACTACAAGCCCTTCTCTTTATCTGCCATGTGTCCCTGAACCACTAGAGAATGGAAAACATTGACACAGAAGTCTCCTCAGAGCTGGGAGTTAAAAGTCACTGTGGAAAAGGCAGAGAAGTTCACACTCATTAAGGGTTATTGACAAGTTCTTTCTCACTTTGAGGAACCGTAACTTGGGGCTCGCTGCAGACTTAGGTAATGTCCTCTTTCAGGCCACACAATAAGTTTCTTTTCACAATAAGTACTAGAAAACTTTAATTTTCTATTTTAAAAAAAAAACCTTTATTGTGCAGAAACCAATATGAATCCTTGGGAAATCATTAGTGTGAACCACAGTACTGAGCAATGTTTTCAGTCTGTTGCTGTCTTCTGGGACTGGTAGATGGACCAGCTCCAAGAGCTCCTGCAACCCCACTGCATGCACTTCTCCTCAGCTTCCCCAGCAGGTCTTCTACCTAGCATTTGTTATTTTCCCCTGAACACATCCCAGTCTCTCTTTGTTTTACTCCTCTCTGTGGCCCCAGAAACTTGAGCACAAAACTTTCCAAGGTTAGTTCTAAGTACTTTGAAGACAAGCTCTTGTATCTGTCACGCAAATGTGCTCACGCTGCCGCTCCAGATGACAAATATTTCTAGACCCATAAGCCCCAGCCCAAAAACTTTGCCTAATTCCAAGACAGGAGCTGTCAGTGACTCCCAGGTCATGCAGTTATCATTGTGCACCCAAGTAGGTGTGAAAAACTACAACAAAAGCAGGATTTTCAGCATTTCTCTGAACTTGGTCAAGCTGTCCAATTTCTCGATACCAGGTACACTGCAGGTCATATTCTTATCCTCAGGTTATTTTTTGGGGGAGGGTGTGTGTGTTTGTCTGTTTGTTTTTTAATATTAATATCTCATTCTTGGTTTGATGCCAATATTCCATACAATAAACCCACCCACACCTTCTCTTTTTAATATCGGTCTCTACTTCTCCAAGTCTCTAGTCAAATTCTAAGGTGCTTCTTCATTTGAGTTGCAGGAGTAGAACATATTTGTGGGGTAAGGAGTGAGTAAGAGTGAAGTGAGGATATCTGCAATTTGACCTAGTATGTGTGCATTTCATTAATCCTTCCTCCATCAACCACTTAACCTTTATGGGTGTTCTTACTGCCTCTCATTGTATTGATTTCTGTCCATTTCTCCAATTTAGTGAGATCATTCAGTATTTTAAACCTGCCTTCCAGTGCATAACTAGGTTTAGCCGGGGGGGTAATTGACATCATATTAAAGAATGAAAAATTAGGCTGAATATCCGGGGAAAACTTCCTAATGGTGAGATCTGCTAGAATGCATTGCTGTCTCTCCATGGGATTGGTGGCCGTTCCATTAGCATGTGCATTAAAACCATACTGAATAAGATTATAGATTGGACAGAACTATCCTGAAGTAGGAGGGGAAAGACAAGCTGCAAAACATTGCAGCTTGCATCTAGTCCTAGATTTGCCCCACTCTCTCCTCATACCACCCACCACTCCACTGAGTACACAGTACTGGACCAGGAATGTCAACTAATTATGGGGATGGGATCCAATGTGCTGCTCCCTCCAATACTTTTGCAGAGTTTAAGTCAAAGATTCATCTTTCCTGAGCCCCCTGGACAGCACTCCCACCCTGTCTTCCCACCTTCTGGCAAGCTGCAAGGCATACGCTGGTGGCATCCAGGAACATATGCTAGCAGGGGTTTGCAACTACTCCTCAGGGTCACGTCTGGACTGTGAGACCCAGACAGGTTTCCCAGGTCCTGGGTTCGGATGGGCCCCCTGGATCCCACCTCATCCATCACTCTGTAGAGTTTTATGTGAAAGAAAACAAGAAAGCCAGAGCATGCTACAAGCCCTGAGCCTGGGACAGTGAGGTGTCCTGGAGGGCACAGGTACCCCCAGGCTGGATGCAGCCAGGAGAACCATTACAGATGCCTATAATCTGCTGGACAAAACACATAATAATCATAAAGTTATCACCTCTCCCACAACACCACTTTGGCACAGGCTATTTTAAGGGCATTCATCAGATTAGCAGAATGGTTGAAAACTGACTGAAGAAAGAAGCCTGTTTGTGCACAAATCAGAGAGTGAGGAGAATAAGGACTTGGTTTAAAATACACTGCTGACTCTTAGGTTTGTAAAGATAACAGTCCCAGCAGAAACAAGCACTTCGATTGAAACAGTTTAATGGCAGGAATGTCCAGAAAAAGGGTTCTCCTCCCCACCCTTTAAAGAAAGGTTCTGTCATATTCAAGAAACAAAAAGCCTATTTTTATCTGAAGTTGTTACTAACAGCAACCACATTTATTAAAAGAGGACTTCTGTCAGCTCCTGAAAAATGGAAGCATCATTTTCAGCAACAAAACCAATATATTTATCTCAAAAAAACAAGTAGGCTGGTATGCATTTTTATTGTTTGGTGAGAGAGGCAAGCTTTTTTTCTTTTCAGGTTCTGGAAATTCGCCTGCCATGAATACGCAGATTTTTCAAAAAATGAAATTTCCTTCTAAGAAAATTTTAAACAAAACATATTCATCAGCTCCACTCAATTAGCAGCAGCATGAAAATGCCTCAAAAATGGCTCAATTTCACAGCTGCCCTGCTGAATCTTTCTGAGAGCTGAGAAAGCAAGGAGAAGACTTGCCCATTTCTGATTTTCCTTTAAGAAATAAATTAGCAGATATTTGTGTAGTTACAGGGATGTACATGGGACAAAAGGCTGAGCATGGACTCTGCACTGGCCAAGCAGAAAAGCAATCATTTTCTCCATGGCAGGAGGTGCAGACTACAAATTTATCAGATAACAAGTAGCCAGAGGCTAATACAAAAGACTAATTCTCTTAGTAAAACCCTTGGAGAATATCCCAACATGACTCCAAGGCTGGCAAGCTGCTGGAGAAAATGGGAAGTAAATGCAACCATCTCATGAGGACACCACCTCTGAATTTCTTGACTATGCTTTTCCTATATGGCACTTTCCGTAACGCCCTCAGGCTAGAACCATTGCAATGAAACTTATTGATTGAAATTCTGATCCTATTGATTTTACGTGAGAGATCTGCACGAATATGAAAGAGCAGGAACTGCTCTGTAACCGTTCCCATCTCCATCTATTCCCTGCTGAATGCATGCGGTAGGCTTGCTTCTCCATCTCTGTCCCCCGAGCTTCAAGAAATAAATTACCCAAAATTCAAATATAGAGTGCCTATTAGCTCACAAATGTACAGTAAATATTACTGCTCCCTGAGCACTGAGATCAATCATGAGTTCCCTTTTGCTTTATTTTGTCTTCTTCTGTCTCACAACTCCTCTGTACCTTGTTGACCACATGCCATGTTTTTCCCCTTCATTTCAGATGTGTGAAGGGAAAATGGGAAGGAAGGGTGCTGGAAGGAAGGTGGGATGGGAAACAGTGCTGGGAGGAGATAATGATTGCCTGGAAGGAAGGTGCCGGGGAAGTCGTGCTTGAAATATTGTAACTGCTACTAGAAATTGTATTTCTACCCCTAAAGGAAGGTTCCTGGATATGGGAACTGTAAGACACGGGAAAGAAGGTTAGAAGATCCCAGAGGAGGCAGTGAACAGTGGTCCCAAGAGGAAAACCAACACAGTGTGAACAAGCGGTCACCCACACCCAACACCACAAGTGGCAGCCTGGGGCCTTCCCTGAGCCCCTGTGAGGCAGCCCTGGTGCAGCCCAGACCCAGCATTTCCCTCCCACAACACATTGAGATTCCTGTAGCCATTTTATCTTGGCAGGGGGGTGGAATGGGCTTTAGAGGCAAAATCAGCTGCTGCACCGTTCACATCTACTTCCCAACAACCAAACCTCCTGTCTATTGAGGTGGTGGGGGTCCTTTCTATATATCAGGCAGCAGTCCTCAATTTTGCTCATTTTGGTTTTGATGCATTTTTGCTTGCTGCACTCAACACTTCATTCTTTCTCTCTAGATCTTTTTATAGTCAGACTGTCACATATCAATCAATGTTATGGATTAAAGTTGAATGTATCGTTACTTGCCTGGGCCAGTAGGAAAGCATTTTAAACAAAGTCCTATTTATTTTATTTTCCCCATTGACACTTGTTTTCTTCTTCATTTCCAACCTTGTGAAATGGCAAACCCTGCCAGGAAAATTACAGGATTTTAACTTGCTAGAATTCCTAAATAATTACTAGATGTTGTGGAATGGTTATGACAAGAAGGCAGGTCATCTGGTGAGATCTGTGATTGCACTGCAACATAGGGGAAAAAAATAAAGCCTGTTAATTACACTGATGGAAAACATAATCCAAAATGGTGGTGTAACTTGATGCCATACATTAAGCATGTAAAAGATTCGCATTGCAAATGTTGATTAAACTGATTTCGCTGTGAGGAGCTTGGGAAGGGCTTGTCGCAGGCTACAAACACTGCAGTGCAGAGCACTTGCAAGTGTGGGACACAGGCATGGGAGTTGTGGAGGATCCCCCTGGCACATGGGGAGCCAGGGCCCCCAAGCATTGTCAGGTGGAGGTACAGCAGCCGAAGGCCTTTGGGGAGCCCAACATTCACACATATCATAGAACCACAGAATCATAGAACAATTTGGGTTGGAAGGGACCTTAAAGGCCATCCAGTTCCATGTCTTTCTTATGTTGAGGATTCCAGAAATGAACACAGGACTCCATGTGGGCTCTCACAACAGCAGAATAGAGGGGCAGAACCTCCTCCCTTGCCTTGCTGGTCCCTCTTCTTCTGATGCAGCCCAGGACATGGTTGGCTTTGTGGGCTGAAGAAGTGAGGGCAATTCCTTGGGTCACATGCAATTAGCTGTCAGCAAAGGGACTGTTAAGAGCTAGATAGAAACTCCGTTGAAATCTGTGAGGATTTGTATTTTCTTCCCGAAGAGCTGGATGGGTCCTAGGAATGCATTCATTTATTTTTCCCTTTTGCCAGGGATGCCGTGCCCCAAGCCCACATCTTCCCTGGGCAACCCGCACGAGCATCTCACCACCCTTTTTGTGAATAATTCCTTCCTAATGTCTAATCCCAAACTTTTCCCTTCCAGTTTAAAGCTATTCCTTCCTAATGTCTCATCTAAATCTTTCCCCTTCCAGTTTAAAGCCATTCACTCTCATCCCATCACTCCAGGCCCTTGTAAAAAACCCCTCCCCAGCTTTCCTGCAGCCCCTTTCAGTACTGGGAGGCGGCTCTAAGGTCTCCCCAGAGCCTTCTCTTCTCCAGGCTGAACAACCCCAACTTTCTCAGCCTGTCCTCATAGCAGAGGTGCTCCAGCCCTTGGATCATCTTTGTGGCCTCCTCTGGACCCGTTCCAACAGTATCCTTCTTATGCTGGGGGTTCCAGAATTGGACACAGGGCTCCAGGTGGGGTCTCTCAAGAGCGGAGCAGAAGGGCAGAATCCCCTTCCTTGCCCTCTCGTCCCATTTCCGATGCAGCCCAGGACACGGTTGGTTTCCAGGCTGCGGGTGCCCGTTGCCGGCTCATGCCGAGCCTCTCATCAATCAAAGTTTCACACTGTATTATCTCCATTTATCGAGGCAGGGCAGGAGAGGCCCGCGAGCGGCGACTGAGACGGCTCAGGAGTGGTGGGGCCAGCCCCGCATGCGCGGCTCTCGCGTCACGGAGCGGGCGCGGCCGCGGGAGCCCCGGCGCGTCCTCCCTCCCCGCTCCCGCCGCCGCTCCCGCCCTCCCGTTCGACTCCGCCGCCGCCCCTTCTTCCAGCCCCGCCGCTGAGCGGAGAGCGCGGCACAGGAACGGACCCTCCTCCTCCTCCTCCCCCGCCTTCGCCTCCGCCTCCCGGCCGGGAAGAGCTCGCCGTGCCCGCAGCAGCAGCCCCGCTGGATGCACTGAGGGAAGGGGCAGGAGGGAGCCGGCAGCCCCGCTGCCCGGAGGCTTCACCGCCATCTGCTTTCGTTCTGTCCTTCCCCCCCACCCCCTCAACCCGCCGGTGCCTGGCTTTGCCCCTGCCTCCTCCTCCTCTCCGCCCGCGGGACCCAGCCCAGGCGGCGGCGGGGGCTGCATCCCCCCCCCTCCCCGCTTTTTTTTTATTTTTTCTTTTTTTTATTATTTTTTTTTTTAACATTTTCATCGCCGCCATGGGATGTACCCTGAGCGCCGAGGAAAGAGCCGCCCTGGAGCGCAGCAAGGCCATCGAGAAGAACCTGAAGGAGGACGGGATCAGCGCTGCCAAAGATGTGAAACTCCTCTTGCTCGGTGAGAAACCCCCCCATCCTCTTTGCCCCACACCCCCTTTGCCCCGCGTCCCCTTCCTCCTCCCCCGCTCTTATCCCCACTCATCTCTCTTCCCACAGGGGCCGGAGAGTCCGGGAAAAGCACCATCGTGAAGCAAATGAAGTAAGTCCCGCGGGGAAGGGAGGGGAGTAGAATGGGAGTTAATGGGAGGGGGCTTCGCTGCGAGGTTGGGGGGTGAGGGGGGGGCCGCCGGCGCCATGTTTACCTGCGGGGACCAGGGCGGGCGCGCGCGCGGGCGCTGTTCGAGGCGCGGTGGTGCTGAAGTGGCGTCCGGCGACCTCGCCCCGCGACCAGGGAAGGGGGGAAGGTGGGCTGCGAGCGGCCGCTCGCAGCCCACCTTCCCCCCTTCCCTGGTCGCGGGGCGAGGCCGCATGGATGTCCCTCGGGGTCTGTATCTCTCGAGGTGGCTGCTCCTCGCTGGAGCTCGTTCACACGCCCGCTCTCCCTGTGTTTAATCCGACGGTAAAACAGCTGTGAAAAAATCCACCGCGGGTGAAAACACTCCACGATGACTCGGGTGGGGAGGAGGTCGGGGCGGGAGACATCAAGCGGGGCTGCTTTTCAGTTCGGGGAGAGGGTTCTGCTTCTCCTCGCCGGTGGTTACAGAGGGATCCGTGGTCACCCCGCAGGGACCAGTGTTGCTTAGCGAGGGCGAGAGGCGGCAGGGCTGTGTGTGTATGAATGGGGTGTCAGGCTGCGCCCCGCAGCGCCGGGAGCGGGTGCCGTGGCAGGTCGCGGCGTGGCTGCGGCGTTTCAGGCGGTTCGCGTGGTGGACAGCGCCCAGCGGGGACTCGAACCGCGGGCGGCGCGACCGCTTCGGCACCGTTCGGCTTTTCCCGTGAGCGCTCGGCTCCCTTCGGAGAGCGCTCGGCTCTCTTCGGAGCCGCTCGGCTCCCTTCGGAGAGCGTTCGGTTGCCTTCGGAAAGCGCTCGGTAGCCTTCGTAAGGGCTCGGCTGCCTTCGTGGAGCGCTCGGGGGCGGTCGGGAACAGCCGAAGGGGCTGGTGGCCGCTCGGCAATCTGTTGCCCTGTACGTGTGAGCGTGGCTTAACGAGTGACCCGGATATCTCTGTATCCACCCTGTGCCCAGCCCTCGGGCGCTCGCAGGGGTCTAACCATCATCCCCGCCCCAGGCGATGCTGTTTTCCAGGCACTGCGGGGCTGGGGGAGGGGGGTGTCTCGCTGCGAGGAGGCTTTTCCCATATTTGCTCCACAGCTTTTTCCACCCACATTTGTGTACCCTGCTTCTGTAAAGGCTCCAAGCTTCCCCTTTTCACGGTTAGAAAGGGGGCTTTCTATCCCGGCTGGGGTGGGTTTGGTTTGCACTTGTTCGTACACGAAAAGTGGATCAGAGGAGATGTTGCTGCAGATGAACACCGATAAATTATTTAATCTCTAGGAACTGCTTTCTGCAGAAGGATGCTGGAATGGCGGGCGATGGGTTTTGGTTGAAGGGAGCGGCTGTGGGTACCACAATGGCAGTGCAGCAGTGCATCCACACTGAGCCCATCGGTGGGAGGGCAGGCTGGCCACCCTGGCTTACACAATTAGTGTACAGTGACAATTAGTGTACAGTGACTTGTGTTTTCCAGAGAGCAGAGCTCTTGTTTTTTGAAGAAAATAGCATCAAGTTAATAACCTGTTTGCTAGACTAAATTAATGTGTTGAGGGATGGAATAAACCCTGTTGTATATGTATATTTTATTTATATATGTATTTACACACACACATATTGTGTATTTTCCATGAAACCATCTTAAATAATGCGTTGTACCTGGCTTGAAAATGCCAAGAAGGCTGCTGTGGTGAAAAGGCTCGTAGTGTTGGGAACTGGGAGGCGTCTGTCAGTGTGGAAACTCCAGTGAACTGTGCAGAGGCTGGGGTGGGGACAGCGGTGTTGCTATGAGCGCAGCAGCAGGCATTTGGAGAGCCGCGCAGCTGCAGGGAGAGAGATGTGCCGGGAAGAACTCGGGGAAATTAACATTTCTGAAAATTAATTTAAATATAATGTAGGCGTTAGCATTTCACCTGGTCAAGCTCCATTAGACAGGCTTGCTGAGAACCTAATGAATTCTTAATAAAGATTAAATCGCACGTTCATTAGATTTTGATGAAAGAGACTGCTATTTTATTTTTTTAATACTCTGTTATTGGTGCACTTCTAGATAATAAATCTCATCCTCATGAATGGCTAAAGCAGCTTCACACTTGGATATTGCCTTGAAAAGAAGCACAGGAATCTGTAGATAGATGAGAAAAGGCTAAGACAAAGGAACAGAGAGCAGACATTGTTACAGAAGACTATGAAGGGGTTACATGCTGTCCAGCTAATCCTTGAAATATTAGATAATGAGAGAAGTGACAGGTAGAAATTACAGTGATTTGAGAGTGTAGCCAGGATGGAGATTAGGATTTGTAAAATTAATAAAGGATGTTTTAGTGAAATATTTGGAGATACCTTTCAGCTGGTGAATAGGGAGTTATCCAGCAAGGAAAGAGGTACTGGTGAGTGGCAGAGGGGTGGAACGTGAGGCTAGTGTGTACATCTCAAACAGTGGCAACACAGGCAAAGAATGGCTCTGTTCTTAGCACCTGAGGTCATTTTGGCACTTGTGCTTTGGCTACACCCATCATGGCTGATTAGGTTTGCTTATTATCTTTTCACAACCAGTCTCGCAGTCCAGATACTTTCACCTATGCCTCAAAAAGCAAGGTCAGGGCCAAGTTTGTCAGGGGAATGGTTCTGAAATGCGCGGTTGTGAAATGCAGGCCAGAGTTTGCCACGGTGTTCAGAATCAGGCTGTGACCAGGTTCTATTTCTACTCAGCTCAAACTAAAAAACAAGCAAATCTGGGCCTCCTTTGAAGATCCAAAGGTGAGAGTTACTGAATGGGAGAAATTCATCTTCCATCTGAGCAAATGCACTTTGATGTAGGACTGGAATGGATGTCAACATTTTTTAGATCTTCTGTGTTGAAATAAATGTTGACCACATGCAGAATTTGGAATACATGATCTTTTCTGGGTACCTGGATTGTAGCGTGGAATCAGGGCTGCTGTTATTCTAGGATATTTCTGTGGAGACTTACAGCTCTGGTGAATGTGTTTGTTCATCAAAAGCCCTAGGCTAGGAAGACACCAAGCATATCTCCGTCTGTTACTGCTCAGCAGAATACTTAAATGTGTGCAATGGTCCAGTGGTGAGCGGGGATGGAGTGCTCAGGTGGGGACACCATCCACTGCCATCAGCACGAAGCTTCTAGGGAAGTCAGTGTTTGTTTAATCACCAACGCAGAGAAGCTGACTTAGCTGGCGTGCCTTCAAAAACAAGGTCCTACTCAGCAGCAGCCGTTCTGGATGGTGAGCCAAGGCAAGGCTTCACCTTCCCAAATGAGGGGTTAATGATGCATTGAGGAGGAGATGTGGCTTCCACAGCCCACAGGAAGAATCTTAGGGGTTTGGGTTTGGGTTTTTCTTCTGCAGAAGCAGCAGCTTCTGTGCCCTGCTGAGCTGGGAGCAGAGGGCTTGGTCTGGCTCGCTCTTTCAAGAGGCTGGAGCTTCCAGCCTCGCATGTCCTCCAAACCAGCCGTGTCTTGTCTCACCAGCAATGCTGGCTGTACCTCACTTGATGGGCTTCTTTGCTGTGCCATTCTTTGCAAAATGTTTTTATGCTATGTATGAAAAGGATGGGAATATGTAATCAGGAGAAAAATATGCCAGTGTACCATGCTTATCTGTAAATATCTACTATCTTCTCCACAATATATCAGCCAAGAGCCATCTGAGATATTGTTTTGACCTTTTTCAAAAAGCCCCTCAAAACAGCCCCAGGCTTTACTTGCTTTCTGGGTAACTGAATTACTTATAATCTAATGAACTTCTTCGGAGTGAGAAGCAGTCCCCGCCCACTGGTTTTACAGCCCATCTCAGCAATTTGGTGGAAAATGCCATTGAAACGAAATGATGTGTTGTGAACACCCACTTGTGTGCTCTCTGCTGCGTGTTTGCATCTCAAAACTGTAGTTCTTTCACACTTGCAGCCCCTTCCCCCAGGAATACCTCACCCCAAGCTTATAGCGTGGGGCTGCTTCGCCTCTGCGGCGTGTTCCCAAGGAGAGGATTCCAAACCATGTCTTCATGGTCTGTATGACCTCCTCAGCATGTTTTTTCTGCCCAGTGGCTGGTAGTGCAGACCCCCTCTTGGCCCCATTTGCTCCCACCTGGCAACTGTTTGATCACTGCCTGACCTGACAGCCCAGAGGCACCAACGTCACCAGAGCATCAGGTCAGGCAGAGCCATCCTCGTCCTTACTTCTCTGCTGCTCTGTTTTCCAGGATTTCTGTGACTTCAGGCCCAAAGTAGGGCAGCGACAGGCTGCACCCAGGCAGTGTTTGTACTGAGTTTCAGTAAGCAGGGGAAAGAGCTGCAGACTTTCCAATGAAGTTGTGTCATTCTCCCTAGGCCTGCTCCAGTGCACTCTGCCCTGGGTGTGGGTTTGGCACAGTATGTGTGGCATCCTGTTGCTCTTCAGACCCCAGCAAAGAAGCAGCTCTGGTGGGGTTGCTTGGCAGTGGAAGCTGTATCTGGTAGTAAACCGCCTGCTGTGGCAGCTCTGGGCGTGGGGATGGCAGTGAATCAGCTCATTGCTTGCCTCAAGGGAGGCAAAGTCTCCTGCCAGGGCATGAGACATCATCCCAGTGGAGTCTACTGCAGGAGGGGGCTTTCCACTTGCTGCAGCTTTTCTCCCCACGTCCTTCCCAGTTGCCTCCTCGCATCACTGGATGCTGCGGGTGCTGTGTACCATGCCCTGCAATAGCACAGCGCAGGGAGGTGGCCTCTGAACCAGGCAGCAGTAAGACCTAGGAGCAGAGGACAGTGAGGGGGGTTGGAACTGGACGATCTTTAAGGTCCCTTCCAACCCAAACCATACTATGATTCTGTGATTTTAGCTTGTATTAGCAAAGGGTGATCGTTTTCAGCATTTTTTTCCTTTTGTTTGGGTTATTAATTGTGCTTATAAACCAAAATGTTAACAACCACAGTTCATTCTTTTATACATAAGGTTCTTGTTATTAGACTGAGAGAGATTTCAGAGAAAAGCAGTATTTGGGTTTTTTCTTTTTCCTTGACAGTTCTTAATTTGTTTCTTGGTTTAGGGACTCATAAAAGTAAAAATATCTTTCAGTGACAGCAGTGAACTGCATAGTTTCTCCTTTCTCAACCTAGTTTTAAAACCTTAAAAGAAATTTGCCTATCATATTCTGACATGACACAGCTAGTCCTGTTAGAAATGTTTGAGCAATCTAATGAGATGAAAGCAGTTCTTTTAATGAGCTCTGAAGAAAGAGACAAATCTGCTCCACAAATGTAACAAGGGATCTGTTTTGTTTTATGTTTGGCTTGGCTAACCCAGAAGTTGTAAGAGACATTAGATTGAGTCATGACAAATGAGAAAAGGTTGTGGTTTTCCTCTTTAGTCTGTCTTTTTCCGTCTGTCTGGGATACAACTTCATATCAGATGTGAGCTTTCCAATATATTTACCTGGAAGATAAGATAAGGTAACATCTTACCTGCTTCCAGGGAAGATAAGCAAATGGGAAGAGATGAGAAAGAGACCAATAATGGAGGTAGAGGCACTTTGTTGGCTCTTCTTCTAGGGATGTGGTTTAGTAGGGAGACAGGCATGGTTGGATTGGATGATCTCAGAGGTCTCTTCCAACCTTATGATTCTATGATTCTATGGTTCTTCTTGGTCTGGTCAACAGAAAGAGCAAAATGAAGAAACACTTCACTGCTGGCCGAGGCAGGAGTGGCTTGCTGGTCACGTAGAGAAAAGAGCCAGGCAGACCATAATGTCTTGCACACTCATAATTAGATGCCTGTGGTAGAGCCAGTTTTCTTCAGCCACTTTGCAGAGTTACAGCCTGCCCCTGTAAGCATCAAGCTTCCCTGGTTTCTCCTGGATTTACAGGATACAAAATCATGAAGGATTTGCAGCCTGAAAGACTGATGCAAGTGCAGGGTCCAGGAGCTTGATTTTGCCTACTTCTGAGTTCATTCATCTCCTGCTCAAGCTATGAGGAAGGTAAAAAGCTTTTCTTACAAGCAGCAGGAGTTCACAGTGCACAGAAGGACCTGTCCTCTATACTTGGAAGTCCATGGTTAAACCCTGAGTGCAGAAGACAGGATTTGGTCCTTTATCGATTCTGGCAGTGTGAAGAGAAGCTCTGGCAGAAGACAATAAGCAAAACCTTCCCAAATTCAGGTGGCCAGGGTATTTAAGGGTCTTGTCACTCTTCCTGATGTGATTGCAAATCTCCTGAGATTTATAGATTTGTGTAGAGCCTGAAATTGCTTCTGTGAAGCCTGGACTCACATGATGACTGGGCAAGCTGTCCTTTCAAGGGTTCTTCACTTAGTTTTCTGGTTTGGTCTTGAAAGAAAACGTCTAACTCTCCTCACTTGAGAGAAAAGATAAAAAGTAAGTGTCCTTATTTAGCCTGAGAATTGGGAGGAAACTAAAACCCAGCTCAAATGAAGACATAGAAACCAAATATGTCTCAATTGCTTGGTTATATTTGAAGCCTGATTCCCTTTTTTTGATTTTTTATTTGCATTAGCAAGGCTAAAACTGGCAACCTCACTTATTTCAAATCAATTTTGATGCTATTAACCCCAAATCCTCTCTTTGACCTCACCAGACTTTGTGGCAAATTATTCCTACACTGAAGATGAGGACTGTTCACTGCACAATTTTTATGAGATCTGTTGAATTTCAAATGTATGCATGACACTTGGTGGGAAACTGGAAATTACTACATTTCATTTGCAAAAAGAAAAAACAGGAAACCAAAAGCTCTGGAAACCACATTTTAAAAAACATTGGCACAGTAAACTTAGAGACATTTTTCTTACCTCAGAAATTCTTCTGTTTCATTCTTATAGGGAAAATTTTTGCCGTGATTTTCCTAATGCTGGACAAATGCACTTCCTAATGTAAAAATCCCCCTAAAGTGTTAATTGAATCATTCTCTTTATTTTTAAGACCATTCATGCAAACAGCAGATGCGGGGAGGTTGGAGGATTAAAGTTCTGATTATAAGATGCTGTTAGGATTCTGCCTAAAATCAGAAAATGCAAAAGCCTGAAAAATGCTCCTGGATAGCAAAAAGAAAAGGAACTGATGGCTTTCAGTTTGGCTGAGCAAAAGGGGTAAAAAAAGCCCTTTAATCCAAAGCTGTGTGCTTATTGCTGTAGCAGAATAAAACTCTTGATGGAGGCATTTCTTAGCTTACAAATAGAAATGCTTCCCCTCCCCAGCTTTCATGTTGATTGAGAAAGACCTGAAGAGTGCTCTCGCAGAACAGAGCCCAGGGAACTGCGTAGTACATCGACATCGTGCCTGTTTTCACATTGCTAATCAATAATATCTTTGACATTGAAAGAGAATGATCGGCAGAACTGAAATAGCTTTGGCTTTCTTTATTCTTGGCCATACCCTGCTCTGCTTGTTCACCAAAAATTCTGTCAGTTCATCATCAGATCTTTCACCTGAGTATAAAAACATGAGCTTAAAAGAATGGAGCTGGTGCATCCCAACTTGAGAGAAAGACAAGAAGTGTGGGTGACACAGGGTCCTCCTGTGCCTGAGCGAGTTTGGGCCATGGTTATTAGTAAGCTCCCTCTCCTACATCAAGCCATCCTGTGGGATTTTGTGTCCTCAGGAGCCAGAGACAACTTATCTTATATTCTATTTGATACAGCATAGCTTGTGCAATCTTGCAAAAGAAATCCTGCTTGGTTAACATTGCAGGAGTTGCTTTTGTGGAAAGGTTGGGAGACGCTGATCCTCGTAAGTGCGCTGAGGTGTTAGTTGCCGTTCTCTGAGAAAGGTTGGTGTTCAGGGTGTTTGGGATTATGGTATTCAGGGAAGACTCAGCAGAAGCAGTATCCAATGCTGATAGCAAACCCAGGGTTTGATAACAAGGAAAAGGATTTTCTTCTTTTTGGAATGGAATCATGGAATGGGTTTGGTTGGAAGGGACTTTAAACCCCATCCAGTTCCAACCCCCCTGCCATGGGCAGGGACACTTCCCACTGGATCAGGGAACTCAAAGCCTCATCCAACTTGGCTTTGAACACCTCCAGGGATGGGGCAGCCACCACTTCCGTGAGCAACCTGTGCCAGGGCCTCCCCACCCTCACAGGAAAACATTTCTTCCTAATATCTCATCTCAGTCTACTCTCTTTCAGCTTCAAACCATTCCCCCTCATCCTATCCCTGCATTCCCTGATCAACAGCCCCTTCGCAGCTTTCCTGGAGCCCCTTTCGGTACTGGGAGTCTGCTCCAAGGTCTCCCTGGAGCCTTCTCTTTTCCAGGCTGAACAACCCCATCTCTCTCAGCCTGTCAGGCATGTGGCAAGCTACTTTGTGCAGAACTACAGGGGTAGGTGTTTTGCATCTGGAGGTTGTGCAGGATCTCTCCAGGAGCTGCTTTAGTGAGGGGCTTAGCAGCTGTCATTGGTCTGGAAGAACACTCTACTCCAGAAATACCCTGCTCAGAGAATTCATCACCGCAGTCTTGGCACCTTGGCAGGAAGGCCGGGAACAGACATTTCACCTCTGTGCATGTTCCTTCTCTAAAACATCACCCCCCAGTGCTTAAAGCAGTCTGAAAGGCAGAGCAGTGACTCAACATGCTTTGAGGCTCTCCAGCAACTTCAGACTTGTATTAAATGCTTTTGTCTACAAGAGCATCATCAACAACTTGTACACACCGTAACAGTCTGGTACAAGGCTTGGAGCATTTCTGCATCAGCTGGGAATCGTTACAGAAGGGGATGAGCTAAGAATGACCCTATATTGAGGAAAATAACACTTAAATGATAAAAATGTATGCTACCTCCTGGCAGAATTGTTGATTTATCCTTTCCCTGTTAGAGTTCCTTGGAGTTAGTAGCTCCAATTTGAAAGCATTAAGCAGAAATGCCTAGGAGAGGCTGAGTGTACAAAATGGATGTTAGGCAGAATAATCTGGATAACAAATGAGAGGTTTTATTGCTGGGTTTCTGGAGCTGTGGTATGCGGTAGCTCTCAGTGATGGAGTGGTGTTTCCTCACTCCCAGTACAGTGCTCCTTCTTCATTACAGCCCTGCTCTCCACCGCCTCGGTAGCGTGGGCCTTGCTGTCATCTGGCTCCTGCCTTTATGGCAAAGGTGATAGAGTTGTCTCCTTTTGATGGAGCTGAAATACATCCATGTCTGTATTTCAGCTCTGGGTCTCCCCAAAGTTCATGGTGAGATTTTCAGATCACTTCCAGGGCACCACAATGTGGATCTGCATGTCCTAATTTGAGACTGTAATAGCTAAGCCTACGTGAATTCATCACCCTCTCTCGCGCTGCTCTATGGCTGGCATGGCAGGGCATGTGCTGCTTCACAGCATGAAAGTTTCTGCTTAACTCTGTCTGCAGGAGGGATTCACCACCCACAGAATGAGTTTTGAACGTCATAGAATCCGGTTGGCTACTTAAGTGGTGCAGAACTGAGGTTTTGATTTGGTATATTGGGGAATGTGTTCTTGTTTCCTCACAGCCTCTTTCTATCTGTAAGCAGTGCAAAAGAGTATTACAGGAGGTGTGGTTAGAGCTTGCAGCAACTAAACGGGCTCCTTCCATGGTCTGATAGAGCTCTTTCCACATGATGAGAATGAGAAATCAGTCACTTATTATTGACAGGTTAGTAAGGTTCACAGATACCCATGGGATAGATGCTCCTTTCCAAGGTTCAGTGGGGGCCTCATCTCATTGACTACAAATTCTAAAATGGGCAGATATTTATCACCATAACGTACCCACACCACAGACTCTGCAGAGTCTTTATCATCACACTTCATCAGTAGCACTAGCACAAATCACTGGAATGAAAGAAAATTGCCGCGATGAACGTACACCTCAGAACATCATCATACTGTTCATTAATCACCCTTCAGTGATTAATTGTTTAGCCAAATTGGACAAATTTTTCCACGTGAATGAGAAGATGTTTACTTAATAAAGCAGAAAGCTTCTAGTAGCGTGCCCATGTTTTCCTCAATTTAGCTGTACGATGAATTAATATTTGCCTGATTTACAGCTCAGCGAAAACCTGAAAGCGCTGTATCAACTTGATACTTTCAAGTTGGTTGCTGCCTGGCCAGTTCTTTAGCAGGACCTGATGCTCTTGGTGCATAGAATCGTAGAGTCATAGAATGGTTTGGGTTGGAAGGGACCTTGAAGCTCATCCAGTTCCAGCCACCCTGCCATGGACAGGGACACCTCCCACTGGATCAGATTGCTCAAAGCCCCATCCAGCCTGGCCTTGAACACCTCCAGGGATGGGGCAGCCACAGCTTCTCTGGGCAACCTGTGCCAGGGCCTCCACACCCTCATAGGAAAACATTTCTCCCTAACATCTCATCTAAGTCTCCCCTCTTTCAGCTTAAAACAGTTCCCCCTTGTCCTGTCACTCCACTGTTGGTTTTCAGAAGCACTGACCCCACAGCTGCTGATTTCAGGATGGTAACAACTGCTTGGTACTGCTGACAGCAAGGCCGGAGGACTTACAGTGCTGCCAAGTTAGACATGCTACTAATTTGTATGTAATTAAGTCCTAGCATTTAAGCTCATGTTCCATTCATGCTCAGATCCCAAACCCCAGAACGATTTCAGTTTTCTAGTGATGAGCACATCAGCATCGATGACTTGAGCAGGACCGGGGCAGTGCACACAAATAGATTTGCCTGCACCTAAGCTTTGTTGAAGACCACATCATCTGTGCTTATGCTGATCATCGCCCAATTTTGGTGTCACTTTGGGTATCCAGCCTTTGTTGAAATATTTGTTCTGTTTCTTACACCTCTCAGGTACCAACACTCAAATTTATTTCAGTTGCAGTTATTTGCCACGCTACTTGTATCAGGAGAAGAAATATTACTGTCTGGTTTTAGGAAGTGCAGGTTTAACTGTAGCATTTTGTATATGTATTTAATAACTTCAAGAAATGAGGTTGTGTGAAATCATTTGGGACTAAATCTTGCCCGTTCCTCCCTGCTTGGTACTCACAAAGCTGCATCTAAAACGTGGGTTTCACTTATGGGTCTCCTAAACCAAGGGGTAAACTAGTGGTAAACTGGGACTGCCAAGGTGTTTCGAGCTGATGCACAGGTTTAGTGAAGGCAGGCTGAGGGGAAGCTGAGGAGATCTCACTGTTCTCTTCCACCACTCAAAGAGGGCTAAGATGAAGCCAGGCTCTTCTTAGAGATACAGGGTAAAAGGAGAAGAGGCAACAGACATACGTTTCATGGAAATTGAGATAGAACATAAGGGAAAAAAGGCTTCACAGGGAGGTTGATGTGAGGTGGAACTGGTCCGAGGGAAGGGGAGAATCATAGTCCCTGGGGGTTTTCAGAACTCAACAGGACAAGGGCCTGCACAACCTGAAGTACCAGAGACTGTAGCACTACTCTGGGCAGGGACCTCTAGGGCAATTTATTCCATGACAAGAAAATCCAAATTCATCTCAATATTCAATGTTTCTAACTCCTATTTAACTAAAGAGCTACCCCTCTATTTGGAAACCAGCTGAAGGACAGCATTGCATTGTGTTACCAGAGTTTTTCCTTAGAATGCATGAAAAAAGAGGCTTAGCTGGGAATATTTGGTTACTGCTTTCAGCTCCCCTTCACACCACTGTGCGTTGTTTCTAGGTGTTGTTTTCTTTGATTTAATCCACGCAGTGTTTCATGGGCAGTGTTCGGAAATCCTAAGCTGGGGTTCAGTTAACATCTCTCTTTGTTGGTAATGAAGGCTGAAGTCACCTCTGTCTGTCCCTGCTCAGCTGTGGTGCTGTGGTGATGGATGGTGGTGCAGCCAGCCAGACTCTGGCACTCATCTGAGTTAACAGAACTCAAAACTGCTCCCCCGCCCCCCCCCCCCCCCCCCAAACCCAGAAAGAAACATCCATCAAATGCTCCCATAAGGCAGTAGTTGAGAAGGTTGAGATGTGAGACTGTACTGAAAGGTTCAATTGCTCTGGCTAGTTCTGTGTGTTAGGGCTTAATTTCTGAGGGTAAATCAGTCACATTGAAAGACTTTGAAAAGTAGTTTTCAAAAGTCTTTCTGTACCTTTATGCATTTAAATGATGGGTGAGTTTTTTTTTCACAAACTGGCCTTGTTTTCTCCTGTTTGTTCCTGTAAAAGAAATGCAAATCTTGCACTGGCTTGAAATTTCTGTGTTGTTTTAAATAAAATTCCTGTGATCCACAATGCAGTGAAAAGGAAAGTGCACCATTTGTTGCTCTTTGAGTGTATTTAGTCTATCTTTTATGCTCGTGGAGGTCAAATCCATTTAATCTGGTTATGCTATTTCAATCACATTTACATTTTTAATGCAAAGCTCAGGTTTGCTTCACACTAGAATGATCTCTCTGGTTTTGTAACAAGCTTTAGTTGTCCTGAGCTTTGGAGACTTCTCTCTTTTATTTCCCCTCGGCCTTAGACACAGACTTTGTAATTTATAAAGTTACTTTCCTCCGCTGGGTTACCAGAATGCTGCAGAATCTTGGTTACACAAGTGGTGAAAACATTTTCAAAGTCCATTTTACTGGGAGTGAATTTTGAAGCCTGCTTTAAAAGCCTGGTAGTGCTGTGGTTAACTTAATGGTCGTGCCCAGGGTGATTTCTGAAGGTCTCTGCTGCCCTTTAAAAAGAAGAGCACTGCTTTCAGAATCCCCATCTTCACCCAGTATCCCATCCAGACAGTGAGTTATCCTCACGCTTCCCTTGCCTCACAAGGGCTCACTTTTTCACAGCTTCACTAGGACCCCCTTTGTGCACTTGCTGTCAATAAACCAGGCTAGAAAGTCCTTCTTCTGTAAGATTCGTAGCTTCACCAAAGCTGCAGAAGGAACCTGCCCCATCTTTCTTTCCTCCGTAAGTCTTGTGTTCCCTCTTTTCCCTAAAAGAGGCTTTCACATAGTAAGCCTTTTTCCCAAGGAGAGGATACTATTATGTGTTGCAACTTGAAATGACAAGAAAACACACCAGTTTAGTGTTTTCTGAAGCTCCACTTCTTTCTGAATTTCAACAAACCACCCCTCCCATTGCGCTTTGCACCAGTGACCTTCAGGCTTCAGTTAAAGTCCTGCATTTTCCCTTGAGGGAACAGAAATGGAGCACCAAGTACTTATTTTGTTTACTTGTGACATCATTTATAAACAAGCAGGAGAGAAATGGCCAGCCTGGCAAACCTTTGGCACCACCAGTCAAGACAAGAACATAGTGCAGACAGTGAAACACAGACAGGAGGCAGAAAGAGATCTTTAAAAAAAGATCATAGAATCATGGAATGGTTTGAGTTGGAAGGGACCTTAAAGCCCATCCAGTTCCAACCCCCTGCCATGGGCAGGGACATCTCCCACTGGATCAGGGGGCTCAAAGCCCCATCCAAGCTGGCCTTGAACACCTGCAGGGATGGGGCAACTGAAGCTTCCCTGGGCCTCCCCACCCTCATTGTGAAGAATTTCTTCTTGATGTCTAATCTAAATCTCCACTCTTTCAACTTAAAACCATTCTTCCTTGTAAGATCTTGATCTTTAAAAGCAGGAATCAAATGAGGAGTCATGCTCAAGTTCAGACTCTGGATAACAAAATGAGGTTATTTCCTAAGCAGCCATCCAAAAGACTAACAGCACGGACTGCACACTGGCACCTTTATGTGAACCTTGCTCAAAGCAAGTGTCAAGAATAAGTGGATAAGAGCTGTCAGAGCTGTTAAGAAGGGCAAAGGCTGGCAGGAAAAATGGCAACTGCCATTTCCAATGTTAGACACACATGTTAGGATGTGACAATAAGAGAATGCCAGCAACAAAAGGGATCCTACCAAGCTCCTTTTGCATGGGCAGTCTTGAAGACTAAATTCCTAAATGAAGATGCAGAAGCAGGACCCAAAACTCTGCAAGCTGAAAGACAAAATGATCCCATGTCCTTTTCCTTTCTTAAAATATATCCTTCGATAAACAAAGCTAAAGCAGAGAGGAAAGAGAGAGAAAATGTTTCAATTCAGCTTTGGTTACAAGCAAGCCTTCTCTAATCTCTGATTTATTCTCTCCTAGAAGACCTCCTTAATATAAGTTCCCATGAGCAGTGGTCCTGACTGTAAGAGAAGAGCCTCTGGAGCATTTGCCCAGAGTTCATGCAGCATGTATCCAAGAGCAGTGAGATGAGCAAAACAATAAATGCAAGCACACCTAGGAACAGAAGCAGATCTTATATCCAATAGCAAAGTCACACTTAATTATTAATGACTGAAGTGCTGTAGTCTTTCACTTAGTAGCAAAACAGACCCTGAATGTCTCTCAGGTTATAGATTGACAGAGCATCACTGTCAAAGGCAACGTCAGCTTTTCAGTGATGGATCAAGTGCCGTGTATAAGAGCAAGGAAGGTGAATATTCAAATGAGGATCTCCGTTTCCTCTGATAAAGAGCCAGGAATTCCAGGTTCAAGAGCTGATTGATGGAAGCTGCCCTTGTCATGGACAAAATGGTAAACAGTTTCAGAATAATGAGTTACAAGCAGAAATTGTACTAGGCAGTGATGGCGTAGATCATGGGAAGATCATTTTGTCCAGCTCTGTTCCAATTCAGAACACTTTTTGATTGCATATTCCTCAGTGTTCTCTGTGATTTACTTGTAAATGACTTAGAGACAAGATTTTCACAATTGTACAGCACTTCTAAGTGCAGATAGATTTCACTTTAAAGAACATTCCTCAATAGCCTGAAATTTTTGTCTGAAATTTCCTCTTGCTTCTCCTAATCGCTTCTCAGCACAGAAGAGCTCTTAACAGCTCCAGCTGTTGGAGTAGAAGTACAGACTGTGAAAACCAGAAAGCCAGACATATCCTGGGCTGCATCAAAAGAAGTGTGACCAGCAGAATGAGGGAGGGCATTCTGCCCTTCTACTCTGCTCTTGTGAGACCCCACCTGGAGTCCTGTGTTCAGTTCCCTCAGCACAGGAAGGATGTGGAGCTGTTAGAGTGAGTCCATCCCTGGAGGTGTTCAAGGCCAGGTTGGATGGGGCTTGGAGCAACCTGATCCAGTGGGAGGTGAGCCTGCCCATGGCAGGGGGGTTGAAACTAGATGGGTTTTAAAGTCCTTTCTACCTCCAACCTTTCTATGACTATGAAACCCTATATTTCCCAGCCTTTTTACCAAGGTTTGGTTAGAGAAGTTGGTGAGGCTTTCCTTTTCCCTTATTGAAGACTTCCAGTACAAGAGAGACTGTCCTCAACCACAGACAGGAATTGCTCAGTCCCCATAAAGGAAGTGGTTGGAGGAAGCAATACCATTTCAAGGTAGAAGGTTTCAGCGAGTGCATCTCTCGTCCCTCTTAGTGAATTTGTAATAAGCTGTGTCAAAAAAAGTGAACTCCAAGCTGAAAAAAAGATTATGCTGATGGGAAACGAATTTTAAGTAGCAAGGTCGTGGCTTGACTGCATTTTGAGTGCTGGCCTACCAGCAGCTTGAGGCAGCGTTTGGGGAATGTGGAGGAGAGATGCAGAAGTGATTCTTTTTAATGCTTTTTCAAAGTCCTGGCTTGCTAGACTGACCCAGCAAAACAGAGACTGTAAACCCACACATGGCTTTTTGTCCTCTGCGCTGACAAACGTGTAGCCCTGCACTCCTCCATGTCTTACACAGGTTTCAGAGAGAGCAGCAGAGTTAATAAAAAGACTGCTCTTTCTGAAAAGCAGGTTTCAAGCTTCACAGAACAAGCCTCTTGGTGGTTTTCTAAAAGTAGAAGGCGCCCAAGAACTTGCTCTATCTGCAGCTGGTGCTTGCCAGAAACCCTTGTATGATCTGTATGGATGAGTGGAGAAAAGGGAGACGGGAGGGGGAAAGGCCTTGGAGGGGAAGCAGCTGAGGAGATACAAATGAAAATTCAATTAAACAGAAGACAAGGAAAATTGAAACCAGCATTGACGCCCTGCTCAAGGCTGCTGCTGAGTCTTGGCTTCTTCTCTAAACCTAGCAAATGAAGAAGGCGAGAGTGAAGAAAATGAATGACCACTCTGAAAGGAGCGAAATTAGATGACCAGGAAGATAAAAGCATCCAGATAAGGATCTTCTTTTATGATATGCCTAGGGCTTGTAACAAATTCAACCAGGCAGTAGTCTTGGTCTTGTAGCCAAGCGTATCCAATGTATGGGATTTTTTTTTTTCCCTTAAAGACTGAGTTTATTTGCCATCTGGAAGACTTGAAATGGACAATGAGTATAATGCCCTGTTGCTTTCCACCCTATGTAGCCATCAGAGTGATGCTAATTGGATATATTAAAATCAGAACGGTGGCATTTTGCACTCATTATACCTTCTGCCCTCAGTTGTGCTGGTATCGGATGCAGAAAGCAATCTGATGTGGTGGTTCTGGTTGCTACTGGTCTCCTGTGTCGTGGGAGAGGTGTGCAAATACTTAGTGTCATAAGCTTTTGTACCAGAGAAGCTGAATGGTCTTTTCTCTCTTAAGATAAACTGTCATTCCTCCAGAAAGTGGTCGTTATCGATTTATTTCAGCTTTATTTTGCTCTTTGCAAGCTGTGTGAGGAGTGTGTTCAATATAACCAGTTATTCTGATAGCTTAATTTCTCCCATAAGTATTTTCGTCTTCTGGGATGTCACCACAACCCCATTTAAAAGCCCGCTAATAGTAATTGAAAGCCATTTTAAGCTTGCATGCAGTATCAGGCTTTGAGATGT
This sequence comes from Dromococcyx pavoninus, assembly GCA_033558185.1. Taxonomy (NCBI): domain Eukaryota; kingdom Metazoa; phylum Chordata; class Aves; order Cuculiformes; family Neomorphidae; genus Dromococcyx; species Dromococcyx pavoninus. The sequence continues at coordinate 186,077 of JAUMJL010000371.1, read as the reverse complement.
ATTTTATTTCTGTAAAACAGAAATAATAGTTAGCTATGACAGATACTGGGAGGCTAAACAACAGCCAGGGCTACCACGCTTTTGGAAAGCTACGTGCTAGAAGAAACTCACAGTATGCAGGGTCGATCCAGAGCCCAGTGAAATGAATGTGAATCTTCCCATGGACTGCAGTGGCCTTTCAGTTGGTTCTGAGCACCAAGCGTGGTGAGCAGTGGCCAGAAAGAGGTGAGGTGCAAAATAATTACAGACTTTGCCTTTGAAAAGAGGGCGCCTGGGTCTCCTGGCTGTGTTTCAGGGGGATCTTGTTGATCCTTCTGCAGAAAGCAAAGGGGAAGAGAAGTGAAAGGGTGCTGACTGTGTTGGACTAACCCATGTTTAGACCAAAGGGTCTTGTAGACCACTTGCAAAAGGATACCAGCTTTGTTGGGAGAGAGAAGTTGGCTGATGCTCTCTGTTCAGTTCCTCGTGCTTAATTATTTCAGCTGATACCATCTATGTGCTAAGTCAATCCCAATGAATGGCATTTGAAACCTCCAGAAGGAAGTCATTACATTATCACATTCAGGCCAGGCTTTACGTAAAAGAGATTTGGCTTGTTCTTGCCACTGCTTGGCCCCTATCCCAAACATACTGCCATTATAACGGAAGATTATCTGCGCTGGAGGTTTTCTTCATTTCCATTAGGAGAAGAAATTTCATTCAGCGTGGCAAGGACAGCCTGCGATGGCAGGAGGAGATTGGCTGTGTGCTGACGCCTTTGTTATCCACCGAGCAGAGCCTGACATCCCCTGACACTGCTGGGGTCTTGGCAAGGGGCAGTTATTTATTTCAGTGTGTAGAACACATTGTTTTCTGAAAAGGAAGAGAATCGGCCCTTTATTGAGCAGGAGTCACTGGGCAGCGTAGTCAAGGAGCTGCAGTAGCTGGGGTTTGTTGATATAGTTGGCTTTTCAGCAAGAGCCTTTGTTGGGCTTTATCTTTTCTTTTAGTCTGCATCTCTTTGGTGGTGTTTAAGGTGGATCGAGGCTCTCCCTGTCTTTCCCAACCCCTCTGCCTTTTCTAACATAAAAGCAGAGGGGCAAAACCAGAGGGACTCGCTTAGGGATGTCCATATTAATCACAGAATCGCTTGGTTGGAAAAGACTTCTGAGATCAATGAGTCCAACCATACCTGTCTGCTACTAAACTAGACCCCTGAGCACCTCATCTACCCATCTTTTAAACATCTCCAGGGATGGGGACTCAACCACCTTCCTGAGCAGCCTCTGCCAGTGCCTGGTGGCCCTTTTGGTGAAGCAATTTTTTCTAATGTCTAATCTGAACCTCAGCTTGAGGCCGTTTCCTCTCATCACCTGTCACTTCCCTGAGATACTTCACAAAATTCCATAGAGATTCCACCTGCTCTGCCGTTGCCTGTGTTCAGTGGGTTTCTCCAGTCGATTTGCAGGCCATGAGTGACCTGTCCTGCTCTGGTAGGCAGCATAAGCTGGTTCCAAGATTGCACTACACCCATGCAAAGAAGGACTGCTGCTTGCTGGTTTACACCGAAGCTGCAGCAAAGCACCATGGCCTCTTCTTCATTGTGCAGCCTCTTGTAATAAGCCCTGTGACACATTTGCATTGCAGTGGAAGCCAACTGGTGTAGTAACCTCACATCTTCCTAGAGCCCTCACACTGCACACATGGTCACTCCTGACCCGAGGGACACCAAATGAACACAGGTCTACAAGAATACGCTGGAGCAGAGACCATTCAGCACTTAAAAGCTGAGAAAAATCAGACTCTTGGTTTTGGTGTTCAGCACTGAACCAGTGGCAATACAGGTGTGGAAACCAGGTGGAGTTTTTCCCTCTGGTGTTGGGAGAGCATTAACCTATCCTTGTGTGACAGAGTCATCAGACAGTTATCCCAGCTTGGCCCAAGGGAGCATTTTTCAGGAGCTTGATCATCCCGGAAGAGTCTTCAGTATGGAAATATAAGCCCAGACGTGAATCAAGAGACACTCATCCCAGACTCTGCTCTAGACGAGGGGCTTACAGGGCGGCTCCTCCAAGACAAAAACCCAAAAGGAAAGAAAAGCTGCTTTTCTCTGCCAGAGGAATGGAAATCTGGCTACAAGAAGCATCTATTTGCAACCTCCTGACACACAGCTGCCTGCCCTTCCCCATGCTCACGCATCTTGTTGCTGCCAGGCTCTGGGTGCAGCCAGGCTCTGGATCAGCCCTCAGGACCAAATGTGCTCTGCAAACCTGCAGCACACGTCAGAGTAGGGTTTGGCATGTGCAGGTCTTGTGCTCAAGACTAAATTCAGGTCACTGTCTTGTTAGGGTGGCTGCTAAGGTAAAGATCCAGTGGGCAAGTGACTCACCAACAATTTCACAATGTGCTTTGTGTTCCTCACCTAAGAAGTTCTGCTATAAACACATTTTTGCATGGAGGGAAGAACAGATAAGCATGCAGATAGCTTTACTTGCCTTTTTTTATTCTATAAACACGTTAAAAGTAAAACAGAAGGGGAAGAATATTTTGTGATGTGGTAATAGGGAATAGCAGTAAAATGCTGTTTGCTTGACCAGGATGGAAGTGTGACTTCAAACCCAAAATGAGAGAACTGAGGATCTGTAGATTTCTGTTAAGATAACTGATTCAGTGCTTGATGTCTCTGGGAACATAGTAGATAAATGTGCTGTCTCACAGATACCCAAACCAATTTCATCTGATATTGAACTTTCCATTTCCAGTTGATTTCTTACATTATGAATCTTTTAAGTAAATTTATCGGAGGGTGCTGCAAAATGTGGGAAAATGGAGCTCTTATCACAGCTGGGCAAGGAGTATAACCTGTTTTTTAATGCCAACACTGAACAAACTGGAAGCATCCTGGGCCTGTCTAGCCTGGCTGAGATGTGGAGGGTCAGTCCAGGAATGGGAAGAGGAGCCTGTCCCAAAGGTTAGAAGTGTGCCGGTGCACAGTCCTGCATGCAGGAGTCGACTGCAGCCGTGGAGATGCTGACAGTCAGGCTCTGCCAGACAGTGTATTCCAGGTTGGGGTCCAGCAGCTCAGCAAATTCATGAAGTATCAAAGAAGATTTTATCCAAAGATGCTCTTTGGAATATTTGTTGGCATTGCTCTGATCAAACTTGCTTTGTTGCTTTAATAGTAAACATGGTCCATGTGGAACTTGGGGCCATGAGCCAGTATAAAAGGATAAGATAATGGATGTTGCTTGAGCCTTTTGCTGTCTTTGTAGTTATTGGGAGGCACTAATCCCTTTCTGCTGATTATCAGCTTCTGAATGAATCCTCGTACACTCTCCGGCAGCAAAACTTGTGGGTTTTCAGGCTCAGTAAAGCTCAATAGAACCAAGACCTTTTCATTTATTTTGACTGTTACTATTATGTTTCTATTTCAAAACAGTTTTCTGCTGCGAATTCCCCACTGTTTGATCACAAAAGCAAGCAAGGGAAATTGTTATTTTTCATCCTGAACCTTTTGTCCTTTTTATTTTTATGATCCACGTGAGGCGATTTTGCCGGTCATTAGCTGTGTTAGTAAAGCAAGCTTTCTTTGTTGGGCGATAGCAGGGAAGCATCAAATGTCTGGCTCTGTGGTAGCAATTTGCTCTTGAAATAAAGCAAGCGTTGATAAGTTGCTACCCTCAGCTATATTTGTCCTAGTAAATAAACATCATCAGGATTTGAGCACAAATACAACTTGTTTTGCCTGTTTAGCTATTCTGAGATTGTGTCAGGCTAAGAAAAATTTTGTCCGCATCAGATAGACCTTCTGTCGCGCTCTCCTGTCGCTGAGGGGAGACCTCATCACTCTCTACAGCTCACTGAAAGGAGGTTGTAGTGAGGTGGGTGTTGGTCTCTTCTCCCAGGGGACAGCAACGGGATGAGAGGAAATGGCCTCAAGTTGTGCCAGGGGAGGTGCTTCAGGTGGGGTCTGAAGAGAGCGGAGCAGAGGGGCAGAATCCTCTCCCTTGCCCTGCTGGTCACATTTCTTTGGATGCTGCCCAGGACACAGTTGGCTTTCTGGGCTACAAACACACATTGCTGACTCACATTGAACTTTTCATGCTCCAACACCCCAAGTCCTTCTCTTCAGGGCTGCTCTCAATCCATTCTCCACCCAGCCTGTATTTGTGCTTGGGATTGCCCCAACCCAGGTGCAGGGCCTTGCACTTGGCCTTGTTGAACCTCATGAGGCTCACACAGGCCCACCTCTCAAACCTGTCAATGTCCCTCTGGATGACATCTATTTCCTCCAGGAGTGAGCATTAATCTGATTTCTCAGGGTATGTTCCGGTCCCTGAGATAGGGAACAGGGAGGGTTTCTCTCCTCTTCCTTGCCTTGTATTTTTGTAACACTTCCAGGAGATCAGTGCCTTAGAGTCATCCACCAGATCTGGCAGAATTGGCCAAGAAACTGAGACAGTTTCTGAAAGACAGAAGGATCTCATAGGAGCACACGGGTGGGCAGGCAGCAGGTGGTGCACTGACCTGAGGACCTTGAAGAGCAGGAACACGTTGAGCAAACTTGTTGCCTGGGTTTCCAAAAACCACTGGACGAATAACCAAGCTAATTACTTGTAGGCAAGGAGACATGCTAAAGCCACTCAGTAAACATTCTCCACTGAAACATTTTTTTGACAAGGAAAGCTAATTCTGGGCTTATTAACAAGTTTCAATAAATAGAATCACACTGATGAAGAGACTGCTTAGCTGCCTTCTACAGCATAGCTGGGAAACTAGAAAACAGAAGCCAGAACTCCCAGCTCACAGCCCCCTTCTTAGTGCCTCCTCTGTTTTCCCTGAAAAACAACAAAAAAAAAGATCAGATCCACCTTCTGGAGAGATCAAGTCCATGCTGCTTTGTAGCAGAGTTTTGGTGTGTTAATCTCCAATTCAGGCCAAATGCAGAAGTGAATCCAAAGATGGTTAAGATGCGTGTCAGGAGGAAATTGGTCAGAAGATGGATGTCGGGTGGGCGGGAGCAGCACGGCGCAGTGTAACTCACAACACTTCAGCACTCAGTGGGAGAGCGAAATTGGTTTAAGTGAGAATAACTTACAGGGATTTGGGGCGGGGGCGGATGTAGAAGCACAAACTCGGAAAATGGCCTTTTTCTTTGAGGAGAAGAAAAGGAGAGGCCGGGAAGGGATCTGTTTGTGGTGAGCAGCGAGTACCAGCTTCCAGGAACAAAGGGCCCTGTTTGCAGGATGTGCCCTGAGGAAAATGCAGATCTGTTCCAATCTCCTAGCCCTCCCTCTTTCTGCTCCTGTCCTGTGAGCTGCCCCCCCTGCCAGCCCCAGGACTGCAGGAGGATTCGTTTAGGCTTTATGGATTAAACCAAACGCATGGAAGAGCACTGCCAAAGCTGGAGGTGACTGGCAGCCCCCAGGCCTTGTGGCTTCATTCTGTGGTTTCCTGAGAGGAGGAATAATGTTCAGTACTGATTGCTTTGGAGTAAAAAAAAAAACAAAACACAATTGCTGTAGTGACAGAAAAACACAGAGCTGAGACTTTGCGTAGATGGCTTCTTAGGTCAGAGCTGGAACACACTTGGATTTGTATTCCGGAGGATTGTGCATGGGCACTAATTGGCCAAAGAAGCAAGGGATCTTTGTTGCTTTTGGAGTTTAATGAGGAAAATATTGTGCAATGTGATGATTATTTTCTAATCAAAAAGCAGGGGAACAGAATGGGAAGGAAACCCTATGAGTGAATAAAGGCTGTAATTTCAATTAATATTTCCTTGTGCTAGTCAGTTGCTCTGTTCCATAACTGATTGGTAGCCCTAAATAGCCCTAATGTTATATAAATATTATATAAATTAATATCGACTCTTATATTATGTTTAATATTATATAAATATGTCCCATAATATGCTCAACATCTTGCCCATGCATACTTTTACTCACATCTAGGGGCCCATTTAACCAACAGGATTGCTCAGGGACTAAAATGAAGCATTAATGTTTGCAGGATCGGGGTCTTTTGTGTGTTGTGCTTGAACAACAGCAAATCATTGCTTATGTTTGTAAAAACAATGTGTAGTCTCTCTATGGGAGAGACTGGAAAGTGAGGCAGAGACATTTGCTGAGCCAATTTGGAGCGAAATTCTGTCCTCGCTTACATCCAGTGGTGCAATTCCCGACAATCCGATGTGATTACCCCAACAGCAGGATATTTTGTTTAATGAGAAATTTGCTTTGATGTGGCAAGACAAGATGGATAGAGGAAAATAATACCTGTCCGGAACATATTTATTAGCGAATCTCAAAGCATTTCACAAGGAGAGATGAAACCTGGAGGTGTTCAAGACAAAGTTGGATGAGGGTTTGAGCAACGTGATCCCGTGGAAGGTGTTCCTGCCTGCAGGGAGTTGGAACTGGGTGGGCTTTAATGTCCCTTCTAAACCCAAACCATTCTATGATTCCATATCATTGCTCCATGTGGGGAAGCTGGTGTGGGAAGAGGTTGAGGGACTGGCCTGTGAATTTGGCAGCATGTTAGTTAAGCCAGCAGTTAATCCCAGAGAGGTGCCCATAACCTGCCTCCTCCACATCCCAACCACTAGTCCTCGCTTCCCAAAACATGTCCCCTCTCAAGGTACATGCTCATGTCTTCACACTCAGTGCCTCTTGGAGAGGAGCGTTGTAGCTCTCACCAACTGGTCCTTTTGTCCCACGAAAAAAGCAAAGGTGTTTGCAAAGCTGAGCAGGAGGAAGAGAGTAGGATGCCCAACACAGCATTTGAAAGAACAGGTTAGAAGGACTGTTCCTCATGGCCAGGAAATATTCAGCATGACTCTTTGCTTCCTTTGAGTCTTGGAGGAAATGGAGCTGATTCACTGAGCTTTCATGTTCTGTACTACTGCGGAGCAGTGCCTGGTCTGAGAGCCTCTTAGCTGGTTACCTGATGGGTTTTAAGTAAAAAAAAACCCAATCCCTCATTGAAACATAACCTAAGCAACTATTATTTGAAATGAAGAAGCAGGGCTGGTCATCTTTAAAAGCCATACATTTTGGTTTGACGGTTTGGAGCAGTCAGTGAGCAGGACCCTCACTTTGGTAAAGAGTGGTGTATAATAATCAATTTGAGCTTGGTGATTTGTTTCTTTAAAAAAAATTTGCAATGTTAAGATTCCATGGCTCCACTCATCATTTCCATGCTCAGAAGCCACTGCAAATTTCCCGCTCCTGTTCATCTTGCAAGTCCCATGATACCTCCCAAATTTTCCTTAAAAGCCCCTGAAGGCAAGTGAGTTTGAGACCTCGGTTCAAGATTGTTTTTGAGGGAAAAAAGATATCTCATCCTCTGTAGCAGCATAGAAGTTGAAGGTGGACCCATAAACCTTAAAAATCCATAACTAGGAAAAAAGTGTGTGTGTTCATCATAATTTAAAGTAAGAGATTTGAAAAATATAGTTCTTATATGCTTTAGAGTAGCAATTTTGCATTATCTCTTTAAACACCTGAGAGTCTGCAAAGCAGAGGATTTACTGTGAGGGTGGTGAGGCACTGGCATAGGATGCCCAGAGAAATCGTGGATACCCATTCCCTGGAGGTGTTCAAGGCCAGGTTGGATGGGGCTTTGAGCAACCTGATCCAGTGGGAGGTGTCCCTGCCCATGGCGGGGGGGGGTTGGAACTGGATGGACTTTGAAGTCCCTTCCAACCCAAACCATTCTATGATTCTATGCTCTAATAATCAAGATTTTTGTCCTTTTTGGTGGCCTGTGTCCATACCACTGCCAGTGACCGTGGCTGCGTGGTCGTTACACATTTCATCCCTCCCTGAAGGTCTTTGCCCTTAAACCAGCGTTTGTCCCGGGGAAGGGGCTCAGGTGATCTTACTCGGGACAAGAGATCCCTCTTTCTGGCTCTTTACTCTCTCATTCTAGAGGCTGCAAAATTTAATTTTGGGCCTTAAAACCCAGCAGACCAGAGCTCCCTCACACACACACTGGGAACAGAGCCGTTGCTTAAACACCATTGCCAGACAGACGCTTTTGGAAATTACTCTTTCAGAGTACGATTGCTTCCCTGTAGCCCATAAATTGCTGAAGTGGGAGTGATGCCTGCAAGAAAAAATTGTTTTAAAAAGGAATGGAGTGGAAGGGGAAGAAACATCACCTCCTTTGCTGGTGTTTCATGCCCTCTAAGAGGCAGGGCCAGGGCCAGGACTGCTTACCCTAACAGAACTGCCCCCCACGTTCCTTGCAACAACACAGTATTTTCCTTATATAATCACAGAAGTGTTAATTATCCAGAGCCAGTAATAGCAGTAGTTATTTATTGAGGCTTGCTGCTTTCCTGCCTGAGCAGGGTCTGGGTCCCCAGAGGAACCATTCATCAGCTGGTTTGACAATGACAATCCACTGCAGGGCTTTCAGGGCACAACAAAGATTTCCTCACTCTTCCTCACAGCTCTGAGTGACCGGAGCTGGCTCCTGCTATGGTACAGATTTGACAAAGGCAAAAGGAAACAGTCACACACATTTCTCTTTCTGTGTTGTGTTTGTTTCTCTGTATTTCTCATGGCAGTTCATACAAGACAGAAAAGTGGTGGTGTCTGCATTTTACAGAGGGGAAACTGAGGCCCAGAAATGGAAAGTGACTCATGCAAACTTTTTTGGCTGATGACTGTCAGAACAAGGAGCAGGGACACTGGCCGTGTCCTAATTCCCTGGCAGACCCATGTGTTCATCCAGCTGTAGAGAAAGCCACTCTATTTGCCTGCACTTGAACTGTGACATATGGGCAGAAAGGGAAGTACAGAAGGTAATGCAAAATTTTATATCACCGTTTCAGTATCCACCAAGCCTCTGCTTTCTTCCTCCTTCACTGCCTCATTTGGAGGTGTTCCAGGCCAGGTTGGATGAGGCTTTGATCACCCTGATCCAGTGGAAGGTGTCTCTGCCCATGGCAGGGGGGCTGGAACTGGAGGGGCTTTAAAGTCCCTCCCAACCCAAACCATTCTATCATTCTGTGATTTGCCCTGGGGACAGGCTGCACAGATGCTGATACCGTGCCCTTTGGGCACCATGCAGCTTCATACCAACCAGACTCCAGTTTCACTTCACCCAGGCTTTTCTCCAAGCAATTTTTTGCTACTGCTGCTGTTGATGTTGTTGCAAAACACTTTAATTAATCAGGAATTTTAATTAATTGTAACCTTGCTGAAAATGCCAAGGCAAATATAAGGAGACAGTTGCTCAGGTTAGGGCAGTCCATCATCTTCACTGAGCTGTGCTCACTCTGAGATCGTGCGGTGTAATTACACACGGGCACAGGGAGAACAGTGAGTTCTGAACGGCATTTTAATGTCATAGAGGAATATGGTGGTGTTTTGATCAAGCCAGGAAGCCTGTTTTGAAGGAAGAATGACATACTGTTAACTGGAAGGCCACATCCCAAAAGAATAGCAATGATCTTTTTTCTAGTTCTTCAATTGCTGCAAACAATCAGTTTCATCAAAGCACTTAAAATCCTCTGTGTTTTTGTGAAGCTGAAAATCAGGTCGTTTCTAGACTGATTTCACTTGCAATGAATGAATTAGCACAGCTGTATATTTCCACCTTTGCCTGAGCCACTTCCCAGGGACAGGATGTACACCTTGGGATGTTAATGGCTGACAGAGATCCCCTTCTTGCTCAACACATCTGGAAAAGAAAAACTTGCTTTTCAACCTTGTTGCTTGTCAAATTGTGTCTCCTTTGGTAGTGAAGTAATTGAGGTTCAACTGTCCCATGATACAAAGTCCTCGATCAGCACTCAGAACATTAACTGATTCAACTTTCTGAGCCTGAAAGTCATTTCCTACCCTCTTAAAATAGTTTTATGCCTTGGTGCACAGTCTGGACAACCCCAGCACACCATGAATAATAGATTTCCAAAATCTGTAAAAGCTTTATTTATTTAAACACCTAAATATTTAGAATTTGTTTGTATCATTGGCATATTTACCCCACTTCCCCTGCAGTGAAAGATCTCAAAAGGGTTTCCATGTGAACTAATGCAGAGTGCAGAGACCTGAGTTTACTTCATGCCTTTTCCACGAATGCTCTGCTGCCTTTTCTTACCATTTCCCATCCCACCATGGCACGAGTTGTGTCCTGGAGAGCAGAGGGGTTGGAACTACATGTTCTTTGAGGTCCCTTCCAACCCAAACCATTCTGTGTTTCTACAAAAGCCTGTCCTTGTGCACTTGGGTTGTGCTCTCTAGATCGTGGGTGCCTTTTCCAGACTTGGCTCAGGCCTAGAGATAAGCAATTTGGAGGCTTAGCAATAAGCAGGTGTGAGATTCCAGTGGTTCATTTAAGAATGGAGGGGGTGGGTGGGAGGAGAGGAGCTGTGCCCCATCTCAGGGCTTTCTTGCTCTATGATAACTGCTGTTTTTTTCTGAGCTATGCACTTGCACGTGAGGCACAGCAATCCAGGAGAGCCATTTCCCTGACAACATCTGGCAACCTGACAACACTAAGAGGCTGAGGGAGTTGGGGTTCTTCAGCCTGGAGAACATAAGGCTCCGGGAAGACCTTCTGGAAGCCTTCCAGTACTAAAGGGGCTACAGGAAAGACGGGGAGAGACTCTTTATCAACAAAGATTGCAGGGGTAGGACAAGGGGAGTGGTTTTAAGCTGAGAGAGGGGAGATCTAGATTAGATATTAGGAGGAAATTTTTGACTATGAGGGTGGTGAGGCCCTGGCACAGGTTGCCCAGAGAAGTGGTGGCTGCCCCATCCCTGGAGGTGTTCAAAGCCAGATTGGATGAGGCTTTGAGCCCCCTGATCCAGTGGGAGGTGTCCCTGCCCATGGCAGGGCGATAGAACTGGATGGGTTTTGAGGTCCCTTCCAACCCAAACCATTCCATGATTCTATGACTCTATGATCTAAGAGCTTTGAGACAAACTTCAACAGGAGCAGGACAAGAACCATTTCCATGCACTGAGACTATGTCTTCTCTTGCCATTACTGATGTAGATCCACAGAGCTCCGTCAACCTCAGCTGCTTTGGTGGGTGAGACCAAGCACAGCCACGCACTGTAGCCTGGGGCTGATGGTTTACTCAAATTGATGAGTTCCTTGTGAAAACAGCTCTAAGTGACTCAGCTCTCAATCTGTTTAGACCAACTTCATGGACTGAGGTGGAAATTGAGCTTGAGCAAAGTTACTCCTTATCCCCCAGGTTATGCCTGGAAGCAACTCTTTGCCTGTGCACATTTCTTTGTTCACAAGTGGTACCTTAATGGCAAAACCTCTTTACTCAAAACCCCTCAGTTAATCATTTCCATCATCTGAAGGCGAGGCTGTGTACTTCAGGGTTTTCCTGTCCTTACTGGATTATTCTGCAGACCACAGTTACTGCATGGCATCCTTAGCTCTCCAACAGAGCCTGTGTGAGAGCATCCACACCACCTGGGCTGTCGTGCCTTCAGCCACAGGAGAGGCAGCCCATTGATTTTGCTGTGTTCCATGGCACAGGCAGCAGCTGATGCCGAGCTCACTCAGCCTTCTCCTCCACCGTGTGCCACGGACTCAGGGAGAGAGGGATCTGAGTGTGTATCAGCAATGGGATCCCAGGGAAAAGGTGTGGAACTGCAGGATTAGTCACAACAGAAATTGCTGTGCTAAGCACTGAGTATTACTTGGCTCTGTAGATCTTTAACTTGATGTTGGAGATGTAGGGCACAGACTGGAGCTGCTGTTGTGACCGGGGGACAAGCTCGCAGGCGGCTTCCTCTGGACAACCAGTGCAGGGAGCAACCCCTATGGAGTTCCTGTTCCCCTTTCCAGTCATGGGTAGCATGCTGTTAAACAGCAGAACACTTACAGAATCATAGGATCATTAAGGTTGGAAAAGAGCTCTAAGATCATCCAGTCCAACTTCAACTTTCCATGTACCAAAGGGAAAAAGCAAGAATGTCTGGAAAAGGAATGCTGACACTGAGCACTGAAGAGTTGAGGGAGAGAAAACAAGATGCTCTGGCTGCAGATTCATTAGAGGTGCAGAGGAGGGACACAAAAAGCTGGTTTAGGTGGTGTAAGACTGCAGAGGTTCCCATACTGGCAGAGGGAGATAAGGAGAAGCAAAGGCAGGAAACCAGTTTCCTTGTGACCACCCTGTCTACCTGGCAGAGGAGAAAGCTGGGTTAGAGAGCAGACTGCAAAGGCTGGTGTTGGAGGGCCCCACTCCACCCTGGATTTATGGGGTGCCTAATGCACAGAGCTCTTTTTTCTGAGGAGAGCATGTTACCTGGAGAGACACTCCTGGCTTTAAGAGGATCCCCTGTGCAGCACAACTGCTAGGAGCCTTTGCTTTTTTGGGTGTGACAAATCTGAGCTAATCCCCAGAACCCTCCAGCCACAAAGGTGATTCTGGTTTGGGACGCTTGGACAGTCAGGCCCACCTTGTGCCAGGTGGGATTTGGTGGGCAGGGGCAGCTGATGTCCTGTGAATTCATGGTGCTCAAACACAGCTCTTGCTCTACACAGTGGAAAACTCATCATTGTATTTTCCTATGGTCACTTCTCCTCCTTCTCTTTCCTCATGTAATCTCTACTCTTTGTCTATTCTTACGTCACTTTTTCAATTGTTATGTTTTCTGTAAACACTTTTCCCCTTTCTACTTGACAGTTTTCTTCCTCTAACTCCTCCCTTTTGGGTTTCTAAACATTTAGGGGGTTCTAATACTTTTTCCTCATTCACAGATTTTTTTTCCTTTTTTCACTGTTTTCCTTAGCCACGGGCTCTCTCAGCTCTTACATCTCCATTATCCTCTCCCAGCCTTCCCAGGAGAGGGCTGGAGCATGCATCCCACGTGCCTTCCAGGGGTTGCCAAAACAGGAGGATGAGTGACTGACAGACAAACACCAGCCTCAAATACTCCAAATGCCCTGTTGCTAATAGCTTTATTCATGTCAACACAGTGGACAAAATAACCCTTGAAAGGGATAGGCCATATTTTTAGCTAACCTTAAACTCAGCTTCTGAAAAACAGCTTTATGCTCAGCTGTCTGTCTCAGTCCCTGGATTCAGGTTCCCCAAGCAGATATTGAGAGGACCACTTTTCATTGTGACTTGATAGGGAAGTATAATGAGACTCTTGGAAGTGACTTTCCTTCAGCCACCTCGCAATGCTGCGTAGGGTGGGCCCTGCAGCAACCCTTGGCTCGCAGCTGTGTGGGAGGCAGGAGATGCTCATCTGGGGCTTTGCTGCATCTTTGGTCCCATGACTTAGACCTGCACAAAGGAACCAAACGGGGGGAAATTTGACAAACACCCCCCCCCCAAATAATTAATTGATAACAGAGTGCCAGGGTTTCCCCAACAGTCGTAGTCACCACCAAATTCAAATCTTCAGTGTATCTTGAAGGAGTTAAATTTCAGAACAGCTTAGAGAAGATAAATAAGGCTGCTTCTGTGCTGGCCTTGAATGTGCATGACCTTGCCTTCCTCTCCTGCTGATCTTAGGACAAGCCAGATTAAGGGGTGATCTCTTCCAAACAGTCTTCAGTTTATTAAGCTTGTAAACAACAGCAAGGTTGGAAACCACTGCAAGATGGATAAAGCTTAGAAATGCCAGCCAGGATTTCTCTGCGACGAGCCTGTAAGGAATGTGTGCTAGTTAACAGGGCTAATTCACGTGCCGTGCTCCGGTTCTCCATGCAGTTCCTCTTCCAGCCTGGTTGCTTTGGTCCCTCATTGCTCATCAAGACCACCACAGTCTTCAAAAAGCAGGCTCTCCTTGGGATATCAGTGGGGATAAGGAGAGAGACCTTCTCCTGGGAAGAGGCACAGGGGCTCAGTCTCTGGAGTCCCAGCTGTGAAAGCTCAGCAATGTCCCTTCAGCTACCTGTCCTTGCAGGAGCCGAGCTCTGAACAGCATTTTGTCCCCCGGCCAAAGCGAGAGCATTTCAGCTTTGCCGTAGTCTGTCTTCTTACAGCACTTCGCGTCAACACATCCTTCGCTGAGCGGCGCAGGATCGGAGGCAGCGCTCAGCAAGGGCTTTGTGCTCGCCGCTCTTTTAGGCTGGAAGGAAACCAGGGGTCCTCAGGGTTGGGGGCACTGTTCTCTTTGGGATTTTTTTTCCCTGCCTCGTCACTAGCGACACAAACCAAAAAGACTTTTGCAGTGGCAGCGTTAAGGACTGCTACGTTTGAAGCGCTCTCAGGCCTTTGTAAGGGATGGCTTGTTTATGGCAAAACAGCTCTGAAGCAATTATTATGATGCAAATGGAGAGGTACACCTTTTTATTTTATGGATTACCTCTGAGGGGAAGGCAGACCACTCTTTTAAGAAAACAAAGAGAGATTACGGAAGTGAATGTTGCTGTACGTGGTCTTAGTAATGAGGGATGGCATCTGAAATTAACAAGCAGTCTTATAAACAGCACCATGTAAGATGTTTTATTGAGCATAGAGTGAGCATGCAGCGGGCTGCTCATAGCCCACATTGTTTTTATTGGCTTTCAGACTGAAGGGATGTTTTTCCTCAAATGGTGTGGTCCTGCTCCCAGTGCTATTCAGTATTCCCATTCATGTTTGGGGTAGTAGTATTAGAAGACTACAACTCAAGAAGAGTACAATTGAAAATAGGTGGGAGGAGCTGTAAAGGCTAAGGAAGAGACCGTCAGAAGCAGTGCTGCTGAAACGGCCTGGAAAAAAAACATGAGGTAAAACTCAGTAACAAATATTGAGGGAATGTTTTTGAGAGGGAGAAAATAGATCGTCCCAGAGCTGCAACTGTCCTGTGTATGTGTCACCAAAGTTCATAGAATTATAGGATGTTTTGGGTCAGAAGACACCTTAAAGATCACCCAGTTCCAACTCCCCTGCCTTGGGCAGGGACACCTCCCACTGGATCAGGTTGATCAAAGTCCCATCCAACGTGGCCTTGAACACCTCCAGGGATGGGGCAGCCACCACTTCTCTGGGTAACGTGTGCCAGGGCCTCCTTCCTAAGACCTTGTCTCAATCTTCTCTCTTTCAGCTTCAAACCGTTCCCCCTCATCCTATCCCTGCACTCCCTGATCAAGAGCCCCTCTCCAGCTTTCCTGGAGCCCCTTTCAGTACTGGGAGGCTGTTCTAAGGTCTCCCCGGAGCCTTCTCTTCTCCAGGCTGAACAACCCCAACTCTCTCAGCCTGTCCTCGTACAGGAGGTGTTCCAGCCCTTAGATCTTCTTTGCAGCCTCCTCTGGAGTGGCTCCAACAGATCCATGTCCTTCCTGTGCTGAGGGCTCCAGAACTGAGAGCAGGGCTCCAGATGAGGTGTCACAAAAGCGGAGCAGAGGGGTAGAATCTGCTGTTCCCTCACCCTGCTGTTCCCGTTGCTTTGGATATAGCCCAGGATAGGGTTGGCTTTCCGGGCTGCAGGCATCCATTGCCAGCTCACATTGAGCTTCTCATCCACAAGTTAAGCTATGTTGTTATGTAGGTAGACTTGGTACCAACCAGGCAACCTGCAGGCAGGAAGCAGTGCTTTGGAGCCAAGAGTCCAGATCTAACTGAATGCAACAAAGGAAACCTGTCCTTGCTGACTACAGGAGCTGTAGCACTCCCTCTCTGTGCAATACACTTTATCTACTGCTCTGCACATGCACGGAGCAGAGCAGATGCCCTTTCCCAGGCACACTCTGCTTTAAGATGCCGCAGCTGCACATCCACTCGAGGGGAGGGTGGCAAACCATGTCCGCTGGTTACAGACAGACTGCTGGAAAAGGCTTTTCTCTCCAAACTAAGTGGCCTTTTTTCTGCTAGCAGGGCTTTTTCTGTTCCTTTGGCAGTTCTGGCTGGATGTGGAAAATCCAGTCCAGCTGCAGACTTTAAGATGTTGTTTTAGGACAAGACCTGTCAGGAGGAATGAGGCATTTTGATGGCGAGTCGCTTATGCTGTGACTGTCACATGTGCATAGGAGAGGCTATATTTGCCTTTGTGCTGCTGTCCTTACTGTATCTGAAAAAATGCAGGAGCCAGTGCAGTGTTTTCCTTTGGCCATTCAGCACTGTATGTGCCAATAATAGCACAGTCACATAGAGTTTAGAGGAAGGGACTGTGTCTTCTTCACAAGGGATGAGGCACTGGCACTCAGGGTCCAATGCTGCTACTCACATAATGAACAGAAAACGATGGTCCTCAGCAAGTTTCTCCACTTGCCTTTGCTCTGAGGCAAAGCTTTGGTGCCCTTGGCACCTGTGATGCGGGAATGTAAATGTGAAAGACAGGTCAGAATTCATATGCAAATCCTTCCACTAGTTTAAAAGGAAAGGTCAGAACAAGTTCCTTCAATGTTCAAGAGAGTGGTGGGTGAGGGAGAGCCAGCTCTAGCCTGTGGTAGTAGGCAAGGGAATCTAGTTGGAACCCAGCTCTGCAGAATTAAGATGCCCTTCCTCCCCCAAATCAAGGAGAGGTTGAAGAAAAGCTTTTGAAGGATGGCGAGATGTATTCAGACTTCACAGGGCAGATGGGTTCATGTGATGTAATTGATTGGATTGCAGGGGGTGCCTTGGGAAGTCCCATCACTCCTGAGTCTTGTGAGGGAGAGAATTCTGTCCCTCTGCTCTGCTCTGGTGAGACCTCACCTAGAGTCCTGCGTTCGGTTCTGAAGTCCTCAGCAAAGGATAGAAGTGAATCTGTTGGAGCGAGTCCAGAGAAGGTGACAAAGATGATCAAAGGCCTGGAGCACCTCCCATACGAGGACAGTCTGAGAGCTGGGGTTGTTCAGCCTGGAGAAGAGAAGGCTGCAGGCAGACCTTCGAGCACTGAAAGGTGCTGCAGGAAATGCAGGGATAGGATATGGGGGAACAGTTTTAAGCTGAAATAGGGGAGATTGAGATGAAATCTTAGGGAAAAATGTTTTCCTGTGAGGATGGAGAGGCCTTGGCACAGGTTGCCCAGAGAAGTGGTGGCTGTCCCATCCCTGGAGATGTTCAAGGTCAGGTGGATGGGGCTTTGAGTGACCTGAGCTTTAAGGTCCCTTCCATTCCAACCCATTCTATGATTCAGTGAAAACCCCAGACTCCACAGATGGCCACAAGAATCTACATTTTCCTGTCTCACAGGACACCATCCCATTTGCAGCGCTTGCATGAGGACAAGACAAAGTGCCCAGTCCATTAAAGAAAACAAAGTGATATAGGAGGATGGTAAGGCCAAAGTTCTCTACTAAAACTTGACCAGCATCCATGCTACAGACTTGCAGCCAGATTCTCTGCTGAAGGACTGCCAGGTTCAGCAAATACATGGAATCAGGTCTGTGTGCAGGTGTGAGTGAGCTCTGAAGCCAAATGGTGGAAGTTCATCCATACGGAGGCTTTTGCCACCATGTTTCTCACCACGGTTTGTTTTTTTTCATTTCTCTGACCAGTCTCTGGTTTTCACCCCCATTTTCTATATATTTCTCATCTGTTCCCTCCCCCTGTTGTTTTCCTGAGCAGTTTCTAAGCCTGCTGCAAATCCAACAAGCCCTCAAGTTCTTGTTGAACTTCTGAACCCACTGAGTTCAAGTGGGTGCTAAATTAGGCAGGACAAGTCAAGCCAGCTCCAATTCTAATGGTAGCAATTGCGCTTCT
The DNA here is from genome assembly GCA_033558185.1 of Dromococcyx pavoninus. Classification (NCBI taxonomy): domain Eukaryota; kingdom Metazoa; phylum Chordata; class Aves; order Cuculiformes; family Neomorphidae; genus Dromococcyx; species Dromococcyx pavoninus. The sequence continues at coordinate 168,496 of JAUMJL010000371.1, read as the reverse complement.
GGAAAATAATTGACAAACAAAGCTCATCTAAGGGAGAGAGAATGCTTATATTCTGCATCTCTGCTCTGCAGAGGGCCAGTGTTCAAGTAGGACATTTTAATAACATCCTTCATGGACAAGTGTTTTGCTTGGAACCCTTTTTTTCTGCCTCCACTCAGACAATTGTGAGCAAAGGGACTTGCAGGGAACAAAATGGAATTAAATCTATTCAGAAAATTAGAACAATCTGCATTTCTTTCTTTCTGTGCTGGATTCATTACTAACGGGGCTATAATCTGCATTTTTTTTGCCTGAAGCACACTCCCACACTTACCTCTTCACAGCGATGCTGCTATTCTCACAGATAAACAGGTCCTCCCTGAATGGATTATAGCTCTCAGCCAAAAGCAGGCTGATGGCAAGGGAAAACCAAACAAGTGCATTCTTTGGACCCTTCCAGCTCTTTGGGAAGAAAATAGAAACTCTCACGGATTTCAGTAAAGTTTCTATCCAGCCATTAATGGCCCCCTTGCTGACAGCTAATTGCATGGGCCCCAGGAAATTGTCCCCACTTCTTCAGCCCATAAAGCCAATCATATCCTGGGCTGAATCAGAAGTGGGACCAGCAGGACAAGGGAGAGGATTCTGCCTCTCTACTCTGCTCTTCTCAAACCCCACCTGGAGTCCTGTGTTCAATTCTCAGGGTCCTCAGCACAGGAAGGACGTGAATTTGTTAGAGCAAAGATGATCTAAGGGCTGGAGCACCTTCCATACAAGGCCAGGCTGAGAGAGTTGGGGCTGTTCAGCCTGGAGAAGAGAAGGCTCCAGGGATACCTTAGAGCAGCTTCCCAGGATTGAAAGGGGCTCCAGGAAAGCTGGGGAGGGGCTCTTGATCGGGGAGTGCAGGGATAGGATAAGGGGGAACAGTTTTAAACTGGAAGAGGAGAGATTGAGATGATATGGTAGGAAGAAATGTTTTGCTACAAGCGTGAGGCAATGGCACAGAAAGTGTTGGCTGCCCCATCCCTGGAGGTGTTCAAGGCCAGGCTGGATGGGGCTTTGAGCACCCTGATCCAGTGGGTTAGAACTGAATGGGCTTTAAGGTCTCTTCCAACCCAAACAATTTTAGGATTGTATGAAAAACCCAAGCTCCACGGCTGACCACAAGAATCCTTGTTTTCTTGTCTCACAAGACACGTATCTTGCTTCCCATGTGATGTGTTTCCTTCTGCTGCCACAGGATTGCAAAGTTTCATGAAACTATGAGTTCCTGGTTGGGTAAACTGACTGAAGGGAGGACCCACACTGCCCAAGGCAGCGGCTGAAGGGAACATATTCATGAAGGGTGACACTCAGCCAAGGCTGACATTAATATTGATGCTCCAAGAAAAGGAGAGTGAGTAAAATAATGAAATGAGAGGCAACTGAAAGGAGGGTAAGCCAGAAATACTTACATTGAGATAGGAAGCTGCTAGTGAGTGGAGAAGGGAGACCTGAATTTGATGATCAGGACTTTGTGTTGGTTTTGAGGTGGAAATGACCTTCTGAGAGGAACCTGTTCCCCTCCTCAGCCCAGGCTGGAGGATCTGCCTGCCTCCTGCCCATGCACCCATTTATCTGTGGCACTTCTGCCACTGCTGGTGCATCTTACCATCTCAGCTACTGGAACAGCTAGTTTCTCCTTATTTCTCCCTCTCAGTCCTTGCATGTACAGCTGGGGGCTAGTTTTTTCAGTGGTAAGAGGCTCACTATTGCTTTGCATTAGGAGGACTTTTATCAGCACTGTTCCTGTAATTTGCTGTGGTTTAGAGTGATAAATGAGGATTTGGGTATGTAAAGAAACCCTAAAGTACACATGGAAATCAACCCGAGGGAGTGCAACTCTGAGCCCTGGGCATTAGTGACTGTGAATGGGTAAGTGAGGGCTTTAAGCAGGAAACCAAAACAGGGGAGACAAAAGCCACGCATAATCTTCTTGGGCTGGCAAATGCTGTTTATCTTATTTGTTTAAATGACTGGAGAACAGAAAAGCTTTTATTTCCTTTTGTTGCTCTGTAGCTGTGTTACAGTTTAGCCTTAACTGTGCACAGTTGCTTGCATGTCTTTGGCGAGGAAGCCATCCTGGACTGGCCCAGAGTGGGACTGGGAGATGGTCTGGAGAGTCCAGGAACCATGGGCATGAGTCCATCGAAGAACTCTGCTTTTGGTCTTACTGTGTCTGAAGAACTGCAAGTAAAAAACAAGGGAAGGGGAAGTTCTTTAAGATTAATGTTCTTTTTAGGTAAAGAATGTGAAATGTTTCCTTGCCAAGGAGAGTTTCTAGCAACAAACATTAACTGTGGTCACAAATAATCCTTGTCAGTGGCTCTCTGTGCCTGCTTTGGGTCAACAGCAGCATAATTGCACGTGCAAGTGGGGTGGAAGCGCCTTGGTTTGCTACCAGATTCCATAGTTGTGCAAATCCTTTGTAGCATTCTTGGCACTCAATTAGTGCTCACATCTGTAATTTCAGAAGCCTTGTTCTAAGGGGTGGAGGGGGGGAATACATCAGGCCTGTTATTTCTGCTAGCAACGCTGGTACTAAAAATAACGGCATGAATGACATTCTGGAAGCTGTGTTTGAGCTCGTCAATAAATAAATTTTGACTGGACAGCAGGAAATATTTCTAATGATGAAATGTGTTACACTGTGAATTATTATTCCTGGAGAAGAGGTGAAAGCCTCATTGCCTGGGAGCTTTTAAAGGGAGGATTTAGGAATAAAGAGGAGGGAACAATCTTGCAGCATGACTTGGAGTGTTTAAGGGTCCCTGAGAGGTGTCAGTGAAGAACAACCATAGAAATGTTACTTCCATCAGCCAGATGAAGACACCTCATGGCTGGGTCTGGTTCCCAAGGCTGGCAGTGGAAGACTGGGGCTCCAGGGCCCAGGTTCTCCCTTCAGAGGGTGAAATCCTGACTGCTCTGGGCTGTGCATGGGCTGACTGCGGCCACACGTTTCATAGAATCACAGAATGGTTTGGGTTGGAAGGGTCCTCAAAGATCATCCAGTTTCAACCCCCTGCCATGGGCAGGGACACCTTCCACTGGATGAGGGTGCTCAAGACCCCATCCAGCCTGGCCTTGAACACATCCAGGGATCGGGCAGCCACCACTTCTCTGGGCAACTTGTGCCAGGGCCTCCCCACCCTCACAGGGAAACATTTCTCCCTAACATATCATCTCAATCTCCCCTCTTTCAGCGTAAAACCGTTCCCCTCATCCTATCCCTGCACTCCGCGGTGAAGAGTCCTTCCCCAGCTTTCCTGCAGCCCCTTTCAGTACAGGGAGGCTGCTCTAAGGTCTCCCCAGAGCTTTCTCTTTTCCAGGCTGAACAACCCCAACTCTCTCAGCCTGTCCTCTCCACGGGAGGTGCTCCTAGTTTCCTGGCAGGAGCTGTTGTAGCCACACCACCCCCAGACCAACAGCTCAGTTGGGCTGCCAGCCAGACAACTCATCCTGCCTGGGAGAGATGCTACTGCCTGACCTGGGCGTATCTGGACAGATATACCTGCTGTCTGCTTCCTGACAGGAAAACACCTCTGTGCTGGGGTCCCATATGGCTCAGGCTCCAGAATGTGATGGGGACCCCTCGGGACGTCACAGCCTGCCTTCAAGACTCCCCTCGTTCTGGTCCCTGGAGGACATGTTGGACCAGTTTCAGCATGTGTCACCTTGCAGAAGTCCCCAAGAGGCCAGGACAGCAAGGGAAGGGGAGCAGCTGTGTCTCAGCGATACCTGGTCCTTGGAAATGCTTGCAGAATGTTTTTCCTAGGGGACTCCTGCTCAGTTCATCAGTCTCCTTTCCATCTTCCTCTTTTCTCAGGCTCATGTTTTGGCATTAGTTGGGATAAATGTGAGTTCCAGCTCTCCACTCTGGTTCCCAAGCAGAGGCAGTCCTGCCCATGCAGAGAGAGCCTTGTCTGCCCAGCCCTGCCTGCAGCCTACCAGGACAGCCAAGCAGCATTTAGCATGAGTTATTCCATTTAACTTTATCAATCAATTGGTTAATGAGGCACTCATTTGCCTTAGGTTACTCATCACCTCTGCTTATAGATTCGGTGCTGCTTTTTATTCCCCATATCCCATAGGTTATAAATCTATTATATAGATACCAGTAAGCTACAAACATCACTGCTTAAAGGGACACTGGCAGTGTTATTAAATGCTAAATCTGTACTCCCTTACCTTTGATTCCCAAATCCAAATAATTGTTGTATTTGTTTTCTTCCCACCAACACCTCCCAAAGTGGAGGGGGGTTCCCAGAAGCTTCCCTGCACGGTAGCAAAGCCGGGGCCTCTTCTTCATGGGACTGCAGGTGAAGGGAGAGAAGCCAGGCCAGAGAGGAAAGGGAAGGGCTGCACTGTTTGGAAAACTCCAGAGCTTTGAGAAACTAATGAAATGCCCAACCTTGCCTAGAGACTTTCTGGAAAATCTGAAGCCTACCCCATCAAAACAGCGCATCATCCAAATGCCAGCAGTGCATCCACTGCGTGGGTGGGAAGAGAGAGTCAAAGTAGTCTACGCTAATTAAACCTCAGGCTCTATGAATCCAATCAAATCTCTCCAGAAGGCAGGAATGTTTTCCACCAGGGATAGATAAATATTACTAGAGATAAGCTTAAACTCTGCTGATCAGATGCGGAGTAAATTCATGGCAACACAGACTTAGCAAATCTTGCTGGATGCTGTGTAATGCGGTTCAGACGGTTGCTTTGAACTGTGGTGCATCCTTTTCTCAGATGCTTTCAGGAAGGACTGATACTCATTTGTAAATTAAATCAATAAGCAATTTCTCAATTAAAGATGAGGACATGGGGGATGGCAAAGACTGATGGAAGTAGTGGGAGGAACATACTCGTCTTCTGAGATGTTTGTCACAGCAGTCGCTTCCCAGCACACCGAGCAAACACGTTCATACGTGTTAAATGCAGTTCTGCTCCTGATTACTGTGCCTGCTTAGAAAACTGGTGGTGACTCACTGAACCAGAACTGGGCCATACACCAGTGACAACTGCTTACCCCAGGACACCTGCAGGTTCTGCCAGGACCTGGTGGCCTCCAAGTAGTACAATAGCAAAAACTGATGGGGCAGCAGTGCCAGGCATGCTCTCTGATGGCTGTCTCGAGGGCCTCGCTTCCCAGCAGTCTCCCCATTGTTTCTTGGTAGTGCAGCGCTCCTGGGGCTCCCATTAACAGAATACGGGCCTGGCAAGGAGAACTTAAGTGCCAGCCTGGCTCTAAGCCAGGCTTTCAGATGCAAGACAGCGTCTGGCCAGAGCACCCCAGACACTTGATTCTTGATCACTCCCTTCTCTGCTGGCAGGAGCTGTTGTGCCAAAAGCTGACATGAAGCTCTAGGAAAGTGCAAGGACCTGGCCTTCACCCAGCAAGTGTGGGTAGCCACCAGTGTGCTGGGGGCACAAGGACCACCTAAGTCAGGCTGGCTGAGGGAGGTAGGGGAGCTTCTCCACTTTCTGCAAGTGGCCAGTCCTTGGTCCACAGGTTGTATAAGGACTCTCCCGGTTAGAACCACCTCCTTCTCTCCTGCTGCCACTGAGAGGTCAGGGGACTCTTCCTGGATCTGGTTAGAAAGCCTCAACTCACTCCTGCAGAGCAAGGACAATAAATTTTTTGTGTGGTCTTTTGGCAGTGGGTGCATTCCTTGTATTCTCCCACTACTCGTTAGAGGCATGGGAATATTTGGCAGCACACTGCCTCTCAGTTCCACCCGGTGCCCCAGCAGCCTCCCCAGCTGAAAGAGGGGAGATTTAGATGAAATACGAGAAAAGAATTTTTGACTGTGAGATTGGTGAGAACTTGGCACAGGTTGCCCAGAGAAGTGCCCCATCCCTGGAGGTGTTCAAGGCCAGGTTGGATGGGGCTTTGAGCCCCCTGATCCAGTGGGAGGTGTCCCTGGCCGTGGCAGGGGGATGGAACCGGATGATCTTTGAGGTCCCTTCTGACCCTAACTATATGATTCGATATTTCTATATTCTATAATTCTACTATGATTCTATAATTCTGTGATTGAGGAGCACAGGGACCCAAAGCCAGCTTTCACCACTTCCAGCAGCCTCGCACTGACCTCCTGTCCCACCTCAGAGAGATGGGGCGCAGAGAAACACACAGCGAGACCCCAGAGCAGAGTCCTTGGTGTCCTCCGTGCCAGGAAATGCTGGAAGACACTAAGGGTGCTCAACATCTTCAGATCCTTTTTCAAGCACTATTCCACTGGAGCAGCTTGGCTGAAAAGCTTAGGGAAACACTGGGCAAAGATTGCTCCTTCTTCCTTTTCAGGGCAGTTGTAGGTGGGAGCTGTGGAGCTGAGGCAGGGCCTTGGATAAGGTACCTCGCTCTGGATACACGTGCTGAGTCGGAGCAGTCAAGGTCTTGCCCACAGGTATTTCTAAACATCAGCTGCATTTGAGAATCTCCGAAGGGTTAACTATTTGACTGAATCCTTGTGGCAGGTGTCAGGGAAAAGCTGTGCATGTGTCTTCCCTCCAGAGAACCTGTTCTCTAAGTACAAGAGTAGAAGGTATGATTTAAACATATCCAAATGCATGTAATTAATCACAAGTGCAACATACCTCCTTCCTGCTGCGAAACCTTATTAACAGTGTGGGTGGAATCCTAAAATACCATATCTGCCACGTTTCAGCTCAAACTCCTCAGCTTGGAAAGCCTCACCATGGCCAGCGGACCTGAGCAGCCAGGCTGCAGAGGTTCAGAGTCATCACCTGCAAGGCAATGTGCACCTGCAGCCCGGAAAGCCAACCCTATCCTGGGCTGTATCAAAAGTGTGACCAGCAGGGTGAGAGAGGGGATTGTGCCCTTCTACTCTGCTCTCATGAGACCCCACCTGGAACCCTGTGTCCAGTTCTGGAGTCCTCAGCACAGGAAGGACATGGATCTGTTGGAGCAAGTCCAGAGGAGGCCACAAAGATGATTCAAGGAGTAGAGCACCTCCCGTATGAGGACAGGCTGGGAGAGCTGGAGTTGTTCAGCCTGGAGAAGAGAAGGCTCTGGGGAGACCTTAGAGCAGCCTCCCAGTACTGAAAAGGGGCTCCAGGAAAGCTGGGGAGGGGCTCTGGATCAGGGAGTGCAGGGATAGGACAAGGGGAAAGTGTTTTAAGCTGAAAGAGGGGAGATTTAGATGAGATACGAGAAAAGAATTTTTGACTGTGAGATTGGTGAGAACTTGGCACAGGTTGCCCAGAGAAGTGCCCCATCCCTGGAGGTGTTCAAGGCCAGGTTGGATGGGGCTTTGAGCCCCCTGATCCAGTGGGAGGTGTCCCTGGCCGTGGCAGGGGGATGGAACCGGATGATCTTTGAGGTCCCTTCTGACCCTAACTATATGATTCGATATTTCTATATTCTATAATTCTACTATGATTCTATAATTCTGTGATTGAGGAGCACAGGGACCCAAAGCCAGCTTTCACCACTTCCTCTTTGGAGAGGTCTCTGCCTCTGCTCCATCTGAGCTGTAGGCAGAGAATTCCATGAGGCTTCAAAAGTACAGCCAGCAGACAATTCGCAGCCCCACTGCAAGAAATATCAGCTGGGAAGGCAAGGTCTGGTTTTACACTGCCTGCAGCAGCAGGGGTGATGGGCCAAACTGCTGTTCCTCTGCCCAGGATTTTCATCAGATCTACACCAGACCTCCCCAATTTGACTGCAAAATTTACCAGCACTGGAGGATCCATCGCAGTCTTGGGGGACCTTTTTCCCAGCAGGCAGATGCTCTCCCTCGGGCTGTGATCCATGGGGTGTGGTGCTTGATTCCATCCTCTCACAGAAAGGCAGCACGTTGCAGAACGGGAACACCATGACTCAAAGATCTCTGAGCTGAGATTAGTGGAGGCTAATGTCAGCTTGGCAGCACACCCAGGGGCTTGTGGCAAGCACAGTGCTCAGAGGTGGAGCCCCTGAGCTCTAATCATGCCAGGGAAGAGGGACAGGATACAAGGAATGACATAATCGCTCTTTCCAGAATTGATTCCTTCTCGGCTTAACATGTTAAAACATGAAAAGCACTGAAAAAAAATCCCATCTGCTACCCGAGCTAATCAAACACATCAGTTATTGCTTCAGACAGACAGTTGCTGCTAGATTTGATATCCCAAAAAAAGCAAAGCTGCATTAAAGCATCTTTTAATTTTAGCTGAGTGTTTTCATGACAAGACATGGTTTGTAATGAATGCTTGTAGGGCACACAGAAAAACACATCAGCTGTGCAGAGATCACCTTTAGACATGGGTGAAGGAACTCAGAATCCCAATGGATTTCAGTAGAATGGGGGGCTTTGGAAGCCAGGTTTGTTTCATGAGGACTAGGGTTTGGGTACATCCTACCAAAGCCTTGCTTTGACACACTGAGAGAGTCACAGAATCATTAAGATTGGAAAAGATCTCTAAGACCACCCAGTGCAACCATCGGCCCAACCCCACCGTGCCTACTGAACCATGTCCCAAAGTACCACTTCTGCACAGTTTTTGAACCCCTCCAGGGATGGCAACTCCACCACTGCCCTAGGCAGCCTCTGCCAGTGCTTCACCACTCTTTCAGTCTCAACCTCCTCTGGTGCAACTTGAGGCCATTTGCTCTCATCCTGTCCCTTGTTAGTCAGTCATGCACTGACCCTCAATAGCTGGGTAAAATACAGAAGGTTGCCTTATTTTTCTTGTGGAATTCAGAGGTGCTACTTGATTGTGAGGATGAAATGCAAGGGCTGATGAAGAGCCTGGGTACATCCTGTGTTTCCTCTATTGTCCACAGAATATTTGGTGTTGAAGAGACAAGTCTGAAAAGGTTTTGAAAGGCAAAGTCACCTTCCAGCTATCAAAACACTTCAGATGAGGCAGATGGGAAAGCAAAAATATTATTTAGGTTTGGGCAGTAAAACTGACATTGAACCCATTTGCCTCATTTTTCAGGCTTTGATGATAGTTAATGACAGCTTACAGAAGTTGTAAGTGATCTAAAAAAGCCATAAAAAGCTGCTTTGTGTCCTTGTTCAGAGGATGAATTCAACAAAACCATTACGGGGCTTTAAAACACTGTTTTGACTTTCTCGAACCAGCTGTGGGATGATCCAGCTGCAGTTGGATCCCCCTTGAATCGAAGAGAACATTTAAGAGGATTAATCCCAATAATTTTAATTCAACAAAATGACCTTACGTAACACTACGGAGGAATTAATGAGAATTCTCTCATGTGGGTCATCACTGGCCCGGTGGATTTTTTATTCCCCGAGGGATCTCATTGGTCTCAGGCGCAGCGCGGACAAAGTCGATTGACGATGTAGCACACTGCATGGGATCAGAAGATAAGTCACTCAGAGCAGGAGCCCTTTTTCCTTCACTGAATTATTATTTGAGAACGCACAAAGAAGAACGCAGCTGTCAGCTTCCACTGGTGCTATTTGAAACCCTTTTGGCTCCGAGGCTTTTTCCACAGAAAAATGCAGTCTCATCTAATGCAAATGCTGCTGCTGGAGTATTGGGTAGCCCAGCTGTCTTTTTTTAATCGAAAAAAATCCTGATCTAATTATTTTTGACTGTGTTTCTTTGCTGTTCTTACTGAGCTGAGCGGGATGCATATTAATGCTAATTAGGTGTATGTAGGGTATTCAATATTTGATCTTAATGTTAAAGGCCCCGGGAGGGGGCACATTATCAAAGATATAAACTGCAAATTTTAGTCAAATCCAACTATGCCATTGACCTGACATTGTATAAAACCCAAGTCTGCACTGCTCCCTGCTTGGGATGTGGGGTCTGGGGCAGCCTCCGCCCACGCCCCTGCTTGCGCCTTTGGCTTCCTCTCCAGGTAGATTTGGCTTTCGAGCATGAGAAGCTGTTTCAGGGCAGCAATAAGGAGGGTCTGTTGTATTGTTTCTGGATCAGCAAGTCTGATGGATTTTTTTTCCTCCGGACAGCACCTTTGTAGCACCTGACCATGGGTGCTGGTTTCTTCTCCCAAGCAACAAGGGATAGGACAAGAAGAAATGGCCTCAAGCTGTGCAAGGGGAGATTCAGAGTGGATATTAGGAAAAATGTCTTTACTGAAAGAGTGGTGAAGCACAAGATCAGGCTGCTCAGGAAAGTGGTGGAGTCTCCATCCCTGGAGGGGTTCAAAAACCATGTAGACGTGGCATTTCGGGATGTTGTTCAGCAGGCACAGTGGGGTTGGGCTGACAGTTGGACTGGGTGAGCTTAGAGGTCTTTTTCAACCTTAATGACTGGGTGATTCTGTGATCTCTGTGCTTTAGGGGAAGGGTCTGAGGTTTGGTTTTGAGCCAGCACACAGCCTGGCCACCACAGGAGCCCCCAGCTACCTCTACATTGTCTGTCATCAGCCTTTGGGAGCAGGGCAGCGCTTCTGAGTGCTGGGACCCCTCTGGGGACCAGTGCCCAGTGGGCTCTGCAGGGAAAAAACTGTTATCAGGGTGACTCAGGTGGGTCAAACCACCACTGTGATTGACTGTCCACACGTAGGCTTGGTGTAGGTAATATGTATTCTCATGGATGAGCTACAGGATGCTTCATTTTCCTAACTTTGTGTTGTTGAATTTCAAAGGATGACTACACCTCTGTTGAGTTTGGGTGGAGTACCAGCATAGCAGCTGGATTTGCTCTGCCTGCTCAGCATTGCCTTCTTTTGAAATATCAGTACTGTTGTCTTTCATTTATCAACAGCAATTAATTACTTTCAGGATGCAGTAGACATTTTACGCTCTTAAACCTGTTTTATACACACTTAAAAAGAGAGTATTTCACTTCACTGCTGCCTGTAGGAAAATGTAAATACTGGAATAGTCTCCACAGAGCAAGTGTGGGAAGGGTCACTGGCACATCCCAAATGCAGGGCACAAAAACCAACACAGCCAAACCCCTTGGTGAAGGACACGTGGCAGGGAACTGAGCAGCCCAGGAAATCATCTCTCCTCTCAGCTACAGCATGCAACCAAAGTGGGAATCACCCCTCAAGAAAGCCGAAAGCCAAAAATAAGCATTGATGTAGAACACAATTAAAAAGTAATATTAATTAAATAAAAGACTAAGAGCTACTTCCAAAAAGCCATAGGACTGCAGGGACCCGGCACCACTTTGGGAGTTTTCTGTAGTGCACGTGTTTCTGGTTTTGGTCACTATTAAATTCAAGAGTATTCTGCATGTATTTTATAAAACTGGAAAAAAGAAATCCTGTAGAAGGTTTTCAGGGAGATGCAGTATCTGGCTCCTACAAATCTAGCAGCTCATCATCGTTAGCTCAGTAGCTGCTCATCTACAGGCAGAAAGAGGATGGTAGCACCATCCATTGTGAGCAGGCACCAGAGAGTTTCTTATAACATCACTTTCCAGCTCTTTCACCAGCAGTTAAGGTGCAGAAACCCATGCCTGGCTTTAACCTCATGAAGCCCTCAGGCATTGATATTAGGCACAAATTTAGCACCTTATAAGACCAAGAATGCTTCTACCTTGTGCAGGTCCATGAAACTTTCACAACTTATTTGAATACGCTCGACTATTTCCAGGCCTTTAGATTCTGGCAGCATCTCAGTTGCCTGATGGATCTGTTTATTTCTTAACATGAACCAGCTGGTCAGTTAGAATAACGTCTTTGCGTGCAAGAAATACTTTGGTGGTAAGAATTCAGTTTTGAGTGACCCAAAGGTATTTCCTCCAGCAAGGAGATCTCCCACAGCGGGAAATCTGTCCCAGCGCTCCATCGGTATTTTTTGGACTGGTGTTAAAAACCCAGGTTGAAAAAATTATACTTTTTAAAACAAACTCTGCTTGCAATTTTTAGATGACCTTGACTAAGGAAGCTGTTTTTCTTTTCAAAAAAGCGGGCATGTAGTCAAACAGTCATCTTAATCTCCATCAAGGAGAATTTCTTGCAGGAGTAGGATGTACAACGTGTCATTCAAGCACAGCCAGAGGGGAAGGAGAATGAGAGTTTTGAGAGATTTGCACCCTGTCACAGAGGGCTGAACTGTGCCTTTGCAGTCTTTGGAACACAAGGTCATGGGCATCTGTGTTGATTTAGTTTAACATAATCCAGGAGTTTTTAATCGCATTTCTGGCTATTAAATGAGTGAAAAGAGAATCACTGGAATTTAGCTTCATAACTCGCTTGTAAACAAACTTTTTAACCTCATATCAAGATAAAAATAAATTTAAAAGTAGCTGATTATCCTCGTAGATTTTCCATCACAGTTTGATCAACCCCTTCACTTCCCCACATATGAAAGTCAGGTTTTTGCATAATTATTATTTTTCCCCATTTTCAAACAAAGCTTACAGAATTTTCACCAATATTTTTTTTCTTTTTTCCTTTTGTCTCAAGCCCTGTCCAGTCTCACCAAAATAACCTGCTTGATTCTGATATCATAGAATCATAGAATGGTTTGGGCTGGAAGGGACCTTCAAACCCATCCAGTTCCAACCCCCTGCCATGGGCAGGGACACTTCCACTGGATCAGGCTGCTCAAAGCTTCATTCAGCCTGGCCTTGAAAACCTCCAGAGATGGGGCAAATGTATGAAACATAAAGGATTATTTTTGAAAGAAAAAGAGAGGAAGCAGGAAGAAAAAATCAGAAAAGTTTGCCAAAATTCTTCATGTGCGATCCACCTCAGTTTGTGTGTACCCTAAATAAATATGTTTGAATGGGAGTCTCAACAGCCTGAGCACAAATGCATTGGTGGACAAATGCCACCTCCCTTGGGCAATCCCAAGCACAATTGCAGGCTGGGTGCAGAACATATTGGGAGCAGCCTTGAGGAGAAGGACTTGAGGTGTTGATGGATGAGAAGCTCAGCATGAGCCAGTAACATGCGCTTGCAGCCCAGAAAGCCGACGGTGTCCTGGACTGCACCAAAAGCAGTGGGACCAGCAGGGTGAGGGAGGGGATTCTGCTTCTCTGCTTCTCTTCTCCACCTCACCTGGAGTCCTGTGTTCAGTTCTGGGGACAGAGTGAGTCCAGAGGAGGCCATAAAGATGATCAAGGGGCTGGAGCACCTCTGCTATGAGGACAGGCTGAGAGAGTTGGAGTTGTTCAGTCTGGAGAAGAGAAGGCTCCAGAGAGACCTTAGAGCAGCCTCTCAGTACTGAAAAGGGACTCCAGGAAAGCTGGGGAGGGGCTCTTGATCAGGAAGTGCAGGGATAGGATGATGGAGAATGGTTTTAAGATGAAAGAGGGGAGATTGAGATATTATTAAGGGATTTTTTCCTGTGGGGGTTGGGAAACACTGGCACAGGTTGTCCAAAGAAGTGGGGGCTGCTCCATCCCTGGAGGTGATCAAGGTCAGGTGGGATGAGGCTTTGTGCAACCTGATCCAGAGGGGAGTGGAAACTAGGTAATTTTTAAGGTCACTTCCGACCCAAACCATTCCATGATTCTATGATTCTGCCATGGCCCGAGTGATCTCCTGATACCATAAGCAGTGCTTTATGCCCTGTAGCATCTCACACTCTTCATACCAGCTGGGAGGTTTTCTGTGCACATGTTGTCCATGTGGGCCCTTGGGGAACCTGAGCTTTCCAGATGTGGATGGCAGTGCTGCAGAGGAGCACAAAACCATCCCAGCTGAAGTGGAGCTGTAGTGGCTACACAGGGTACCACTGTCAGACAAACCCACGTCACCTTCCTAGAGCCCTAGGAGGTGGAACACATTGCTGGGGTACAAGGTGCTGTACAAAAGCACCTTTGAAGTGACCTTTAAGTACCTTAATTTATCCAGATGAAGGTGAGGAATGACAACTGATCTTACAGGAACTGGACCATACATTTACAAGCTATTTGCTTGTGATACTCATGGAGTGTAATAATCTCTTGGTGATTCCTTGCCTGGCTTTATTCAAGCAAATCACTGTAATTTTAGGGATGTGCATTGATATGGGAAAACTTCATTCAACTGGAAACATCTTGCTGATTGAAAGTAAATCACCTCAGGTAAAACAGGAACAGTGTGGGATTTATTTTCTCTAGTAGGCAGCTGGAAGACTCCACATATGTCTTTTACAGTGGTGCAGACAGATTGAAGCCATACAAAGTTCCTTGAACCATTTCAGAGGCCTTGGCTGGAGATTTTGGAGTGATGACCAAGTGCAGGAGATGAGGCAGGGCTGTGTTGGTCAGGAAGGGAGAACCTGCGTGCAAAGCGGTGAAAGGGTAGAGGGTACCAGGTACTGGAAGGAGGAGTAGAAGCAAGGGGTGTTGCCAACAGACTCCACTGCTAAGCCCTGCCATTCCTCTCCTTCTGGCACAAGGAGTGCACGTTTTTGTAACATTAAACAAGGCCTGCTTAAGGAACTTCTTGCTGCATATTTCCAGGCTCTGCTGGCACCATCTCAGGAATGCAAACAGTTCTCCTTGGGAGCTCTTGGAGGGCAGGTGAGGTACCAGAAGACAAGAAAAAAAATGTAAACACAGATTCTATCTCTAAATATAGAGGGAGAAGAGAGGAGTAAGAATTATAGACCAGTCAACTTCTAGAAGCTTTCAAGAGAATTGAACTATCAATCAAACAATTTGCAAGCACCTGAGAGATAAAAAGGGAGATGAGTGACGTTCAGCATGGATTATACAAAAATGAAGCATGTTAAACTAATCTCATTTGATTTCTTGGCAGTGGTAGGAAAGAAATAGTTGGTGCCATATCTAGATTTTTAGAAGGGTTTGACATAGTCACACTTGACTTTCATAAAGTGACCTGGAGAAACAGTTGAGATCAAACTACTGCAGATCTTGCGCAAAAATGGATGAGCAGTACAACTCATTCCCAAAGAATAGTTACCAATGGGTCATGGTGAGAGTGGAGGACTCTGCAGCATCTCACAGGGGTTGGTTTTCTTCAGAATTTTCATCAATGACCCAGATGAAAATACATTATTGCCCCTGGCAGTGTCATGGAGCTGGGAGAAGTACTTCAGCACATCAGAGGAGGAGCTTTACAGCTTAAAATTTACTTCTCCCAAGTAACAAGGTTGAGAGGAAATGGCCTCAAGTTACACCACGGGAGATTTAGACTGGATATCAGGAAAAATTTCTTCACTGAAAAGGTTATCAAGCACTGAAATGGGATGCCCAAGGAAGTGGTGGAGTCCCCATCCCTGGAGTTGTTTAAAAGCCAGGCAGATGAGTTGCTCAGGAATCTGGTTTAGTAGTGGACAGGTATGGTTGGACTCGATGATCTCAAAGGCCTTTTCCAACCAAATGATTCTATGATTCTATTAAATGATCTTGGTGAGTTAGAGAAGTGAGGATTGAGTCCAGTCTGGGGCACTGTGCCTTGAGAGGGAAGACCCAGTTGGAGAGGGTGTAGGGGAGAGTAATTATATTCACTAAATCCGGCTTAGGTTGGAAGGGCTGGAAGAAAAGCGCCAAATGACTTGTTTGGGACTGAAGCAGGGAGGAGGGGAAACTGTAGCCTCTGCTCTAGGAGTTTTCCAGGATAGATGGATGAGTATTCCCTGCAGGAGTGACCTTGGCAAACTGGCTTCTTGCTTGGATCAGCCCAGGCTGAGATCCCGTGCTGGAGTGCCGTGTGCTTTGTTCAAAGCTGCCGTTTCACAACTGCTGGGGCAGTGCGTGTCAGCAGGGACATACGGCAAAATTATCTTTGGCTTTGCCTTTTTAATACATTCAGTTTGTAGTGAGAGGCTGAAGGCACCGTAAGTGCTTTGTTGAACGGAAGCCAAAGCGAGCTGCTAGGCAGAATGCAACCCCTGCTTCCAAGTATTTCATTTATTTTGTAATTAAGCAATAATCGCTGAGGCATTGGGCGCTTCTTCAGGATTAATGGCTTGCTGGGGGATGGCAGAAGATCTGATCTGAGGTGCAACCATTTTCCCCAGAAAATACCTATCTGTTGATGCCATTCTCAAATGAGTGTGACAACATGACATGCAAAGGTAAAGGGTTTGCTGTTAGCAGCTGAGGGACAGGGAGTAGGTGTTAATAGGTACATTAGACAATCAGGTTGCTTCAGTTGTCTCTCACCATTCCGTTCAGAGCGCGGTGTTTCATTAGTCACTTGGTGAATGAAATGGCTTTTTAATTGCTCAAACTCACTTTTAAAAATTGCAGCATTGTCTCCCCACTCCACAGCCCCCAGGGATGCTCTTAAATCCCTTTTCTTCCCTTGCCCTGGAGAGATCCAGCTCTAGTGTGGCAAAGAGGAAGCTGCCTGCAGCAGTTCCCTTTGCATTTCACGCCCAGAAAAATATACAAACCATTTAGAAAACAGAGGATTCACATTTTTAGTGCTGAAACCCCTCTGTTACCGTTAATTTGTAGGTTGCTTAAGGACTAGTCCACCCTGCCTGAACCTTTAAAGTCTTCCCAGTCTTCACACACTGCTTGCTTCTATTAGTTCCTGCACACTGTGTGTTTTTTATGGTCACAACCCTCTACAGTATCCAAACCCCACTGCCTCTCATGTCCTGTGGCACAAAGGCTGGCCCAAGCCATCCCCCATAACAACGAACCTCCCTGGAGTGTTATTGGAGCTTTAGCTGTCCTCTAGGCAGTAAAGCACGCAAGAAGAAAGGTGTATCCCAAACAGGTGAGCAGCAGCGTGAACATTTCCAAAAAGCTATGGAAAAAGCTGCCACAGGAGTTCAGCTGTCAGATCAAAGGCAAGCAAGAGGAGACACATTTGCTAAAAGCATATAGGACAATAAAACAGTTCATGGTGTCCTCACAGGCCTTGGAATGGCACGAGTCAGTGGGGATTTGCTCCCTCAGATATTAGGTAACGTGCTAACTGTGTGATTGATTAATCTGTGGGTACTTCCTACAGCAGATTTTCAATACTGGCATCCGCAGCGCTGCTTTTGGTTGCCGTGGCCGCCTTCCCAGAGAGATTTCATGCAAGAACAATCAGGGTGTTTTTTTCTCTATGCTCTTTCCTGCCCTGTTTCAAAGAAACGCCTTTATGGCTGTGCTTGGAACGGTGTCAGCGTGTTGCCCAGTCAGCAATATGTTCTCTGAGGGATACCAGGCCTACTCTCCGTCGCTTAATTCTGCCTCTTCAGTACAAGGAGCCCTGTGACTTGATAGGGAGCTTCCTGGCTTGGAGTATTTAGAAACACTGAGTATTTAGATGTGAAAAGGACATGGATCTGTTGGAGCGAGTCCAGAGGAGGCCACAAAGATGACTCGAAGGCTGGAGCACCTCCCATATGAGGACAGACTGAGAGAGAATCATAGAATCATAGAATCTTCCGGTTGGAAAAGACCTTTGACATCATCTAGTCCAACCGCACCCATCCTCCGCTAAACCATGTCCCTCATCGGGGTTGTTCAGGCTGGAGAAGAGAAGGCTCTGGGGGACCTTAGAGCAGCCTCCCAGTACTGAAAGAGGCTGCAGGAAAGAGGAGGAGGGGCTCTGGATCAGGGAGTGCAGGGAAAGGACAAGGAGGAATGTTTTTAAGCTGAAAGAGGGGAGATTGAGATGAGATCTTAGGAGCAAGTGTTTTCCTGTGAGGATGGTGAGGCACTGGCACAGGCTGTCCAGAGAAGCACTGGATGCCCCATCCCTGGAGGTGAAAACCAAAGCTCAGCTCTTCCCCTATAGAGCTGCTCAGCCCTTTCTTTGCCATATCAAGTCTCTAGCTGCTGCCTGTCAGTGCAAGGCAGAAACAAAGCCAGCCCGAGGTGTGGGCGCCTCTCTAATTTTCACCAGCATGGGCAGTGGCTCAACCAAGCAATTTTGAACCGCATCCTTTACACTGTCCCTCATGCCTATCTTCTTCTCGCCCCTTTCTTATCCTCCTCTTAAGTTTCCTTGTCTTAGTTGCCCCAGAACCAACATTTAGTCTCCTCTGCCCCAAAATCCTACCTGAGCCAACCGACCAGAAAGAATTCATGATTTCTGGTGATGTTTTTGCTAACTGCCTGCCTGCCTCCCACGGGACTGCTGCTCTGTTGAGTTTCTTGCTGTCGTGCTCATTGCTGGGAGGAACCAGTGATGTACAGTCTTCCTTGAATTCAGAGGGGATACAGAGCCTTGTGCTTTGTGCCAGCCATAACTCTTCAGGTTTGAGTCTAACTTCTGACAAACATGTTTTCCAGAAGTTCAGCAACTTCTCTAAGTAACAGTAAATGATCCATGAGATCCAGTGCCAGCACACAGCTCTACTGGCCCTCCTCCCTACCCATTACTCAAATATTGCTGCTCCAAACCTCAGTGCAAGCACTGGATTCACACAAAATAAAAGCTAGAAAGTAGAAGGTGTGGTATTGCCCATAACTCTGCATCAAAATCAAAACTAGCTATAGAAAAAATTTTGACAGTCCTGGATTTATTAAGTCAGAAGGGTTTTCATCTGCTCCTGCCCTTAGCCTAGACGAGACAAACCAGCAGCCCTTTGTGCTGTTCCCAGCACACCAGCACCATTCCCCCTCTTGGAGTGGGGGTACCTGAGCAGGGATCTCTGCCCAGTTCATAGAACCATAAAATTATAGAATTATTTGAGTCACAAGGAACCTTAAGGCCCATCCAGTTCCAACCCTGCCCCCCCCACCCCCCCCCCCCCACCCCGCCATGGGCAGGGACACCTCCCACAGGATCAGGTTGCTCAAAGCCTCATCCAGCCTGGCCTTGAACACCTCCAGGGATGGGGCAGCTGCAGCTTCCATATGCCAGTGCCTCATCACCTTGGCAGGAGAACATTTCTTCCTAAGATGTGATCTAAATGTCCCCTCTTCCAGCTTAAAATTTTTCCTCCTCATCCTATCTCTGCATTCCCTGATCAAGAGTCCCTCTCCAGCTTTCCTATAGACCCTTTGAAGTACTGGGAGGCTGCTCTAAGGTCTCCCCAGAGCCTTCTCTTCTCCAGTGACTTAAAAATTTCTCAGACACCAATTAATTTGAACTACTGCCTATCTTGGGCTGTCTTTGCTAGTAGTTGTGTCTTTCCAGAACTGAGGAGCATCTCCTCAGGAGCTCGGTGTTCAGTGATGAGTGAGCAATAGTTGCGGTGAGGAAAGCAAAGTCGGTCTCTTGTGTTATAAACTTTTCTGTCAGCTTCACATCAATTGAAGTAGATCTGTGTCTTTGTCAGCATGTTTCTACCAGCCTTGTTCTTCATGTAATCATCTGTTAATAACACGGGGCTGGCCTCCAGCCCTGTTCTCCACCACCATCCCAGCACTGTATCTATTGCAAGCTCACTATGATCCTCACTAGTGCTCCCTTTCCCCGGGGGAATGCCAGCCCTGGCCAGGACTTTTGTTTGTGAACATCCTATTTAGAAAAATCAGGGAAAAAATCCTGTTATGGCCAGGCTGTAAGGTTTTATCAATGATGAAATCTGTTACCGAAGAACTCCTTTGTCCAGTGAGATCTGAGGATGAGCAAGTAAGGACTTGATTTCTGCTAAGCAGATCATCCTCTCTGCCAGTCTTTAAGAGACAGGGATCATAACTTATGCCTTCACTGGAAAGAATTATTGTCAAACACAATTAGCTCTGCACATCCTGGCTGTTTTCTAGACACATCTAGGCTTAGTTTTTGAGTTGCTGAGAGATGAAGAAATTATAGGGGTCAGTCTTCTGACCCGAGTGAGGGACTGCAAGAACTCGCTCTGTCAAATGGTTCCTTTTGCAGCATTTGATAGGGACTAATGCACAGAGCATCCAGCTGACAGGAGTGTGGATCTCATTCCCACGTTCCTTTGGGAAGGGGTAATATAACATGCCTTTAAGCAGCAAAACTCCCAGCACTGCTTTTAAAGGAGAAGGAAGGAGGGAGGAGGTTTGAAGGATTGTAAGTGCTTTGAATGCTATGCAACCAAGTGCCTGTGTCCCTGTGCATACAGGGGGGATTCCTGCTCTGATTCCTTTTGTAAGGCATCCCAGGAGTTACTGTGGAAAGGACTAGACAAGAATTAGAGTTTTCTATCACTAGTTGCAGTGGTTAAGATCTGATCTGATGGTCATTGTAAGCAATGAACATATTTCCATAGACCTTGATGGGAAAGATAATGCAGGACCTGGAAACCTCCCTGCTGTGACCGATCAGCAAGCGGGCACGAGGCTGTCCAGGCTCCAGCATCTGCCATTCAGTTGGGAGGAAGGCACCATATGCACCAACCCTGCACAAAACCTCTTTGAGGGAGAGCAAAAGGGATGCTGATCCGAGGTGCCGGGCTCGGACACACTCCTGGTGAGCCACCAGGAAGGTTTGAAAAGAGCTGCTGGCTAAAATAAGTGAATCGAGTGGGCAGAGGTGCTCTTCAGGAGAGCACAGCTCTCTTTTAAACGTCTTCCCAGTTGAAATGACATTCTCAAGAGGGTTTTGTCCTTTGCATTTTCTTCAGGATCATCCATGAGGATGGCTTCTCTGGAGAAGACGTGAAGCAGTACAAGCCAGTGGTCTACAGCAACACTATACAGTCGCTGGCAGCTATTGTACGTGCCATGGATACCTTGGGCATCGAATACGGCGATAAGGAACGGCGGGTAAGTTCAAATCACCACTGCTTGAGTACAGAGAACTGAGCACCTGGAGACTCCAGAGACACTTGCACAATCTGAATACCCTGCAGGGAGAAAGAGGGAGGTGGGAATGTGTACATTGCCTTCGTATGCCTGTTGCAAATGCATAGGAGGCATAGGCACAACGGTAAACGAGATACCACTTTTACACCTGTGCTGGGAAGTATAGCCCTGAGGACCTCTGGGGCCACAGTCTCTCATGCCCTGGCACTAGCCAGGCCAGAGCAAAAGAAAATCTATTTTCTAGGCACAGAGGCACTGACAGGCCTGGGGAAATGTGAGAACATGTGTCTTGTCCACTGCGCGTGTGCTTGGAACAGGCTGGAAGAAGAAATGTCTTGAGGAGGAGTCTTTATACTGTTCAAAACTCTTCCACCAACCTGCTAATGTAGAATTTTTAGAATTAACATGACCTTTCCTGGGGCTTCTCTGGCTTTTACTCACACATCTCCCATTCAAGTGTACCCAAACAGCAATTTTGCTCGCAAGCAAGGAGATCTGTTACTTCAGTGAGGTTCATAGGGACAGGGTCTTGGGCAGCAGCATTAGCATCTGTCTTATCAGAACAATTATGTGATGCCTGGCAGCTCTCTGGTGCCCCACACCTAAGCCAGGCTGTCCTTTTACAGTTGTTACTTTAACCGGCTCCCTATTTTTAAACAGTGGCTCCTCTGTGAGGTGCCCCTGCCAGCCTCTGCCTTTCCTTTTTGCATTTCTGGCTCAGACCAAGCCCACACAGAGAAAAGCAGAACCCTAGAGAATTCAAGACCACCCTTTTTTCTTGCTCCCATCCCGAAGAAAGTAAAACTACTTGGTTTCACTGGAAATAAAATAATTTCAGATGAAAGACCTGATCAAGGTGAAGTCCTGTATGCCACTGAATTTATCAAGACTATTTTTAGGTAACTATTGAATGACAGATGTACAACATATCCCAAACTCCTTATCTGAGGGTTGATAATAAAAGCATTCACTAAAAAGGTTGCCAGAATCCTGCTGTGGTGTTGCTGTATGAAAAGGTACCTTATTTCTCCCAATCGCAAAGGGATATTTTGATTTCTTTGCATCTAGGGATTTTTCCCACAGGAGCTCTAAATCCTGGAGGCATTTACATCCCAAATGTAGAGATGATACCATAATGGAGTTCTTGTGAGCTTGCCGAGAACTAATGCTGATGGCTTTCGAACTGAATACATTAATCTGTTGATTACTCAGTGACTCAGCTCTCAGCAAGGCAACGTATCTTGTCTCAGCTAAAAACGTATGCCCAGAAAAACAGAAACAAATCATTCTCCATGTCTGATAAATAGTCTGTGGCAGACAACTTTAAAATGTGAAATTTCCTCTTTTTTTATTTTAATCCTTGGAGTCTTTATTCGAGGAGGGATGCTCAGCACTGCTTTAGTGTCAGGCCTGGTAAACCAAGGGGCATAGAGGGGGAGAACCATTATCAGGACTGCCAGGAATGAGAGATGGAGTACCTGGGCTGCAGGAAATGTCACCCATCTTTGTGTGGAAAAGATGCCAAATGTTCCTAGGATCATGTGATGGCTCAGGCTGGAGAGAAGCTCGGGAGTCATCTGACCCAACCTCCTGCTCAAGAATGGTCAGCTCTGAGGTCAAACCAGGTTGCTCAGGGCTTTATCCAGTTGTGACCAAAATCCTGCAAGGATGGAGAGTGCACAGCCTCTTTGGGCAATCTGGTCCACTGCTTTACTGTCCTCTTGATGAAAAGGTTTCTCCTTTTGGCTAGTGTGAACCACTCTTATTTCAATTGGTGCTTTGTGGCAGTAGGGATCCTGATTTACACCTTGCAAAGTAAAAAGCAAGTTAAATTAAGTTATTCCCAACCTATTTAGTCCTAAAGGAATTACTCCTGTCTTAAAATGTTGTCATGCTGGTTGTGTACAGATGGGCCTGCAGCAAACCACTATGAACCAAGCAATGCTCTGGGAGGGCTGATTCACAATGTCTTATCCCTTCACAGATAGGAGGAATGTTCCTTCACACAGCAGTAGATGGTGGGGAAAGAAACCAAGTCTTTCAGGCTAAGGTCTTCCACTTGCTTCTTGCTCTTATTCAACCTACATAGGAAGTCTCCTGGAGAAGAGGAGAATGAGGGAAGACCTCGTCATGGTCTACAGCTTCCTCACAAGGGGAGGAGGAGGAGCAGGTGCTGATCTCTCTGGTGTCCAGTGATAGGACTCAAGGGAATGGCAGGAAGGTGTGCCAGGAGAGGGTTAGGTTGGACATGGGAAAAGGTTCTTCACCCAGGGGGTGGTGGAGCACTGGAACAGCTCCCCAGCCTGACACTATTCCAGAAGCGTTTGGCCAAGACCCTCAGACACACGTTGTGAATGCTGGGGTTGTCCTGTGCAGGGACGGGAGTTGGGCTTGATGGTCCTTGTGGGTCCCTTCCAACTCAGGACATTCTATAAAGTTGCTGGAATTAGTATGAAATAGTATTTATTTTAATCTTGCAAAGAAGCACATGGCTTTTGCTGCCCTGCCTCTGTTATTAATGCACAGCTGCTAGAAAGAGAGGCCATTAAACAGGCGATTTGTTGAGTATTATGCTACATGTTTCATCCCTTTTCAAGCAAAGCTTTTCTATTTTAAAAGTCATTCCTCAGCCAAGGGTTTCCAATGCAAATCTTTTAGTGGGGGATTTTCCCCTGCTCATCACTTAAGGCCACAAGAGAAGAGCACTTGGGAAGGGGAACCGGGGCTGTGACTGCTCGAGCTTGATTGGAAGGAGTGAGGGAGGGGGCACAGACCCAGGACAGGTTTTCCCCAGGGACTGCTTGCCTATTACAGTTGCCCCCATCCCACCTTCATGGGAGCTGCCTCTGCCCCTGAATCCCTCCCAAATGGCACCCTGACCATTTTCAGAGGAAAAAAACCCTCCCCTACTTAATATATGCAAATGAGATGGTTTGTGCTTTTATTATGGAGGTAAAATAAGCAAACCCTCTCCCACTCTTCTCATTTTTCCCCTGCCCATAATTATACCTCCAGTATTTAATCTAACAAAAGCAAAATGATGGCAGAAGAGTCCAGACTAAACCTTTAGCTTTCATCAGTGAAAGGGAGAGCGATGTAGGAAATAGGAGCTAAAAGGACAAAACAAATCACAAAAAGCAGACGCTCCAGGTCTCACTGACCCTCTCTGCTGATAATGACCTGTCCCCACGTTAAGAACAAAACAGTCTGCATGTCAGGTTTCACTGTTACACGTGTTCCTTGTTCCAGGGAGCAGGTTTTCTTGCAGCTGCATCTGGCTCGTTGAAGGTTCATGGCCTGTGGACCTGGGAGGTCCTTGTTTCGTGTCCTTCAGCACAGGGAGGTGGGAGCATGTCCTGCCAGCTCATGGCACGTTATCACCACGCACAGCCCCGAAGGTCAGTCTGAAACTCCAGAAAAGCTGTGCCAGTGCACAGACACAAATCCTTTGTGTTGCAAGAGGGGAGGGGAAAAGGGAGTGGTGAGTGAGGAGCCAGTTGAGCAAGGAGCGGTGTCCGTGGGTGTTTTTCTCCAGGGCTGTCACTGCCGTGCATCTGGGTCTTGATTAGCGAAGAGTAAGGAGTTGCACAAAGGCAGAGGGGTAGAGCTTGGCCTCGATGGCTGCTCAAGACCCTCCAGCTGGCCTGTAGAGCACTACACAGTCCTTACTTTATAATCAGATTAACAGACAGGAAAGAGTCAGGCTGTAACAGGTACCCTCTGGATTTAGTGGTTCTCTAAAGTGCAAATGTATTAATAAAGCAAGTTCCTCACTGATTCCCTTTTAGTTTACCCAGGCAGAGCAAATGGGAAATGGAGATTTAAAGCCTGGAATATAGAAGTCAGTACAGGTGTTTGGATCTGATCAAGCAGGAAAGGCAGGGAAGTGATGGATTTTCATCTGTCCATTTGAAGAGCCAGTTCTGAAGTCCAGCTTTGGAATTCCCAACGAGAAGATGTGTAAAGTCTGTTCCTTGGCAGGTCATTGCTGACCTCAGAAGCTGCCTGCAAAGGCAGCATCTACAATCCCATTCAGGCAAAATGCCAGAGCTGCAGCTAGGGTGGGGGGTGTGGGGGTGTCCACAGCTTGGAGTGGTCCGGGCTGCAGAGAGTCTGCCCGGACAAGCATGGTGCCCCGTGCAGGCTGATGTGAAAATAGCTGTAAAGCATGTTCATACTATCCTAAAGCAGACAGAAACAGGCTGAAATTGTTCAGAAATTACTCAGCAGAGAATCCCACTATGAGTCGTGTGGCTCAGGTGCAGGTGTCTGAGGTGGCAGGGTCGCAGATCCAGCGCTCAGGGACCAGAGGTGGCAGGCGGTGACCTTCAAATTGAACTTCTTTCCCCGTTGGGAGTCTGGAAATGGCTCTGCTTCAACTATGAAAGAGAAAACTAAAAATCCACTAAAATATTAAATAATTTCGATAGGAAGTTTTTTCTTCCAGGCTTTGTAGCAAAATGTGTTTGTGGTGATGTTGTGCTTCATACAGTGCGGAACTCCGGAAATGGGAGCTACCGGGGACATATGGGGAGCACCTGAGGGAACTGGGGCTGTTTAGCCTGGAGAAGAGGAGGCTGAGGGGAGACCTCATCGCTCTCTACAGCTCCCTGAAAGGAGGTTAAAGCAAGCCAGGTGCTGGTTTCTTCTCCCAAGTAGCAAGTAATAGGATGAGAGGAAATGGCCTCAGGTTGCGCCAGGGGAGGTTTAGATAGGATATTAGGTAAAGTTTCTGCATTGAAAGAGTGGTGAAGCACTGGCAGAGGCTGCCCAGGGCAGTGGTGGAGTCTCCATCCCTGTAGGTGTTCAAAAGACATGTAGACGTGGCACTTTGTGACATGGTTCAGTAGGCACGGTGAGGTTGGGCTACCAGTTGGACTTGATGATCTTAGAGGTCTTTTCCAACCTTAATGATTCTATGTTTTTAAAATACTGGTTAGTAGTATTAAAAAAATCCATCTAGGGTAATTGAACAGCCCACCCGACGCAGCTGGAGAAGGAGACCGTCTGCACTGGAGCAGCACCTGACCAGCTTCACAGTGGGGTGCTTGTGGAAACCCAGTGCCTCCAGCCCATCCTCTCTGCACGTGTTGAAGGCAGTGGCAAGACCAAGGCAGTGGCAGGAGCAGGGACAGAGCCACTGTCACCTGCTGCCTTCCAGTCGCTGGAAGGGAGCAGTGTGTGGGAGGAGCCCTCTTTCGTAAGAGCTGCTCCTGTGTAACTGCCTTTTTTCTGCTTGTCACCTCAAGTTATTTGTGGATTTTACTTCATTTCAGGCAAGTACCTCTTTAGACCAGCTGGTTCCTACTGCATGTCCCTAACCCGAGCTCTCTGAGAAATGCAAAAAACCTGCTGATAACTTTGGGGAGGGCAGGCGAGGTTTATCGGGCACTGCTGTGCTGGTAGGAAGCCTCCCTTTGCTGACTGATAGCTGAAAGAGGGGAAAATTAGATGAGATCTTAGGAAGAAATGTTTTCCTGTGAGGGTGATGAGGCCCTGGCACAGGTTGCCCAGAGAAGTTGCGGCTGCCCCATCCCCGGAGGTGTTCAAGGCCAGGCTGGATGGGCTTTGAGCCCCCTGATCCAGTGGGAGGTGTCCCTGCCCATGGCAGGGGGTTGGAACTGGATGGGCTTTTTGACATCCCTTCCAACCCAAACCATTCCATGGTTCTGTGATCTGGGAGATGGACACAGGATTCCTGTTTTTCTGCTGCTGCAGTGGGGATACAGCCAGCCATTGCTGGTCTGCTGTTATAAGCAATGGGATCTTCGCCACGGCGATGGGTAACTTAGGGCTGCTTTGTAGAGGAGCAGGATGGAGTGGGAGAAAAGGGGAAATGGAAGAAGGAGGGCATTAGCCACCCAGTTTTTGTCTGGTGTGGATGTCCAGCTGAAGTCTGCTTGCTTGCTGCTTGCAACAGGCGCAGGGTCTGCTGGGTCCATCACTATGTCAGCCTATATCAGACAAAGATTTCAACCTGCCCTTCTCTCAGGTGTAAAGATCTGTCACTCTTTTCCATTAAGACCAAAGCCATCTTTCTGATTCACCTCCCTCTCCATCCCTCCACAAGGTGCATTTCAGTTACCATCATTCATGTTTCTGAGGGGTGGAGACAAATAAAAGGTAGGGCATTTCTCAAGAGGTGGAAAACGTAAAACAGAAAGGAAAGAACTTGTCATTTTCACAGCCTGCCTTGTTGCCAGGGAGATGGTTGGCTCATTCAAGGAAGGCTTGCTGTTGCTGGCTGAGAAGGCCAATGTATTGGGAATCATCGCTGCAAAATGCGGCTGGAGGAGAAAAAGGTGGACAGCAAAGAACAAGGGACATCCCGGAGTAAGCTCCCTCTGCATGGTAGATGGTGCATGACCCACCAGCCTTGCCGTGTTGATTCTGGAGTCTCTCTAGCCAAAAGCCTCTCTTCCACATGCCACTAAGGTGTTTTCCTCACTTGCCAACTTTCAGTCCCTTGAGCCCCTCAAAATACAAAATCTTTCCCTAATAAATAATCACAGCAAAGTAACAGCAGAGCATGAGGACAGTTTATGATAGCCCTTTGTGCCAATTTGAAACAGTCTGCTTCCATGACTTCGCTCTGCCTCTTCGGGAGAGTCAATCTCAAGGAGTTCCTGATCAGCTGAGACCCCTGGCCAGACCTGGGAGACCTTGCTTTGTGGCAGCAGTGACAGCACAGCTCAAATCTGCACTACTGCAAAGCTGAAGTCATGGTCATCAGGTCAATGGCATGTGATGATCTTCATATAGCAAGAGTTTGCCCCAGGAGCACTGCTGGTTCACTCCAGTCATGCTGTTAGTAAAGATGGCATCTAGAAGCGAGAAAAACTAAGCTTGTGTCATAGCTTTAAACACATCATGGCTTGATCTGGCAGGATTTGGTGTAGAAGAGCCATTCGATGAAATAAGGAGGTTGTAGGGTTGAAGGTTTCCCACTCTTCATGTAGAGTTTTGTTTAGTCTAAGCTCATTGATCTGTCCTCCTTTCCAAACTGGGTAATTTCTACAGAAAACAGGTGATTTGTTTAGGGCTAAAACGCAATTTTATCTCTGGCACCACATGGGTTACTGCTGTTTATGGGGCAGTGATAATGGTGATGAACAGCAGTCAGAATCCCAGTCTTCTGCAAATATGTGGCAGTGCTTGTGGGCAGGAGAAATCCTGACTTTGTGAAGGAGGGTGATGATACCGGCTGTGAGGAGAATGGGAAGGACAGGGACTCAAACAGAAATAGCCTAGAAAATGTAATAGCAGTGGAAACAGCTGGATGTTCTAGGGAAGCGACGGAATTGCACAGACACCGCTGCACCCAGAGGCAGTATCATCTAATCTTTCTTCCAGCAGAAGACTGTCCATCACTGACAGCTCTAAAACCCAAAATTTCCTCAGGGTGGCCCAGTGTACCCAGTTTTAGTTAAAAATCCTAAAGAGTGAAAAAAGGCCCTGTGAAATGGAGCCAAAAAGAGGCAGGGGAGAGTGGGCGGCAGTGGCGTAGCAAGTTGGAAACGCATGTAGTGTGGAAGGCTCCTCTCTGGAAGGTGCCACCTTACTGAGCAGTTGATGTGCCAACATGATGTTTTTCACATTGGTCCTGCTTCAGGGTGGTATCTATGGCGTTGGCATGGCAACGTTTTCATCCTCACGCTTTTGAGTGAGCACTGGATCAAAAGTCAGCACTGGCTCATCTTTTCAGCTTTCCCCTGACACCGAGGGCGGTGGTGGTAAAGGGGCAGCAGTCAGGAGACAGGATGGGATGGAAATTCACCTGGTCTTCCCGTCCCTCTGCACAGTCAGAAACTTATTCCTAAGAAATGCATTTCTAGGGGAAAAAAATCTTGATGCAGTTCAGCATCATTTCTGAATGAGCCAGATGAGAGTACTTGATGCAGTCACACCTCAAATTGCCACTCGGATCTGTTTCTTCGGCAAGGCACTGTAGATTGGTGACACTTGCTGTCTGTGCCACCTTCCCAATTCTGAGACCAGCTTCCTAGCTAACTGTCCTATAAAACCACTGACCAGAACAGATGCCATCAATTAAAATTAGCATTTAATTTTCTTTTGAGGAAAACAGAGGAGAGAAAGAGACATCTCAGGGGATCATTGGTAAGAGACACCACAGTCATCTTGCTTGACCTCCAGATTGAATCTAATCATGTCTTTCACCACCTAAAGAGGGCTTTAAATACGATGATGTCTGTGTCTCCCCAGAGAGACACAGTGAGAGGACAAGGCAGTTGTCACTGGTGCCAGGGAATTCCAGCTGGACACGGGTTTGGGTTTTCGTCACTTTCCTTCTTCTCTCTATGCCATCAGGAGGGATCAGAACGACCCACTCCTGCGGGGCCGCCCAGCCCTCTGAGTGTTGGAAGTATGGAGGGATAAGAGAGTCCTGAGGATATTTGTGTATGGAAGGATCAGTGAAAAGAGGAAACACACAAAAGGGGATTTTTAATTTTATGAGACTTGCCTTCCTGTTCAGCAAGCTGCCAGGAGAAAACATCATCAGATGAATTCTCCTGACCTTTTTTACTCCCTGGCTAGTGGAAAGCATAACCTTTTCAGGTGCAAATCCTGCTTTTTTTCCCCAGTGCCTCAGCTTTCACCTACCATTTCAGGCCCAATTTCTGAGTAATGAAGAGCTCTAGTCCTTCAAATGATCCTTGCAAAGGATCCCCACTTCCCCCCAAATTGTACAATATTCCTGTTCACCCATGAAGATGCAGACCCCATGCTGTAGGGAGATTTACCTTTGCTCCTTGCTTTCAAGTTCTCTCTTTTCCACTGGGAGGGGGATTTATTTTTCCTCCACAAGCTTTATGTGTTTGATACTGTTTTTTTGGATGGTGCAGGGAATATTTTTAGTTTGAAAAGAATTAAAAAAAAACCCCAAACGCACTGTTTCCTTGGAAGAAGGGCTGCCTTTCCCTGGGAGATTTGTTATTCAAATGCAGCTGCAGTTAGGTCTGCCAGGGAGGTGATGTGACAGGGAAGCACTGGGCACACAGGGGAGAGCAAAGGAGCCGCAGGACTGTGGCATTGGCGGTGAATTAATGAGAGGTGGGGTGCTGCTTTCCATTCCCACGAGACACCAGGGGAAGGTGACTTCTCTGAGAGTGCCAGAGCAGGACAACACAAAAGAAGAGTCGTTCAAAAAATATTTGGCAGAAAAGCGCAGCTGGAGCAGAGCCCTCAGAGGGTGAAAACCTCCTTGCTGCCCACAAACAGGCTTCTTGGCAGCTCCTGAATCCAAGGTGGGATGCAGGTCAGATGAGGACCAGCTCCACACCACCATCCGCTCCTTCCTGGAGGATGGCACAGCCTGGCCAATGCAGATTTCAGCCCATGCGATGGAGCTCAGCGTAGCCTCTCCCCACAGAGCAAAATCACTGACCTTGGCCTGGGTTGCATCTGGTGTCAGTGAAGACAGTCAGACACTGTTTGTCCTTCTCTAGAGCCTGTCTGTCCATAAAGGGATTGAAAGACCCATAAGGCAGAACAAAAATAATGTCTATTTATTTGAGGTACTGTGCAACTGAGGCACTAAAGTTAAACACACACCACAACAGAGGCTTCAAAGATGTTTATCCATATTTCTGACTGCACAGGCGATCAGGCACTTGCTAAAATCCTTCCAGCAAGTCACCACCAGGTTTGAGACTGAAGTCCAGGTTGTATCTCCCTGCAGCCTGATGCAGGCAGGGTGCTGTCTTCAGGTATGATTGCAAGTCAGCTCCCCCAGCAGTAATTGCAGATCACTACAAACTACTCAGCACATTTCAAATACATGTCAGTTAAGTGGATTTATTTCCATCTCTGCTGGGAAGTGTTGGGAAGCGCTGCTGAGTCACACCACTTGCTTACTCACTGGTTTGAGGAGTGCCATTTAAAATATTTGTTCTCCGATTGCCTTCTATGATGGTCCTATTATTTGTGTGTCTCCAGATGTAAAATGAAAACATTTATGCAGGGCATCCCTGGCCTTAACCAGATCTCCGGTGTGTAACTCACAAGGAGTCATAAAACGAGTGTTTTGGGAAGGGACTTCTCCCTTGGCTCTGTTGTTTGATGTTTATCAGCGATTGCAGGGAAGGATAGCGCAGGCTTCGCTCCAAAACAGGGAGCAGGCTTGGGATGGTTTGGGAGGGAGGAAGGAGAGCTGGAGCCTTGCTGTGCCCAGACAGAGCAAGAGAGGAGGGATGGGAACATGGTCCTTGTTTGTGCTGGGTGCTAATGAACTTAGGACCTAATATTGTTCTGCAATGGTCAGCTCTGGCCACAGACCCCAAAGCAATTCAGCTTCCACGGAGACGTGACATCAGGAGCAGCTCCAAAAGCATTGGATCCAAGGGTGTGGCTGAACCTGGACACTTGGCCACCTCAGGCTCTACACAGAGCAGGTTTCCTTGTCAGCTCTGAGAGGGAGGCATCCAGAGGCCTTGCTGAGAGCCCAGTCCTTTCGCATGCCAGAATTAACCTGGGCAGGGGAAGAGACCGGAGCCCAGGAGCCATTTCATGGCCTGTGGCTGTGGAGTCCCCTTCTCCCAAAGGGGGCATTGTGCTGAGCTAGTGAGGCCAGAAGACAGAGACTCCCAGCCAATACACTGCCCTTGAGGAGATCTCAAAGTGCCAGTGCTGTGCCCAAGCCCCACAGCCCCGGCTCCTCCAAAGGGGAAAGCTTCCCCTCCAAAGCGAGCGGCTGCTCCTCGTAGCCAGGGTGAGTCAGACATGGAGGGAGCTCTGGCAGCCTCCAGGGGAACAGCAGAGGTGCAGTGGGACAGCAGGATCTCCAGCAGGCCCCTTGTACTGCACCAGTCATGGGAATGGCAGAAGATCTGCCATGCATGAGGAGTTCATTACTGGAATTCAGGTTTTACCGAGGCCATTAATCAGTACTGTGTACATTGGTAATGACTGATTAAAGGTTCCACATGGGAACTCACATAAGAGGTACCTTTACTGCTTTGACATCAACCTCACCTACTGAGGGGGGTGTGAGGATGTCCAGTGGCACACAGGGACCAGCATCACCCAGGGCTGCCGGATCCCGAAAGTGCCATTTACCTGGGTCAGGGCTGCTGTGATGGGAGGCCAGGCAGGAGTTCCCAGAGCTTCATTCGAAGGAATCAAGCTCCAGATGAAGATATGCAACAACAAAGCCTCAAAGGCTGCTATAAAACACTATCATTTTGCACCGTGGCAATGTTTAACCTTGTGGTCAAAGACACAGAGAGAAAATGTGCGGGAAAGAAGCACAGGAGATGCAAATCAGCCCGTGTCTGGTTTAGGGTTTGTGATAGATAGTTGCTGGGGGCCCCAGGACGCATCATCCATCCTCGTCAGAGATCCGCACCCACAGCATGTCTCCCAGGAATTGCTCCAGGCAGCTCAGCTCAGCTCATCCCCCCTGAGTGTCAAAACCTCCTCAGGAGCCAAAGAAAATCTCACCCACGGGCTTTTAACAAATTTCCTCCTTTCTGCTGTGCTCTTCGTTTTCCAGGGTTGTAGGAGTTTCTGATTTGCAGCACGTTCTCTCTGTGTGGATGGCATGACTGGTGCTAGATACTTTTCCTGTGATAAGAAATAATTCCCCTAGGTCAGCTATTTATAATTAACTCTTAGAGGGGAATTACTCTTGATTTATGCTGAGATCACAGAACCAAGTAACACACTCTGGTTGACTATATGGTTGTCATCAGCTTGTGATCCCAGCTTCCTACATTTTGAAACTATCCCTGGGGAGGCATTTGTTCCCTTATGGGAAGGAGGTTTACTAATCCAGTCTTACCTGGGAAAGGTGTCCATGCCCACGGCACAGGGTTTAGAACTGGATGGTCTTTAAGTTCCCTTCCAACCCAAACCATTCTGTGATATCATTACAGATGTTCAGTCCAGTATCCAGTTACTTTTTAGTTAGGCTCACTGCAAAACAGGAACAGGGCTGTCCTCCAGAGAAATTGTTTCCAGTGTGAAGAGGATTTACAAATAGGGGAGGGAGTGGAATGTATTGCACAGAGGAAACGAGCATCTATTAACAAGAGAAGATGCAAGCAGACTTAAAGCTCCAAAATACCTCTTCACAGGTTTGGGAAGTAAAATGCTCCCATCCTGTTCCTTCCTACCAGCCGGCAGCTGCTGTGCTCCAGAGGAGGAAGCCTCCTTGCCAAGCCTTCCTTGGGAATGGCACAATGGGACACAGCCATGCTCAGTCCCCCAGGAGAGCAGCTCAGTCCAGCTCCGACCCATCTGTGTGATCAAACCCAAGCATCAGGAGGCAGCAACAGAGAGAAGAGAGGAGGAGAATATTTGGCTTGCCAATTTTATTGAGGTTTCATTTAAAATTATGAGATCTTTTAATGCTGGTAGATGGTATTCCAGGCAACAAAGGAAAACTTTTCTGAGAAGAAAGAGATCAACCATCGAGTGAGTTTGAGTCAGCTCTGTAAAATTACGATTTAGTTTCTTCCAAGTGAGAGCCAGGTCTCCTCTCCAATCCTCCCTTCCACATGTCATCACATGTGGGTACTTTTCTTTGATGCAGGGGCAGGTTTGGCAACACAGCCTGTCTGGAGGCGCAGCATGACATTTTGTGGATGCCAAAGACAGGGGAATTTCAGGGTAGCTTTTCCCCACCAGCACCTTAACCAAAGGTCTCAAAGCCACCTTTCTTCTGGCTTTTCTTCTCCTTAATTCCTGTTAGCACTATAAGCTTTGGAGAGCTTTTGTCTTGCCAAGTTCCACAGCCGTGTTTATGAGGTGTGCGAAGGTTTCTAACCAGTGATATTTGTGCTGTCCTTGTTCGAGTCCCGTAGTTTTAGACAGACTTTTGTTCTGCCACAGCTTCCCTCGCTCTGCAATGCACACAACCCCTCCCAAGGGGCACAGCTTTTTGCCCATGAGTTCAGGTTCTGCTTCTCTCTTAGCTGCTGGAGCACACAAATGCCTTCCCTTGCTGACATCCACCAGTGAGATCCTCCACTCCGGAAACAGCACAGGGTTAAATCATCTGTCTGCAGTTGGTGTGCGCATGCTGCTAGTGCAGACTTCTTGATTTAATTTACTCCAGAGGCAAAAGATGGACCAAGGCTGAAAAGCCCATATTCAGCATTACGGTGGATCATGAGCCAAGTTCAGGCTGGTCTTGTGACAAGTGAGTAGGCAAAAATCTTTATTTCCTCAACCTTCTCTCCAAGAAGAAAACCTCAGGGAAGGCTGCAGGAGGATTCGTAGCATCATGCAAGGCTCTGCAGGGCTGCTCCTTTGGCTCTGCTGCTCTTTGTGTCGCTGTGGACTGTGACGAGCGTCTTCTATTTCTTGTTGGTTATCCAAGCAAAATGTTTACATGCACAAAACAGTCCCAACCCTAAAGCCCTGGATTGTGTACCAGGAGGAGGAAGCCCACTCCCAGTATGAGGATTCAGAAATTTCAGAGTCAAGACTCTCAGGCCAACCAAGAGGAGCTGGACCCAAACTACACCTCTGTTTATTTCACAGTCATGGGCTGTACACAAGGACATTTTACTGTGCTGAAGCAGCTTAAAAGCCACTCCTTGGGCTGATACCCTTTTCTGGCTCCTCTCTTCCCATTCCTGAAGGAATTGTAGGGTGCTGCTGGCCCTGCTCAGGCAGTTGCCACACAAAACGTCCCCCAGGCCAGCCTTGCAGACATCTCCAATGGTCCTTCCCTGGGCGCTACTGCATGGCCAAGGAGTGGCCATACCCAGCATGTTTTGAAACAGAAACCATGATTAGCTGATACATTTATTTGGAAAAAATAAGAAAGATGGTGAGGATGGAGCTGCCAATAGTAATCCACACAGGCAGCAGCTCCGAGCTGCCTTCCACCACTAATCATCTGTCTCCTAAAATCCTGGGCAGGCAAGATCCCAGTTCTGGGGTCATGCTGCTTGTCAGCATGCATTTTCAGCTTCGTTTCTCTGGCCAAATCGAAGAGCACAAAAGAGGGAAGGAGTGGACAGGCTTTTGCACCACGTCCCTTTCTCCTTTGCCGTCAGCTTTGCAAGAGAAGAGGGGGCAGCAGATAAACAGCAAAGGGCTAGTGGGGAGGGGAAGCCTGTCACTCCACACTGTCGTTATCTGACTTGCCTCGAAACCCTCCAAGAGATCACCAGGAATTAGTTCCAGCGCTGATGAGTCTTCAGTGACCCTGTAGGAAGAGAACTGAGCTCAGGGGCCGAGTCCACTGCAAAGTACCAGCTTTCTGCGAGTTAAATTCCAGATGTAAACAGATGTTCTCCCCAGCAGCCCTTACAATCCCTATTATATGCATCAGGCAGCACTAGCACATCATGCAGTTATAAGCCTTTTTCCATAAGAAGCTGTAGGGTGTCGCCTGGGGTCAGGAAGAATTAGTCCAGCAAGTTCCTCGAGCCAGAAAAATCAGATTTCCCTTCATACTGATTATGCAGTTTCTGGTTCAGACCAGGAGTTACAGATCAGATTGCTACACTCACCACCATGAGGGAGATTTACTAGTGCCAGCTTCAAGTGAACTGTTTGTCCCTATCCCACCCCCCAGCACTGAACTGGGTTCTTCTTTTGCCTGATATAGCAGAGGGGTGGTTGTCCGCAGGCTCAAGAGTGGTGTTTTCTCAGGTGGGCAGGGACAATGCTGACTTAACCCTGTTTCTTCCTCACTTAACCAGATAGCACCTCTTCTCCAGGGAGGAAGCATCGATGCTTCTTTCCAAGGTGAGAGGCAGGGTTCAGGTGAGCTTCACTCATGTGCCCTCTGCAAACAGCAGACCCAGTCTGGGCATGCCACAGGGAAACACCGACTTGATTTCTCTTTCCTCTCAGTTGGCCTGGAAGGGGAGGCTGCTAATGAAGAGTGCCCATTAGTGCTTGTGGTAAAGGTGTTAGCTCTGAGAGATAAAATTCTTCCAAAGCCACAGAGACCCAGCCCTTGGCCTCTGTTGTGGGTTACCCTAAGGCATAACTGGGTTTGAACCAGACGTCAGGATGCTGTGAGAAACAATGAGCTGAACTGCCAGCATCTTGCTGCCTGCACACAAAATTGCAGGTGTAAATCCAAGGCATCTGAAGCAGTGCCGAACACCTAAATCTGGATGGATGTATGCTAGAAGCAGTCAGAAATAAAGCACTTGATGTGCAGAAGGAAAGGAAATCCAATTTCACATGCAGGACCACCAGCAAAGCTTCTCAGATGGTTGTTTCCAGCTCTTACAGGAAAGAATGGGGCAGTAGCTTCTAGTTGAGTGACAAATAGGATACCAAGTATAGTGGAGTGTTAAAAGTAGCATCTCTGTAACTGTAAATGGTTGTTTTAAAGGTCAGATCTGCTTGTACTCTCCCGGCTCTGTGAGTAGGTATTCCTTTCATCCACGAGTTGAGCTTTTCACTAGGGTGGGCAGAAATAAACAGGGCTAAAGCTGTCCCATCCATTATCGCTGGGAATGGCTTGTTTCCAATAGCAGGCTCTGCCTCTGCAGATAGGACACACAGCGTGGCAGAGAGCAGCACAGGAGGGCAGATGGCTCACGTGGACCATCCTCACCACCCAGCTTACTTCCCGGGGCTTCAAACTGCCGCAGTGCCCCTCTGCGGAGAGACAGCAATGGCATCGTGCTCGCCACAGGCACACCCAGAGCATAGCCCTCCTGGTCAACACTCCTCTGGAATCACAGGCAGAAGCCAGAAGCCTCTCCTTCTTTATACACTGCCCAAGGCTCTTTATCTGGAGTTGGGCTTCCTTTTCCACCCCCTAAGGTGAAATGTCAGGAAAGAAAGCCTGGCAGTCCTGCCTGTGTGTTTTCTCTCTCTCTGCCAAGTCAAAACAGAAGTGTCCTGCAGCCCTGATATATGGACAGACTGACAGACGCTCTGCACAGAGGGGACAGATGAGACTCTCATGGTTTTGCCACCAGAGTTCCTGGGGGTAACCCAGTCCTGCTTTTCCCATGCTTTTATTGATATCCGTCTGTTGCTGTGGCAACAAGGAGCTTTAATTGGCTAGGAAGAAACAAAATTACAAACAAAGCAGTTTATTAAATGTCAAACGGAGTCCATGTGTCTCACAGGAGTTCCCCCAGGGCGCTGGGATGGGAGCAGAGTGGCTCTCCAGGTGTCCACTCAGGAGCAGGACTCCTCCAGCAAACAGGCAGCACTGCCAGAGGGGAGCAGTTCCTCCGTGTCATGTCCAAGGGAGCCACCCTGCCTGCTTCACACACCAGGCCAAGCTCTCAGATACTTGGCTCAGCAAAGTCATTCCTCCATCCACGTGTAGGTGGGGAAAAGCAGATCTCTCTGCAGCCTACATGGGGAGGTCCTGCAGCTACCACCATTGCCTTGTGCCCAAGAGAGAAAGTCCTCAAACAGGTTCTGGAGCCCATTCTGAACAGAGCATCTGGTCCAGGAACCTTCTGTATCAGCAGCCCTGTCTGCTGGGCTAATACAGGAGAATCATAGAATCATGGAATGCTTTGGGTTGGAAGGGACCTGCCATGGGCAAGGACACCTCCCACTGGATCAGGGGGCTTAAAGCCCCATCCAACCTGGCCTTGAACATCTCCAGGGATGGGGCAGCCACCACTTTTCTGGGCAACCTGTGCCAGGGCCTCATCACCCTCACAGGAAAACATTTCCTCCTAATGTTTAATCTAAATTTACCTTGAAGAAGGGTGGGCGATGATCTCTTGGGGAAAGCAGGTCATCTTGAACCAAAAACTTTGAAAATGTTGCCAATGACCCCTTAGTCCCTGCCCGGAAGAAAACATGAGCTGAAAGACTTAATTCTTGCTTGTGGAACTAGAGAAACTAATCTTTGTTGTTCTGGGAAACAGCTATCCCGGGTTTGAGACAGGATGACCTTAAAGAGCTCTGGTTTCTGGTGAAAGAGCCAATCCTGTAAGACTCTTCTGCATCACCAGATTTCAAGAAGCAACTTCTTGTTGGTCTATCCAGCTGTCCTATTTATAACCAGCTTATATATTATAAAAAGTGTATCATCCACAGTGCTTTCTAATTAGATGTTGTAACTGCAATCCCATTTCACACCACTCTCATTTGCTCCAGCACAGTATTTTAAAGTTTTATATTAGCCATATCACACAGGGCAAACTCTTCAAGGGTTTGTAGCCTGCGAGTACGTGCAGCTTTGATTTGTGCCTAGGGCTGATGTGAGTTCTCAGGGCAACATCCCATCATGATGTCTAAAAACCTAGGATTAAAAGACACTGTTAAAGCTATGTCCAAAGTCAGGGGTCACTTAGTCCAGAGCATGGCAACTCAGAGCAAGCCTGCCAGACTAGAAAAGATTTTGCAGTCGTAGTCACTTCTGACCTTTCTGAAAGGACTGGATTTTCAAGAGTCCGTATTTGGTAGATCTCCAGAGCAATCTACGTCTGAGTTTGTGGCTGACATTCAAATCTCTAAAAATGGAAGATGGGCCTTTGCCACTTCAACTTGAAGATGGTTCATTACAGAGGGAAAGCTCTCAGGAGGAACTGGGCTAATGGGGTTAAGCAAACATGACTGGATTAGCAAAGGGCAGGATTAGACATCACCCATTAACACGTTGCCCTGTGTAAC
This sequence comes from Dromococcyx pavoninus, assembly GCA_033558185.1. NCBI lineage: Eukaryota > Metazoa > Chordata > Aves > Cuculiformes > Neomorphidae > Dromococcyx > Dromococcyx pavoninus. Next base: position 130,372 of record JAUMJL010000371.1, on the reverse strand, counting down.
TCCTCAGTAGGTGGGAACACCAAAGATTTGCTAAATGCACTGGCAAAATCAGCCATAGAAAGTTTTCCCATGCATGTTTTGACCTTGAACCACCAGTCTGCTCTTTGAAAGTGTTTATTAAAAATATAAAGGAACAAAGCACGTTTCCCTGGTATTCATAGGATGAAAAAAACACAGTAAGACTGTAGAGTCCCAGTGGTATTTTCAAGGAGAAGTTCTTAGCTATCTGCTTGTTTAAGAGCTCAAATTTGATGAAAAAACAGATTCTAAAGGTGCTCTGTATCTGTCTTTGCCTCCACCCCTATCTTAAAGTCTGAAAACTTTGTAATCCTGCAAATGTTTGTTAACGCAGCAGAATTGTGGTGAGATACTGGCACAGGTTGCCGAGCGAAGCTGTGGCTGCCCCATCCCTGGAGGTGTTCAAGGCCAGGTTGGATGAGGCTTTGAGCCCCCTGATCCAGTGGGGAGGGGCTCTTGATCAGGGAGTGCAGGGATAGGACGAGGGGGAGCGATTTTCAGCTGAAAGAGGGAAGATGGCGATGAGATCTTAGGGAGAAATGTTTTCCTGTGAGGGTCATGAGGCCCTGGCACAGGTTGCCCAGAGAAGCTGTGGCTGCCCTATCCCTGGAAGTGTTCAAGGCCAGGTTGGATGACGCTTTGAGCCCCCTGATCCAGTGGGAGGTGTCCCTGCCCATGGCAGGGGAGTTGGAGCTGGATGATCTTTAAGGTCCCTTCCAACCCAAAACACTCCATGGTTCTATGAACAGGTCTTGCCAGGCTGCTGTGTTAAGGGAGTGGTAGCCTTAGATTAGGGCTGTGCTTAGCCAAACTGTTGGAGCAGAACAGTGAGGAGCTGCCAGGGATGGTTTCTCCCTCTGCTTCCCCCAGCCCTCCCTGCTCCAGCCACAAGCATCCTGGCACAGAGGCTGGATCCGCAGCCTGTGCACATCCAGCTCCGTTGAAGGCAATCTGGCCCAAAGGTTTGTTTTCCTATTTTACAACAGAACAAATAGAGCAACATATCCTAACATCCTAATGAGGCACATTGAAGAATGCCCAGGAGACAGAGACAATATCAGTGTTCCTTGGCACAGAGAGAAAATCAAAGGCATTCGTTTGTTATCTGAAATGTCGATCTCTGTTCCTTTCAGTGGTGGGCAGACATTTTTATAGTGTAGGTTCCTGGAAATACTCAGATGTCACTGTTGGTGCGTTCCAAGAACACTATTTGTTTTCAGATGTACCTATAAAAACCGAGACTGAAGCAAGGAAATATTCAAAGCCATTATGGGGTTATTAAGCTTTAAGTAGCACTTTGCACTCTGTATGTCTTGTGGACCCATTCTTCTTCCCATTGAATGGGAATTTTATCATTGATTTAAGAAAGCCATAGTAAAGGAGGAGGTTTTGCCCACTAAATCACCCAGGCTGATGCCCAGCAGCATCCCAGCAGATATCAAATTGAAAAGATACCAACTGCATCTGGCCAGGACATTAAGGCAACACCATCTGTCCTGTAAGAGGTAGCATTTGGGAGCCCCTGGTCCCAGTCTCTGCCTGATATATCAGAATTAAAACCAGTGCCATGACGAGAAGTCCCTTCAGCCACGCACATCCCACTGCGTTCCAGTACAACACAGCTGTGGTGGAGCACTGGAGCAGCTTCCCAGGGAAGCAGTCACAGCCTAACAGTATTCCAGAAGCATTTGGACAATGCACTCATACACGTGGTGTAAATTTTGGGGTTGTGGTGTGCTGGGATAGGAGTTGGACGCGATGGTCCTTGTGGGTCCCTTCCAACTCAGGTCATTCTCACAAGCGTGGGATCTGCCACTGTCAGCCCCTTCCCAGCTGCTGGCAGAGCCCAAGTCCAACAGCCAAGGGCAGCTCTCTGAGCACTGTAATCACCTGCAGAAAAGGCAGCAGCACCTCTGCGTCATGACAGCTGCTAAAGTCTCACCTACAGTCCTGGGGGTGCCTTCAGAGAACGTGCTGTTCATTCTTGCTGCTTTTTTTGGAGTTCCGACACTCGTTAAACAACTTGCACTTCTCAGGCCTTGGGAACCAGAAGACATGTCCCAAAGGCAAAAATACCCGTATCAAAATGCCTTTGGAGCCTGGCTTAGGCTCGTGCTGAGGCAGGACTAAGACTGGTGCTGGATGCCTTTGCTGGGAGAAGCTAACAGCAAGTGACCTGAGGTGAATCACTGCAGGTTTAGGCTTGGAAGGCTCTCGAGATCTGCCCCTCCAGCGAGCAGCAAAGACAGACTGGGCTGCATCTCCTGGCCCACGCTGGCAAAGGGGGGGTTGCCAGCCTGGTGTAGCTGCAATTGCCAGTGGTAATGTGGGAGTTTTCTGCAGTGTGGGTCTCAAAGGAGACGTACAGGATGTGCACATCCAGGTAGGCTGATCCGAGGGAAGAGTCGAAGCCCAGGGAGGGTGAGCTGAGATGACCTATTCTCCAGAACGACTGTGTTATTAAGAAACCAGGCAAGTGGAAGGCATTATCCCATTAAAAGAACATCTCCTGCAAAAAGTGTTTCCTAAGGAAACAATGCTGTTCTGCTAAGGTTGACCTTGACAGAAATTCCTCCGTTCTCAGTTGGATCTGGGAAGCAAGTATGTTAATAAACTCACTGCCAAGCAGTTTAATGTTATGCTGTACACTCTGCTCACTCTGAGAGCCCAATTAAGTGTAAAAGAACAAAGAATTTTTGGTTATTGAATAATGTTTTTTTTCTGAATGTCACTGTTTAAAAAAACCAGCATATTAAATAGCCCCCCACCCCTCTCTCCCTACCACCAAAGCCCAAATTATCTCTCCTGGGTCAGATATGTTCATTGTGGTTTCTCCAGTTAAAAAGCTATCATCTATCAGGGTTATAATCATCCATCAGGACTGCATCAGCCATCCAGCTCGTAAAAACGAACACTCTTCTGTTATTTTTGAGGACACACAGACTGTTCCACAAGATCAGCTCATGCCCACTATTTCAGAATGCCTCTGCAAGGGATTGAAAAAAGGCGAGGAGTGGTTAAAAAAAGCAATTCAGACATTAACAATGTCATGGCAACAGCAAATTAGAGCCTCAAAAGCAGAGCTCAGCTCACTAAAGGTTTAGGGAGTCACTGCACTGCAGGACTGAATGAAATATTCAACACATAAAGGAGGCCCCCAAATGTTTTTTGTATTTGTGATAATGACGCCAAGCCAACTGCTATTTAAGTATATTTTTGCTTAACCATGGATTTTTTTTCCCTGCTAAAGATTTTAAAATAGTGTATTTGTCAGGTAAATGTGGGTCTGCTTTGATTCCTGGGAACTCTGGCATTTGAAGGCATATTCATACACATCAGCTTTGGCTCATGCAGAAAGCAGCTGTTGTAGCAAAAATTGGTAGAAGGAGAAGTTGAGCATTTTGGGAAAAGTTACCCAGTGAGAGGTTTTGAGCGTTGAGTAAGATGATCTCACAGGAGGTGAGAGCCTGACCCGTAACCAGCAGTGAGGTGCAGTCTCAAATTGTGCCTTCACCTAACGCCACACACGGGTACAGGCAGACACTAAACCTCCTTTGCTATTTTTCTCCTTGTTGCTTCTCTTCTAAGTTTCTGACCTTTTTCTTCCCTATGAGGTCAAGCTGTTTGAGTACCCGGTGGCCATTCCCACCTCTTATAAGTTTTGCTTGCCTGATCTGTACTTCAAGTTTCCAACTAGTGCTTAATCTGTTGATTACATCAGCTACCCATGGCTGGTACCATATAATGGGAAGGGATCAGGGGAAAAAAAACCTGCATTGCAAAAAATATCTTCTAGTTTTAATTTGGGCTCATGACAGGCTGTCAGGGAGAGAAAAAATCCAACAGAGTTATGTTCCTTACACCGAGGAGAACTCAGAAGTGAGACAGTACTGAACTCTGATTTGTCTTGGGTTTGCATCTTCTCTCTTTTTGTCCTCCATAGCTCACAACTTTTACCCTTAGAATCACAGAATCACAGAATGGTTTGGGTCAGAAGGGACCTTAAAGATTATCCAGTTCCAACCCCCCTGCCATGGGCAGGGACACCTCCCACCGGATTAAGGGGCTCAAAGCCCCATCCAGCCTGGCCTTGAACACCTCCAGGGATGGTGCAGCCACCACTTCTCTGGGCAACATATGCCAGTGTCTCACCATCTTCACAGGAAAACATTTCTTCCTAGGATCTCATCTCAATCTCCCCTCTTTCAGCCTAAAACCATTACTCCTTGTCCTGTCCCTGCACTCCCTAATGAAAACCTCTTCCTCTTTTGTTTTTGCTATCCTAGCTCGGGAACTTGAAGCAAGTTTTGAAGCACCTTGGGACTTTCTGTCCATATAAGTGGTCTCTCATGGAGCACTCCATGCTTATGGTCTGCAGGGTCACTGCTAACCTTTTCATACTCCTCTTCCTGCTACTGGATGGGAAAATCTCTGAGCATCTGAGGCTGTTGCAGAATTTGCTCTTCAGTTGCTGCGTCTTGAGATTTTCCTGCCTTTGAAGATGCCAGCTGTCTTTTAGCTACTTCTCTACTTCCCATTACTCCTCTAAACTCTTTCAAGCCATTTCTAACAATGCTGGAATCTTCTGGTTTTGAACTTGACCTTAAAGTGAAACTTTATGTGCTGCTTACATGCACACCCTGAGTCATAGGGTCAGGTCAGTTTGGAGCTGTGAACTTTCCCAGTGTGTTTCACAATGAGTTCTGCCTCTCAGTGATTCAGTACTAACAACTCTTCAAGCCTTGCCCCGTTGATCCACAGGCATTGGAAAGAGAGCAGCCCAGCAGAATTTAAAAGTTAGAAGCTTGAGGCCAACACCTCAAATCCTTTTCAGTTTTGGGCCTGTCAGTACAAGAAGGATATTGGAGCATGTCCAAAGAAGAGCGATGGAGCTGGGGAAGGGTCTGAAGAATGAGTCTTAGGAGGAGCAGCTGAGGGAATTGAAGCTGTTTAGTCTGGAGAGAAGGAGGCTGAGGGGAGACCTCATCACTCTCTGCAGCTCCCTGAAAGGCGATTGTAGCGAGGTGGGTGTTGGTCTCTTCTCCCAAGTGAGAAGGGATAGGATAAGAAGAAATGGCCTCAAGTTGTGCCAGGGGAGGTTTAGATTGGATATTAGGAAAATTTTTTTACTGACAGAGTGGTGAAGCACTGGCAGAGGCTGCCCAGGGAAGTGGTGCAGTCTCCACCCACCTACTCCACGTGTAGACATGGCACTTCTGGACATGGTTTAGCAGGCACAGAGGTGTTGGGTTGATGGGATGAGCTTAGAGGTCTTTTCCAACCTTAATGATTCTACAGGTCTAAGCTTTTATGGTTTGCTGTATGGGAGCTCCTGATACCTGGATCCAAATCCACAGTCCTCTGTACCCCTGGAGGGGCTGGGAAGCACTCAGGGTTTGAATTAATCGGGACCAGAGCTGCTCCTGAGTGAGGGTGGAAGCTTTTAGCAGTTTGTGCAATTAAGCTTAAAGTGAGATAAAGAGGGCTTTCAGCCAGTAGCAATGGCTTATGTTAGGGCATGGTAGGGTTGGAAGTTGGCTGTTTCTTGCATGCTCCTTGTGGTCCTTGTCATTGGCACTCTGGGCACTGCTGTGGGGTTTTGGCTGGATCTGGCCAATGCGTCTCTGAACAACCTTAGAGTGGCAAGATGGGTTTGCATTTCCAGAAGGGGAGCAGGGAAATTACATGTACACAAAGCAAGATATGAATAGCATCTCTATGAGCAAGAACTACCTGCAGAGAGAAACAAAAGGTGTTCAGAAGTCAAAAGTCGAGGGAGCTCCCAAGGGTGCAGCCTCCAGGTTGCAGTATAGTTTGTCATTTTTGTTTTCTTTAGGAACTTTAAGGAAACAGTACTAGGGTTTAGATTCCACATTTCTTGAATTTCCCTCTCTTCCCCACCTGAGCTCCTGACTGCTCTTGGTTACAGGAACCCTAAAACCAGAAGTTCCTCTTACATTGCTGCAGTGCCCAAGTGGTTGAGCCAGAGCCCAGACAAGCCCGTATTGTGAAGGTGATAGAGCTTATTTCTCTCCCAAAGAAAAGTGTCTAAGACTTAGTTTCTTAGTCTCAAAGCCATGAAGTGGGTCCCGCTTTTCTTTGGAAGAGGACACAAAGCTGCCTCCAGACAAACAGCTGGCTGCAGGCAGCATCAACTGGCAGCAGATTGCTTGGGTAACTGTTAGAAAATGGACATTTTTTCATCTCAAGATTTAGAGAGGTGACTGTTTTGGAGGATCTGTTGCATGCAGATAGAGTCTAAAAGGGTTAGAAGAGAAGGATGATAGTGCAGGGAAAGAAAGAAGGAAGGTATCAGCTGTATCACTCCTACTTTTAAATTGGTTGCCTGTCAACAGCTCCATCTTAAAGACAATAACTCAGCTGTCAGGTGCTCGAGAGCCCCTCTGTACTCTGTTAATCTCCTATAACTGCCTATCAGAAACCCCTTAAAGTGGAGTATGGATTTTCTAACAGAAGCCCTAATTGCTACGTTTGAACATGACTTATCCTCTTGGGTACATGGAGCCTTTGAGTTATCTGAGTCAGCAACAGAGGTGTACCCTGAGGTTTTGCCTGTGTCTGTTCAGCTCTCCAGCATCCTGCACCCTCAGTCCCCCAGAACAAAAGCCTTTCTGGTGCACTGGTCTCTCCATTTATGTGGGTATGCTGACTGTCCTTAGCAGATGAGTAGTACTGGCCGTGTAATCACCTGATGAAGAGTTCCCCGATAAGGCTGGGCCCAAACTATTTAACAGAACATTTTTAGGCTGAGACTAACTGTAGCTGTTACTGGCCGTGAGCACAGGGGCTGGTCCCCAGCCCACCCACAGACACAATTCCTAAATCCCCACCTCTCTGTCCAGCTTCCTTGTGCTGGTACAGGAGAATTCTGTTGGTTTTGATAACACTTGTTCCTCAGCCTTTCCTGTTGCTCCCAATAAACATGCAGGTTGCTGGAAGGTGGGTTTGGTGCTTTGTTTTTGAGGTGTGTATTTGCATGAGGCTCGGGCAGCTTTTGCTTCCCAGGAATATATGAGGAATGAATGCAACTTAGGCCATCACAGCAGTATGTTCCCCTGACATTTTCTTGGAAAAGCATGGTTGCTGTGTGAACTGCATGGGGGAAGAGCTGGCTCTGGGTACAGACACATCCCTGATGCTGCTCGGGGTGCGATGTGACACATAGCGCTCTGGAAAGTAATGTGCTGTTGGGAGCACCCTTTTCTTCCACCACTTTTTCATCTCTGCCTCCAAACCACCTACTACTGCATAGCTTTTGCCTCTCTTTTGGAACTTCCTCTTGGGCTGGATTTCCACCAGCACTTTCAAGAAGAAAGGACTGCCAACCTTGACATCACCTCGCATATGTCTCAGATTTACCAAACCACCACTTCCCTCCCACAGCATCTGGTACCAACAGTGGCCAGGGACCTGAATCTTCGAATCACAGAATCATAGAATGGTTTGGGTTGGAAGGGACCTCAAAGCCCATCCAGTTCCAACCCCCTGCCATGGGCAGGGACACCTCCCACTGGATCAGGTTCCTCAAGGCCCCATCGAACCTGGCCTTGAACACCTCCAGGGATGGGGCAGCCACCACTTCTCTGGGCAACCTGGGCCACTGCCTCACCCTCACAGGAAAACATTTCTTCCTAATATCTAGTCTAAATCGTCCCTCTTTCAGCTGAAAATTGTTGCTGCTCATCCTATCCCTGCACTCCCTGATCAAGAGCCCCTCCCCACGTCCTGTGCCACTGCCTCACTCTTGCAGCAAAACATTTCTCCCTAACATAACATCTCAATCTCCCCCTCTTCCAGTTTAAAACCGTTCCCCTCGTCCTATCCCTGCAATCCCTCAGCTTTCCTGGAGCCCCTTTCAGTAGTGGGAGGCTGCTCTAAGGTCTCCCCGGAGCCTTCTCTTCTCCAGGCTAAACAACCCCAGCTCTCTCAGCCTGTCCTCGTAAAGGACGTGCTCCAGCCTTCAGATCATCTTCAAGGCCTCCTCTGGACTCACTCTAACCTGTCCTTCTTGAGCAGCCCAAGAGCACTCCTGGCCCAGCACCCTGGCTCTCTCCCTTTCAGGACGCTATGAACTGTTAAACCACTATAGAGCCTTTTTGTTTTGTCCATCCCACATTTTAAATGCAGCAGATGAAGAAAGCAGCAGTAAAGGGGAGCACATTTTCTTTCTGGTGATCATATAATCATAGAATCTTCTGGTTGGAAAAGACCTTTGAGATCATCGAGTCCAACCACACCCATCATCTGCTAAACCACATCCCTCAAAAACTCACCTACCTGTTTTTTAAACACCTCCATGGATGGTGACTCAGCCACCTCCCTGGGCAGCTGTGCCAGTGCCTGAGAACCCTTTCGGTAAAGAAATTCTTTCTAATATCCAGTCTGAACCTCCCCTGGCACAACTCATGGCCATTTCCCCTTGTCCTGTCACTTGAGAGAAGAGATCAACACTCGCTCTCCCACAGCCTCCTTTCAGGCAGTTGTAGACAGTGATGAGGTCTCCCCTCAGGCTCCTCTTCTCCAAACTGAACAGTTCCCTCAGCCAATCCTCATAGGACTTGTTCTCCAGCCCCTTCCCCAGCCTCGTTGCCCTTCTCTGAACGTGCTCCAACCCCTCAATGTCCTTCTTGTACTGAGGGGCCCAGAACTGACCCCAGTACTCGAGGTGTGACCTCACCAGTGCCCAGTACAGGGGCACAATCACCTCCCTAGTCCTGCTGGCCATGCTGTTTCTGACACAGGCCAAGATGCCATTGGCCCTCTTGGCCACCTGGGCCACTGCTGGCTCATGTTCAGCTGCTGTCAACCAACACCCCCAGGTCCTTCTCCTCCAGGCAGCTCTCCAGTCACTCTTCCCCAAGCCTGTAACGCTGCAGGGGATTGTTGTGACCTAAATGGAAGACTCTGCACTTGGTCTTGGTGTCAGCCCATCAATCCAGCCTGTCCAGATCCCTCTGCAGAGCCTCCCTTCCTTCAAAGCAGATCCACACTGCCACCCAGCTTCGTGTCATCCACCAACTTGCTAAGGGTGCACTCGATCCCCTCGTCCAGATCATTGATAAAGATATTGAACAGGACCCAGCACTGAACCCTGGGGACACCACTGGTGAAAAGTGCTCGTGTTGTGATCACCACTCATGATGTGCTAGGTGGCATCACAGGTGCCATGCTGAAGGATGAAGCCAGGGATTGCTTCCTGTCCCTGAAGCAACACCATACTTGTGCTACACTTGGTTCTTCACTCCTGGGACAAGAATGCCAGAGGTACTTGTTGCTACTGAAATGTATGCTATCAATAAGAGCTGCCTGATGGATCATTTAGCACAGAATTTCTGGTCTTAGCAAAAGAAGCTGTTAATAAGCAGTTACCTACAGGTTTATGGATCTGCAGATGAATGTGTACACAGCTCTCTGCAAGCCTTTAACCTTGATGTAGTGGTTGTGTATGGGGTGGGAATGACCAAGGCCGGCACTGGGAAGCTGCACTTGCAGCTGGAAGTAGCTGGTTTCATGGTCCTCCGTCACTGTTCAAGGGTAAGCTTCCCTTCATCTTGCTGTCTGACACAAACACGCTCTGAGTGATGGACAGGAAACCAATATTTTTGGACATTTTAATCAGCAAAACAAATCAGAGCTGTTTTTTTCCTGCACATCCAAGTGAATGAATTTAAAGACAGCTCTCCTTCCTTTAGATGAAAGGAGATGAGCCAATGCCTGCACATGCAATTTTATTTCTTTCCCTGGAAGTAATTTTCTGTCTAAAACTGCAGCTTTCTCAGAATCCCACCGTTTTCAGGGAAACTAGTTCTGCTGGAATTTTTGCCAGTGAAAAGCTGAACAGAACAGTTTGAATATCTTAATTTTTGCCACATAGCAATAACAACGCTTGGCTGATAAGTGAAAGTGAGAGGAAAATTAAAGGGAAGAATTAAAAGAGGATATTTTGTCATTACTCTAATGTAAACATTTGATACTGCCTAAGGGAGAGAACTTAATACTATTTGAACATGGCATGGAGAGAACCACCTGCCAAAAATCTGTTGGCACATTTGTTTTGCAAAAACCAGTGTAACTTCTTGTCATGGCACAGAGGAGAAAGCCCAGCATCCAGCTGGCTCCGATGGACACGGGATTGGCAACGCCGAGCAGACATCTAGTGTCAGAAAAGAAAGAAGGAAGCCTGGATTAGCATGAACACCATCTCTCCTTCTGCACCCACCTTGTGAGAGCGATGAGTGATCACCTCCTTTGCAAGTGTTGACTGCAGTTCCTCGAAGAGGCTGGAAGCACCTTAGCCAGGCAAGAGTGTGAAAACAGCCCCTGCTCCCCTCCTCGGCAGGGGAGAGCCCTGGGTGCAGTGTGTGGTTGGTGCTCCTTGTTTCTCCCGGGGAGGTAGATCTTTCATCTGGCACCTGAGCCTCGGAGCGGGCTGCAGGCACGCTTCCCAGCAAGCATCTGTCTCCTAGTCCTGCAGATGAGCGTGGTCCAGCCTTCATCTCACACGTTTCTGTTGCCTTCACTTGGTGGAAGAAAGGTGTCACACAGGGACGGGGGAGTGGAGGAGCAGGCTCTTGGTCTCTTGAGTCTCCTCTCTCATGCATTAGCATGAGCAGGAGCTGCCAATGGAGCTGCAAACTGTGACAGACAGGAAGCAGGACCCCTCTGTCTATATGCTTTTCAAGGTTGAAGATGTTCACCTTCAACTAGAGAGTTGGGGAACAAGACAGGAAGGTGGAAAATGTCTGTGAAGACACAAGAAATGTACTTGGAAGGGAAGAGAAAAATTAAACAAGGACTGAAATCAGGCATTTATTGTACTTCTGGAAATGCTTCTGAGCTTGAAAGCATCTGATGTACAGGAAAAATTGAGTGTTCCTGTCCCGGTCCCAAGAGAGAGGGACACAGTTCTTAAAGTATGTGAACTTCAGAGAAGAACAGTCATCTGTTATGACTATGAGGCTTCTATTTTATTTTATTTTTAATTAAAAAGGATGTTTTGAATTTTTCCCACTAGCTGTTTCATTCTGTTCTCTGATCTAGTCAGAAACTGGCTTCTGAGAAGGACTGGACCTGGAGAATAGCTCAATGGGAAAGCACTAATGAATCTCTGAAGTAAAGCTCTCTCTCAGAGACACGGGGCAAATACAGCACACAGGGACTTCTGCACAGCGGAGATGCACCCGGTGGGGCACAGTTCTGTGATGAGCAAGTTACTCCCCACTCTCCACTTGGAAGATATCCTGAGTGTATCTTCCAGGAGGGAAAAGCCTGACAATGTCTCTTCCACATGAAATGCCGTCTGGTCCGTGGGGCCCGCTGGGAGCAGCGTTCCTGTGCTGAGACGTCAGTAGCTTTCCACTTCAGCTCCATGAACACGAGCCCTGTGCATAACTGTCTGAGCATCTTTACTCTCTGAAGATCTCTGTGATTTCAGCCGCTTCGTTTGACGATATAAATAATATGATCTATTCTTAGCTCGACAGCAGTATATTCAAGTCTTTATCTAAATTCTGCAGAATTTTCCATTTCAGATGTTTGGGCTTCCAGAGGCAGACTGGTGCTTATTCCATGCATGGCATTATTCCTTTGATACAGGATCTGAAAATTCAATTATCAGGCCAATTACTGATTTTTCTGAAATTTACAAGGAAAACATTAAAGTTTGATTAAGTGAGAAGTCCTGCTGGACTGATCAGCAATGAGACCAAAATTAAATTGTGTTTTTAAAGGCTTTCATGGTAGAATCATAGTCATAGAATCATTAAGGTTGGAAAAGACTTCTAAGATCATCAAGTCCAACCATCAATACAACACCACCATGCCTGCTAAACCATGTCCTGAAGTGTCCCATCTACACGGTTTTTTAACACCTCCAGAGATGATGACTCCACCACTTCCCCTGGCAGTCTGTTCCAATGCTTCACTAATCTTTCAGTAAATAGATTTTTCCTAATATCCAATCTAAACCTCCCCTAGCACAACTTGAGGCCATTTCCTCTCATCTCATCACTTGTTACCTGGGAGAAGAAACCAACACCCACCTCACTGCAACCTCGTTTCAGGGAGCTGCAGAGAGCAACGAGGTCTCCCCTCAGCCTTTTCTTCTCCAGGCTGAACAATCCCAGTTCTCTCAGCCACTCCTCACAGGACTTGTTCTCTGGGCCCTTCACCAGCTTTGTTGCCCTTCTCTGGACACGCTCCAGCAGCTTAATATCTTTCTTTTACTTTGCCATGTTGCAACGCACAAGGAGTATCTGAATGTGAAAGCCCATTGCCAAAAGTCAAACCTCTGAACACTGAGCAGTGCACGATGTCTTTCACTCATCATAAAAATGAATACCTGCTGCTCCAGAGCATGGCCAAGCCAGGTGTGTCAAAGGTGCCTTTCCAGTGAGCACTGGGAGTGAGTGCTACACATGAATTATACACAGGCACCTGAACTTCAGTGGAAACAAGACGGGGTCCTAACCCTTCAGCGCCACAAGGTGCTGAACAGCATCACGTGGAGGAGCAAAGCAACAGGAAAATAACCACTTCTTCTCTGGAGCTGGATCAACAGCAAAATGATACAGCATTGTCATCCCATGGTAACCCAAGAGCCCGGGGCTGCTCCAGGCATCAGTCTCAGATGTGCTGCACCAGAACTGGGATGATGATGTCCATTGTGGGCACCTCTGAAATGCAAGTGAGGGTTTACTGCCCAGGAGGCACGTACACCTACAAGATGCTTTTACAGGGTGTACAGGTTAATCCACTACACCTAACTGTAGTGTGACCCCAACACGTTAGAGACAGATAAACATCTGCCAACGCTCGGACCAACATCTTAAAATACAACACTCGTGCAGGCAGTTCATTTGCTTTTGCAATTTGCAGGTGTGAAAAATGCAAATCCATTTTAAACATTTACTTGAGGAACAGATGAATCAGTAAAGAATAAAGGACAAAGATACAGACATGAGTCGGCATGCTGGGCTGATGGTTGGACTGGATGATCTTAGAGGTCTTTTCCAACCTTACTGATTCTATGCCTCTATAAACAGTTGCATCATCAGTTGAATGAATGAAAACAGCTTAGAAACTCAGAGTTCTGTCAGCTGCTGGTTCATAAGAAGGTGCAGTGTCTGTGCAAGGTCTCTCTTTGGACCTTGTGCCTTCTTTGAGTTCTTGCAATACCCAGAACTACATTTCTTAACAGGGTTGAAGATCAGGATTTAGGTGCTTTTGTGTTCTCATGACACAAAACTTGAGAGGAATTAGGGAGATTACTAAAGGGCCATTGAAACATTTGAATTTGGTAAGAGATGTTAATATAAGGGGAACACACATCCTTCAGGGAGTGCAGGGAAGAAATGTTATGCTGTGAGGGTGATGAGGCACTGGCACAGCTTGGCCAGAGACATCGTGGATGCCCATCCATCCCTGGAGGTGTTCAAGGCCAGGTTGGATGAAGCTTGGAGTACCCTGATCCAGTGGGAGGTGTCCCTGCCCATGGCAGGGGGTTGGAACTAGATGGGATTTGAGGTCCCTTCCAACACAAAGCATTCTATGATTCAGGAACCGTTTGCATTGTTGCAATCCCTATCTGTCACAGGTGCTGTCATTCCCCCAATTTTGCCCACTCCCACAACGTTGCTTCACTTTCCAAGGAGTAAGGAAAAGCATAGAAATGCCTTTTAACCTTCAACCTCCATCAGATCCAAATTTCCTGATGCAGTGCACTAATGCATAATGCAGAAGCTCTTAGAGTGCTCCTGCCTCTTCCTCTCACAGAGGGGTTAATGAGTAAAATTAATTGTATCATGGGGGGGGGGCAGATTCCTTTGGAAAGCTCCTCTCCCCTTCCAGAGCCTCTGGATTTATCTTTCTTAAATAAACACACTTCAGAAATCTTTTGGAGTGTAAATAAGTCAGGGCAGCAGCAAGAAAGAAATTGCCAGTGAATAGTTTGCAGAGCTGCTTGCAGCTGGCCCATCCTCCTGGGGCCAGACCTGCTGGTTGGCAATGCCCTGTTTATACCTTGTTGATATCAGTGCATAAGTTCCTTCATCTAAAGAGGTTTCCATGATCCCCTTCATTTTATCCCTCCACTCTCCCTCCCATTTTCTGAGCTGTAAGAGCCAAGACACTGTTGACTACAAGTACTTCAAACAACCTTCTGAGTGATTTAGCAACGTAGCTCTTTCTATAACAGGTTCCTCTTGGATGAAATACATTCGTATTTATGTAGGACAGAGGGTTTGGAATGCTATTAAATTTACATGGCGAGCTGGCAGAGCAGCCATCTTCATCCAATGCAGAGAGAGGGAAAAATATCCTCTTCACCTCAGCAGGAAAATATTTATGAGCACAGAAAAATCATAGAATCATAGAATGCTTTGGGCTGGAAGGGAGCTTTACAGGTCATTCAGTCCAACCCCCCTGCAGCAGCAGGGACATCTTTGACTCAGTCAGGTTCCGAGGAGCCCCATCTGATCTGACCTTGAAGGTTTCCAGGAAAGGGGCCTCCACAGCTTCCCTGGGCAGCCTGTGCCAGTGTCTCACCACCCTCATTGTAAAAAATGTCTTCCTTATATCCAGTTTAAATCTCCCCCCTTTCAGCTTAAAACCATTTCTCCTTGTCCTATCCCTACACTCCCTGATAAAGAGGCCCTCCCAGCTTTCCTATAGGCCCACTTTAAAAATCCTGCCAGTGTCCTCCAGGTGGATGATGAAGACTGTTAACACAAAAATGGAAAAGCTAATTAAATTACAAGTCCATCAGACTGGCCTGGCGGGCTGGGATGGAGAGTTTGGTGGTATAGGTTATGCATGGGTAGTTTTTGCTTGTTTGACAAGCCCTGAATGTTGGAGGGAATTTTGTGTGGCTTCTTACAAAAATGAAGAAGGATGAGGAAGGAAAAGCTTATGGTGAATCATTGGAACAAGCTGCCCAGGGAAGTGGTGGAGTCACCATCCCTGAAGGTGTTCAAAAAACGTGTAGCTGTGGCACTTTGGGATGTGGTTTAGTAGGCACGGCAGTGCTGTGTTGATGGTTGGACTTGTTGATCTTTGGACTTGATGGTCTTTTCCAGCCTTAAAAATTCTGTGAAACTTGCTGAGGTGCAGGGTGGGTGGTAGCAATGCCGTGGAGGAAGCGAAGCTCCGCCCAGGACATGGAAGTCAGGCAGAGAAGGGAATCAGCACTCGGCACCACAGCCCCAGAAGGGTGCAAGGTGCCTCAGGAGTTTGTAATCCTTAACCCAGCAACATGCAGAGCTTGCAGGTGGATTTTGAAAGCAAGACTCACCAGATCCGTGACAATGAACAGAAATCAGGTTGACATGGCCTTGCCCACTGTAGACCAGGACCCCTTTGGCTGAGGCTCTAGAGGAAGGAGACAGCCTCATCTCTTGGGGCTTCAGTAGAGCATTAGCTACAGACACAGCCAGATGATTCCCTGTCCAGACAGAGAGCAGAAGAGCTTTGCATGGAGCTAAGGAATGAGCCAAAAACACAGGGGCATGGGGTTCTGCTGCAAGGCAGGGATGATGGGCTGTGATGGAGGGAACGTGGGCCCACAAGTGGCATATTCCCACTTTAGCTCCTGTGCTGGGGCTGGGAGCAGAGCTGCTGGAAAACTTTCGTGTCACCTCCACATCCCAGTGGGGCATGATCACCAAAGACATGGCACCTCAGCACTGCAGGTTTGATGTCAGATGACCATGAGAGTGGGTTCAGCGTGAGCAAAAGGTCCAACAGGAGCGGTTGTGCTGACTCCTCTAAAACAGCACCAACGTGGTCGCTGACAATGACCTGCCCTGCGTGTGTTTGCTGGGGCTGGGTGAGCACTGCACTGCCCTCCAGCTCAGCCACGCTCCCCCTGTCCATGGCACCATTCCATGGATGGGGAACACTGGCAAGCCACAGTATCAGCTACACCACCAGCCTGGGCTCATTTGAAGTGGAGGTGCCAAGGGTTGCCCTCTCCTCCAGCAACTCAGGCCAAGCCAGGATCAGTGCACGCAAAGGCAGATCCCTCAGGCAGGCTTTCTAGAGAGGAAGTGAAACACTGGAGGAGGGATGCAGGGCTGCTGAGCACACAGCATCCTTCCCCACCTTGGGGCAGCCTCCTTTTCCCTTCAGTGAGAGGGACCCAGCGCTGGCACGAGAGGTGCCACCCCGAGCAACTGAGCACCCCAACCTTTGAAGGGCCTGAGTGCAGAGAGGCATTTACAGCTGCTCTGTGGCCGACCTCCAAAGCGTGCAGATTGCTTTTTGCCTCCTTAAATGTTCTTTGTGGTGTCTGTGAGTTCTAGAAATGCCAAAAGCACTGGAGCAGCTCCAGCTGAAACAGATAACATGGTGTTATTCCTTTGACAAAGCAACCTTTTCACCTCCCATCCTCAACCGTTATAGATGGTAACGGGGCTGTTCAATAGTCCCCACATTTAACCCCAGCAGCAACTGCCTCACAACTGTGGTGGCTCTGTGGTAAATAAGTAGTTTGCACAAAGTTATTTGGGATCTGAAGCAGTACAGCACATATGATCTCTTTATTAAACTCACTGGGCTGTAGGTGGCAAGTACCTTCAGCATTTCCCAAATGGCCTCAAAACGTAGCGGTTGCAGAGAGGCGAATTAGTCATTTTATGCTCTAAATACTTAATGCCAGTGCTAGAAATGAATGGGTGGAAGAATGTCCTGGAGAAGTGGATCAGGATGCAGTTGAAAACAAACCCCATCCTCACCTGGTGTAAATCAGCGTGGAGCAGCAGCAGCAGAGGCAGTGCAGCAGTGCTGGTTTACACCCGCCATCCAGCCCATAACCGGAGCAGTGCTACAGGAGAGAGACCCGTAAGGCACTTGGAATATTTGTTCTGAAAACCAACATTTTCCTCTCCTTTCTGGCCAAGCAGAGTTTGAAACGTGGGCAAAAGCGATGACTTCAAACGTGCAGCCCGCTGACGAGGGACGTGAAAGGCACAGCGTGAGGCTTTTCTCCTCGGTGTGGGAAAAAAAGGAGGGGAGAGATAGGAAGCTGGCATTGCAGAAAGGAATTTTAATAAAAATAAAGAACTAACAAGTAGAGGCCGGGGTGTGCCTTGAGAGGGCTTGGTGCGGCAGCTTTCCAGCGTGGGCTAACTGAGGCAGGCAGGGATGTGCACCGGGAATGGCAGAGCCTGCAGCTCTTGCCCTGGGCTGGGGCAGAGCAGGAGCTGCCTGGAGCAGACTGGTCCAGCGGCGGGTGTTGTATCCGCGGGCACGGAGCTGGGAATGGAGCCTGGCACTGGGGCTCTTTTATTCATTTGATTAGCTCCTTTTCCTTTGGCAGCTGAAAGGACGCTTGGCAGCACCAGGGCTTCACATCTTGTTGAGCTGAATAGGAGGGAGCAGGGTTTTGGCAGGGACAAAAGAACATAGCACTGCTCCATCAATGGCCTCATTACGGAACGCTGCGGCTCGCAAGGAGCGGCGGGGAGCGATGGAGAGCCTTCTTCTGGTAGGCAAACACAGGTTGTAAATGCATTTCCAGCTTGCCCTATTGCTCTGAAGATATCAGCTCAAAGAGAAGCTGAAAGCTTGACAATTTTTATCTGCAGAGGAGATGTGAGCACATATTGTCTGTTCCTGGGCTGTGGGTCTGGAAAGCACCGTGTGTGTGTCTGCTGAGAGCAAGCAGGGGAACTAAGCCATCTGAAGCAAAAGGGTGGCACAGAAAATGAAGGGGCAGGCAGGTTTTCAGGAAGGGTTTAGAGTGCCCCAAAGTGCACAATGGGTTCTCTGCACCTGATCATAGAATCATAGAATCGTAAAATCTTCCAGTTGGAAAAGACCTCTGAGATCATCAAGTCCAACCACACCCCTCATCCGCTAAACCATGTCCCTTGAAAACTCATCTACCCATTTTTTAAACCCCTCCAGGGATGGTGACTCGACCACCTCCCTGGGCAGCTGTGCCAGTGCCTGAGAACCCTTTCAGTAAAGAAATTCTTCCTAATATCCAGTCTGAACCTCCCCTGGTGCAACTCATGGCCATTTCCCTTGTCCTGTCACCTGTCACTTGAGAGAAGAGATCAACACTCACTCTCCCACAGTCATGTTAGGGCCAAGGTAACAGCTGTATTGTCTCATGTTCCTGCCTCTTGAAAAACTAGCATAACACAAGAAATTGGCCAGCAAATACTCTGAAAAGGTAGCTGATCACCCAGCTGGCTGTATTTAACTCTTAACTTATTCTATAAATTCATTATAGTACAAATCAATACTATTTATTCATTCAGATGTAATGACAAGGCTATCAGTGCAGATGCCATTAACAGCCTGAGCAGATAAATTTTTAAAGACATCTAGGTGAGAATTTTTAACAAGCCAAGTAATAATGTATCCTGCAAACTCTATTTTACTCTATTGTGTGCAAGAGGTGGGATTTCCAGGAACATTCATTACTCCCTGTTGATAACTATCTACAGCTGAGCCCGGTGTGAATCAGGTTAGGTCAATACCAAGCACTTTGGAGGATCCCAACTGCTGTATTAGTATGATTAACTATTTGGAGAGAGTGGCACAAACCATACAATGTATGTTCTCTTGAAGAGAGCCTGAGCACTTTGAAAACAGAGTGAAAACTTGATGTGGTCTGAGGGAGTCATTTCATGTATAAAGGAAGTTCATCTATGTAAGGATGAAAGCTACGGCTATGGGATGTGATCCAGGAACACGGCAAATGAGTTTAGGGCAGAAAATTATCAAGCATGAGATACACATAGAATCACAGAACGGTTTGGGTTGGAAGGGACTTCAAAGCCCATCCAGTTCCAACCCCCTGCCACAGGCAGGTACACCTCCCACTGGATCAGGGGGCTCAAAACCCCATCCAGCCTTGCCTTGAACACATCCAGGGATGAGGCAGCCACAGCTTCTCTGGGTAACTTCTGACAGGGCCTCCCCACCCTCACAGGAAAACTTTTCTTCCTAATATCTCATCTCAATCTCCCCTCTTTCAGCTTAAAACCGTTCCCCCTCATCCTGTCCCTGCACTCTCTGACAAAGAGCCCCTCCCCAGCTTTCCTGTAGGCCCCCTTTTAAGCCCCTATAGGGCCCTGCCGAGTGTTCCCTGGGAAAAGGGGGAGCAGAGTGATGCTGCCTGTCGTGTGCCCGGTCAGACCAGGGCTCCGGTGGGGAAGATGTGGTGACAGCAGCCAGGTCTGCTGTACTTCCCCCTGCTCCACATGGGTGGAGGCAGAGGCAGCCCTCCACCTCAGCACCCAGGGCAGAGCAACGGGGGCCAAATTCCAGCTTTGCTCTGCCAGGACAATTTCTGGGGAATTCCCTGGAGTTATGCTAAATTAAAACCATTTCAGGGAAGGGAAGTAAGAAGCAAACCTCATCATCTCAAAAGCTGCTCAGATAGAGCTCTGCTTGGCATATCAAGATGAATAATAAATAGCAGTTGTCCATCCATTCGGATGGATTTGCTCTGCTCACAGCAGAGGGTGCCAAAAAAAAAAAGTGTGAGAGGAGCATTTCCGAGCAGCTCTCCCTCTGCAAACCTCTCACTCACATGGTATTGATTGAGAGAAAGTACAAAGGAGAGACATTAGATAAATAAAATGTTTTAACATCAGGCAGGACATCAATGGCTGAGTGGTTCATCATCCCAAAGAGCCTCCAAGGAAAAGGAGAGGGAGAATCTTGAGCCCGAGGCTGGCTCCAGCCCAGAGCAGAGACCAGCACCAACACACACTGATGCCTTCTATTCCTCCTGGACAACCCAGGAGCACCCCTGTCTCCCCACCCTGTGTCAGGAGTCCACTCCTGGCATTGGGGAGGTTCTGTGTTGGTTGTGCTGCCAAGGAGGGGGAGCAAGCTCCGGAGATGCTCTTCACCCAATGCCTGTCTCATTCCCAGGGCATCTGTGCTGCCTCCTGGGATAGGGAGGAGAAGCTCCATCAGCTCACATGGCATCATGATCCAAGTCTTTTAGGCATTCCTGTGAGATGTGAGGAAGAAGAAAAGCAAGAGCAGGGTGTCTGCAGGCACTAGGGAGCCTCTCCCCTCCCAGTCTGATATCAATCCCATAAATGATCTCGGGGCATTTTCCTGCAGCAGTCACTTATGTAAGGACAAGGTGCACGTAAAAAAATGTCACAGCAGACCACAGACCTGCCTGTCTGTCCCTTTCAGGGGAGGGTGCCATCAGACAGGGGCCATGGGTGTCACCGGTGAGACAGGGAGGGCAGAAGGGTTCCTGCTTTCCCCATGCCTGAAGCCTCGATCTGCTCTCCGGGCAGGCAGCTTGAAAGGTTTTAAGAGTAAAACCATCCTTGCAGCCGAAGCGAAAAACATGATTCTGCAGCTTGAATTGCACACAGATATCCACGTGCTACACAGCTCTGAAAACCTGAAAAAATGGGTGAAAATCGTGTTTGTTTCTCAATGGGAAGAGCTGAAGGGATGCTCCCATGCTCTGGCACCTCCAGCCTTGCCGCCCTGCGGCGTGGAGGGGAGGAGGCAGCTCCCCAGCAGTGGGAACCTGGGGTGGTTAAAATCAATAGCATGCTGCAACCTTGGCTGAAAAGCTCCTGGGACCCAGGAAGGCTCTGCCTTGGACAATGGATTATTTTTAACTAGCTCGGATCTTCAAACACTGTAGCTTAAAAAAGGGGGGAAGAAAAGAATAGCTGATTTGTGCAAGGTCCCTGCTCCCATTAAGTCGGTGGAAGTGGTGCTATGCATTTCAATGGGGGAGGACTGGGCTTCTCAGGAGATAAATTGCACCCTGTCCCTTTGCATGCTTCGTGCAGCTAGTGCTGGCTTGCTCAGCTTCTCTCTTTCCTGGCCCCCCCAAGAACACCCCTCCCTTCCTGATACACTCCCCAGCAGATTTTTTTGTTGTTGTTGTCATTGAGCTATTCGTTTTCCATAGGCTGCCTTCATTCCCGTGGCCTTTTGCAGCTAGGAGACAAGATGTTGCCTTGGAAACAAAGCCCCTTAGATGTTTGGAGTCTCTGGGATTGCTCTGTCTGCTCCTGAGTACTTTTAGGTTATTTTTATTAACCACACAAAGATGCAGCAGGCTCGCAGCCAAGGCAGAAAGTAGCCCTGGGAGATGAGGAAAGGCGAGTTCTTACTGGCGTCGCTCACTCCACCAGGGATGGTTTTTTTTTTTGCAATGCACCACGGGCTGAGCGCCTGTGAGAGAAATGGCATCTCCAGAGAGGGCTGCGCGCACAGGGCTGCTCCTGGGGCTGAGGATGGCTGTGGGCAGGCAGGAGAGCCACAGCAGCACCCGAGAGAGAGGATCAAAAACCAAAATGTAACAGAGAAGGGAAGGAAAGAGGAGCTAAGAATGGCAGACATTGAGGTTTGTCGAGGTTTCTTGCTTTCTGACCAACCGTTGAGGGTCCACCGTGCACACTGCTGTGGTGGTGTAGGGTTGGCCTGTTTATTTTAGAGGAAAGCAGATATCTAAGCCATAGGCAACTGTGGAAGTCTCTGCTCCAAGGTTTTATTGGCAGCTCTGCTCCGTGCCGTGGGGCAATTCGGGGGCACCACGAACAGACCCCCAGGCTGAGGAGCACACCAGCTCCTCCCACCCCAAATCTGCCTGCGGGAGAGCTCTGAGCCCTTCCGTCAGGGGGCTTTTGGGAGGCCCTGTTCCCATTTCCCCTTATCCAGAGGCATCCCTGCATGACTCTGCCAAATCCCCATCCCTCGGTGCGGAACATTTTGGAGTAGGCTTTTACTCCTTCTTCTGTGAGCATGTATAAAAAGAAACAAAACAAAAGCTGATTAAAAGAAGCTCCCTAATCTCCTGCTGGTATTTCAAATATTTCCAAGCTGGCAAAAGCATTCCAGAAAAAAAGTGAATATACATTATTTTCCAAAAAATAATCAGTACAATATTAAGCCTATGCCTTGCAACTCATGTCAATGCAATCCTCTGCTCCGTACGACCACAAGGGAGGGCTTCCAGCTGCATGACTTGCAAAGCCAGGGAGGCTGGCACCGAGGGAGGGGGAGGAAGGAGAGCACTGAAACAGGATGGGCCTGAAAGATGGCAGTGAGGACAGGCAGCATCACACCCACAGAGGGGAACATCACCGGGTCTCAGCCATGGAGATGTTTGACCACAAAGCTTGAAGTGTTGCAGGTATTTCCCTTCCCCGCTACAGGCAGCCGTGGGTGCCATCCCCACTGTTTTGTGGGGCTCGAGGTGCTCTGCAATGGCAGCAAAATATTTTAGGGGGAACCTATCCAGTATTCCCCATATGTAGCAACATGGGATTATGCACAAGAGAGCAATTTTGCTGTTTCATGGCATTTTCCCTCATAGCTGAGCCTCACAGATGCCCAGGCTAGCGAGATGCTCACAGATTTTCTTGTCCCTTCTGGTGCCTCCTCACCAGAGCGAGGAAGTCTGCCTCATCCTCGCAAGTGTCATAAACACCAGGCACTTTTTTCCCATCGTTGCTGATTTTCCTTGCCAATACTAAGTGATGCTATGGTTACAGGGATATAGGAATAATCAAGCTACAGCAGGTTACAGGCTTTTTTGTTTTTGACACTCTTTGATGCTATATTTGTGCCAGAAGAATAAATAATAAATACAACAGCATCAAAGATTTCTTCTGGGCCCCCAGCCTATTTCTGCCTGTCCTTGTTAAGCTGTTTTAAAGATATTTCCCTGCCAGCCTCTTATTTTATGGACTATCCTGTCATCTTATGCTGCACCTGAGGTCCCATTTATCCACTCTTTCTGAAAAGAGCACTTAATAAAAGAAAGTTCCTGTTAATAGCCCCAAGAACAGCGTGCCGTGGAACGGCAATGCTCACATCCAGCCCCCCAGATTCCCTTCTTTCTCCTCTCTCGCTTTCCCTCTTCTCCTTCCTCCTCCCATCCTCACCTCACCAAAGGTCTGGGGGGCTTCTTGATGCTGTTGTAAGGACAATTATAGGACAGGTTTTCTCTGCAGCAACCTGAAACAATATATAAGGCGACCTGTTAGTGTGTGAGGTGCCTCAGCTCCAGTAAGGAGGAATTTGGTGGGGCTTGCTCTCTGTAATCCCCACTGATCAAAGGAATAGCTCCTCCAAGCCCGCTACAAGCACTCGAGTGTTGATTTTGCTGCAGTTACAGCAGCACAGGAGAGATTTAGCAACAAATTTGTCTTCCATCCACTCTGAACTCTGGGTGCCTTCTAGGCATACCTCAAAGAGACACTTCTCACCCTCAACCCCATCAAATACAGCTCCTTCTCCCAGTAGGACCTCAGCCAAATGCTTCTTCACCCCAAGTCTTAGAAAACTTGGTCCTCCTGGCAGAGGATAGTTCACATGCAGCTGGAAATTGAGAGGGAGGGAAGCTAAATGAAGGTTGTTGCAATAATATTCACAGGCAAAACTTTGCTAACCAACCACTCAATTAATCACATCTTGTTTCAACCCCTCCCCTTCCCAGTGTTAACGTGACACTTCTTTAGACCGCAGAGGCCTCCGGGGTCACCCTGTGGCTTCATCACTCTTTGTGTGCAGCTGGAGACTAAAAAGCAAAAAGTTATCAAAGCATCCAAAGGCAAAAGCCTGTGCATTATAGGGGCAGCTTTCTTGGGTATCTGCATTTGGAACTGCTGCCAGTGACAATCCTAAAACAACTACAGGCTCGCACACTTCCATTTGTAGAGTTCCATCTTCTCTTTTCGTAGAGGTTATAGAGTCATAGAATCATGGAATGGTTTGGGTTGGAAGGGACTTCAAAGCCCATCCAGTTCCAACCTCACTGCCATAGGCAGGGACACCTCCCACTGGATCAGGGGGCTCAAAGCCCCAATCAGCCTGGCCTTGAGCACCTCCAGGGATGGGGCATCCAGTATTTAAGGAGGCCTACAGGAAAGCTGGGGAGGGGATCTTGTTCTGGGAGCGCAGGGATAGGACGAGGGGGAGCAGTTTTCAGCTGAAAGAGGGGAGATGGCGATGAGATCTTAGGGAGAAATGTTTTCCTGTGAGGGTGGGGAAGCCCTGGCACAGGTTGCCCAGAGAAGTGGTGGCAGCCCCATCGCTGGAGGTGTTCAAGGCCAGGTTGGATGGGGCTTTGAGCACCCTGATCCAGTGGGAGGTGTCCCTGCCTGTGTTAGGGGTGTTGGAACTGAATGAGTTTTAAGGTCCCTTCCAACCCAAACCATTCTATGATTTAAAGTTCTTGTTGTACTTAATACCAGACCTGGACGGAAAGGTTTGATAAATGGTGAATTTTCTAAAAAACACAGTCTAAAAGAAATCAAAAATCTTTGCAAAATGAGGTCGAAATCTACAGGTACTCATGGCCAGGAGGAAATTGTTTGAAAGACTGGAGAATTTTTCCAAAGGATTTTTCATTCCTGAAAAACCAAAGTGTTTTGCTATCAATTATTTTTCTAACTTTTCATTTGGAAACAAAATTCTTATTTGAAAGCTGACCTACATTGAAAATAATAATCCTGTATCCCAAAATAACTCAAAACAAACCAAAATATTTTGGTGGGGCTCAAAGACAGTGCTTTGGCTGGCTGTGAAAATAATTTTTTTGAGGATTTTAGGTACACAGAAGAGTGCAGGGGAACATGTTTGATCCAAGCTGATTTTTCACATCACCTTATTTTTCAGTTCTTCTGCTAAGTTGAAAATCCAGTATTACCTGGCTGCTGTGATACTTGCTGTCCCACCAGCAATGCAGGGAATAATTTTGAGACACCCTGTCAGGCTTGAGCCATAGACAACAAACCCATCCAGTGCTGTAGCTGTTTCAGTGGAGAGCAGTAAGAAATGCCTACTCAGATATCCCAGTTATGGGTTACAGAGAAGAAAAGAGACATGAGAAAGCTGAAATTCAGCAAGATTGGGGTGAGGTGGGGAGATTTTCCCTCTCCACCTTATCCTCTTAGTATGTATCTTCAACACAGATCACCAAGTAAAATATGACCGTAAAATGAAACAAGGATCTTTGTGTTTGAAACACCAGTGCTTTCTTCAGGGGAAAATGCCTGTATCTTGAGTCCTTCATTGTATGAGGTAGTGATAAATCTGCTGGATTAATTGTAGAGTGGAGATTAGCACCCACCGTTCAGCATCAAGCTCTGAGCATTAAACTAATTACTAGGTTCCAGCACTGCACAGCTTCCCAGCAGGAAGGCTCTGCCCTATAAATCATCGTACACGAGTGGCATTTAGCCAGAGATGGTAAAAAGTCTGCCTTTGTCCTGGGAATACTCCCACTGTAGGGACTGTTTTCCCTTTCTGTTCCAAGGACAAAGCAAGTTTCCCCCGTTGTGATGAGAAAGCTTGGAATGAAGTGCTGATCCCTCTGCCCTGCCACCCTGATGCGCTTGGCTGGAGGGAAAAGGGGTGTGGAAAACCTTGAAGAGTGGAAGATGTGCAGGCTAAAGTCATCAGGAATTCCCAAACCCGGAGCGGGTTCCTGGAGAATTGCCATCACTCCCACTCAGCTTGTGCTCAGCTTTGCAATGAATGTAAAATAGATGCTTATTTTACAAATGCCCGGAGCCGATGGAGCTTCCCCACCTGATCTCTCAGTGTGGGATACCGGGCATTTCCCCCCTGTTTACTGCAACACAAATGCTCTGGTGCCGTTACAGGTTATGGACTTTTATCCAGCAGAGAGGATTTAGAGAGAGGAGAGGGGCAGTGGGCTGCAAGGATTTTATTCTCTTGTCTTTACATGTTCCCAGCCCCCTCCCTGGCGCTGTGGTGGAGCAATTCCCTGCGGTGCATGAAGCCATGCGACTAATGTCCCCCATCTGTGACTCTCTCTCTCATCCCCTCCCTGGTGGGCAGCACTGTTTGTGCCTGCATGGCTTGAAAGTTATCAGTGAGATGTGATATTTAGGCTTGTAGGTCCCATACCCAGCCCCTTTGCCGAGTGCTTGGAGGACAGAGTACCCATCAAAGCATCCTGCCCTCAAAGGGATGCTGGTGGAGTTGACAGTGACTCTCGGTGTCTCAGGAATGCCATTGTCTTGAATTAGAAGTCACCGGGACACACAGGGTGCTGTTTTCTCAATTTCCATTGCAGCTAGTGGGTCAGGACCTATTTTAAGACCATTTAATACATGGTTTCTGGCTTTCCTGTCCTTGCTTGGAAAAAATCAGGTCAGCAAATCCAGTTCAGGAGTTCTTCTGAGCTCCACAAGAACAGGGCAGCACCCTACGATTTCCTAGAACAAAGCAAATTTGGGAAATGACTTATGACTTGCCCTTTAGTGCCATTCGTCTTCCAGGCCGAGTTTTGTGTTGTTGGATGGTGAGATTTTTCATCTTTCTGGTGAGTGAAGCACTATTTCCCTCAAGAGGCAGGCCTGTAAGGACTCTTACAGTGGTGGTGGCCAACTGGCAGCCCAAGAGCTCAGTCTAGTCCATGCAGGAATTTTAACCCGTCCCTGGATTATCAGATGGTCAGTAGTCCAAACAAATGGGGAATATTATTATATGTGTGTTTGTATGTGTGTGTTTGAATGTGTGTTTTCTTTGCCCAGCTGCAGTATTATACAGAAAGGACAGGAATAAAAGCAGTACCAAGCACAAGAAGATTGTGCCTGCTTCAGAGCCATAATCTTCTATAATATCAGTCCTACTCGATGTCTCCCCAAATAAGAAGCAGCAGTCAGAAAAAAAAACAGCAGTAACAAGGTTTCAGGATAGAGATCCTTGATCAAATACCAGACACACAGAAGTTCTTTGGCCAAGACAGTCAGAGGTGATGGGACCATCTTGGCTTTAGAAGGATATGAAAACCAGGGCTTTACTAATTTCTAGCCAAACAGCACAACCTCAGAAGATCCACACATCACTGTGGCTGTTGGGTTATGTTTTCTGTACAAAACAGCCTCTCTGCTCACAGAGAGACAGACAGCAGCCCTTTGGCAGCCAGCCTTTTTGTGAGCTGTTTTACATGACCAGGGTAGAAGATGGTCTTTTCAAGGCCAGGTTAGTTGGGGCTTTGAGCAACCTGATCCAGTGGGAGGTGTCCCTGACCATGGCAGAGGGGTTGGAACTGGATGGGCTTTAAAGTCCGTTCCAAACCAAAGCGTTCTATGATTCTATGGCTACTGTGACACTGGAAAACCATCCGTGTCTAACTTAGCTCTGCTGTGTGATGAGTATAGCTTTACTGTGGGATGCAAATGGCTAGAGTGCCCTGTGCTGAGCTTCACACCAGTGTAAACTGCCTTTCCTAAACCACTGGGATCTGTGACGGGAGCTTTCCAGATCCGCCACTGCCTGACGCAAGTACAGAGGGGATGTAGTTTGAATGTCAACTTCAATATTTTCTCTAAAGGAATAGATTTGAATAAACCACTTGAAAGTTTTTTACTAGCTCAGCACCTTCCACGGTCTCTCAGCAAGCCAAGTGCCAAGCAGAGGTGGGAGGCCTCAATTAAATGTTCTAAAGGTGGATGGAAGAGTGGAGGAGGAAGGGAGAAGGTTGTCTCTTCTTGCAATGCACAGCAGCTGCTTTACGCCAGACAGATTTCCACAGATTCAGGGGTCAGCTCGGAAACACAGATGTGTGAGAAAGAGAGGGAGAGTGAGGGAGAAGAGTCATATGTGTAGCTATTTATTCAGTGTCTACAAAAACTCCTATGGACTTGGAGCTGGGCCCTCGATGTCTCTGGAAGAGGCTTATTCACCAGTTCTGCTTTGTTTCCAGAAATCATTCAGGCTGCAAATGCCGTGAAAATAACTGGCTTTTGCAGTGATACAGTCACACTTCAGCAGGGAAGCAGAGCCCAGATTTCTGAGGTGCTCTGTAAAGAGGAGGAGGAGGGTTTCAGTTTATGAGCCACGTTCAGCCCCCAGGTCACAGGACCTCGTTTCTCACTGAAGCAGCAGAGGCACATGTTGCTCTGCCTAGAGGGCTGGATCTGGGTCCTCTGAGAAGGTCCCCCTCCAGGGACATCCGCTGT
Organism: Dromococcyx pavoninus; assembly: GCA_033558185.1. Taxonomy (NCBI): domain Eukaryota; kingdom Metazoa; phylum Chordata; class Aves; order Cuculiformes; family Neomorphidae; genus Dromococcyx; species Dromococcyx pavoninus. The sequence continues at coordinate 102,392 of JAUMJL010000371.1, read as the reverse complement.
GGATGCCTGATGCTTTTAGTTTGATTTTCCCCAGGTTCTTGGCTAGTTGTGGCCACTGCTCTTCACAGGGCTGATTTGCTGCTAAGTAGTACCATGCCTCTGATTTGTCTTGCATCACCAGCAAAGCAACACTCACCTTTCCCCCCTACTGCATGGATTTTTGAAATGTTCTGAGACGCAGCTTTGAGTACACCAACCACCAGAGGAAATTGCCCTGTGTTAACCTTCGAGACAGGCTGAGTGACAAGTACTATTAATCAGAATAAATAAAGCAAAGACTGAGCAATCTTAAAGGTCTTTGCCAACCTAAATGATTCTATGATTCTATAATTTAGTTCACCATAAGGAAAGCACAGTACAATGTGACCCCCTGGGTCAGTTCTTCTGCAGGTGTAAGTCAGTGCAGCTCTGTAGGGCTTCGTGGATTTGTACCACGTAGTAGCTCAGAAGGCTTTGACTTTCCCTTAAATTGTCCACTTCCAGAAAAGTATTCCTTTCAGAAATGAAAAAAAAATAACAGTCCCTTAGTTAATGTCCAGGCAACTTCAAAGGATCAGAGCTAGGATTTACTCAGGGATGGTCAGGCAAATGGGACCTGAGTCCTACTCCAGTGCAGCTTTATAGCAGGCAGGGGCAGGAGAAGCTCTGCTGGTGCCTTGGCAGGCACTGCTCATGGCTAGTGGTGAGGAACAGATAATCAAGGGTGACTATATCACCGTGATGAAAAATAACTAGCTTGGAGTGACAAACATGACTGCCAGTGATGTCTGACAGCCGTGAAGAGCCCCTCTCTTACCAGCAAGGTAACCAATTAATTGGGCTGTGTGGCTGTTGCAAGCAGTCACAAGTTTGCTTGCTGAGCACAGCCGGTGTGCTGGTGACAGTGACATATAGGAGACAATTAAATAACTGCCGTGATGTCCAGGTTAGTGAGAAAACAGCTCCCCTTATGAACTGGATTTATACCGTGTGTCTGGTGCAAGGTAGACACACGACCCACAGCTGGGAAGGAGACACAGCTAAGGTGATGAGCCTCTTGGTCATAGCTGCCTGTGGCTTTCAGTGGTGTAAAACCCTGCCCTGCCCTGGCTGTACAGAGCCCTCTCCTCTCCCCAGGAGGTTTAACAAAGGGTTCTGTGGTCTGGCAGCCTGATGGCTAAAGCTGTTCCAGGGTTTCTGAGCTCAGCTCTTTCCCCAAGCCAAGTCCCACCAGCCAGCTTCAAGCCTCCCACTGTAGGTGGACACGTTCTGCACTCAGGAGTCACATAGAGCTGAACAAATCCTGCCATGGGCAACTAATAACCCAAAGGCAGTCGACTTGAAGGTTAGGCTTTAACCTGCTATGGAAAACACATGCCATTGGGAAGTGACAGCAGGGCACATAAGGAAGCTGCAGGGATGGTGCAGGTTGCTCTTACCAGATAAGAACCAGCCTGAAGGAGACCAGCACAACCCCTTGCCCTCCTTGCCCATGGTGGTGGTGGGGGGAACAGGATGATCTTTAAGTTCCCTTCCAACCAAAGCATTCTATGATTCTATGATCCCCCTGAGGGGACAGGAGACAGAGCAGCTGGGGAAAGGCAGAGGCAGCAGTGGAGGAAGCAGCCCTGCACCATTTTGTGGCTCCTTCCAGCAATCCCAGGGGCAGAGCGCTGCCTATTTTTAGCTCCTGAGGTAGCTGAAATACCACGGTGATATTCATTAACGAAAACGCCATTAGATGGGAACTGCAAGGCACGGGGAGGGGGGTGGGTTGGTTGGTCTGGTTTGTTTTGCTTTATTTAATTGCTGGCTTCAATACAGAGGCAGAGCGTGGCAGGAGGCTCAGCTCCTCTCACCTCGGGAAAAGCGGGAGCACCAGACCCGGGGGAGGTGGGAAGGGAAGTCAATCAGGCAGCATTTAAAAATCTACCTGCTGGGCCCAGGGGAGGCTGGAGATTTTAATGTCATTCCCAGCTTGAGATGCAGCCCGGAGAGTGAGAAGAGAAAGGGGTATCTTCTCTTCTTGGATCCTTAATTGCTCGTTAAATCATCTAACAAATACCTGACCTCCTGGATGGCCCCAAGCTCCTTGGCAGAGGGGCTTTGTCCTTAGTAGGAGGGAGGAGTGTTCTTAAAAACACTTGTTTCATCTGCTTTTTCTGGTTCTGTGAAATGGAGAGTTCAGTGGTTCACTCAGCAAAATAAAAACAAGTCTGGACAACAGGGAATGGTTTTCAGCTAAAGAGAGAACATTTAGATGAGATCTGGGGAAGAAATGTTTTCCTGTGAGGGTGGGGAGGCCCTGGCACAGGTTGCCCAGAGAAGTGGTGGCTGCCCCATCCCTGGAGATGTTCAAGGTCACGTTGGATGGGGCTTTGAGCCCCCTGATCCAGTGGGAGGGTCGTGGAACTGGATGGGCTTTAAGGTCCCTTCCAACCCAACCCATTCTGTGTTTCTATATAATTCTATGATTTTTATTACCATTCAGCAGGAGCAATAAACTTTCCTACAAGCCATTGCCCTTCCCCAGCCTGTCACCTCTTGGTCTGCCCTGCAGGCAACTGCCCACACTGCAGGAGGGCAACCTCTCCCATCCCAAAAGGGACCTCCACTGACTGCAGAGAAGGTACCAGAACAAACCCCTGTCCTACGAGTTCAGCCCCACTTCTGGCCCAAGCAGACCTGATAACCACAAGCCAGAGATGCCTGTCCCTGGTCACTTCCTTTCATCCCTGTCATTGCTGTTAGTCTACATCTTCTGCCCAAAACCTCTTGCCTTGGGTCTTAAATCACAGGGGACTGCCACAAGCCTCAGTAGTGCAAAGGGTGAGGCAGCTGTTTCCCAGAACAGAAAATGTGACAAGTATGATGTTTCCTCTGATGCTTTGCAGAAAGCAACTTACAGTTAAATCCACAAAGAACTGAAGCCCAGAACCTGCTCATAGCAGGTGGAGAGCTTCAAATGTTCTTTGCCATTGCAGACAGATGGACAGATCTGTGACTTGCATCTAAAATCCCTACCTAGTAATCAACATAATCATAGACTCATAGAATCATTAAGGTTGGAAAAGACCTCTAAGCTCATCCAGTCCAACCGTCAGCCCAGCACCTCCATGCCTATAGAACCACATCCCAAAGTGCCACAGCTACACGTCTTTGAACACCTGCAGGGATGGAGACTCCACCACTGACCTGGGCAGCCTCTGCCAGTGCTTCCACCACTCTTTAAGTAAAGAAATATTTCCTAATATCCAATCTAAACCTCCCCTGGTGCAACTTGAGGCCATTTCCTCTCATCCTATCCCTTGTTCTCAGAGATAAGCACCCAGCTCCCTATGACCTCCTTTCAGGGAGCTGCAGAGAGTAATGAGGTCTCCCCTCAATCTCCTCTTCTCCAGACTAAGCAATCTCAGTTCACTCAGCCTCTCCCCATAACTCCTAAGCTCCAGCCCCTTCACCAGCTCCATTTCGCTTCTCTGGATGTGCTCCAGCCCCTCAATGTTTTTTGTTATTTAGAGTCCACAAAAAGAGCAGGATTACAGCTCCAGCAGGGCAGGCATCACATGCTGGTGATCTATGAATATTCACTGAGCTCACGAATTGCTCTGGGCAGAAGACAAGCGTTTGAAATTAACTGAACTCTTCAAGGTTCTTCGTTTTCCTTGCCTTTGAGGTGTGAGTCATCAATATTATTTCTCCAAAAGGAGCAGAGTCTGCACAGAGTGTTGGGAGGATTCCTGGGCGCTGCACTATGAAGTAAACTATTGTGCCAGAAAGACCTTGTGCTCATGAAGTCTTCAAAGCATAGAGGCTCCACCTCATTAAGTTTTATGGGATGGTGTCTCCATACAGTACTGAGACTTCTTCAGCCCATAAGACTGAGAACTTGAGGGTCTTTCTCTGAGTGTTGAAATCTCCAGCAGCTCCAGCCAGCGATTTGTTGTCCTGCAATGTTTCAACCATTCCAATGCTCAATAAAGAGAGGCTGCAGAGGAGTTTTGATCCTGGCCATGCAGGTCCTGTCATATCCCTTCTTGTTCCCACCCATGCAATTTGGTCATTGTGGTGCTCTTCAACGCCAGTGTTCCTCCACTTCCAATTGTACCCATGACCTAAGAAATAATGTGCTTGCTTTGCCACAAAACCTGTAACACTTTATCCCCAGCTCTCAGGCAGTATCCAGGGAGAGCAACCCACTCAGTAGTTGGGTTGTTCCCATCATAGCTGCTAAATCTGAGCATCAGACAGGAGCACCTGGCAGGGCGGAAGAACAGGACAGAGCCTGTGGCAGCCAGGAGGGATGTAGGAGCACAACCTGCAGGTTCCCCAGGAGCTGTAGACCCAGCCACAGGTGGCTTTGTGCTCATGAGACAGGTTGCTGTGATCGACAGGGGCTGTTTGTCCACAGAACAGTGGCAGCAGAGCATGGGCACAGCCTGCACTCCTCTTTGTCAGACCCGTGTTTCCGATCAGTGCTTGTTGATTTAGACCAAACACCACAGAAGAAGAAAACTTCCACCAGCTTTGTGCAAGAATGGGTCCAATCTAGCAGACAGGAGAAAAGGTAATCATGGAATCATAGAAAGGTTTGGGTTGGAAGGGACCTTAAAGCCCATCCAGTTCCAACCTGGCCTTGAACACCTTGAGGGATGGGGCAGCCACCACTTCTCTGCACAACCTGTCCCAGAGCCTCATGACCCTCACAGGAAACAATTTCATCCTAATATCTCATCTCAATCTCCCCTCTTTCAGCTTAAAACTATTCCCCCTCATCCTCTCCCTGCAGTCCCTGATCCAGAGCCCCTCCCCAGCTTTCCTGGAGCCCCGTTCAGTACTGGAAGGCTGCTCTAACGTCTCCCTGGAGTCTTCTCTTCCCCATACTGAATTAAATAAAACAAGGATATTGTCTTCACTAGTCTGCTGTAAGCACACATAAGGAATAAGTGCTCCTCTTTTCTGATTAATTATGGCAATAATAATTGGTTTTGTTTCAGCTGGTAGAAATAGGAGACTTTTCCAAAATTTTCAAAGTGAAAAAAAGAAAAACTGCAGATTATCCAACACCCCTGGGGTTTCAGGAGCCTGTGGGGACATCCAGGCAGAGCAGGGTCATGAATTTGGAAGTCCTGCTTTGCAAATGAGTGAAGCATCAGCCACTGTGGGCTGTTAAAGTAAGGCTGGACTCAGCAATTCCAGGCTGTCTAGACATTCCCAACCTAAATCTGAGGCATCTTCCGGACTCGAGGTGTGTCAGAACGCTGTCCTCCTTGAGAAGTTGCTGTTCCAGCAAGTCACATTTTTCTCACCAAAGCAGATTCCATCAGGCAAGGGCCAGCTGGCCCTGCCCTCCCTGCCATCCTCCCTAACCACGGGAGATTCCTCTCCCTCTGAGTCACAAAGCCAGGCAGGGTGCTCTGTGTTAACACAAATCAGCCCCTGGCACAGGGACTCACAGCAAAAAACAGGAATTCAGGAAAACCGATAAATCAGCAGCCGAAAAAAATTGGGTTTGGAGCATTTATTTTGCCCTTTCTGATACAAACAGCCCCTCCTTCAGCAAGGTTATACTCAGCTGGTATTGTTGCAGGATATGCAACACTTTTTGCTAATGGTTTAAAGTGTGCTTGTAAATATCATAGAATCATAGACTATCCTGAGCTGGAAGGGACCCACACGACCATCCAGTCCAACTCCTGTCCCTCCACAGGACAACCCCAACACTCACTCTGTGTGTCTGAGGGCCTTGGCCAAATGCTTCTGGAATATTGTCAGGCTGTGACTGCTTCCCTGGGGAGCTGTTCCAGTGCTCCAACACCCTCTGGGTGAAGAACCTTTTCCTGATGTCCAACCTAACTTTCCCCTGGCACTTCTTCCTGCCATTCCCTCCAATCCTATCACATAAATGAATTTCCTTCTGTTCCCAAGAACCTCCATACTACACAGTGCCAACTCTTTTGTCTGCTGAATAGAAATATTTCTGGGGCAGATTCAATAGAAATATTGACATGGGGCAGATTGCACAGAAACCTTCTTCCCTGTGGCTTCCTTGCTCCATCCTCCTATTACCGTTTCAGCTGGATCATACAGAGTGAATCCTAAGGCCTCATCCTAAGAAACAGCCTCTTTACTCCTGATGGCTTGGTGAACTGTTTCTGAAATCTTTGGATCCCAGTTGTGCATTGAGCATCTATATGTGACCTCTTGTTTCTTCCCTCTGCAGGCTGATGCCAAGATGGTCTGTGATGTCGTAAGTCGGATGGAGGACACAGAGCCCTTCTCTCCAGAGCTGCTGTCAGCTATGATGAGACTCTGGGCAGACTCTGGGATCCAAGAATGCTTCAACCGGTCCCGGGAATACCAACTTAATGACTCTGCCCAATAGTGAGTATTCCTGTCCATGGTCTTTTGTGTTAAGAAGCTGCATTTGGGCTTGGTGAAGTGTTAATTGAAGTCAATGACCTCATAGCAGTGGGTTGGAACACAGATCTGCTTGGAGACCGGGATGCATGTTGTGTCAGAGGCTGCTGCAAGGTGGGAAGGATCAGGCAGTACATTCATGTCGCTTCTGGCCAGTCTGGGGTCAGGTCTGTGACCCCAAGGCCAGTTTCCCAAACTGCTCCCAAAGTAGGTTTTAGCAAACCTGGATCTGGTGGAGAGAAACAGACCGACCCATGGACGTGGCTGGTGGCTTCTTCATTTGTCTGGGAGGTAACAGAAGGGTGTGATCACCTGCCCTGTGTAGCAGTATGGCTCTTGGGTTTGCTTTTCTGATAGTCATGCACTGTACTGGTGGATAGGCAGCTGGACTGCAGCCAGGGGTAAGGGACATCTTTGCTTTACAGGGGCATTTTCTCATTCTTATAATACAGTTGGTGGGATCTCTACCCTTAAGGACCACGTCCAGAGTTTTGTTAGTGGTGATATTGTCTGAGTGTGCCTCCCCAGTTTCATTTCAGACCCATTTCTAATGATAATTCATGCAATCTTTTTGCCTTCAGCTAGGCAAAGGAGGCTAAAGCTTTTCATCCCATTTGACATCTTGGGCAGTAGTCAGTAAAACATTGTTAAGGGTAAGCGTAAGGACCAAGCAAGTACAGAGCGATCATTTCTCCAGTTATCCCCTTGGACTTTTGGGTAGTCAGGGAAATAGAGGCTTCTGGAAGTGGTGACAGGGGAATGCCTCATCCATGCTTTTTGGCTTTCACAATATCCCATGTCAGCAAGTTCACCAGCTGATTCAAGCACTTCTGGAGTTGTTGTTGCATGTGTGGATTGTCTGGTGTCTCTGCTCAGGGTTTTTCTGGGTATCTAGCAAAATAAAAGTGTGAGCACCAGCGAGGCTGATGGCTTTGTGCGGTGTGGTGAGGCCGATCGTCCTCAGTTTGCAGCAGCTCCTCCCATCCGTGCTGGCAGGGAAGTTTGGGAGTTCAGAATTACTTCTCTTGTGGTGCTGCAGCAGAAGGCAAGTGGTGATGCATCACTTGGCATCGACCAAAACCCAAGTGGCAAACCTGCAGATGTGTGGTTGGTGTCACAGCATCCCACCCAACCATTTCTCACCACGAGGAGCTGCGTCTCAGGGATGATCCTGACATTATGCTGCCTTTTCATCACTGCTGGGTGGACATCCGTGTTTAATCTATATTTCATTGCCTGTAAGAGCAAAATCAGCCTTCTCTTGCCAGCATTGTTTTTCCACAGAAGCGTAAACATACCTTTAGAGATATAAATTATATAAAATGCCAGTCCTAATTGCATTACAACCTTGTGGAAACTTCTTCAATTGTTTTAGAGCCAATTACCTTGAGGAAAGTATTTTGCTTTTCCTTCCATGCAAGATAGCAGTTGAACATAATAAGCACAGCCCTCCCAATGTGACCAGCTGCCAGGCAATTCATCAGCAACAGCTCTGAAACCACAAGCAGTTTCTAGACAGAAGCTGAAGAGGCTCTGTGGTATTCACAGCAATATCAGTGTGCGGTTGCAGCCCAGAAAAATGGATGTTGATGTCATTAACAAAATCTCTTGCATGCTGAGGAGGATGCAAGATCCTCCTTGCCCAAGGGGAGCTGTGCTGCCTCTCTCCTTAGCCACGCTGTGGATCGTGCTGTGGCTGGACAGTTGGTTTCTCTGGGCTAGGTCAGCTGGTGAAGCTAAAGATAACAAAGTCCTTTGCACTTACAGACCTGCTGCCGTTTAGGAGCCTCTGGTGTTTCCATCACCAAGAGCAGAGATGCACTGTAACACGTCCTGCTGCACCTCTAGGCCCTGGTGCCATCACACCAGATGGTGATGCAAGTGAGAGCTCAGTTGGCGTTTATTCACGCCGAGTGGACTCCCAGTGGAAAGAGGCATATTTTTCATTTAATCCTTCAATGCTTTGGGGTTGTTTTCTTCTGCATGAATGGAAGATTTCAGAGAGTTTTCTGTTCCCCCCTCCATCCCCAGGAAAGGGCTTAGCTTTATTGACACTGATATTGGATTTGAAACAGTGGCAACTACATAATGTATTTTCTTGAGGGCTGAGAAAAATACATTCCAGACAAGGACTGAATCTGAAGTTCCCAAGGTTTGATAAACAGAGAGCTGGACTGGCATCACTCTATTTCAGGCTTCTCCTGACAGGGATAGTAGTTTGCTGTAGAAGTCAGGTTGTGATCCATGGCTGCTCAGCACATGTTGCGAAGCATGAAGGCACCTGGAGGCTGGGTCCTGTCATGGCCAGTGCAGGTGGGACCTTCAGGAATGGTCCAGGCACTTCCCTTTGCCTAGAAGGCATCCTCTGAATGCCCTGAATGTTTTTCAGAAACCCCTATCACAGAATCACAGAATGACCTGAATCGGAAGGGATCCACAATGACCATCCAGTCCAACTCCTGTCCCTCCACAGGACAACCCCAACATTCACACCGTGTGTCTGAGGGCCTTGGCCAAATGCTTCTGGAATATTGTCAGGCTGTGACTGCTTCCCTGGGGAGCTGTTCCAGTGCTCCACCACCCTCTGGGGGAGAACCTTTCCCTGATGTCCAGCCCAACCCTGACACATCTTCCTGCCCTTCCCTTGGGTCCTGTCATTGGTCACCAGAGAGAAGAGCTCAGTGCCTGCTCCTCCTCCTCCCCTTGTGAGGAAGGAGTTATGAGGCCCCCCCTCAGTCTCCTCAGCCCCTGAGGCTGAACAGACCAAGTGACTTCAGCCTCTCCTCATACAATTTCTCCTCTAGACCCTCTCCACTGTCTGGCTGTTTCTAAGGAACCACCTCTTGGGCTTCTCCAAGTCAGCACTGCGAGTGTCCTACATTGCTCTTCCAGTGCTTTACCTTGAGGTTGTTTTAAGTGGCTGGAACAACAGGCTTTGTGTTACAGCCCCTGGGAGACCAAGTGAGAGGCCAATCGACAGCCTGCGAGAGCAAGCAGCATGGCTCTTATTAATTTATCAGTAATTTCAGTGAAAATAGGATTAATATTTTGTATGACCCTAAACAAGAAGTGGGCAATAGCTCTCCTGTCAAAGAAGGGCAGGAGTGCATTGCTTTCTGTTCTTCCATACATGCCTGGCTAACAGTGTGGACGTCACTGCAAAGCTTTGCTTCTTCAAGGCTCTAAAGTCAGCCTGTCCTTAGCAATATTTCACAGCTACAGCAAAGGAACAGTAGAAAACAGCATTTCTGCAAAGAAAAAACCCGACCAAGAAAGAGGGAAGGTTCTGTAACGGGCCTGCTGTGTCTTGGACAGCAAAAAGGAAAACCATAAGGAGAGCAAGAGAAGGGAAGGGAGTAAGATGGAGCGATTAGTTTCATCTCCTTTCGTTACTGCATTTTTTCATCATTCCCTAAGGCAAATTTACGGGTGGGTTGAGTTCCACATTTCTAATCTCTTGATTATGTTTTTATTTCTATTTCGTCTCCTCTTCCTTTCTGGTCTCCATGCCTAGGAGCTAAATCTACTTCTGATCATCAAAGAGTCTGAGCATTGCTGATGTTTTTTTTTCTTCTCTAGCCAGTTTCTGTCTGTGGAAGCACATCTGTGACCCACATTTTCCTTTCAAAATCAGCAAAATAGAGTTTTCCAGCTGGTTTCCTTAATCTCCTGCTTTTGTTCAGATTTTAAAAATGTCTTTTGTTTCCTGGTCTCGAGTTCCTAACTAGCCTGGTCAGTGGAGTACAGTGCATAGGGCAAGCTTGATCTTAACCACCCAGGGAAGAGGACCTGCTTTGAACAGCCTCCAAACTTCAGGGGGAGAATTAGAGCAGACAGAACATTTACACGAGTACCGTTTTTCCGTGTGCATATCCAAACAGGCACAGGCCCTGTAAGATGTGTAGGCAGAGACAGTTTGCAAGTACACAGACAAAAAAAAGCCAGAATTCATCTCAAGTTGTTCTGCTCCTGCTTCCAAGTACATTGAAAGATCATTTGATAATGCCAGGGCTGTGAAACTGCTGTGAAAATGTAAAATATTTCAGCCCTGCATTCAACCCATCCATCTTCACACATATCAGAGGTGTCAGGGCTAGGAAGCTTTTTGCCTTTGGCTCTCTCCATAGGGAGTTGAAGGGAGGGAGAGATGCCTCCAGAGACAGATACAGACCTCACTGTGCAATGGAGAAAGAGAGATGCAACTGTGCCTGCTGCTCTACCATAGCTGACTGTCTCAAGTCTGTGCCAAATGCCAATCCCAAACTGAACACCACTTTGGTCACTCCGTCTTCAAGAACTCCTGTGGCACTGTCTGGTGGAAAAGTGGCACCAAACTCAGAATAAAATACTGCAGTGCCTTCCTTCTCACCCTGTATTGTGTAGGACTGTTTTTTGATCTCTTTTCCTTGCGAAAGAATCATCTTTGTGTGATGGTGTCACCTTCCCTGCTGATACTTATTGCATCCCACATGCCAAGATACAGTTTGCATCTAGAAAACAGCTAAGAAAGAAGAGCCAGATGTTGTTGTGATGTGGGGAAAGGCTTCCAGACTGAGCCCTGAAAAGGCAGCATAGGAAGAGGCTGCCCAGAGAGGCTGTAATATTTCCATCCTTGGAAATACTCAACACTGAGCCCCCTGAACTAACTTTCAAACTCATAACTTTGAGGTTGGTCCTGCTTTGAACACGGGGATAGTCCAGGTAAATTTAAGAGGTCCAATCCAAGCTGGCGCTTCTAGATATGTCTTTTCTCCCTTGGTCTTTCTCTCACTGGAGAAGAGGTCTCCAGGGTTGCTTGCAGTCTCCTGTTCCTAGCCATGTGGGACTGTGCAGCTCTAGGATAAGGCCCACATCTTGCAAGGCAAACATTTAGACCACGGGACTGGTGGGACGTGGGCATTACGCACGACAGGACATGGTCTGTTTTAATGAGCTGCAATTGTTGCTGGCTCTCTCAGCTTGAAGAGAGAAAAATTATAGGCCAAGGTTTTGCATTAATATTCCTGTCAGGTGTGTAGATTCCATTTTCTCATCACAGCTTTCCCATTAGAATATGGCTCTCCGCACACTGGACTTACTTGTGCCTGACACTTGTGCTCCCTTGCATTTAATTGGAGGGAGTGGCAGCATAAATGGAACAATCCAATTAATTGGGATGACTTACGTCGCACTGGTTATTGAACAACCCACCCTTGTGTATTGAAGCCCAAGCACCAATAAAGTGGAAAGGAATAAGCTATCACAAGTGGAGGTGTAGATTCATTCTGAATTTATGATTTAATTTACCCCATAAGTAAATAAGCCCACCAGCTTTCAATAATTCAGTTCCCCCTATGATAAGCAAAACAAAACAGCTCATAAAGGCCAGACCTGGTTGACTTGGATCGCTGACCTTGCTCAGTTCCCACGAATGAGATGCAAACAGATTTCCAGGGAGGAGCTGCTCTGTGGCGTCTGCTGGTGCCAGGTCTGGAGTAGGGCTGTTTCTGGTGTGAGGTGGGGGAGACAGGGCCAGGCTGAGCAGCAGCCAGTTAGACTCTAGCAGGGCTTGGGCTTGGGAGAGGTCTCAGGCTTCATTATTATCCCCATGAATTAAGGAATCGCTATCGTCATGTGGCTAAACCTAAGTGGGAGCTGGAGGAAGGGACAACAAGGAAGAAGTCTTTGAAATCAGGTGGATGTTTTCCAGCATCTCACACTCAGCCTTCATCCACGTGGAGACCAAATTTCACCAAAATCGGGTGCAATCTCTCCAGGGGCTGCCTCTGTTGGCCCAAAGCAGGGTGAAGAACACGTCACAATGTCATGAAGGCAGGTGTTAAGCAATGCTCACTTTTCCATCCCACCAAACACTACCAGCAGAGCATGAGGACTGAGCTTCCTCACCAGAAAACTCCTTACAGGCAGGGGGAGCAGAGGTCTGCAGGACTCTGCATAACAGGGAGGACACTGGCACTTGCCCATCCTGCTTGGCCCCTTTCAGACACTGGTGCAGAGGAGAGCTGCACGAGACCTGCTCTCTCCTGGGGCACAGCCTCACCTCAGAGGAGAGGCCACGCAGACGCTTAGTCCCAGAGCCAGGCTCTTCCCTATATCATTTCCAAGCCATACATGCAGGCCGTGGCAGAAAGGAGGAGCTGTCTCAAAAGACATTTTCTGGCTGGTGCTCATGCAAACTCTAAAGAAGAAGGAGAAGGAAAAGCAGGAGGTCCTATGCCTTGTGAACACTTGGTTTCATCGAATCATCAAGTCATGGAATGGTTTGTGTTAGAAGGGATCTTTTAAAGCCCATCCAGTTCCAACCCCCCTGCCATGGGCAGGGTCACCTCCCACTGAATCAGGTTGCTCAAAGCCTCTTCCAGCCTGGCCTTGAACACCTCCAGGGATCCACAACTTTCTGAAGGACACTCAATCTGTGTGAAGGTATGTGAGATGCCATCAGTACCCACATAACTTCTTCCATGAAGAGGAGAAGCTACAAACCTGGGCTTTACAGCAGAGCTGTGGCTGCACCCAGCAATGTGGGAACATCCAGGAAAGCACTCACCAGTTGAACCAGAGCTCTGACACTTTCCTTACTGCCTTTCTGTCTCAAATAGCAAATTCTGCAGCCAGCTCCACTAAAAACTCAGCACCTCTTTAGGTATGGATCTTGCAGGCAAAACCTGATGATATATTGTTGTCACTTTCCCCCTACTAATTCTCCTTTACCCCAAAATAAAATCTCTATAAGATCTGTCTGAGGAGACCAGGAGATAACACAGACTGCACTGCAAGGAGGAGCAGAGAAGTTATGCAGGTTGCTCATTCCTCACGGATAAAGACGTGGCAGTACCTGCTGCCTCCTTGCCATTTCTCATTGCCGTGTCGCATCACACCAGTTATCTCTGGCCTGAGGATTAGTAAAATCTTGACATCTTGGCTAAATAAATTGCTGTTTAATGACCCTCAGTACCAATTAAGGCTGTCCCACTTTTGGCAAAGCTCCCATCCAGAAGGGTAGGAGTCAGGCAGGAGTTCACACTGCCTGGAGGAGGTGACACTGCCAGAATCTGGGAGCTGTGCTCTTCTCTTTCCATGTTTTGCATAAAGATGCCAGCACCACTGCTAAACACAGCACAGGGCATTTACCTCCAACAACACCACAGTCCTGAACCCTGGATAATACGTTCTCATCACCAACTGACAGACCCAACAGGAATTTCTTCCTGCCTCGTGAAGGGCTGTGGGTGACAGATTTGGTGCAGAAAGATTTGACTTTTTTTTGGTTGAGTGTTTGTGTATTTTTAGGCTGAAATGTCCTTACGAAACCAGCTGGAGCTGGCAGGCTGCCACCAAGGGTTGGGATTTTGTTGTTGTTGTTCCGTTCAGTTTGGGTTTTTTCTGCTACCCCTACGTTGCCCAAAGCCTCCCTGTCCCATCAGCTCTGCCTTTCAGTGCTCACACCCTGCAGCTCACCCGTCACCGCGATCTCCTGCCTTTCACCCCAGCTTCCTTCCAACACTGGGGTTGGCAGTGCCAGCTGGAATGCAGGTCCACAGCGAGGAAATCCAGGCTCTCCTGGGAATCTGCAGCCCCTGCTCCTTCTGTCCCGCAGAGCCAGGGAGCCCCAGCCTCCCCTCTCCCTCTCTGCACCTTGCAGTTTGATGTTCCATGCGCTCCCAATTCCAACTCCACTGCCACAGCCTGCCCTAACAGCATCACTCATACCAAGTGAGGGCAGGAGATGGGGTGTCTCCTACCAGTCTCCTCCCAATTGCTGTTTAAAGCTCCTTGGGGAATCAGATAGCTCCAGCACGGCAGATGTCCCTCTGCAGTGTGGCTGCAGGCAAAGCTGCCAGGAGACCACTGTCCTGTGGCTCTCCTTCATGTGACTGGCGTCGGTTCTGCACCGTCTGTGATGCTGGGAGGTGAACGTGGTAGTGGTGCATCTCTTCCCAATGTATTTGCTGTCCCTTTGTAATCCTTAAAAGGCAAAGAATGGCAAGAATGTGGGAATTTCTGTGCAGCCAGGCTCCGGTGTGGAGCAAGCACCGGTGGCGACGTTGTGACGGGGAGATGCTGCCCTCCCTCCCCTGCCACGAGTCCTATCCCAGAAATCATCCCAGTTTGGAAGGAAAAGTTGCAAAGGGTTTGGGGAGTGGATGGAAGGACTGCGGAAGCTCTCGGGCAGTGCTGCCTGCGACCAACCAGGGATGAACAGCTCAGGAGGAGCCACTCCAGGCCAGGACAAGCACTGCAGGGAGGGCAGATAACTTCAGTGCCCTCAGGATGCAGTTATCTCCATTTCCTCCTCCTCCACGTTTTCACATCCACCAGTTTTTCCCTACCCCAGGGTTTCTCAGGGCAATGTTCCTCTCCCTGGCCACAGGAGGTGCGATTCCTCCATCCATCACCCCATGCTGCCTCTGCCTGGGGGAGGCACCGTGCTGGGGCAGTGTGATTTGTTGGGTCCCATGGCACAGGGAAGCCCAAAAAGCATTTGAGTGGCTGCTCGAGGTTTGCAGCCACTGCCATTGCCCCCTGCCCTCTCTTGGGGTGCAGCCCATGCATACACATGCACACACACCCCCCAGAAGAGTGCAGCATCCCCACAGTCAGGTGTTTAAGGTTGGAAGTTAAATCCAAAACCAATCATGAGCTTAGCTAAAAAGTCCTCATTTTTCAACATATATTAAGACAACCATTGGAAAATTGTTTTTATCTGCTTCTTCCTAAGCCCTCTGGCTTATACTTTAAAGCCTTTTGTCTGTGAACAGGAGAGCTGGAAAGTCCTTTTTTATTTCCTTAAGCAAATAGTCCATCCAATATCCAGCCTTGAGGGGCTGAGGCTTTAAGAGAGAACAAAAATGAAGAAAGAAGAAGAAAGAAATGTAGCAAATGTCACGACACTTGCCATAAAATCACAGAACTCGGCAGCAGTGGAGGAGAAACACCCGGAGCTGTGCCCACAAAGGGAAGGTGGCACAGCTCCCAGGAGGAAGGCAGAGCTCACTGGGGCCTCTCGAGAGCCCGTGGTACCTGTTGGTCAGCAGGCTGGTGCTCCTTGCCTCAGTTCCATGAAAGGGACAATTAACATGTTCCTATTTATGAGACATGGATGGCCACAGTGGTGAGAACAGCGAAGGGAGCAGCAGAGTGAGGCAGGAGCCTCTTGGGCTGGGCAGGAGGGCAGAGCACGGCAGTGGGTGTCCAGGTGAGCCCCACAGGAGCAGAGCACCAGGGTTCAGCCAAGACAGTCCTGCTGGAATCAGGATTCACCTGGTGGAGCCCTGGGCACTGATCGTTTCACAGACAAATTGATATAATAAGCTCTAATTAGCCCTGCAGCAAACACCACTTTGTTTCTTGCTTATCCAGGCCAAGCACTGAGCCAATATTGAAACCCCAGCCATTGATTTCCTCCTGCTTTTTAGGTGGGGAAGGGAGAAATATGAGGTTTCTTTCTCCATGTGGCCAGGGCACATGTTAGGGCACGGCTGGTGCCATGCATATGGTGTATATGTGGGGCATCTGGGAGTAAACCTGGCCCGGGGGTGTTTGGCTGTGGGCAGTTGGGAAGGGCTGTGCTTTCCCTTGGGCTTTCAGTTGGGGCTCCCTGGCACAATGCCTCTGGTTCCACAAATTCAGCAGGACCTGGGGAGGGGACACATGACACCACTCTGGTCCACTCCAGGGCTGTGTCAGTGCCAGGAGTGGTGTTCCTGTCTCCTCCTTCTCTTGGAGACCTGACAAGTAGTTCCTGCCTGTTTTTTTCCCAACGCACACACTGATGAAATGATCATTGGTTTGGGCAGGGGAACCGAAAGCAGCCAAACATGACAATGCTGCCTCACAAACTGCTCTCCCATACAAGCACTGTCAGACAGGTACAATTTAGGCAGATTTTTGACCTTTTTCTTTTGCTATCTCTTCTTCTTTTGCTTTCCTCCCCCCCGCAACACACTGAGCTAGTGCGAGGTCTGTAACAATTCATTCATCCATAGCTCTTACACTCACTATCTGTTAGAGTAAAAACAACACTGAGACTGTCTGTAAGCTGTTAGTTCACCTTCTCCAGATCTATTCCTTACACACAGATCCCAACCCACAGCTCCTGTTTTGCCAGCACCCATCAGAAAACCCTCTAATGGCCTGCACACCTCTGAGCAGGACAGTGGTGCTCAGATATGGTTGGACTCGATGATCTCAAAGGTCTTTTCCAACCAAGCAATTCTATGAGTTATTATATGATTCTATGAGTGCCCTGGCAGCCTGCACGGGCTGTTGTGGACAGACACACACCCGTTGTGCTCTTCAGGCACAGGCTCCATGCAGGGCTGCTTGGGCCAGTCGTGACAGCACAGTTCAGAGCAGAAGAAGGCTGGAGAACAGCAGAGCAAACACCTGACCTCATGCTAAAATCCTCTTGCTTACACCTTCCCAACCTCCTATGCATCTAAAGCATTTAAGTGCTTTGGTACTTGGAGAAGGTACCTCCTACAAGGTCCCTGGGGGCCTCTTCTGGGCCTGAATTTATTGGAAGGAAAAAAAAAGAAGAGAAATGGTGCTGAGACTGGGTTTGTGGCAGCATCTTCTCCATGTGGCTGGGAGGGGAGGGAAGGGATACAGGGGAGAAAGAAACCAGGCACAAACTGCACCATGGAGCCACGCCAAGGAAGTGTCAGCTCGGGTTTTGGTGCTTAGTCCAAGCCTTGCTGGGGATTTATGATGCACTTTGCCTCGCTGTAACCCCTTCTCTGCTGGACTATGTTGTCACCCCAGTAGGGAGCAGCAGGTTTGCTGGGAGCACCAGCGTTGCAAAAAAATTCAGTGCTCCAGAATTGCAGGTCCAGGCCCTGAAACACCCCACGAGCAGTCACTGTAGCTCTGAGGCTGCAGCATAAATCAGCATTTCCCAATCCCTCAGCATTGCTCTTTGTGCGTAAGGCTTGACGATAGCATGAGGACCATTTCCAAATCCTGGTTCAGGAAAATACCAGCCAGCACATCCTACTGAGCAGCATCAATGTCAGTTTAAACAATTTCAGTTAAACAACTCAATGGCCTTGCAGTCCCCAACAGGAGGAGAAATACTGCACCAGGGAGTGTGCTGAACAGTGATGCCAAATCTGCAATGGGCAGGAATAGGAGAAAGAAAGAGAAAGAGGTGGCTGACACTAGCTAGCAGCTGTTGGGAGCTGGGAGTTTGGTAATGGAGTCCAGGCAAAAAGCTTTGCTCAAATTAAGTTGATGTTGGAAGCAGCAACTTTGCATTAAGAAACCCCCAGAGGAGTATCTCATAGAACAAAAACACATAAACAAAGAGATGACACGAACATGGAAGTTGCAAATAAACTCAGGATAAAAGGCTACAAGTTTCTACCCAGGAGCTCAGCTACCTGTATCCTACCCAGGGGATCACTCTTAAAGATGCAAGATCCTCTGCCCTACTCACGATGAAGAGCTGTATCTCGTGATCCAGAGTCTTAACTGGGTCCCACCTGCATGCTGCAGTGGCAGTGTCAGTCTTGAAGGTGACAGAGGGAAGCTTTCAGCGTGAGACACCCTGGACGTACCTCTGGGCAACTTCTTCCCACCTACAGCTGCTCTCTGGGCAGGGTTGAAAGGGTTTGCCTGTGCTTACCAGCACCAGTGGTGCTCCCTTTGAGGTAGAGCAGGGAGGCAGGGCAGTGAGGCTCAGCCCTGCTGTGCTCATTCAGACATCTGCCATCACTATGGGAGACTTAAGGGCATCTGCTTAAAATAGTTGGTGGTAAACAGAAAATGTGCTAAAGGCACCGGGGTCACCCATATGACCTGGTTGTCTTACCAAGGATTTCTCTGATTTCGGTGCAGGCACCCATCTGAGTGTCTGAAAGAGCTGCCCCAACCCCTGGTCTGCCTGAATAGGTCCATTCATTCCACTCTTTATCTTCCCTTGCCCCACAACAGAAGTACAACAGGAGGGCTGTAGGTTCTGCCTTGACCCTGCTGACTGTGCCTGATGCATTGCTGCTTTCCACCAGCTTGACGAGCAATCTGGGTGTAGGAGCAGCACTGGTACCCTGTCTGAACTCCCAGCAAAGAGCATCACAGCGTGGGACTCCCTGGCTCATCGTGGCATCTCACGGTGACAGCGTGGAGCAAGTACCTTTGCTGCAGGGGAGGGGAGAGCTCCTGTATGGACATAGAGCCCACATTAACAGGGAAAACCTGAAGAAAAATTGGGCAAAATCCAGTATCTGCCTTTAAACATGCTACCTTGTGTCCCCTGCCACGTGTTCCCATAACAACAGAGCCACATTACGCACCTCTGTGGTTTTGACTGCAGTCCCCCAGCTGCTCCCTTCATGTCGCAGCATGGCACGTCACGCTGGCTGCCAGCCCGGGCACCCTCCGGCACACGGGAGATGATCCTGGGGACTGCTGGCTCCCTGGCTTCTTCCTCCACGCTGCTCATCCTCCTCCTTTTTCCTCACTTATACCTTAACTCTCATCAATCCAGCCCTCTGCCCTAGGGACAAATGGATCATGCAGCAAGCATGTGAAGAAGACCCAACATGAACAGTGTATTTAGGTGTGCAAAGGCAAGGCAGTGGTGAGCAAAGGTGCAGATGTGACCCAGACTCATCCTGCAGCCTTCCCTGTATGGACATAAGGGGGCATTCCTGGGATTCAGGGAGTTATTTTTATTTTTACTTCGCAGTGGGAGCCAAAAAGCTCTTTATTTTGATACGGCTCATCCTTCCATCAGTTGTTGCAGTGCCACCAGATGAATAAATCTTGCACACATCTGTAATTGCTGCTCAGCTCATGTTTAAATGCAGCATCATTGATCTGCAGAACTCATCAAAAGCCATATAGGAATGCATGAAATTATATTGGGCGGAGCAGAAAAGCACATGACAACAACCATTTTCAACCCTCTTTGTTCACCAAAAAAAAAGAAAGCATTTATCTCTGTTCAAAACCTTGGGTTACCTCAGGATTTAATTATCAATTGTAACACTGTTTTTATAGGCTGCTCTTGATGTAGGGACTGTGTTTCTTTCTTATAACAGGCCAGTAAGTTTCTACCAGCCTTGTAGCATCTGCCCCTACATGGGAAAAATCCCAACTAAAAGCATAGAAGAATACTGCTTAGGGGTTACAAAACTCATTACAAAAAGGTCTTGTGGTTAAAACTCCTGTCTGAGATTTAGGGACCCCAAATTGACTTCCAAGCATGTCCAAGTCTACCATGGACTTCTCATCATGTCCTCAGGCGAGTCAATACTTCTGTTCCTCTGAAAGCAAGTGTGATTAATAACATTTCCCTACTCCAGTAGGAGGCTGGAAGGACACGTCAATCAAGCTCAGCAAGAACTGAGGTGCTCCAGCAGCAGAGAGCACAGAAACAAGGGCTGGGCAAGGGCGATGCTTGTGCACACCAGCCACCTGCTCAAGATGCAGCCAAGAGGAAGCTCACCAAAAGCATTCATTGCCAATAAAGTCCATGTTGCCTGGAAGAACTCCGGATGTTTTCCAGACCTGACACTGCTCTGGGCCAGCTCCATCCTCCCACTGGGTGTGAAGTGCTCCTGGGTTGGTTCAAACTTCTCCCACCAAGCAGGCAGGGATTCCTGGTCCACCCACTTGGCTTACTGCAGCGCTTGGCCTGTAGCTCGCTCCCCAGAGATGTGGTCACTGGCAGGTCCATGGGCGCATAGCAGAGGCTGTCTTTCTCATTAGAAAGCCTACTTCTGGCAGGGACGTGTCCCCAGGGCACAGGAGGAAGTGTCTGCACAACCTCAAGTGCAGAAACAGTAGCTGTCCCCAGCCCTCATGGAAGAACATGCCTTGGAGGTGGTGTCCTCAACTTACTTTCCACACCAGCTCTGCGCCCAGGCTGTGCTGTACAGAGTATCCCAAACTGATTTTATCACACACATCCTTGATGGATCTTCAGCTGAACACAGGGATCAGCCACTCCAGACTACTATTAGGTGGGCTGCAGGAGCCTAACCTGCCAGGGGTGATCATCTGACAGCAAGAGCCTACCCCTACAGACCTCTCTGAGGTTGCTCTTGCCCATAAGAGGGAGAGGAAGGAAAAGTCGGTGGTCAGCAAGACGTCCCACCAGCCCAGCCTGGCCCAGGTAACAGCCTTCCCTGGTGGGAACAATCAAGGTATTTTGATACAAGGCAAACAAACCTCCTCCTAACGACGGTTCAGCTGAATGTTTTCTAAAGCGGTGAGAAACTCCATGAATTTTCCTTTACGTGTCTCTGCTTCTGCATCCGGCCTGGACTGAAATCAAAATCCTGCAATACCACAAGCAAAGCTGTTCTCAGAGGAGCCACAGCCTGGCAGCCACAGAAGGGCCAGAAAGCCCTTTTGAATAGCACAGATTTTACATGCCCAAGAGATCCACCTATGTCTGGGATAACCAAGACATTTTTAGCACGCAGCCAAGGATAAAATGTCCAGGTTTTGCTTTTGCTAGCTGTGGGTCATATCTGTGCACAGCAGAGCATTGGCTGGGTTTGGTACCCACATTAAATGGGATTCGAAAGCAGAAATCCCCATAGCTTGCTAATAGGTCAGAAAAATGGACAGATGAGAAGATCCAGAAACACGATTCCCACTCCATCACCAGCAACTCATCTTCCTCAGCACGGTGAGTGTATAAATGAGGCTGCTAATTGAAGTCAGCTCCCGACAGACCCTCCCCGTTCTCTGTAATTGCATTGTCATCCAGCTGTGGGCATCCTCTATCTACTCCATACAAGAGTGCAGATCTCATTAACTAATGCTTTCCTTCGTGGCATTACACCTAAAGCGCTCGCCAGTGCTGTCCTTGTTGCAGACAGACAAAAACACTGCAGCTGTAGCTATTTTTTAACTTCCAGCTTAGAAATGCAGCTGTTAATGCTACTTCACCTACGGCCACAAGCGTGTAAATAGATGTCCTGCACCTTGGTGCTCACCTGTCTTGGCTTTGGCTGGCATAGAGTTAATTTTCTTTCCAGTAGCAGATGTGGAGCTGTGTTTTGGATTTGATGTGAAAATAATGTTGATAACACACTGATGTTTCCAGATAGATTCATAGAGTCACAGAATAGTTTGGGTTGGAGGGGACCTTAAAGATCATCCAGGTCCATCCCCCCTGCCATGGGCAGGGACATCTCCCAGTGGATCAGGAGGCTCAAAGCCCCATCCAACCTGGCCTTCAAAGCCTCCAGGGATGGGGCAGTCACAACTTCTCTGGGCAACCTGTGTCAGGGCCTCCCCACCCTCACAGCAAAACATTTCTTCCCAAGATCTCATCTAAATCTCCCCTTTTCCAGCTGCCTTCCTTCAGTTGTTGCTCAGCAGTCAAGGACTTTTCAGCTTCTTATGCTGGCCTGCCAGCAGGAAGATGGCTTGTGCACGGGAAGCTGGGAGGGGACACAGCCAGGACAGATGATTCCAACTGGCCAAAGGGTTATGCCACACCATATGACATCATGCTCAGTATATAAACTGATTTCACTGGGGGCCTTTGATCACTGCTCAAGGACAGGCTGGGCCTTGACCACTGGGTGGTGAGCAATTGTACTGTGCATCACTTATTTTGTATAGTCTATTACTATTAATCATTATTTATTATTATTCTGTCTTCCTTTCGCTGTCATAGTGAACTGTCCTTATCTCAACCCATGAGTTTTACTTTTATTTCCTTCTCCTCCCCATCCCACTGCAGGACAGGGTGGGTTTGGGGAGTGAGTAGCCACTTGGCCGAATGGGTTTAAGCCACGAGAGTGCCCTGGTGCATCTCCCTGGCCAGTGGCTGATCTAAAGGTCAAAGTCCACAGCATTGGTTTTGTCTGTGGTCACAGCTGTTCGCTTTCTGGGGCTGGAGTATTTCTGAGTATTGAGCTCACAACATTGCCTTGGAGCCCAGTGGAATTGGCTGCTCTCTGGTGTAAGGGGTGCTGGGGCGAGCGAGCCTTTGTGCCTCTGTCAGTGTCCTCGTTGGGGGACACGGCCACCATGGGGCAGGGCTGGTGGTGTCTCTCCCTTGTCTGGGCTGAGTGCCTGAGTGCTGTGGGGGTGAACCAGTAGCCTCCCATGGATTCACCAGGAGCTCTGCTGCAGCCCAGGGGCTGCATGCTCTGATCAGGGCTCCTTCCCTGAGCAAGCCTTTCATTATCCCAAACTCCCTGCGGCTTATTTTTAGCCCCTCCTTTTCTTTCCTTTCTTTCTTCTTTTTTATTTTTACAGTATAGAAAGCCATCAGCTCCACTGTCAGCAGGTTGATAACAGCAGTCCTGAAGCAAAGAAAAAAAAAAAGCATCAAACCCACTTACTCTGTTGCATAAAGGTTTAGGCATAAATCCTGCTTGCTTCCAAGGTGCTGAGTCCCACCATGCCTCCTCCCTACTCCAGCTCAGCTACTGTCCTTCAGAGCTGGTCATCAGAAGGAAGCAGAGGCTTATGTAAAGCGAGAGATAGGCTGGAGCTGTTGAGCCTTCCTCTGCTTCAGCTGAGTTCTGATGAGTGTCTGCACCTGTCCTGGTGTCTGGAGAACACCTGCGTGCAGGGCCACCAGGAGAGAAGACCTTGCACAGGCTGAGCTGTGCATCATCCCAGCAGGCTTGGATTTACGGAGCGCCGCTGGAAAGATCCAGCCAGCCCCCGTAAAAATCTTTTGCTTATAAAACAAAGGCGTGGGTGCCCTGTGGTCAGCGGCTCTGCTCTAAACAATGATTTAAATCACTGAGACTTTATATAAACAGCAGCTTTGCCCAGATGAGAACACTTCTAGCACCACTGCTTAGCAAACCGTGTTCACCAGCTCTGCCCGCGCAGCGGCTCCAGGGGGGCTGGCGTTAAACTCTCTAAACATCATATTAAGTGATCATAAAGCAGACAATTCCATAAAGAACAAGGCAGTCGTGGCTCCTTACCCCACCTTGGATAGGATCCAGGAGATCAGGAAAACCCCTTCCTGGTGTGACAAAAGGCTCTGAAGAGCTGCCCTGCAGGCTGTCTCAGGAGCAGCGCGGAGATGCTCCGCAGGGGATGTGTGGAGGCCTGTGGAGATGTCTCCAGAGAAGGAAGTGGGGAATAGGGAGGGAAGAGAGGACAGCTGTTCCCATACAATAACTAACAAAGTTAAACTCTGACATGGCAGTTTCAAAACTGGAAAGAGGTAGTTTTTCACAGGCAGAGCAGCTGAGCTGGGAAATTCCTTGCTGCAGATGTGAGTGGTGGAAGTTCACATTGCTTCAAAAAGCACTCAGACACATTTCTGGAAGAGAAATCATCGAGGGATGATAAATATAAAGATGTCAGCCTTCTCTTTGAAGCTCTGTTATCCGTATGAAGTACTGGAGGCTGCAAAATCTGAGTACTGCATACTTGCCCTGTATTCATATTCCTCTCAATATCTGCTCTTGGACAACAGTTAAGCTGTGTAGGCCGTTGATCTGATCCAGATGCATTGGTTTTCTCTTTCATAAGGGCTCCAATGTGTAAAAAAAATCTTTCTCATTCCCTCTTACATACTGTCCAATTTTCAGATATCAGTGCAGAAAGATGAGCCCACATCTGCTTTCCCAGCGTGGTTCCAAAACCATTTCTGAGTAGGTTGTTAACATTTGCTTTTTCTCCAGAGCCCACCTCTCCCCCAGCCAGAGCTCCCTGCTCACAAACTCAATCTACCACTGTGTCCTTTTATTCTGGCACTAACAAGACCATGATATATTGCTGACCACCAAAGCCAGCCAGAATCTTATTCCTTAACTCCACGTCCCAGTCTGTCCTGAAGCACCTTTGTTATCCGGTTTCTATTTAGTGACTCTGCTCATCCACATGCAATGCTAAAAATTATTCAGGATCCAGTCATGCCTTGGAAAACTGCAAGTCTAACTAGGACAGCTAAACTCCAACCTGCTTTTGTTCATTCCCCCCGCCTATCATTAGTATTAATATCAGCTTGTCAAGTTGATGCTGATGCACAAGCCCTGAACAGCCTTGCTTCAGTGCAGGGTAAAAAAAAATTCCTTGCAATGTCCCATCCCTACTGTTAAGATTTGGCACCATTCTTTTACAGCAAGGATCATGACAGGCTGAGAGAGTTGGCTGAGAGTTCAGCCCAGAGAAGAGTAGGCTCTGGGGAGACCTTACAGGAGACTTCCAGTACTGAAAGGGGCTCCAGGAAGGCTGGGGAGCGGCTCTTGATCAGGGAGCGCAGGGATAGGATGAGGGGAATGATTTTAAGCTGAAAGGGGGGAGATTTAGAGGAGATATTAGCAAGAAATGTTTTCCTGTGAGTGTGGTGAGGCAGTGGCACAGGTTGCCCAGAGAAGTTGTGGCTGCCCCATCCCTGGAGGTGTTCAAGGCCAGGCTGGATGGGGCTTTGAGCACCCTGATCCAGTGGGAAGTGTCCCTGCCCATGGCAGGGGGTTGGAACTGGATGGACTTTAAGGTCCCTTCTAACCCAAACCATTCTGTGATTCTATGATCATCCTTCTCATTTCCCAGGGGAGAGTAATGAAAACCCAGAGCATCCAGCAAATCTCAGTCAGGAAAATAACCCCAGTGATCTCTGGGCTTGGTGACCATCACTCCTGCTGTTTGCAAACTGCAAGAAGCAGGCACCAGAAGAGTCTGGTTGCTGTTTGCATTCAGGGCAGGGAAGCTATTTCATCTGGTTGGATGTGAGATGAGATTTACCATTAGGAACAGCAACAGGAAAACAGAGCCTGCCACGTGATTCATGTGATTCACATCAAGGCAGGACTGGCTGAGTGGGGAACACAGGCAGAAACACAAAATGTGTCTCCAAAAGTCCAGGAGTGAATTCTCAAGACCTCCTTTCTCTGAGCTGAGCTCAGGAAACATTCAATGATGCTCTTGCTCTCTTAGCTGAATTACTTATCTCTAAGGTTTCTTCTTCCTCCCTGCCATAACCCACCTGGAAGCGCCCCGGGGCAGCACATAACACCTTCTGGCTTTCATTAGGAGGACAGGAGCACACACATGTGCACATCGTGGTCCCTGCCCTTTGGTGGGACTGATTTCTGAAGGGTTTCTGCTACAGCATGGCTACGTTTCAAGTCTTTCATAGCTGATGATCATTTAAGACACGTGTTGCATCACCACTGTGTGTGTTGGGCGAGTGCTGGGCTCTTAAGAGCAGGCTGTGGTTTATTTTCCCTCTTCCCTTAAAATAATTCAGCAGATATGGCTGAGCATGGTGCCTGCAGGAACAATGCTGTGGTGCCACAGCCTCTGGGTGTCTGCCCAGTGCTGGCTGCCCTGGGTGGC
The DNA here is from genome assembly GCA_033558185.1 of Dromococcyx pavoninus. NCBI lineage: Eukaryota > Metazoa > Chordata > Aves > Cuculiformes > Neomorphidae > Dromococcyx > Dromococcyx pavoninus. The sequence goes on along the minus strand of JAUMJL010000371.1, from coordinate 76,715 downwards.
TATACCGAGCTCTATTTCACCTTCAGGATGCAGCACCCACACATTTTTTCTCTTCTGGTAGAAGATACTACAAGAGTTTTCTGTGCTGTTGTAGAGCTGATGCTCCTAAAGCCCAGTATTTATCCTCTGAATCCTTACTCTACCATCACTAAATATTATGTGTTTTTAATGCTAAATATACATTGAGTTTTGTGTTCATCAGTGAAAGAGAGGGAGAGGCTACAGTACAAGCTAAGCTCAAATGCAGATAACCTTGCACCCATGAACCAGGAAGGAGTGCTCAGGTAGAGACATCTTCACATAAGCATCAAGAGTTGGATGAGATGAATCCTGCTCATGACAACCTTGTTTAAAAACTCAGCATTTGCCAGAACACAATGCTGGAGCTACCTTTGAGTTCCTCTGTACGTGGAGCAGAAAATAACCCAGCAGTGACTGAGCTGTGTCTGTTGGCACATGAGGATTTGCTTTTTTGATCAAATTCAATGCAAGCCAACAAAATGAGGCTGGGGTGTCCCACACACGGCCTTTCCTTCACAGAGGAGGTGTGGACAAAGCTCAGGATGGCAGGACAGAGGAGCAGCTGGGAAGATGCTTCTGTCTCCAGACTGAAGTTCTTGCTCCCCTGTCTACAAACCTACCCAGACTAAGACCCAGGCCATGACTGCTGCTGCCCCAGAGCTTGTGAAGAACTGAAGACAGGAGCTTGGCCTCAGTGCAGTGTCAGCACTTTGGGTGTGCACAGTGTGAACTGGATTCTGCCAGCAAAAAGTCTGCCAAGGTGTCACCTTTGAGGCAAGGAAATCTTAACAGACATTTAACCATGTTATTAACATCAACCTCAGCAGGCTTGAATGTCCATCTGTGTAAGCCTTGCCACAGGTATCCAACTCTGACCATGGCCAGGGACCTCAGCTGCACTTCTTCATACAAGGGAACAGCCAGCAGAGCCTTTGGCATAATCATTGCAACACTGGGAGAAGGTTCCTGTGGTGGCAGAGTGCCTGTGGAGGGGTCCTCAGCCACACATTGCACATAGGCTGCTGTGGGATAACTTGGACAAGAGTCCTTTCTGCAGGCACTGTCTGTGGCATCAACAGTGCTGCTGTCGGAAACAGCAAATGAAGGTGCAAAAAACCATATTTACTCCTTATTTTCAATATAACAGTGTGGAGATATTTGATACCAGCTAGTCCTTATAGAGTGTCTGCCTTTTGTAGCCTCAGTTCAATGAGGTTCTCTCCCTGTATTTGGGAAATGCCATTTCTTGTGCATTTTTCTTTTAGCAGCATAATATAGTTGGGCTTCACCTCCCTGAGCCTGATAAACCGAGTGACTCAGAAACCTGCAATCTGCTTCAAAACAAAGCATTTAAGATAAAAGATATAGGCAGTAATGGAGCTGCTCAGCTCAGGAGTATTAATGCTAGAGGGTTACTCATGTACTCAAAAACCTTCTAACCTTTCTCCAGCTTTTTTTAACCCCTGCAAGCCCTGGGCAAGGCAGGCTGCAAATAAGAGCTGATGTGTCATTTCAGATATGCTTCCACTCCAGTGTGCAAGCCCTGGGGCTGGGAAGTGGAAGGAGCTGTGATGCCAGCTCTGTGCAACGAAGATGTCACGGAAAGGGGAGAGTCAAGCACTCACTCTGTGGCCTCCAAGTGCTCTTATTTCTGCTGGTTAAACAGATGCCAGCTTCTGAGGGGATTATGTGTCATCGAGCCTGTTGGCTGCGACAACTAATTATCTGCAGCAACAGTTTGGCCTTGAGATTTGCGGTTCAAAGGGCGTACCAGGAGTGCTGCCATCCAGCACCATGTGTAGCAATTTGCCCCCACTTGGGTTTCCCTGTTCCCAAAAAGGTGACACCCCCATCACGTCCCACCCTCTGCCAGCTCAAGCTCACACCCAGCAGACCGGCAAGTCCTTCCCAGTAGGGAGCACCAGTGTTCCAATGAAGCCCCGGAGGTACCTCCAGCAGGAACAGAGGGGAATAAGCAGCAAATAAAACCAGCTCAGTATCCAAGCAGCAGCCTGTCTGAGCTTCCCATTCCTGCAGATGGATGTGAGCATGGCAGCAGTGCCACAGCATGCTCCTCCGGCTGAGCTTTGTGGGGTGCACATGCCGATGGGCCCCAGATCAGCTGCCACAAAGTCCAGGGGAAAAGAAATTCTGCCACAGCCTGAGATGGGAGAAATTCCAGGGGAGTGCAGCCAGAGGAGTAAGCAGTTTTGGAATGCAGCCTCAAAACCAGCACTGAAATTGTTGTATACCTTCGTATAAATTGATGGTTGACCCTCATCGAGACTACCAGGAACAGAGCAAAGCAGACCCAGGCAACTGAAATGATTGGGGGCACTGAGAAGCACACAGAGAATAATGGAAAAGAGTAGCAATGAAGAAAGAGATGAAGAGGGGAGTTAACAGAAAAGGCAAAGGGTGTATTGGCAAGCAGGTAGCGGAGTTGGGGTGCCTGGCAGCCAGGCTGGCTGTGGGAGTGACCCTGAGCCACCTGAGTCACAGAGCTCAGCTCCCCCGAAACCAGGGCAGGCTGAATATCAGGGATATTGTGTATTTCTCCATCACAACACCAGTTAAGCTCTGGGAAGCAGTGCCCTCACCTGGACAGATGCTAGAGAAGCCCCAGCCAAGGTTCCTATGGAGTTATCCCAACAAGGTTTGGAAGCTGGATGCTGTCAGGGAGGAGAGGGTGGATGGGATGGATCCTGCTTGGCTCTCCCCCCTCTAGAGCTATCATCCTGTCCCCTTGAGAGGTTGGCAGGCTGCATCAGCTCCCCCAAACCTCTGATCCCCCAGAGTAACTCCAGTGGAGCCAAGCACACAAGGCTGCTTCGCCTCCACGCACAAGGACACAAAGGGAGGCAAGGCTTTTGAAGCCTCAGAGCAGTGAGGTTGTATGCAGGTTTAAATCAAATCTGGGGCTAATTCGCTGTGGGCAGCCAAGGGGAATGCTGTGTGGAAGAGCTGTGGGCTGTGCACACTGGTAACGAGAGTAAGAACCTCCTGAATTCCCAGCACGTGGCCTGGGGTTTAAAGGATGCTGCTATTCACAAGCAAATCATCACACATGGAAGGCAGTAGTTACAGTAACAAACTCCTCTGTCTGTGTGCTGCTGTGATGCTGAGTCCTTTGGCCAATTTGCAGTAGATTTCTTCATTTGCTGTAGTCCCAGCAATAAACAAGGGCTGGAGCACCTCCCATCCAAGGACAGGCTGAGAGAGTTGGGGTTGTTCAGCCTGGAGAAGAGAAGGCTCCAGGGAGATCTTCGAGCAGCCTCCCAGTACTGAAAGGGGCTCCAGGAAAGCTGGGGAGGGGTTCTGGATCAGGGAGTGCAGGGACAGGATGAGGGGGAACAGCTTTCAGCTGAAAGAGGGGAGATTTAGGTGCGATCTTAGGAAGAAATGTTTTCCTGTGAGGGTAGGGAGGCCCTGGCACAGGTTGCCCAGAGCAGTGGTGGCTGCCCCATCCCTGGAGGTGTTCAAGGCCAGGTTTGATGGGGCTTTGAGCCCCCTGATCCAGTCGAGGTGTCCCCACACATGGCAGGGGGTTGGAACTGGATGAGCTTTAAAGTCCCTTCCAACCCAAACCATTCTGTGATTCTATTGGAAAATACAAAAAAAGTAAAGTGGAGGAAACGATGAAGGCCTTCAGGGGACTGAGAAGAGACTACCAAGAAAATCCTTCCCTCTCTTATATCTCCACTTTTTACCATCACCTTGAAATATTTCTTTGCTGAGGACAGAGGAGGGTCTAGGTCTCTGCAAGAGAGACCTAACAGCACTGCAGAGCCATCTCTGTCTGCAGGGACATGTGAAGAAATGCAGCTGTCTCTTAAATAATGGGGACTGACACCAGTTGTGAATAGATGAGTGATCGTTGCTTCAGCCGCCGCAGCAGACGATCTGATTTCAAATGAAGCCCCACCTAGGACCCATCATAAGGCTATTAAAGGAGCATCTGTCACAAAACCACAATTCCTTTAAATACTTGAAAAAACAACACAATAAAAACAATCCTGCTTAGATTATATATTTTTCTCTGGGTGACATGATTCTGGCAATTCTTTAGCAAAAATCAATGATAAAAATGTGGTTAAAGTGGGGTAAGCTTTGTTTTCACCTTAGCATAAAGTTTGATTGTCTGTTTTTCCAGGCCAGTGGCACAGGCATGAAAGCAGGGAGTTTTCTTGGGTAGCAGAGTGCACGGCCCCAGCGTGCGGGGTGTCCTGCTCCGAAGCCCGGGCTCAGAGCACTCCCTCCAGGGCACAAATGGAAAGCCTTTTCCTGCTTTCCGATGCAACAGGGAAAGCATCTGCTATGGCAGCACAGGGCATCACATTCGGGCCAAGTGGGATGTGCTTTGGCACAGGGGGAAGTGGACTCGGGACCAAGTCAGTGTGATTGGGTCACGCATCAGGACAAAACCCACACTCTATGTTAGGGAAAAAACCAAACACATTTAGCTTAACTGAAAGAGAAAGTCAGGCTTAGACATCATGGCTGTCTTACATGAAATGTTCCAGCTCACGCCTTCTTGAACTCACCAGTGAGCTCAGACTCATCAGAGACAGCAGTGGCTTTTCCCTCCCTGCACTGCACATCTCCTCTTCCTACTCTTTATTCTCTGCAAAGCTGCCATCCTCTGGCTGAGACCTGAAAGGGTGCCCTCCTGTCCTGCCCTGGCATGTCACCACCTGCTGCCTCGCTGCCTCTTTGGGTGACATCCAGGCTGCCAGAAGCACAGAGACCGAAGGGCAAGAGCACTGCTCATGCACAAACCTGCTTTCTTAGAGTCACAGGATATTGAAAGCATCTCGTGCATTTGATTGCTGCTCCTGGGGCTAGAGGTAGGCATTTAGGCATGTAACGCACATCAAACCCCTTTAAGAGGAACTGGAGTGTCAGTGTGCAGCTCAATGGCAGTGAGAAAGCCTTTGCCCGTGTAATGCAACTCTGTGGTCATGATTCATATTAATTTGTAACTCGAATTTCTCTTTTCTTTATAAATTATTTTCAGTTGGGCCGAGTTGTTTTGAAAAATTGTCTTGAGTGTGATCAAATAGTCGTCTGTGTACAGGTGTTGGGTTCCTCCTACCCAAAGTTTCAGCCCACAGAGGCATTGCCTGTGTTTGTAGATTTTAAGCCTAGAGTAGAGTAAGGGTAAATGGGAGTGCTGGTTGACAGGAAGCTCAACATGAGCCAGCAGTATGCCCAGGTGGCCAAGAAGGCCAATGGCATTCTGGCCTGCATCAGGAATAGTGTGGCCAGCAGGACCAGAGAAGTTATCGTCCCCCTGTACTCGGCACTGGTCAGGCCTCACCTTGAATATTGTGTCCAGTTCTGGGCCCCCCAGTTTGGGAAAGATGTCAGGATACTGGAGTGTGTCCAGAGGAGGGCAACGAAGATGGTGAAGGGGCTGGAGCACAAGCCCTACGAGGAGCGACTGAGGGAGTTGGGGCTGTTTAGTCTGAAGAAGAGGAGGCTCAGGGGAGACCTCATTGCTCTCTACAGCTACCTGAAAGGAGGCTGTAGTCGGGCAGGGTTTGGTCTCTTCTCTCAGGTGACCAGTGACAGAACTAGAGGGCATGGACTCAAGCTTTGTCAGGGGAGGTTTAGGCTTGATGTGAGGAAGAAGTTCTTCACTGAAAGGGTGATTGGCCATTGGAATGCGCTGCCCAGGGAGGGGGTGGAGTCACCGACCCTGGAGGTGTTTAAGTGGAGACTGGATGGGGCACTGAGTGCCATGGTTTAGATGATGGGTTGGTGTTGTGTTGGGTTATAGGTCAGACTTGATGATCTCAGAGGTCCTTTCCAACCTTGTGATACTGTGATACTGTGGTACTGTGTAAATGTTTTTAAACTATCCAAGTGTTTGTATTCAAGTATCCAGAAAACTGAATCTCCCATCTACCCTCCCAAAAAAATGATTTGTAGTTCCAGATGACCCAGGAGACTCAACCTGTCTGTTCTGGGAGTAAGACCTCATAGTTCCAACCTCTTATCTGAATAAACCCTTACAGAAAAGCATGTGTGTGTACAGCATCCAACACAATGGACCAACTGGGACCTTCATCCCTCAGGGAATAAAAATAGCAAGCAATATTAAAACTGTGTGTGTTCACAGATTGCAGTCAGGGCTCTCAACATACACACACACTCTTAATTTCCTGCTTTGGGTTCACTATCAGATTTCAGGCTCAGCATAGCAGGGTTTGTTGGCATTTCTTTTTCCCCAGAATAGGATATTTTTCCTTTTAAGTACAATACATTCAGCCATGAAAAATGAGATTGAGAAAGATTAATAGGAAGCTGAAGGATTCATCTGAGATTGATTAATGTGTGTGTCTTATTCTTAGCTGGTTTTCTTTCTCTTTTCCCTTCTTCTCTTAGCTACCTAGACAGCTTAGATCGAATCGGAGCTGCAGACTACCAGCCCACGGAGCAGGATATCCTCCGAACCAGGGTCAAAACAACTGGCATCGTAGAAACCCACTTCACATTCAAAAACCTCCACTTCAGGTTAGTCTACACATACAGGTAAATTTTCAGGGGCATCTATTTGTCCCAGGGTTTCCCTGTAGTTCCCAAAGAAGAAATTGTTGAATTGTTGGTTAATGCACGGATGGCTCCCGCTGCAGAGGATGCAGCATTTCTGGGGGTCACCAATATGCAACGTTAGGCAATCTTGTCTTGAAAAATCACTGCCTTTAAGACAGGAGTTCACAGTACCTTTTTCTAACCCAAATGACTCCTCTTTGTTGGGACGTATAGCATGAGATTGGCCCCCAAGTCTGATCAAGCCTCATAAAGACATCTGGCTGGATCTTTTCTCTAAAATGGGTCTGTCAGATGTGATTAACACTGCGTATTAACCCTAATGATGCCAGGCAGTAGAGAGAAGAGGGCATGAAGGCAGAAAGCCACACACGTTGTATTTAGAGCATATGAACCCCAAGAGCGCACAGTGTTCCACCTCTGCAGAGCCTTTGGGACCCAGCACACTGCTCAGGCTCTCCCACAAATCCTCACTGCTCCTCCCGGTCCTCCTTGGCTCCAGGCTCTGGGAGAAGACCCAGCGGTGGTTAAAGACCTTTTGCTTTGTTTGAAGCCTTCGAGGGCCCATGTGGTCTGAACATGCCAAGACTGACAAAGTTTCCTCATAACAAAGAAGCAGCAGGTGCTGATGGTCTTCTTCTGTGCCATAGGCTCTTTGATGTCGGGGGCCAGCGGTCGGAACGCAAGAAGTGGATTCACTGCTTCGAGGATGTCACAGCGATCATCTTCTGCGTCGCGCTGAGTGGTTATGACCAGGTGCTCCATGAAGACGAAACCACGGTGAGTCCAACTGGGTCTTGGAGGCCCCAGCACTTCTTTACGGGATACTGCGTAGGCAGCAGCTGCTCACAGATCGCCGAATGCCCACTGGGGTGCTACAATAATGTGCTTTTGTCGGTCGCTCCCACTTAACTCTGAAATGCTGGGGGGATTTGTCCTCCTCCACACTCTTCAAAATCAAGTCCTGCGCGCCCAGGTACCGCTTCCTTGCACTGGTAAAGTCACAATGTTTTATTTCTCCTTTCTAGCTGACCGGTGGGTTTTCAAAATGTGTTAATGGGACACTATATCCAGAAAGAGAGGAGCTATAACTAGATGGGCTTTTAAAACAAACGTAAGGAAGCTGTCATGCCGTGGTGCAGAGGTGCAGGACAGCCGTGCAGGCCCGAGGCAGGCTCGGGTTTGGAGTACAATCTGTTTCTTCAGGCTACAGAAATTCATTTTTCTGAGTGAGGCTGGAACTGTGGTTCCTCAGGTAATTTGCTCTAGGAGAGCTTTTATGACTTCCCACTGAGACATTAGGCTCAAAATGCCATCTGGAAATAAAGCTAGCAAGGAGCTGTGTGCTCCCTGGAATTAGAGTGCAATTAGCACAAGTGAATTAAATACACAGAGAGGCTGCAAGAAGACTTATTACTGTATTCTGGCCGTTCATTCAGTGTGCTGGGGGTGTTTGCTTTTGGGACTAACGACACCTGCAGCAGGCACCCACCTGCATTTGTCTAACGAGAAGGAATTGGAGACCGTACTCAAGTGTTGGTAATGATTTAATTTGTGCCTGGTCTGCGGCAGCACGGAGGGCTTGCTCCTGCCAGCTCTGTCTCTCTGAGGGTCTTTATTCTCCTGCAGGTAAAGGTGTCAGGCTTGCAGAAAGCTGTTGATGAGAAATGAATCGAGGGAATTATTGCTGTCAGCTCTCTGTTTCCTCTTCCCAAATAGTCTGGGGGGACTGTGGTTTCTGCCTCTTTGAGCCAGCTTTATGAGCTCTGGCAAACTGTTTGAAGTCAGCTGGTTGTTTGGGTTGTGCCAATGCCAGAATTCATGGTGATGTTAGCATCACAGCTATGTCCCTCCAGACTGACTGAGACACCTTACACCCTCTCGTGTCCACTTATTTGTCACCCTTGGTTGTCACCTCCCTCTACCCCTGACCCTGATATTCTCAAGGATGCTCAGCCCTGGAGGATTCACAGGGAGGGAACCAAAAGTCTCCTGTTGTGGTCTGAAATCCCAGACATGAGCTCAATGCTACGGAGCTCTGCAGCAGGCCAGGGGAAACACACCCAGGGGATAAAGAGGAATACATGGGGCAGACCCACGGGGCAGGGAGCAAAGCTGTGAGCTGAGCAGAGAGCTTGGGCTTTGACACCCAGACTGTGAAACCTTTAATACAGATCACCTTTGGCCAGTCTACGCAAGCCAGAGCCTGTAATTCAAAGCCATAGAGCATAAAATGGAAGGGCCTGAATGCCAATGGCATTTTTTAAAGGTCAGCCTTAGCTCAGCTCCTCTGAGATGGAGTTTACAGCATCTCTCCTGGGGATGCTGAGCTCTGCCAGTGACTGTCTGTCACCCACAACCGTCACTGGGGTGACAGTAGGGTGCCAGCTCAGCCTCCCCTCCGAAGTGCCCCGCTGCGGAAACTGGGATTTGTGCAGCTCCAACTTCACTCTTGTTGCCCAGAAAGTTTTCCAGCCACAAGAGCTGGGTTGGAGCTGCACTCTGGCGCAGCACTGACATTTCCTTGCTATTTCAATCCCTTCTCACAAAGCATTTCTGGAGATGCTGAGCGACAGGGGGGGAAGAGGCAGCTGCTGTTCATTTACACATTCGGCATAACCGGGGAGAGGATTTGGCACGGCCCAACCCCAATAAACAAGCCTGAGCAAGGCCAAGGAAATAGGAAAACATGACAGTGTCGGATCCTGTCTGCCCTGTTACACCTCCAGCACGAATGGCAGGTGGAAAACGCAGCACCCACAGAACCTGACTGTCTCCCAGCTGAACCCCCCAAGCATTCGGTCTCCTCCCTGCTAACGTGGTTCCTCCAAAAGCCCAGCAGTAGAAGCAGCATCTCTTCAGTCAGCTGACTCGCCCTCTGTCTGCATCTGTCATATCTGCTGGCTTTAATGACGTAAATCAGCTTTTATTGCTTCTCACTTAGAAAACACAAAGAGGAGGCAGCTGAGAGAGTGAGCTGGGTGCTGTTCTTCCATCTTCATTCTCTGTGGAGAAGCTTTTTCCAATCTGGGCATTTCCAGCTGTATTAAGCCACTCAAGGTTTGGGGGCTGTACAGATGTGTCTGTGGGTACAAAAAGACTTGTAGAGCTTTTATTGCTGGAATGGAGCCACAAGAGGGAAAGAGCCCTACTACAGCTCAGGTGTCCAAAAAAAGGCTTGTAAGACCAATGCATGGAGAGAGCAGCTTTTCCTCATGTGCTCAGCGCCCTGTGGACAATAATCACAGGATTTCACATGGGCTTTTTGCATTTCTCTAAATCAAATCACACTCCAGGCGGATGAAGGTTAGGGTTCAGATAAAGTCAGCCCAACACCGAGCAGGGCCTCCCCTTAAGTTTGGTTACCATGAGGGCATTGGGACCAGTGTGACTGTAGGGTCACTTTGTCTCAGGAACAACAGGTTTACAATGAATCCTTTCAAACAAGACTGAGGAAAGAGCTAGTTAACCAAGGACGGGTGAAATTTCCCCTGATCTGTCCCTGCCCTTAAAATTAAAGCACAGCTCTACACTTGGAAAGTTTTTTGTCGTTTATTGCACTCTTTGCTGTAAAAGACTGAGCACTCATCCTCCTGCAGTAGCTCAAGAAAAGGGCTATTGTGTGTGAAGCTGCTACTCCCTATCACCAGGTAGTCTTTTATAGGGGATGTTATTTATATATTTCCTCCCCACTTCCCTGCCACAAAGAGCAACATGGTGGCAATCGAGGAAAGGAAGTTTTTCTCTATGACTGGATCAGAAAGGCATAAATAAAATAAAGAAAACTTTATGCATTTGTAATTTCTAGACCCATACACTCATAAAGACCACACTTTGAAATCAAGCCCCCAGTGCTGTTGAATCCAGCCTCTTCCAATGCCCTAAACACCAACACTGCTGTTGGTAGATCTAAACTGCTTCCCTGTGTGCCCGGCTCCCAGGGGAGAGGAGTAAACCTACACAGAAATTCAAACAGTCCCGTTGCTGCCAGCCACAGCCCACAGATAGAGCTGATGAGGCAGAATTACACCCTCTGCCCAGCCCATCCAGTGCACAAGACAATGACTTCAAGGTATTACACCTGCCTCTGCATCTGCCTTTACCAAATCCATCATGAGGAGCTGCAGGGCCCTCTGCTGTATTTTTACGTAGTGGGAACGTCCTGCTTGAACTGACTGAGCAACTCCATGGATTATGTTTTTGCCTAACAAAGCTATTTTGGCTCATTTTTTGCTTATCTTTATGTTTTGTGAGCTGAGGTTAAAAGAGGAAAAGCCTCAGATCTATCATCTGGGTGGAAAGAGGGACAGCAGTCACATTAATCGCTAAAACTGAAGAAGACGATTAACAAGGTAGATTTGTGCTGTTCCTTCAAAATGCAGTTCCTAATGGGATCTTTAAAAGGCAGCAGTGGCATGGGCCTTATCCTGGAAACCAAAACTCTTCTTTGGGTTTTTCCTCGCAAAGCCAAAGGAATCATGGCAAGAGAGGAAGATCATAGAATCATAAAATGTTTTGGTTTGGCAGGGACCTTAAAGCCCATCCAGTTCCAGTCCCCCTGCCCTGGGCAGGGACATCTCCCACTGGATCAGGGGGCTCAAAGCCCCGTCCAACCTGGCCATGATCACCTCCAGGGATGGGGCAACCACCACTTCTCTGGGCAACCTGTTCCAATGTTCATGCTGCACATTGCTACCTCTGAAACTAAGATATTTAGGTCATCCATATCTAGCCAAGACACACAAGTATTGTTTCTGTTCCCGTCGCTGAGCATGGGATGGGTTGAAGGTTCTGTGCTGGAGACCTTTGGTGTGCATTAGTGTTGGGCTATTAATTTGTATTTCGTTGCATGACCTGGTTAGTGTGCTGGCTCTGCTGCCATTGGGCAAGGAAAATTGAATTGCAGCTCAGAAATTGCCTTATGAGAGACAAAGCAAGTGGAAGTGGCTTTGGCATCATAGGATATATAAGCAGGAGGGGGAATTATGGAGTTTCTGTGCTTAAGATAACCGTCAGTGTCCTTTGAGTTCAGGCAGCACTTAATCACCAAGGAAAACAAAAGAGATTGAATTGACTGTGTGTTGCAGAAATTACCAGGTGTCCTCCCGTACTCTGGTGAAAACAAGACAGGGTTTGTCAGTGTGTTTCTGCCTGGGCAAAGTCTTTCCTTTATCCCTCACACTCGATAGGAAGCTGCTTACCCTTCACATCAGTGATGGGAACACGGTTGTGCAATGACATCTGAACTCAGCTATAAGAAATTGTGCCTCTTGTGCTGTGCAGGAGCAGTTAACTGGACTTTTAATTTGTATGGGTGAGTGGTTATTCCTCTGTAAGGGGCTGATGGGGCTGTTTTCCTTGTTGGGGCATGAAGTGTTTGCAGGCGTAAGGATTTAAAATACTTCTTTTGAAATAGGAAGCGACATTAAGAAGCCAACATTTCAAGGGACCTTCCCTTGATGATAAACCCAACATAAAGCTGGGAAAAGCAGCACAATGTGTCCAAAAGCAGGTGAAGTGACTTAATATCACTTCATACAGAAGTATAATCTTTAATGCCTTCTAGCAGAGCAGGCACTTCTGCCCCATCACAGCCACATGGGTGCTCACAAGAGGAGCCCTGGGGAAGCCTGAAGGGACTAAAAGGCTCTTACACTGTGGTTTTGGTGGTAGGAGGGGGATTTATTAACTTCTCAGTCCTCCTCTAGCAGCAGCCTGTCCTTTTACATGTGGTACCTGGCAGCTGCCTCCCCATGCTCACATCCCAGCTAAGGGCTGCCTGAGCTTTGGGGGGTCTCCTACAAACGTCTATTAAACTAATAACAGTTGAGAAGGGAAAGGAAAGAGAGGCAGCGAGGCATTCCTGATGTTAGCCAGCACTGGGACAGCTTGTGTCCATGCATGGGCTCCCTGGGATGCAACAGCATTTCCCAGGTGGGCACCGAGGTATGGTAACAGGCACATCCATACCTGCTCACCCAGGTTATTGCTCTGCACTTTTGCCACACATGGAAAACAGTTCCTTGCTTTTGAATAATGCCTTCTTCTCTTTTGTGATGGAGAGGGAAAAGGTGGATTTTAAGACCAGAGCCTTAAGGAGGAGTGGGCAAAGCAGTGGTTATATTTACTCAGGTAACCCGCAGAGCTGGACAAAAAAGCAACACATAGAAACCAGAAAGCCAGGTCAGGCAGCCTTAGCAAGCTTCAAGAGTTTTTTCTGGAGTTTGAAAGGAATAGAGGAATTTTATTGCAACTCTCATTTTCCTACAGGGATATATTGGTTTGTTCTGGTTATGACTGGGCACTGAGAGTCACTGTTTCTTGGGAAAACACTCATTTCCTAACAGGTGTTAATGCAAATTAGTCAAACTACGTAAGCAAATCAGAAGGATTTCTGTAGGATCCGTATGTAGTCTTGCTGCTGTAGGAAAGGCAGCTTCTCCTGTCCTCGAAGCCTAGCTCAGGAGAAGTCCTCAGCTTCTTTTTCTTAACCAAACCTGATGTCATCCATTGTACTTCCCGTGCCACGAGGCACAACAGCAGGCGGTTGCAGTGCGGTAAGTACGGTGACCTCCGGGCTGATGGCTGCTGTAGATGAGGGATTGGTTTAACCCATGAGCGGCGTTCATGTGTTTCTCTGTGCTTTTATTTAAAATCAGCAAGTGATATAAATGTCATTTAAAATGTTCTGTGAGTGACCCTGCTTAAAAAAGTTATATTTTCTTTCTGTTACCCTGACTGCCCTCCGCTTTCTTCTCTCCCCCCAAAGGCTTTGGGTAGCCCAGGATCTCCTGTACAAAACCTTTGCAGGTTTCTACGTGGTTACAAGTTTGACACCACAGGTAGCAGAGGAGCTTTGCTCTGGGTCTCCTCCACCAGCCAGTACAAACTGGGTTAGCAAAAACCAGCACACACACACACAAGGGATGGTCCAGGCGAGCAAATATCGTGCAACTGAGACCCATAAGAAGATGCATTTTGACATTTGCACGTGATCTCGTCTTCCCTGGGTGTTGGTACAACGCACAGTGGGGAGGTGCTCGGTCATTTACACGTGTGGTGTATGGTAATGCAAATCGCGCTCGTCCTGTTTCACTCTGGGTCAGATCAGATGTTTCCTTCATCCACAGAGCCACTTTTATCTAAATAGAACTTCCAGCAGCAGCTGAAGTGTATCAATGAAAAGGAAAGCGTTAATCAATAAAGCGCTGGGCTCAATTACGCTGCTGGCGCGGGCACGGAACGGAGAGGGAGAGGGGCAAAAGCCCTCAGCTGCCTCCCACACTGCTCTGAATTTCCCAATCCAGGAGGGGGACGTGCTGCATCCTCCCCAAAAAGCCCTGCAGCAAGGTGGTGGTGCAGCCCCGTTCTCTCTAGCGCATCTCCTGCGGTCGCTGTAAGCAGTCTCGTATGTGCACGAGCGGGTTTGGGGAGTGCTGTCCCAAGGAGACGCCCTGGGAACAGCCGAGGAGCCGGTCTGGTCTGTACCATGCATTGCCTTTGATAACCCCCTGACTCTTGGGTGTGCTTCGTCCTCACCGCGCCTGCTCTCTCCGCTGCCCGGCTCCCGGCTGAGAGGTGGCCACGCGACCGGCGTGCGCACTCCGGCGTCGGCCTCGCGTGCCAGACTTCGCCAGGCTCGGCACCTTCACAGCTTATCCTCGGCCGTCTGACCTTATCTAGCCAAACAAAGGCCAAAAAATGAGCATTTGAGAGACCAACCAAATTTGGCAGGTATGAAGCTTCTCTTAAACTGAGAAAAACAAAAAAAACAAAACCAAAAGAAAACGGAGAGTTGAAAGCAGCAGGGAACATGACACTTGGTTTACTTTGCCGTGAGCTCTTTCCACCACCATAAATCCATGTGGCGGACTTTGCAACTCTCTAACTGGTCTGTTTTTTTCGTTTCTCTTATCTCTCTCCTTTCCTGTGTCGTTTTTTTGCATGACCCTATAACCAAAAAGCTGACTTCTCGCTCTGCGTGCGTTGGGGCACCTGGCTCTTCTGCTGGCGAGGAGCTAAGGTTCTTCTAGAGGCATGAGCTAACATCCATGGTAGCTGCCTGACTTCTAGTCTGGTTGTTTTTAGATGCCCTTTGGTTTTTCCCTTTTTTCTATTATTCCCTCTTCCTTTTTCACTTTTTTCCTCTCTGCCAGACACTTTCTGTTGAACCATCATCCAAGAGAACTAAACAAAAAATTTAGACATTTGAAAGCCCTCCAACACTAAACAAAATAACAAACCTGGGCAAAGCTCACGGCAAGGTCATTTCCAAAATTATGTTGCCTTGATGCCTGCTTCCAACTCTAGATTAATTCAAGGATCCACCAGTCCTTGGTTAATGTATCCAAGCAGTTGTGTGCCACACGCACTGGAGAATGTAAAAGAAAAAAGATATTATTAAAAAAATTAATGAAAATGTTTTAGAAAAATCTGCATGAGCTCCACCGACACATCAATCTGATTGAAGGGCAAAGTAACTCCCCATCCATGCATGGTGCATGATGATTTCTATGAGCTGGGATCCTGTAAATTATAAGCTATGCGAAATCAAAACAGCTCTGCATCGTTAAAAGCCCTTGAATTACTAATCGTATGTCCAGTGTTATAGGGACTGCATCTGTGTATGTATACGTTCAGCTGTATGTATACGTGAATTTATCATGTATATCGTAGCTTTTCTTTTGTTGTCTTCCTCCTTAATTTAGTTATTTTAGATTCCCCTACGTGTTGAACATCCCTGAGTCGCCGTCTTTGGCCTGATGGGATCTCTCCTTTCTATTGCAGAACCGCATGCACGAATCACTGAAGCTTTTTGACAGCATCTGCAACAACAAATGGTTCACAGATACATCTATCATCCTCTTTCTAAACAAGAAGGACATATTTGAGGAGAAAATTAAGAAATCTCCACTGACTATCTGCTTTCCTGAGTACACAGGTAATGAGAAAGCTGGCTGTACAGGAACACGTAGCAAAGGGATCCCAGAGCACTTCCGATCCAGTCTGGTGCTCTCGTGTATCTCAGGCAGTGAGGCTCAAGATGCATAGGTAGAGCTCCCATTCGCTTTCCTGTGACTTTTGTTTCAATAAATGACATAGGATCCACCCCACGTCCCCCTCCCCATGTTTATTGTCCACTTAAAGCATGAGGGTGACTTAAACACAAGCTCTTTGCCAGCAAAGTGCCACCATCACTAGTCAGGGCCTTTGATCTCTGCTTCACGAGTGGTTTCAACACCGAGCCAACACCTGCAGCTGTGGGGCTGGCAGCACACTCTCCTTTCCCAGCGTCCTCACGAACATGAACCCTCTTGCAGATCTCTCAGAGAGACACGGTGAGCTTAACCATCCCAAATGGAAAACTGATCTCTGGGAGACGAAGGCTTGGGGGTTCACAGAATGCCCTGAGCTGGAAGGGACCCACAAGGATCATTGAGTCGAACTCCTGTCCCTGCACAGGACAACCCCAACATTCACACCGTGTGTCTGAGGGCCTTGGCCAAACGCTCCTGGAATATTGTCAGGCTGTGACTGCTTCCCTGGGGAGCTGTTCCAGTGCTCCACCACCCTCTGGGTGAAGAACCTTTTCCTGATGTCCAGCCTAACCCTCCCTTGGCACATCTTCCTGCCATTCCATCGGGTCCTGTCATTGGTCACCAGAGAGAAGACATCAGTGCGTGCTTTGCTGTTTCATCACACTCCCCTGTTATCCTTGCTGACTACAATGAGGTTCTGGGCCACTGCCCCACTGCCAGACACCAAGGGGCTGCAGGATCAGCCCTCCACCATATAGACAGGAGGTCCCACAGCTTGGCTGCTTCAGTCCATGGTGTGAATTTTTATCACATCAGTTTAGGAGGTCCCCAGTTTAACTCTCAGGCTCGCTGACATGAAGCATCTGGACATGGAAATGCTTCCAGTCAAAGGCAGACAGAGAACAAGGTGCTTGATTTTCTCATACAGTGGCCACCCATACTCCTTACCCCACAGCACAGACAGAGAAGAGCCACAGCAAGCCATGCCCTGAGCTGGGATGAACTGGGGAGAAGGAGGCCTTGATGATAACATGGAGACCAGGGCAGAGGCTCTGCAACAGGGCAGCGCCCAAGAAGCCCTCACTTCTGCTGGCTGCCTGGCACCTGACCTGGTAATGATGAGAATACATCACCCGTGCAGAGGCTGCAGCTGCACCCTGCTGCTTCCCACTGCATCTCCCAGCTTCCACAAACCCTCATTACCATTCCGAGACAGCATAAAAATAAACTTTGATCGTCATGAATTATTTAAGCTCACCGGAGACATCCAGATGAATCAGGCCGACAGACAGAGAAGCAGATCTCTTTGTCAGGAAATGTAGTTGTGAACCGGCAGCACCAAGAGTGTCACATTTCTGGGCAGGCCAACAAATTATTAAGCAGGGCTTCCTCTCCCTGAGCACTTGGGTTTTCACTGTGAATAGGCAAAAGCGATCCATCATTACTGCTTTGGGCTGAATGGTGTGTGACCGTGGAGCTGAACGACTCCATCTGATTTCAAAACATCATCTGCAGGCTTCCTCTCCAGGGAAGGCTTGGGTGTTTGTCACTACCAACACGTCAGCCATCTATTTGTCTGCTTAGTCGAGACAGAACCAGCTTATGCCTACACATTTGTCTAAAAAGATCAACTAATGGAAATTTCACAGCCTTTACAGTTGAAAGATCACGATAGTGCCAACCCCCAATTCTTCTGGTTGCAAATTAAATTGCTGCTTGCCATCTTTTGGACCCCATCACCATCCTTTTCATAGCAGGGATTCTGTATACTGGAAGGTTTCTATCATGCTTTTTTCCTCAGTGATTGCATTCTGTGGACCTGGGTTTGTGGATCTTCACAGGAATCTCCCAGTACCCCTCTCTGAAGTAATATTCTTACATATCCCCAGTGGCAGAGAGAGTAGGACAAGAGGGAATGTTGGTTTAGGTAGAACTTCCTTCCCAAGCTATCCCAGCCCAAGAGAGGAGCTCGGTGGGGGAGGCAGACCCTTGTGCACACGTAGAAAAGCTGTCACCTGAGAAAACAAATACAGCTTGTTTCTGGAGCACTTCAGCCCCCAGTGAAGCAAACCAGTCCTCCCTAAGCCTCAGAGGACTCCAAAGATGCTCTAAATTCCTTCGAGGTGCTCTTCAGGAAGCTGGGAGTTGTCACAATGCCAGGGATCCTCCAGAGGCCTCTTTTCTCTCTTGCACCACCAGATAAGGCTGGAGGTCTGAAGGCAGAAGGTCCCTCCACTGATCCAACAGGAATCTGAATCAGAAGAATGTCTCAGCCCCAGGCGTTCAGCAATGCCATCAAAAGCTGGAAGTTACTTTGCGCTAATGTTAAGCCAAACTTTAGACCTAAGCAAACACTTCAGCTTGCTCGACCCTGCTTTGCTGAGCACGGCTCAGAGGATGGCCTTTTGAAAAAGCAGCATTATGAAAAGTTGCCCTGGAGTTAAAAAGAATTATTTCATGAAAGCCTATAAATCAAACAAGTGGACTTGGAATGTCACAAGTCAGTTCCACAAAACGCTTTTAATAAAATGAAGGGTTTGATGTCCATTAGTTCTGCTGACAGAGAATTATTAGAGGATTGCATCCACAAATTTGCTTGTCCTTTGCTGGAGCACTGTTTCCATCCCCTTAATTCTCTCCTGCTTTTAACTAATCCACAATATTTAGCAAAGCAGCAGCAGCAGAATCCAGGGCATGTTTTAAAGCAAGCTGGCATTAGTGGTTCCCTGCTCTCTCAGAAGGAAGCCAGCATCTAAATCCTTGTGCTTCCCTTTCAGAAGACACCCTCCTGGTGGGGCACAGCGTGCAGGTCACTTCCCAAACTCTTTACACAGGTCTTCATGCAAGAACCTCCTCCCAGCAAACATTTTGCTTGTCTTATATTCTAAAGTCTCATGGTCTTGGTGAGCTTCTGTCTTCATTTAGTGATGCACGGATATGTGATTGGAGGTGATTTCTCAGCGCAGCTGCTTTCAGCCACAGCAAATCTCAAGCCCAAGCAAGCCTCTCTCTAGCACATAACATTTCCTATCAGTAAAGCATCGTGGAGGGAGAAGGATCCAAGAGCATTGGCAGTGTTACCAGGGTGGAGCTCTACAGGGAGTGGGGGCACTGGCACTCGGCAGTACCCAGTGCTGCTGGAGGGCTGAGCTCCAGGCCAGCCAGAGAAACAGAGTTCATCAGACCTAAGCAGATGCCTGAGTGGAGCTCTGTGTGTGAGCAGTGTCAGGGTGGCCAGATGAGAAGGAAACTGCTCTTTTGCATGACTGCTCTTAAGCTTTTTTTAACACAAAACCTAATGATTAATAAGCTTTGGCACGGACATCTCTATACATCAAAAGAAGGAACTCCTCATGGTGAGATTTTAGCCACAGCTTAGCAGAGGATGCTGCGATCCCAGTTTCTCATAAAGAGGGACATTTTGTATTAGCATTGTCATATTTTGTTTCAGGAAACCCCACTTTGCTCTGTAACAGAGGCTGGATCTTTTTATGTCCTTTTCTCTTAGTGATTCAGGGGAAGGAGGGCACGGTTACCAATGCTGCCCTCAATTCACGGACATTTCAGCTCCTCTTTTCCATCAAAAGCTGAAACTTTAATAAAAAAAATCTAAAAAAGGAAAAAAGCTAAGCCTTTGCACCAGGTCACTGCATTCCTGGCAGGGTTTTTTTGCATTTTTGTCAGCATTATGTGGAATTTCTTCTGGTTTTCCCATCATAGCTTGTTTAACACTCAGCTCCCTCATCCATTTCATCTCTGTGGGCTATAAACAGCAACTCAGAGTATAAATACAGCGGAGATGACAGTTGGAGAGCATCTCCTTCCTTGCAGCAATCCTCACTGGTAACAGTGCCCACCCCTGAGATGGAGCTGGGGCACCTGGGTTGCAGCAGTCCTGTGTGAGCTCCCCATGTCCCTACAATTCCAAACCCTATGGATTAAGGGTTACAGGATCACTTTAACCCACTCTTTTTCCTTTCATCTCGACTCCCTTGCAGGCCCCAGCTCTTTCACGGAGGCAGTGGCTTACATCCAGGCTCAGTATGAGAGCAAGAACAAGTCCCCCAACAAGGAAATCTACACACACATCACCTGTGCCACCGACACCAACAACATCCAGTTTGTCTTTGACGCCGTCACGGATGTCATCATCGCCAACAACCTGCGGGGATGTGGACTCTACTAAAGCCTTCTCCTCCCCTCCTCTCCTGTGCCCGCCGGGAGCATCCTCCAATCCCATGGACAGGTCCTCTCTCTTTCTCTTTTTCCCTCCTCAGAAGATGATGAGGAAGGAATACACAAATCCCTCCTGCCATCCCAGAAAACTCTGCAGCAAGTTCTGCTTTCCCCAACCCATTTTATTTTATTTTGGTTTATTTTTGGTTCATTTCCCTGCTGCCTCATTCTACTCCTCTGTTCCAACTCACAGCACTGTAGAGGGAGCTAACACGTTTCCCACAAAGTGCATTTCAACTGCCAAAAAACTAAAACACTTCAGTTTTAAAAAAAAAAAGAAATCAAAGCCTTATAATACCAATCAGAAACAATGTAGTTTAGAGCCAAAACTTCTTTTCTTTTTTGCCTTGAAATTAAGGGATGTTTTTAATTCTCCTGGTTATTTATCTTTTTTAAAAACACTGTTCCTTTGGGAAGTGCTAGATTACAATGTGATCACTTTGAGGGTACCTTACAGCTCCAGTTCCCACCCCAAATCCGGAGGGGTTGGTGTTGAACGCAGCTGCCACAGCTCGGATTTGTATATTCTCCTCTTTTCCAGACAGCTATTTGAACAAGTAAAACAGCCATATCAAGTTCTGCTGGTGTCTAAGACAGACACGGAAACATAACTTACTAAGCCTTGCCTAAAAGCATTTGTTACCGGTAACAGTTTTACCTCAAGTCTTTCAAAATTAATGTTAGAATGTGCTTAGTGGCTTCAGTAACCCATTTCTCAGGCGCTTCGCTGGACGCCTCGGAGCTGCTGGACTGAGCAGGATGGTGGCAGCTGGTCTGGGACCCCCAGCGTGCTGACACGTGGGGGCATCCTGGCAAGGATGCCAGCATGGGTACCCAAGGGCCTTTCCCAAAGCACCTCCCAGCCAGGTGGTTTCAGCACAACTGGTGCTCCTGCAAATGCACAATGTCTCTCTCCAAACTTCAGCCCTGAAACACTGGGATGCACCAAAAATATTTAGCCCTGGCTTCTTGTAGGCAGAGCTTGACCTGAAGTGGTGAGAGGTGCTTTGGGAAGCCTCACGGTGACAGCAGGGTGCACAGGAGCCTCCTGGCTCTTTTTGCACCTTGGGCATCTAAATGAGAAGTCTGATCTTGCACTCTGAGCCTCCTTGGCCGAGCAGAAGCAGGGAGCTTACCTGTGCCCATCTCTTGCCCTGGCATCCAGGAGAGACAGCTCCAGGTCTGGTGTCTCCAGTCAGGGCATCTGTTTACCAGTATCTAAAGTGAGAGGAGTGGTTCATACTGGCCATGTAAGCAGCGAGGGGAGCTGATTTGAAGCAAATGATAGAGAAGGAAGGAAAAGTGCAAGGAAGAGAGAGGAAAGAAGGGCAGAGAGAGAGGTATGAAAAGGGCAATGACAGCACCCAGCACTGCAAAACGTGGACACAGAGGGGATGACAACTGCAGCTGGGTTGGATTGTGTGTGACCATCCATCTGCTGTCACTAAATGCTCTGTGTGCCGTTAGGATGAAGGCAGCAGGGAGCATGAGAGGTGGGATGTCACCCGTGGGAGCATGGAGGGACCCTTAGAAGTCCACTCCAAAAGCTTGTTTGGTGGCTGCATGAGATGGCCACTTCTGATGTCCCACTCGCATGGTAGCTGGGGGCAGGTAGGTGACAGTGATCCCTGCCTTTCCTCTGCCTCTCTGAAAAGTCCATGATCCTGGAAAACGTGAGGCTTTCTGGGCCAGCCACAAGTACAGCTGTCCTCTGTTGGAAGCCCAGGGTAGGGGTGTCTTTCAGGTCTCAGAAGGTCCAAGTTTTCTCCAGTGCCATGCCCGAGAGGGAAGGTTTCTCTTTTCTCACGGTGCCTATGTGAGAGGAGCCCAAAGAGCACAGCCCAAAGGCAAGGGGAGGCAGAGAAAGGAGCAGACATGGTGTGGGACAGAGGACAGGCAGTTTGGAACAAAAGTTGCAGAAGGGAGATGAGGTAGGTTGAGGCAGCAGGGAGCACAGGAAGCCACCTGCAAGGCAGAGGAGAGTCCCCATCAGAGGCTGTGCTCTGCTGGGACAGTACTTGTGGGACATCCATGCCAAACCCCCAGCCAGGGATACAAGCAGGAGCACCACAGGGCAGACAGGGCAGGCCTGCAAAGAGAACAGGATGGCTCTCACCCATCTAAACCAGCTCTTGGCTGTGTCAGTAACCCCTTAAATAGCATTAAATGATAACACTGCATTTGGTATTGTACAGTGAGGACTCACTGCTGCTCTGCTGGACACTAACAGCAATAACACTGGGTCTCTGCTCTGGCCTAAGGGAGTACCCATCCTTCTCTTCACCATCTCAGTCTTAAAATAACTCCAGCAGCATCAGCTCCCATGGAGAGCTGTCTGATCAGCAAAGCCAGGAGCCCCTTCCTGCTCTTCATGCTGCAGGTGGCTACATCCCTCCTGTACGTGTGGTTTTTCCTGGGTTCCAGCCCCTCTCCCAGTTCCACCAGAGTCAGGGGGTTATCAAAGGCAATGCATGGTACAGACCAGAACACTCTGCTGTACAACCCTAAACCAAAGAAACACCAACTGCAAGGCCTGTGCATTTAATTGTGTTTGGTTTAGTGTAGGATTTCCAGAATCAATGGGAAGGATTCTCAGAGAAAGCATTTTCCGTTGGAAGCACCTTCCCAGTTCTGTGGTTCCTTGGAAGTGGCCAGCCACATGCCCTGACCTTGGGAATATTTATGTGTCTGTTGAGCTCTAGACCCTGGAGACTAAAGCCAGGGGAATGACAGCAAAGTGCAACCAACCTGTTTGTTTTTGCAGGAAGAGGAGTTCAGTGCATAAATAGGTGATGCAAAAAATTCACAGGATTTGGATCCAACCCGACCAGACTTGCCCTCCACCCCAAGCCAAGCTTTCTGCTTGTGTGTCCTCTGCTGATCTCAGAGGTCATTTCACTTCAGGTGAAAGTTGGGCTGCTGCCTGACGTCACAGAATTAGTCCAGTCCCTTGCTTTGCTTTTCAAGACAGTGCCTGATGGCAAAGGGATGGTGCTTCTGCCACAGAGGGGGCAGGGAATCAGCTGGTGGGGTGCAGAGGGACAGGGGTGCTCTTGGAGCTTGGCCCATGCAGGTGTCCAAGCCCCACCAGTAATACCTGGTGATCAAACACAGGTTCAGTGTGAAAGTAAGGGCTGAGAACTGAATGCCCATTACATTTGGTACCTAAAGTGTGTGTAACTACTAGACCCACAGTGAAGGAGCAGAGGGGTGTGCAGTGGCACTCTCGACTTGTGCTGGCAGCAAGGCAGGTCATTATGAAGCTCTTTCAGAAGGGTTTGATCAGCAGCTTTAGGAGTTTGGGGGCTTTCTGTTCCCACCCCTTGCTGTGCGTGACATTTTATCAGAGCGAATAAGTAACAGAAGCCGTTCCCAGGGAAGGCAGCACCAAGCCAAGGCTTCAGGAGTTCCCAGCATAAAGCACAGAAGGATATTTTGATAAAGACAATTTAAATCACCTCAAGCCCAGACTCTGTGAAATGTAGCCAGGTCCCTGGTGCCAGCTCCGTGCCTTTGTGCCGGGCTCTGGGCTGCATTCAGGGAACCTGCCCCCAGCCCTGCCAGCTGGGAGGTCCAAACCCCTCCTGCCCCAGCCCCTCTGCAGCTCCAGCGAGTTCCCCAGCACGCTGGTGATAACCCACGGCCGGTGCTCCACAGGGAGACAAGAGGAGGAGATGTTGACAGATGGATCCTTTTCTTTCATTTTCTTTGGCATATTGTGTGTTCAAAGCCTGGTTTTCAGCTGCTGCTGCTGACATTCCCTCCCTCACACGAGTGTCGTGAGGATTCACTGACAAGAGCTGGAAACAGCATTTGGAAGATGAAATGCTTCCAGTGTTAAACACTACTATTACTCCTGCTTGATGGCCGTGTATAGATATTTATCTCCAGACTGCCTGCCAGAGGATTACTCACTGCTGGCTTTCTGCATCCTCCCAGGCCTTTTCTGACAGATGTGCCTTCTGCAGACAATTTTTGCCCAGTGCTTTTTCTAAACACCAGCAATCCTTGCAGCAATTGCCTAGAAAGAAGACCTTGAAATTCATCACCTGCTTTCAGAAGCCCTCTTCTTAACAGCCCCTTGTGCTTTGCAATTGCAATGCTCCAAACTTAGAGGCTCAGAGGCCCTGAGCTGGTTGAATTCGCAGTGTCCACGTAGCAGGGATGTTGCAACTGGTACAGCTGCATCAGAAATCAAATCAGGGCATGGGGGACATATTTTAAAAGCACAGAATTGAAACATATACACTCTGCTGCCCTTCAAATTTGAGGTGGGAATGTAAACAATCTGCCCTGGTTGCTTGGAGGGTTTTTACCAACTCCTCCAGCAGCAGCATCTGAGGGGCATCAAACAGTGTTAACAACTCACAGTGGCCTTCAGAAGGCAGCCAAAAGGAAGAAGGAAGCCCCCCACTTGCTCCATGGGCAATGAGAGGATTGGGTGTGTAGAGCCATGAGACAAAAAAAATGCAAATAGGTCCTGTATTTAAACAACCAGTTCAATGAAATAGGGAAACCTGTAGAAGGAGAGCCTTGAAATGAGCCTGTAGATGAAGCTGCAGGGTTAAGCTGCAGAGCACTGTGCTCCTTGGGAGGATGCAGTGCCTGTGATCGTCAGGAGAACCAGCAGTAAATATGCACTGGGAAAGCACAAGTTAAAATGCAGCCACGTTTTTTCTTTAGCAAATAGAGTTCACACTTGCACTTTCCCATAGAGCCAGCAGAGCCCAGCAGAGCCCAGCCGAGCGGCAGGGCAGGGCCATCTGGCCCCTCCGTCTGCCCACACAGCTCTGTCCCTCTTGCCCCTGCCCTCCCACAGGGTCCAGCGAGGGTCAGTCAGCTTCCCAGAAATTCTTCCAACTAAACCTCTCTCAGGAGCTTTGTACGAGAATTAGCTTCTTGCCTTCAGTCAGCTTTCCTGGGCTGTCCATGGAGGGGAGAGCATCCCCAGGATGTGTGCTTGTCCTCCTCAGAAGATGGGACTGTGTTTTACAGGACACTAAAAGTATTAATGGGAGCAGTCTATGCTGTAATGTACATTAAAATGTATTTGGTGGTTTTAATCTGTTGTGGCGTGAGCCCAGAGTTTGCCTGCAAGGTAACAGACCTTGTCCTCAGGCCAGGAATGCAGGTCTCCAAAAGGTCAGGATGGGACATTCATGATGTCCTTCTGCCAAAACATCTCCACGTGCCCAGTCGCTGCTGCGTAAAGCATCAGGTGTAGAGCCCCTCGCCAAGCAGCTCAGCCAGGTGCAGGTTCAGCTGGGGGTGGCAGACACCCCCCGGGGGGTTTGTGCAGCTGATGCTGTGGAAGGGACCATCCCAACCCTGTGCCATAGCCTGTGCCATTGCAGTCTGAGTATTTCGTGGCCAAAAAATCCCCTGCTGGAGCCAGTGGGGTTGTTGAATTCCTGGGAACAAGGCTGACCATTTGGCAGTTAGAGAAGCTTAGTACTGGTGTGTTTGTGTCTTTGTCATGGGCCAGGTTTGTCTTCGGGCTTACAACCAAAAACTCCACAACTGTTTCCAAGCAAACGAAAACACTCATTAGTGATCTGATGCTGGAAGCCATCTAAGTCAGTAGAGATGGTGCCACTGATCATCAGCCAGAACCACCCAATCCTGTCACACACTTGCAACCCCAGTGCTCACACAACAAAGCAAGAGCACGTTCCCCTGGTGGCACAGAAGAGGGGACCGTGGTCTTGCTGCTGCTTCCCCAGAGGAAAGAGCAGACAGAAACACGAGATCACTGATGCTGACAGATAAAGAGAGGTGACCCATATCAGATTTTCTGCTGAGAGCATGGCTGTGGAAAGGGACTGTCCAAAACAGCAGCCTGTGAGCTATTCATTCATGATGTGAAGCGTAGCCAGCAAACACGAGCAAGTGCCACCCTGAACTGCTGATGTGTTACTAAGGGCAGGAGAACCAAAGCCTCCGGCTGGCACCCTGCAGTGGGAGGAGAGAGGAGGGAGCCAGGTTGAGGACAGGACAAAAACCATCCTCTATCTGCCAAAGAAGGCAGCTCCTTTCTCCTTAAGCACTGGGTGCAGCAGGGATGGGTAGTATGTGGAGGGCTGGGAGCCGGCCCAACGCTCACTGCCCTGACCCCTCTCCCACCTCGTGCCTTCAAAATCAATATTGAGACCAAATCCTAACAGAGCAAGCAGCTCTGGGTCTAAACCCCCCACTCCAGGTAGAGAGAGGAAATCATAACCCATAACAACACAGTTTTCAGCATTGCCCAAGTCTCACCAGCTTTTCCAGTGCTGGAGCAACCTGGCAGCACTGGGCAAGCCAATAGGTTGGTTGAAGATTGGCTGTTGCCCCATTAAATAGCCCAGTCCCTACTTTTAACACACTCAGCCCTATTCCCCCAGCTCCTTTTCCCCCCTTTCAGCTCAACAAGGGAACAGTGACCATCACCCTGCCTCTGGGCTCTCTGCTCCCCACCACACTTCTTCCGGAAGGATCGCTGGAGGCCACCACGATTTTCCTTTTACTGGTTTCCCACTGAACCATTTCTCTTGCATGTCTGATGGCCCAAACTGTATTAACTGTAATTTTGTATGAAGAGTGACTGTCCATTGGTTTAATAGAGCATTAGTTATTGTAATAATTTATTGGCTGTCAGTAATGTATTTATTAGTTACAGAATGTTAATAAAGTGCCGGCTCTTTTCTAGTGTGCGAGGGTTTTTATTGCGTCTCCCTTGCATCCATCCACCTTCCCAAGACTGTTATTTACCCTGTCTGCTCTGTGCACGCGGGCGTGCAACACATATTTGGCATCAGTCATCTGCCACAGCCTCAGTTATCTGGAAAAAATGAATTTGAAGTGGATATAATCAAAAAGTATTTAATTTTATGTAAGTATCTGATGGGATTTTTTTCCCCTTTTGGTTTTTTTTTTAAGTAGAACAACTTTACCACGGTTTTGTTTGTTCCTTGGCTTCTTGAAATTAGACTCTTCCCTTTCTGAAGTCTTTTGCCACATGTTTCTATGTCAGACCGTCCGTGCTTTTCCTCTGGCTCTGCCAGCCGGTGCCCTGGCATCTGTCTGTCCGTGTCCAGCTGTCGGTGGGTGATGATGCTCAGCACAGGCATCAATGGGGCAGAACAGCCCTGCTGCCCCATTCCTTCCTCCAATACTTTGGTTGAAAATCTATTATAAGTAGCAAGCTTTGCATTTCTTTTCCACCACCTCTTCATGCAAACCTTTCGAGCACAGAGGCAAAAGAGCCATTTCTGGTTCAATTCAATAAATAGAGCTTTTTCCCCCCTTGTGGTAACACAGGGTTTGGAACACCTCTCTCTCCCTTTAAAATAACACTTGGACCAGTTCATTTTTTTGTGTTTAAACCAAAGATCTTCCATTATTTGGGGCATGAAGTAGAAGAAAAGAACTTGAAGAAACCAAGAGAAAACTCTCCATAAACCTCAGTGGAGGAAAATGAACCATTAGTCCTGTTGACTTCACTGATTTCCAGGGATGTAACTTCAGCTGGACCCATCCTTGGACATACATCCCATCCTGAATTATGGGCCAGCTCTGAGAAAAACAATTGGCTCCAAGTGAAAGGATCTTCCTTTGTGTATTTGTATTGGGGATTTTTTTTAAAGTGTCCTCCAGGATGTCTGCACTGGTGTCCAAGGCTCAGAAATAATCAGGGTTATTGTCATTCCTCTGGGCAAATGCTTTACTTCAGCTGCTCCTCTGCCACCACCATCACTCTTTTATTTAAATAAAGCACATTTATGGGACAAAACAGGGGATGAACAATGAAAAAACCCAACCAGATACTTCCCATGAAAACCTCAAAACCTGTCAACTTTGCAGTAGCCACAAGTCAAGAGGAGCCACGTCCTTATGTGGCAGTTTCTGCTTTGCCCATGAATAAGAATTCTTTTTTTAAAAAAAGAAAGACAAGGATCAAATGAGTTCCCAAAGCTTTGGAAAGCGACTTCTTGGCATCCCTAGCTCCTCTTTGTCAAGGAACTGACAGCGTAATCTCAAAGCCTTTCAAGATGAAATCAGACATCTGCTAAATTTTGCATGCAAAGCTGCAGTTGAAGTGTAGCTAATAAAATGACTCACTAATAAAACATTCATGGAAAACTCAAAAATGTGTAATTGGGTCGTTATATCGTTAGGAAACGCGTGTGTTCTCACAAACCTTCAGCAAGTCCAAAGCTCCACCTTGCTGCACCTTCAAAAAAAAGGAGGCTCTGGTGGGGTGTTTAATGCAGAAGGGGTTTGCACAGGCTGCCAAGCACCCTTGCTGCTCCAAAGCACAGCTCTGCTGCTCTCAGTTTCAGCTTTTCCAAACACCTGGGTGTCCTCATGCAAGCAGCAGGCAGCTGAACTCGGGGGGCTCAGCCCCAAGAGGGGGGTACAGAGGGGTGCAGTGGCTTTGGACTTCCCTGAGCCCTGGTTTCGAACAAGAAGCTTTGCAAGTGTAAGCAGTCAACTAGGTGGGTATCCACAATGGAAAAGGTGCATGGACTGCTTAAAATATCTCCCAGTGCTGTCAGGGGAGCAGCAGGGAATGGATTTCTGTTCATTTCAAGAGCAAGTTGATGATGGAGAAAGCTAGAGAGCTCCTAGAGAGCAGCAACCATTCTGACCAGCAGCACCGTGACGTAGAGGGCTCGTGCCTGCCCCTCAGGCACCCCACAGTGCTCAAGCCAAGCACTGCCATACTCTGCTTGATGGTGGCCTGCAACAGCTGATCCAGCACAGGACAACCTCACCTCCTCTCTTCCTCCTGTCCTTGTGTCTCTTCTCCATTCCTTTCTGGTAACAGTTTCTGTAGCATGGGGAAAATGGCTTGGTGTGACTTTTGTCCATATGTGAAAGGACAATTAACTTAAAAAAAACCCCTGCAGCTTTTAGAGATTTGCCTCTATTTATGCTCCTACTAAAATTGTTCCATGTTTAAAGCCTCCCTGGAGCAGCCCACAAACCCAGCAGGCTCAGGAGAGCTGTGGGATGGGCTGGCAGAAGCACCCACGTTGCTTTCCCCCATGCAGTACTGCTGGGATTTCAGCAGCAACGTGGCCATCGCTGTGGTGTTTTCAGAAATAGGCTGAAGATTTTTCCAGGGGCAGGAGGGTCCAGCTGGTACAGGACCTGCCCCACCTCTGGGTAATCCCTCAGCACCAGTCTCACTAAAATGGTGCTGCTTGGCAGAGAGACCCTTGCTGGCAGGTCCACAGGACCTGAGATGGCCAAAACTCCCTCTGTCCAGTTGCCATGCCCAGTGTGTCCCAGCTGCTGGCTGGCGCTGTCTGTCCATCCTTTATTTAGCCTCTGCAAGTGGTGCTTCAGGGGTGCCCCATCCCTGAAGAGACACCAGGCCCCTTCCACACTCCTCTGGTCGGGCAGGTGAGGAGCAAATGATTTCTGCTCTTGAAGCTTCAGGCATCAGCCCTGCTGGAGCAGGCCCACAGGGACACAGTGGGGGATCAGCCAGAACCTCCACACCCGCCCTGTCCCCCAGCCTAAGAGGAGGGCAATGCTCTTTCCTCCACCTTTGTAACCGTCTCACATTTACCACTGTCTTATTTTAGAGATTTTTTTTTTTGCTTTCTAACCATTTCCGTTCTGAAATATGTTCTCTTCTCCTCTAATTCTCTTTTGTCTTTGCCTTTCTCTCTCCTCCCTCCGTGCTCTCCGTTGCAGAACCGCATGCACGAATCTCTCATGCTCTTCGACTCCATCTGTAACAACAAATTCTTCATCGATACCTCCATCATCCTCTTCCTCAACAAGAAAGACCTATTTGCTGAGAAGATCAAGAAATCGCCTCTGACCATCTGCTTCCCTGAATACACAGGTACGTGCTGGGGCTGACACAGCCCAGCCCAGCGTGACACCCACCACCGCCTCACGGGGGCTGGGGGTCTGCATCTCACCCCGGGGGGGGGCAGGGGATGGAGGGGACAGGGCACCTTTACCAGGGGGCAAAGGCACCGCCCACCTTCGAGAGCCAAGGTGCAGCTTCATCATCCTGCTCCCGGGCTGCGGTCACATCCTGTGCGTGGGCAGTTCTTGTGGCAAAGGTGCACGACCTGATGGGACAGAGAGGTGGTCAAGATAAATGGAGACAAGCTTTAATGAGTCTGGCCACAGGAGAAGCCCCAGAGGGAACCACTTGAGCCACCCCGTTTGCTGATGGATCCTAAGAAGCTCCTGCTAGAGAGGTCAAGACTCATGGTCCTCCAAGCTGTGTCTCCCACTTGCTTACCCCCAGGAGTGTCTTTGTGCAGGGAACAGCTGGGGAAGGAGAGAGCTCCTTCAGAGCAGAAATCAGTGAAACCACAAGAGGATCACACCTTTTTTAAGTGAAACCAACATGGTTTGGGGAAGAGAACAAAAATCAAGAAGGTGGGGTAAGAATAGATGTCCATTCTGAAATTCCTAAGGGAAATTAAAAAATCAGTTCAGATTCAGAGGCTCCAGCACCTCCCACAAATACTTCGATATCTCTGAACTACTTCACCCAGAGCACACCCACACTGGACACCAGACCCTGGGGACAAGGGGGCCTCTCAACAGCATCCGTACGGCATGAGCACACCTGCATTTCCACAGGAGGATTTTAGGCTTCTCCATCATGAAGGCAGTGAAACTTCTTCTCCTCACCACCTGGTGGGACATCCCAAAGTGTCCCACATGGAGTTGTACAGCACATCCTGGCTACCCCAGGGAGGGGGACAGTGCAGTGGCCCCAGGCCACCTCTGTTCTCCTTCAGCCACCTGCTGCATCTGGAAGGAGGGGAAACAGCGAGCTGGAAAAGGAAAATAAATCTCCAGATAATAGCAGCTCTTCCAAAGGCGATTTCAGGGGCATCATTCAGGCTTTGTAGCTTCCCACGAGGGGCCCGGCGCAGCCGCTCGCTGCCGTACGTAAGCAGCTTAATGCAATAATGCACATTTTTCAGCTCAAACATCTGGCCCCTCTCCAGCCTGCCTGACAAAACCAAACCTCCCCTGCTCCACCGAACAAGCAGGCGATTGCACATCTCCAAGGGGCTCCTGTCCCTCACCCATCCCAGGGCAAGATGGTGCACAGAGGGGCTCAGCCCCGCTGGGAGGGCACATCCAGCACCCATGGGTGATGTTGGAGCAGACCAAGCCCCTGGCCATCCCTCCACGCTCCTTTGGGATGCAGGGGGTGGCCATGGGGAACTCACCGGTGATGCCAGGGCAGTGGTGATGCCAAGAGAAACATCCTTTGGCCACAGCCCAGCTTGGGCACAGCTGAGAGCTGCCATCCTTCTGCTGAGGGGGGAAAAGGGGAGATGGCTGAGGGGGCAAAATAGCAACACCTGTGGAGGGAGGAGCCTCCAACAGAGCCCAGGTGCTCTGCAATCTGGGAGAGAAGAGGGGGGAAATGGGGGAGAAAGGGGTGGAAAAGAGTAGGTGGGAGAAGGAGGGTGAAAAATGTAAATGGATTCTGCTGAGGGACAAATTGGGGGTAAAAAATGGAAGATGAATAGGGTTTGCCTCTTTTTTTTTGGACAAATAAAGCAGTTTGCAAGCAGCGTGGGACAAGGTGTGGGGCAGGAGGGTGGTGGCCCACTGCCCTGACACCCCCTGCTCTGTCTCCCCGCAGGTCCCAACACCTACGAGGACGCGGCCGCCTACATCCAAGCACAATTCGAAAGCAAAAACCGCTCCCCCAACAAGGAGATTTACTGCCACATGACGTGTGCCACAGACACGAACAACATCCAGGTGGTATTTGACGCCGTCACCGACATCATCATTGCCAACAACCTGAGGGGCTGCGGCTTGTACTGATCCCCCACCACCACCACCGGCGCAAAGCGACTTCTTTGGGGGCGATTCCGGTGCCGGGAGAGGAAAGAAACAACAAAAATGAATAATAATTAAAAAAAAAAAACAACCCCAAGGCAACCACACACAGACACATGACACACACGCACGCGCGGGAAAAACAAAACAAAAAGTGAAACAAAAGGAAAAAAACAGATTGAATGAGAGAAAAAAAAATCGTAATCATAATCATGCAAGTTGGTAAATAAAAAGGCATAAGGAAAAGTTATATATATACGTATATATATATATAAAAACAAATCCACCCCCCCTGTTTAGTTTGTGGGAGGGAGCCGTGGGCAGACCCTGTTCCCTGGCAGCTCCTGGCACCCAGCCTGGGGGGCCCTGGGGCTCGGACTCCTCACCACGACAGCCCCTGGGCACCCCTGGCAGGGTGCTGGGTCCCGGTGGGGCGGAGGGGGCAAAGGGGCAGCCCCTGGGGTCCCCCCACAGCGAAAGCAGGACCAGGCCCTGCCCCCCGGTGCTCCTGGGCAGGGGGTCTTCTCCTCCCATCAGTTGTTTGACCGTGGGGGTTTATTTTTTAATTATTATTATTAATATTATTATTATTATTGTGGGTTATTTTTTTTAATTATGATTGTCACGATGATTAATTATTTCCATTTCCAGCGCGGGGAAGGCCGAGCTGCCCCTGTCCAGCCCTGGCCCTCACCCAGGTGAGCCGCTGCCTCCAGAAACTAAAGGATTTATGGTTTTTTTAAAGAAAAAGGAGGGGGAAAATGGAAAGCTCCCCCCGGCCTGTGTGTTGGAGCTAAAAAGGGAATCAGCAGCAGCAGCAACAAGATCTTTTCCCATTTCCCATCCCCGGTGCCGTGGCTGTGGTGGCAGCATCTCTCGCCGCTCCCTCTTCGGGGTTTGGGACATTTTGAGTTCGATTTTCTGGAATTCCCACCCTGCTTTAGGCCAAAGCCCTCACAACCCAGCAGGTTTGTGCCCCATTTTCTTGGTTTAATAACTCCCTGCTCCACGTCACTGCTCACTCTCCGGGTTCACATCTGAAAGCACAGCTCAGCCAGGCTGCCTCCCTCCTGCGGGCCCGATGGGGAGGGTCACACATATATAGATATATATTTAATTTTATCTCTATTTTTTTTGTTTAGGATTTTTTTTTGTTTTCGTTTGGTTTTTATTCATTTTTAACTCTTTCCAGTGAACGCTTTTTCGTGCTGCTTTTTCCTCCCCCTCTCCTCCCCAGCCCCCTCTCCCGTTAGTGAATGGTGTTTTTTCTCTCTCATGTTGGGATGTTTGTGCTGAAAAAAAAAAAAAAAGGGAAAAAAAGAAAAAAAAATTAAAAAGCAAACTTTAAAAAAAAGCAAGAATGAATTTAAAAATTTTAAAAAACACACACAAAACCACAAAAAAAATCAAAAAAACAAACAAAAATCGAATGTAGTGTTTACATCAAAGCCACCGTTTTCATGACCGATCCCTCATCATTTCTACTTTGATTCGTAACCAGACGTCTTCACGGTTTCACTTTTACAAGTTACCTTTGCTGAAGCAGAGCAGTCACTCCTGTTTAAAAGAAAACGAATAAATAAAGAGGAAACTAAAATAAAAATATTATATATATATATATAAAACGCCAGGTCTTTCTAAGCCTTTCTATTACCAATCAGTGAGGTTTCTGTGATATATTACACACTGCCAATCTCTTTCTCTGACTAATGGAAAAATTCATGTGTAGCTCAATAAAGAGAATGTTTGTCTGTAGCCGGGGCTCGCCCCTCCTGTGCCTCTGCCTGATTCTTTCCCCCTGCGCCTCCCGGCCTCTGTCCTAAGGGAGAAAGAAAAAATACTGGAAAAAAATCACATTTTTTGGAGTTTTTGGCGTTCAGGAGAAGCTGAGCTAAGGACTGGGTGCAAATCTTGAGTAGACGGCACATGGAAGCCCCTTTGGGATGGCTCAAGTTACTCCAGAGCACCATTGGGAGCAAAAAAATCCCCCCAGGCAAGAAAACATTATTTATTTTGAGAATGCAAAGACAGTCAGCAGGGTGAGGCCTTCATCTCGCAGTGACATCAGAAACCCCACAAGTCTTTTTCTCTAAGATAAAGGGGCAGGTTCTCCAAGAAAGTTGTTTTTTTCTCCCTGCTGCAGGAACAATTTGGAGGTTTGGGGTTGGGTTTTGGTGGGTTTTTTTCCCCATAATTTGGGTTTTTCTCACAGTTTGGGGTTATTTTTCTGCAGTTTGGAATTTTTTTCCTGCAGTTTGGGTTGTTTTTTTTCCACATTCTCCACCATCCCGAGTCCCCCTGCTCCGCACATCCTGGCATTGGGCACCACGCAGCAGCATCTCCTGACCCACGCGGTGTCTTCAAGGTTCCTGCTGTTGACAGCCATCCAGAAGTAGCTCATACTGGCACTGGGGAAGTCAATCGGGCTTGAACTCCCTTTCCAGGGGCACAGAACCAGCCAAGGGGCCACTGCTGGTCCATGTGTTCCTCTTCACAAGCGAGACCTTCATCGTTGAAGTAGGACATTTTGCAGTGGTGCCAGAGGCAAGGATGCTGCCCATGGTCCGTTACCAAGGGAGCAAAGGGAAGAGCTGCCGGGAAAGGGTCAGGGATCCAGCAAGAGAAAACAATAGCCCAAGAGCCCCTGAAACACCCCCACCCCTCCTTGGTGGAGTCCCAGGAGCCTCCCTCCAACCACACAAGCCAGGCAGCCCCTTGACTCATCTCTATTGCAGCCCAGGCCACTGCAGAATCATGGGCAAGAGAGGTTTATCCAGGACAGGCTCACAGCACCTTCTCCTTCCCAGTGATTGCTGCTGGATAAAGGACTGGACTCCACAGCGTGCAGAGACTGTTGGTGGGCAAGAAGGACTGCTATGCTGGTACCTTTCCAGGCCAGCACGAACATTAAGAAATCAGGGATTGGGGTTTTTTTAATTATTTGGGTATTTTCAGTGGTGAAATTTGGGGTGGCCACGGCGCCACACGCCTCAGAGAGCACCAGAAGAAAGCAGAGGTGGGTTCTGCAGGGCCCAGCTAAACCCGAGGAACCAGGGGCTCTTCACCTTCTGTGTCTGAGGAGGAGGAAGGAGCCCTCCCCAGGGTGGGCACGCTGGGAGAGGCCCTGCCAAGGTGGTGGAGATCTTGCAAACCCAAAGCTGGATCAAAACCTGTCCTGGCTGCAGGAATCCCCTCGGACAAGATAAAACTGGGGTTATTTTGCACCATCATGTACAAAATCTCCCAGAAACACAGCAAGAAGGAGGAACTCAAGGAAAGCTGGATCCTGGAGGAGGATTTCTGTGCCATTTTCTCCTCTCCCATCTACACTCCCAGAGATACTCTGCGTGAATAAAGATCCAGACTCTGCACTGCTCACACATCCAGCAGCTCTCACCCCTCCCATGTGCTGCCAGACAGTTCAAAACCCCAGTGTATTTTTATAGTCCCTCGAGACACCATTTCTCTTCCCTTTCCACGTTCACAGCGCAACCGAATTCCAGCAGCAATTACTGCTCCACCACCTGAGGCTTAGGACAACGTTCCTAAATGTGCTGTAAGGTGGCTGTGCTCCATCTCATCCCAGCAGAAAGGAGGAACTGAAGGGGACTAAAGCACAGGTGCTACATTTACAAACCAAACACACGCCAGGAACAGGAGAAGCCACACTGCAGGCGTTTTCAAACCATTTCCAACACTGACCAAGATTTTATTTTTGGTTGTTTTTTTTTTTTTAACAATAAAACCCAAACAGCTGTGCTCTGAGCAAAACCAAAGATCTCAAAAAGAATCAGTTGAGGTTTACTAATAGCATTGCAAGTAAGGCTTGCCAAAGAGTTTTACTGAAATAAATTATCGTCACCTAAACATCAATGTGACTCCTCATTAAATTCACCTTTAAACCTCCTAAAAAACCAACGGTAAAAAAGTTAACTAACAATCCTAGGTAATACTGAGCTCCTTCTAAAGGGCAGTGACACTAGAACTCACTTTTCAGTTTAAAAAATAAGTTACTGCCCCACAAAACTCAACTATGCAAGCGAGCGGCGGCGGCTCCAAGCGCATCTCGTGTCAGAAGTTCTTTAGAGAAGTCCCCAGGAGCAGGCTGGGCTGCAGCCGCCTGAGCCCCAGCTGCCCCAGTTCCTCCAGTCTTTCCAAATAAACTCACGGGGAAGCTGGGGGGTAGAAAATGAAACAAAAAGCAAGATACTGGAGCCATCTCCATGAAGTCACATCCGTGGTGCTCTGGAGGCCAGAACAGGCAGGTTTTTCTGTCTTGGCTTATGGTAACACTGAATTGCTGGGGCTGTAACCTCGCCGCACGGCCCTCTTTTTCAATCAATTCCCCTCATTCTCTCCCTTGTTTCTGGCCTTAGAAGGCACAGGAGAACAGAACAGCCCTGGGGAGTGAACAGAACCAGACACCTGCCAGTGCAGGAGAGCCCAGCACACCTTACACTGGAATCAAGGTCAATCAGCACAACTCATTAATTAGTTTCTTTCTGTGTTATGTAGCTTGACAACTTCCCCCCAGCCTGAGAACTGACTTCCCAGTGATGCTACTCGAGCCCTTCAAGCCAGCCTACGCCACACCCTGCACTGTCAACACGAACAGGGACTGAAGAGTGGGCGCCTTGCTCATCTAATGATGGGTTTGCTGCGAATTTCTAAGCTTTATTCCCTCTTGGAGTAATTCTCTCTGATTTAAGCTGAACGTGCCAGTGCCCTCTGTGACCTGCACCCACAGCTGCTGGTTGGGAGCACACTTTCCCCAGCCTCTGGTGTGCGGTCAGCCTAATGGCTCGTGCTTTGCTGCAGAAATCATGCCCGTGGTTTAGAAATCGCTTTTTGTTTGTGGAGGGGACCAACGTCACATAGAAAATGTTACAAAAAAAGAGGTTAATTTGTCAGCTGCCCAAACATTACCAGACCACATGCTTTGTACAGCAGAGAGGCAGCCAGCTCACTGGGCAGCACAGCTAGCTGAACTCTGAAGAGATACTTTCCTGCTGGTAGAGAAAGCGTGGGGTGGGGAGGGGTGTATTAAATTGATTTATTCAACATTGCTCACGAGGAGGAGGAAGGAGGGGCAGTGAGCGCTAAGAGTTTTGCTGCATCTGAAGTCTCCGTTCGGCGGCGGCAGCGAGCGTCCTGCGGCGCAGGGTGACGGGATCGGCGGATGCTCCCTCCGCAGGGGAAGAGGGCTTCTCTGTGCTCAGTTCCTCATCAGAGGTTTTGTTTAAATAACGCCTGCAAGAGGAAAAAGAAAAGATGGGTGAGCAGAGCCCACCTTCTTTTGGCTCTGGAAAACACCGGTACATCCACAATGTAAGGGAGGGTGCACGGCCTGCTGAAAGCAGGAAAATACCTTGATAAAAGCACACACAAACTACATACTCAAGAATAAAAATGCCCATTTAACCTAGGATAGAGCTGGCAGAAGCTCTTAGTGCTTGTGCAAGATCCTAGTGCTTGTGGGACGGAGCTAAAGGTGGGGGCTCTACTCTTAACTCAGAGCAATTCACTGAGGCTGCAGGTGAGTCACCGTATCTCTCTGCTCCCATTTTCCCACCACTTTTAAGTGTGCAGTGTCCACCAAAGAAGTCACTCCCTGAGGAGGCCTAAGCCTTTAACAGAAGGGGCACTAGGGCTGAAGAGTAAGGTAAGGCACAAATACAATAAAGCAGCTGCCAGAGCTAACATCCCAATGGATTTTTACACTTAATAACAAAACACAGTAGTTTGCAATTCCACAGCTCTTCAGGGTAGGAAGGGAACCACTAAACCAGATTTCAGAAATACTTTGTCTCCCTAAATTACATTTTTCAAACATGAAGGAAAAATCATTCTAGGAGCAAGCCTATTTATAGATAAACTTGCAAAAGGTGTCATACCCCCAGTTACTTATATGAAAGCACTTCACTGTGAAATTAAAATAAAAAAGACTGTAGGCAGCATGATAACATCAAAGGACAGGCTGAGAGAGTTGGATTTGCTCAGCCTGAAGAAGAGAAGGCGCCAGGGGGACCTCATAGTGGTCTTCCAGTCCCTAAAGGGGGGGTTACAAGAAAGCTGAGGAGGCACTTTTTACAAGGGACTGGAGTGACAGGACAAGGGGGAATGGCTTTAAACTGGAAGGGGAAGATTTAGATCAGACATTAGGAAGAAATTCTTCACAGTGAGGGTGGGGAGGCCCTGGCACAGGTTGCCCAGGGAAGCTGCAGATGCCCAATGCCTAGAAGTGTTCAAGGCCAGGTTGGATGGGGTCTTGAGCAGCCTGGCCTGGTGGGAGGTGTCCCTGCCCATGGCAAGGGGTTGAAACTAGATGGGCTTTAAGGTCCCTTACAACCCAAACCATTCTATGACTCTATGACTCATAATGTAGTTTTTGTAGACCCTTTCAATAATCTCCCTGCAATACAAAGGAAGGGACATTTGTTACAAATGCTGTGTTCTCTACACCACTAAAGCACCCTTCCTTCTCTTTTTAATCAGCCACTGGACACTAGTAAAGTTCACCAACATGGCTGGAACATCTGTGAAAGAAATTAAACTCTACCTACCACACCTATTTGTAACTGGGCTCAAAGAAACAAAGCTCATTGTTCTCTCTTCAGTGGTGTTGACCTGCTGGTCATGAGCTACTCTGGTGTGCTTTAGTAAGTGGTCATCTGTCAGGTCCATGCTGCTTTGTGCTTAAGACACTCATTCTGTGTTTGGAAAGAGCAGTGCTCGACAGTGATTTCAGGTGTAACAGCACAGGCAGTGTGGGCTGATGCCTACACCAGGAGACAGGCTACACAGGACTAGAGCACTCAACACATGTGACGTGTTCTCACTTATTATAGGCTCAAACTAAAGCCCATTGAGACTGGAGAAATCATTCTCCTATTTCAAAATGCTTTCGAACAACCCCTTAGGAAGCTGTGTACATCTTGGGACACATGACATTTCAGAACTGGGTTTATCAGCACGGTTGTCTTCAAGAGCATCCTGAGCCTGCTTTGGCACATGTATTCATTCCTCTTACTACTTTTTGCATCAACTCAGGCTCTCAGTGGTCGTAATCCATTTGAAATCTATTCTGGGGGACTGAGTGGCCAGGCTGGGGTTTTAGGAAGGAACATACTTTCGAGCTTGCTGCAACAAGTCCTCCTTCCGCTGAACCAACATACGCTGCCTTTCATCTGCTGACTTTGAAAAGCGACTTCCCCTGGCCTCAAAATCTTCTGCTTCACTGGGCTCTGCTTCCATTTCACTGAATTCCACCATTTCTTCCAGTCTCGAGTTCAGTTCAAGTGGCACTCTCTCAGTCTAAGAGAAAAGGAAAAAAAGTCATAAGTCTTTGCAAAATTTGCTAAGAGGGCTTCTTTGCATCAAATCCACAAGCTACCAAGAACTGCCATTTTCCAAGGCATTGGAAGAAACAAGACTCTCACTTGCTGTACCCAATTCCCTTGGGCTCCATTGAAAACCCAGCCAAAATACAGAACAAAGCTATTTCAAAACACGTTCGAAGAGCCTGTGTTCTATAACGCTGGATCTTTTATGCCACGTCTGAAAGTAATCTCAAACATTAATTACTCATAATTATTGCTCTACGAAAATGGGGCATTTGAAATAGTCAGATTTTGCAGCTGACTTGACAAGGAACACAACAGTAAAGAGCTGAAAAAGCAGAAATCCATATACTAAGAAGAGAACAGCAAATGGATTCATAAAGAGGATGCGTGCTTGAGAAGGGAATTTATGAGGCTTCGGTTCACTGAAATTATTGTGTATCTGGGCTGCTGGAGTGAAGCTGGCAACTGTCCCAAGCCCAGCGTGTCAACAGAAGAAGCTGGCAGCCCTGCACACACCACGTCGTCACCCTTGACAGCTGCTGAAAATGGAGCTGATGAATGACAACGCTGGGGAACGAGCACAGGTGATCCAGCATTTCCTGCTCACATCCTGTCATATACGATCAGATCAGCTCTGCGATGGGAAAGCAAGATGTTACCGAGCGTGGTAGTGTCAAGAAACAAATCACCTCAATGAAGGGCTTAAGGGTTTAGCCATCATTTGGCATCCCAGAGGATTACTCAAACAAGTAGGATGCATCGGAGAGGTATTAGCCCAGTCAGCTCCTGCCGCCTGGTTTCGGGCCTTTGTACAC
Organism: Dromococcyx pavoninus; assembly: GCA_033558185.1. NCBI lineage: Eukaryota > Metazoa > Chordata > Aves > Cuculiformes > Neomorphidae > Dromococcyx > Dromococcyx pavoninus. Next base: position 36,881 of record JAUMJL010000371.1, on the reverse strand, counting down.
CCACCACAGGAGCACCGACAGCCGCTTCCATGGGCTCCACAGTGGGACTGCTGCTCCACTCTCAGCGGCCCAGACCTGGCAGCATCACAACGTGCAATGCACAGGCTTCAGCAGCTGATGTGCAAAACAAGCTGAGTCATTCCAAAGCCCTAGAGACCTGCTGGTAACACCATCTCCCCGACGCGACGCCTTCAGAGAGCAGAAACCAAGACAAGCGTCACTTCCCATCAGCCAGGTGAGCCAAGCAGGAATGCAGATCCAAGCCAGAGCAGTACGAACACTGCAGCCTCAAACACATGTGTTCAGCCTATTTCAGCAGAATCCCAGCATGCTAAGAATTTATGGAAGGGCTCCCCATACCACACATGCTGATGTGTTGGGGTAATGTGATGGGGGGCTGTTGGAGTGCCTCAAAGTAATGTCACATGCCAGAGAAGGGAGCGAGAGCTCCACAGAATGATCCCACTGGATTTGCCTTAGGGTCAAGAAGACCTCGGCAGACCCAGAGGAACTGGTATGGAGCAACCTGACTACTGCCTCCAAGCACCACAAGGTGGACACGGAGAAGCGAAGCTCTGCAGAGTAAAGCAGTGAAAAAATTATTTACTGAGGGTGGGGAGGCCCTGGCCCAGGTTGCCCAGAAAAGTGGTGTCTGCCCCATCCCTGGAGGTGTTCAAGGCCAGGTTGGATGGGGCTTTGAGCCCCCTGATCCAGTAGAAGGCGTCTCTGCCCATGGCAGGGGGGGTGGAATTGGATGAGTTTTAAGGTCCCTTCTGACCCAAGCCGCTCCATGATTCCGTGATGGTGGGTGATGTTCAGACAAGACCACTTTGTTTTTTTCCCCTGGGCCATTTGCAGCAGAAGTTAACTCACCTAAGCTTTTTTTCCATAATGTTACAAAGAAGCAAAAATCAATACCCAGAGTCAATTCCTCCATCTGAGCACAAGGGTGGTTACTGAGGAGGTTTTAGAGACAAAAATATCCAAACTAATAGCAGGAAAAGTTATGACAAGCCTCAGTATGACAGCAGATCACAGATGCAGAAACCTGGACACTGCAGAAACCACTCCTCCTTCAAGCTCCAAGAGAAAAAGAGTTAGTTTCATGGAAGCCAAAGGATGTCTCAGGATGGTCTCTGCATGGAGTCACTAAGTACTTAAGCAATGACAATAACCCAGATTCTCAAGCAAGGGCTGGGAAGGGGCAAGAGCTGCACCAGGCGAGCTCCAGCTTTATAACAACAGCTCACAGATAAGTTTGAGCAGTCCTACCCCGTGTCTACCCAGGATTACAGAAACACATAAATAAACACACAAAACATTTTAAAGGATAATCTTTAAATAAATTTTAGCACATGAAAACACAAGTTTGCAAAAAACAGCTACAGCTGCTCAGGGACCTGTTCTTATAGGGAGTAACAGTAGAATCAGAAAAGAGGGGAGGGAGAGAAAATATGACAGGGATGGAGAATGAGGGTGTTGAGCATTATGCAGACTGCTGGGAGAATCAGCATTTCAATGCACAGCTGGAGAAAAGGATGGGCACAGCATCTATCAAGTGTACAGCCCAGGGCTGTTAGAAGCTGTCAACGTTTAGAGCGTTATCTCACAAACCTTTAACACCATTTATACCATCCTGGTGCTCAGAGATGTCTCTGAACTACCCTTAAGATATATCAGCACTGCACCCCAAACTCATAAGCTACATTGAGGGGTGATAAAAGTTATTTCTATCTTTGAATTCTAGATAGAATTACATCATAATGTGACATATGGCACAGAGGAAAACCACCACTACTCATGAAGAAGGGTGCTTTTATTTGAGCACGTCACCTCCCCTAAAAAGTGTCATTTCCAACAAGCAGAATTTCAATTGGTCTACTTGCTGGAGATGTACCAAGATCCTTAGCGAGCATGTTGATTCAAAAAGAGAAGGGAAGAGATGGAAAGCTTGTAAAACTTATTCCAGGGCGGCAGCACAAAGCAGCTGGAGACACCAAGGTCTCTCTTAGGGACTGTGTCATAAAGTGTGAAGTTACATCTATTCACTTTCCTGAAATTCAAGTCTCACCCAGAGGAGATGATGATGGCTTCTTCCTACTTACAATCAAAAAGCTTCTTAAAAAAAGAAGCACAACCCTGAAGTAGCTCGTTTGCTGCAGGACCTTTCCACATAGACTAGAGTCTGACTGCCTACACCAACGTATTCTTCTGACAAGAAGAAAGAGAACATCTGCAATACACCAGGTACTCAGTTAAAAACTGAAATAAAAATCAAAGAGACACAAATGTGACAGGAGTTTCGTAGAGGAAGGATGTCCCTAGGCTCCCAAGGCTTCTCTCTACAACAGCAAGGAGGAAAGCCAGCTTGACTCCTAGGTGGATCTCCGTGGTGGTGTAACAAGGGTGAAGAGCTTGCTTGAAGCCAGGTGAAGCTAACACTGGATGCACAAAGCATTTACGAGGCAGGAGGAGGACACAAGCAACTGGAGCTTCCACGACGTTACCCAGCAGCAAGTTTCTCTCAGTGCCAGCCTTAGCTACCCACTTCAGCCCATGTCTGTGAATCCCATTTGGCACAGTAAATCCCCATCCAGGAAAACCTGTGCACTGGCCACCAGTTCATCCCACACACACAGCCACCAGCAGCTCCACTCAGCGGGAAATTCACAACCCTTCACGTTACCTCTATGAAACAAACATGCATTCTCTGTCCAAACTGCCATTTCCTCCAGCTAAAACACTGTTTGAGCAACATGCTCAGCTGTAACTCAAAGCAAGAAGACGTCACTATCAGAGGAGCACGTGCTCAATAACATGATGGATGAACACTGCTCCCAGGTTTTTCAAGTTCTGTGGGCAGAAGGAGAGAGACACAGGGAGTGCCTGGAAGGTGGACAGCAACACAATCATTCAATGTGGGATCTGAAGCCAGTACCAAGCTAAGGAAAACTAGTTAGATACCATTTGTAAAAAAGAGATGTTTTACTCATAAAGAACAGAGAAAATGACACCAAAAGCTTCAAGTTAACCCGAAAAGTTACTAAGGAGTTGCTAGATCCAGATCAAGATTTTAATTCCTGCAGTTCTGCACCTCCTGCTCCAGGCTTTTACCAGGCACCTCTATTCTCCCCACCTCCTCTTCTTCAGCCTCAACTGCAGCACCAAACCAGATGAAAGGTTTTTCTGCCTTGCAACCCACTAATGAGAGACCTGTCAGAGTTCAGCTTCAGGAGTAACAGCTATCCTAGTTAGGTTACTAAAGACTGCAGCAGAAAGGGAGGGTTATAAAACAGAAACCCTCACGATTTTGCTGCTACAGTCAGGGAAAATAAAAGTGGAATGAGACCTTATTGTACTCACAGGCTAATTTTTTTCTTCCTGTTGCATTACAGCTGGCACACGCTGCTTAAAAAAGCCCTTAGTGAAGAACGGCAACACCCATTATTTTGCTTTATAAGTAAAATGACTGTTATCTCTTGGTCCTGTTTGTATCCCACTCCATTCACAACAAAGCTCCTCATGTCTCCAAGGACACGAAAGAATTCTTATACCCAGAAGAGAAATACTACTCATTTTAAGGGAAGTGTCTGGAGATGTACAGAATGGGAATAGGAAGAGTAAGGGGAAGAGCAGAACATCCAGCTCTTTATATGCCACAGATGGGCCTGGGCTGACCAGACATGAACAGACACAATCTTTTTCTGTTCTTTGTGTCACTTGAGAGCACTTGCCTTCAAGGAGGAAAAAGAAAAGCACGCTGATCAGTCTATGCAGAAACACTGTGCTGAAGTCTTACTGCAGCTACCTGACAGAATGAGTTCTGGTGTGAAACACCAGGAAGGGCTCCACTAGCCTGACGTGGAACTGAACAAAACACATTTATCTGTCCATGCAGCTTCTAATTGTGGGTTTTGCCCATTTTTAAGCCAATTTACCTGGGTGACAGTCTCAGTGTCCTCCTGATCAGTACCGTGCCGCTCCACAGAGCTGCTTAATGCAGGTCTAATGCTATCCACGCGCTGAAATGCAAACATCACGGGTTTAATACAGCGTGTGAAATGGCAAAACAAAACCAAGTTCTTTGAACACATTCAAACCCTGCTCTCCACAACGTCACGTGCTATGTTCAATTTAGAAACAGATAAGTTAGCAATAAACAGAATGCACTGTGGTGAAAGAGAATTCTCTCTGCTTCCCCACAGGCAGACTCCAGATAACAGTCCTATCTGATGTGCACAGAACCAGAATTCAATATTCTTATTAACAGAAACATTGTGCCCAGACTGCTTTACTGAAATTTGCTATCACTAATTAAGAACAAGGCATCATTTTACTGACTACTTTCTTTGCAGAAACCTTCCTAAGTGGTACAATTCAATTATCTGTCAGCAGAGAAATCAACTGGAAATGTTCTAAAGGCTCTGCACAAGAGCAACCCAGAAGAGGTACTTTAACTGATAAGATCTTTGTCTCTAGTCTAGCGAGGACATTTTTAATATATTTTTGGTACAGGACTGAATTTACTGCATTTACAGAGATTTAAAGAAAGGAAAAACAAATCTTGAGGGGTTTTTTTACTAGAATTTGGCAGTGTATATTGTGTTTGAGGCTGTATAGGCAAGCACTTCATATATTCTGCAGTCCAAACACACCAATAAGGGGCAAGTTATAGGGCATGAGTGATAGATTCTGACTTTCGTCCATAAAGAAAATACTTTGTATTATAAGTGGAGAATACACACCCAAGGCCAATCCTAATAAATTAAAAGGCCTTCTTCTAAGGGCCACAGCAAGGAACAGGCACATATACCTCAATCACACACCACTGCAAGACATTCCAATTGAGTCAGATGTTCTAACATGGAAATAGAACACACTTGGACTGCCAAAACTGGTTTGGCATTTCCAACTGCAACATCTTCAAACAGGTAAAATCTGAAGAATACTACTGCATTAAGCCCAGCTGGATTCACCAGTGTTTCAACATAACCTCATTCCCCTCCCTTGTTACTACAGGCTTGGTTCTGTGGTGATAAAATCAGTTATTTTAGGTGCACAGTCTTACGAGTTACCTGTGTGGGGAAAGGCACCTGGATGCGTCCTTCCAAGATGTTGTCGGTGGTGATCTCTACAGAACGGGTCAGCTGCAGATCCTGGAGAACTAAATGATAAGGAACCTGAGGGAACATCTCCTGAATCTGATGGGCCTGGAGAAAACAAGTTTTATAGAGTAAGTATCAGCAGTACATAAAACTCAGCTTCTGAGTATCTCAACAGTAGGAGATAAAAACTGAACAGTTCAAAAATTGTGTTCATATGATAACCCACACACAAAAAGGAAGAGAAAGAAAACACATGCTGGAATGGACTTACATGGCAATATTTTGACTCAATTGAAGCCAGCAGCAAAATCTGCAACTCCTATGGAGACCCTACATGGTCCCACAAATTTAGGTTCCTGAACATTGCTTGTAGATGCACAAAGGCTTCAAAAGCTTCTCAACCCTCTTTAGTGACAGCCTTTTTAATCAAGTTCTATACAAAATTCATCAGTGACTGCAACTTAGATCAACACTTAAAATAAAGTCTCATTTTTCTTCGTCCCAGATGAGTTCCAAAATGGTCCCAGTAAGGAAAAGTGGAATAAGTTTTAATAACCTACTCTCTCCAGCCACTCTGCCTACAAACAGTTTAATAGGATCTGAAAGCTCAAGTAAATTAAACCGAGTTGTCAGGGAACTGTTATGATTGAATTTCAAGTTACTTAAATAACATCCAAATTAAATAGATAAAACTAAGAGAGCAGACAAATAAAATGCTTTGGAGTCCAACAGCTAGACCTCATTCAAACACTACAATTCATATTGTAACTAACGTTGAAAGTTACAGGATGGGGGAGAATGAGAACAAGAACAAGAGAAGAAGGCTGGAAGGAGTTTTGAGAGCAAAACAAAAACTGTGCACGAGCTGACAGTGAATTCAAACACAAGCAACTTCAGCAAACCTAATTCTCCATTGTACTAACGTGTGACCAAAGCAACTGATTTAGCATTTCAGCCTCTGGTCTTTTTGAAATACTTCCCTAGGTTTTCATTCAGTAACACAAAGGAGAATCTCACTTATTTTCTGTTAAAAATGTGTCACACTTTACTAGTTTGCTAACCTGGGCTTTTCCATTAAAGTAGACATTTTAAAGTAAGTTGTTACTGTACTTTTAATAACACACAATGCTAAGAAATCATTACTCATCCTTAACAAAAGCCCATTTGTGTCACTGTGTCTGGTAGAAGAAAAACTAAACCAACCTTATATGGAGAGTTCCTGCATATTTAACTAGTAAATCATCTGCCAGCACCTTACTGCTCCCTGCCTGCCCTGCCTCAAACCCCCTAAAAACTGTGGCCTTATGTTGAGGCTGAAACAGTAGTGAAGGTTGTGGGAGAGGCACTTACTAACATGTCATAGCACACAGTGGCTTTAAGAACTCAAAGGAAAGAGCACTTCTCAAACTAAATGAACTGTGTTTTATGAGATCCTGTCCTTCTCTTTTTGTGCTACATTAGTATTTATGTATGAAGTCAAGAAACCCAGGATTCATCCTCAACATTCCTATCATCATCATGAATCAGCAAGAGTTGGCTGTGCTACAGAGAGCCCCATCTTGCACTGACAAGACACTCCAACAGCAAAGCTATCTCGGAGTTCAGTGCTATTAAAAATAAATACTAAAAAATCAAAAGCTATAGAACACATCTGATCAGTTACCACTTGACCAACAGCTAAATTCTGTGCTTACAGACTCACACCCTTTGCTAGTGCAAGCTGTGAGTGAAAATAGTGAAAAAAAGCTGAATGAGTTGCATCAAGCAAACTGAGAAAGTCTCCTTATCTACACAGAAAGCATATTAATTTCTCTCCCTCCTTTACCTACCCCCAGACTTGTTCTGTTACGCTTGCACATCTGAACCCAAATATAGCCCTAACTTCACTAAAATAAAGCTTCTCTCACTCAAAGTACAGCTTTTATGGAGCATCTAAACATGGTTTTAACTTCCCTCCCCTCATGTTCTCCACCTACAAGTACCTCTTTCCCCACCACAACACAAACAGGAAGGCTGAGGTGCAAGCTATTAAAGCATTCTTACCATAGCATTAAGCTGGGAGTTGCTGGCTTGTGCGATTCCGAGGATGTTTGTAGTGTGCATCACTTCTACTGAAAAACTGGGCAGCCAGCTGGCAATTCGAGAGCCTGGGAGTAAGAAATCACCAAGAAAGTCAAGCAAGAATATAAGCCTCTAAGCAGGTGAAGTACTTCTACATGTGTTCAATATAAGTCTTCATATTTCCACAAGGTACATGTGGGGAATTCTGCAGTGCAATCAATCCCTAAGGTCTGCAAACACAGACATGGCTGGAGTAAGTCAGCAACTGCCAATGTTCTCTTCAAACACACCTAACGTAGTGGCTTAACACTCTGAAGGGCAGAAGACAATCAAGAAAACAACACATCCTCATTTTATTGTGTTAATGTTCCCATTAAAGGGAAAAATAAAATAATCCTGAGCCAAACTCAGTTTTGTGATACATTAATAACTCCAGCAATTTTACTAAAAACAGGTCAGCTTCTAAGCAGCCTGAGTTTGGTCCCAAAATGTGTCAGCTACACCTGCCTGGCACTGAGAAAATGTTTCTGCAAAGGCACACAGAGTAACTGAACAAAGTGACTGCTGCCATTGTGCGCTTGGGCCGAACAGAGTAGGCACATGGCTGGCTCCCTCCTCCTTCCACATTTCCATTTCAATAAACACAGGGTTTGCTCTGTGCCACTTCTCCTCTATCTTCACAGTAATTTTGCAGGTCTCCAAGCTACGGGAGAGCACTGGAGGTGACAGCTATCAAAAACCAACGCGGTATTCTACATATAAATGTCCTTTGGAGACCTAAAGCACCTCAAAAGTGGGAGCCATGCAAGAAGCTATCAGCCAGCTGCAGTGCACCTAGAAATATCTGAGACTTCTCTGCTCATTAATTCTCCTCTCACAATTTCCAAAGACTACAAACCCAGCGTAGATAAAGAATGGTTCCCTAAGTTTATGGTACATAATGGGAGCTCCATGAGAAGCCCAAAGCTGAGTATATGCCCTAGTGAAATCTACTGAGAAGTAACAGGACTGCCATCAAAAACTTGGGAAACTTGGAAGACAATAAAAAAAGATCTGGAAGGTAGGAAACGGAAATTGCCTCGTTTAGAACAAGTTTTTCTGCACACAGAGATCTCACCATGGTCTGAAATCACATCTGCTTTGGGAGTACTTAAAAGACATCACTGAAGGAAATCCATGTAGAACTGTTCTGGTTACACAACTCCTTCTAACAACAGGGTTCTACAGACTTTAGCACCTAACCAAGCACTGCAAGTTTTCTTTCAAACTGAGTGGCAAATGGACTTTTGACAACCCCACACCAGCTAGGGATAGGGGAAAGATCAACTTATAGACTGCATCACGTAGGGTTTTTTCCTCCTTGACTGCCACTGATTAACCAGCCACCTGGTAACAAAACAAGACACATGAATTTCCCACTCAGTTGGTCAACGCGGCACACAGTGAATAAATGCCAGCAGTAAAACTACCAAGCACCACAAATCATGGCAAAGGGAGCACTTGTACAAAATCTTTCAGGAAATTTCTATAACTCTGACAACCTCAGACACACTCACCTGAGCAACAGTAAGAAACACGTGTTTGAAAAACACCAAGTAGACGCACAATTTTAAGTTCAGTTGAAGCATGGACAGAATTCCCTTCTACAGAAGCCTGTTCCCTTCCTTTATCTGGGCAACAGAACCAGCTACCAAATCTGCTTAGCTCACCATCAAAGTGGAAGAAGTGATTGTGCTGGTTCAAGCGTGGTCTGCCTTCTGCTACTGCCACGGGGACCAGGTTCTCATCCAGATTTTCCCTTTGGTGATCCTCCCTCACGTGATGGCTGTCAGTGATGTTAAGAGACATCCTGCAGGTGGGACAAGATGTATCTTGTTCCAGCCAGGAGCGCAGACATGAGCTGACAGGAAAACAGTAAATATTATGGTGAGCTTGCAGTGTTTTTCCAAGACATCAGTACCACAAGTACATCGAGCAGCTGCAGCATATTCTGTACAGAACACCAAACGCACACGGACTGCTCAGAGATAATTTGTCGGCTATGCTTGATGAGCTCCTGATGACTGACACAAGGTTCTCATTTCTTTCAGCTGAAAACACTCAAGTGTTCACTTTTATAAATAAACATGCAGATTTATCACAAACTTCTCACAGAATCATAGAACAGTTTGGGTTGGAAGGCACCTTAAAGAACATTCAGTTCCAACCCCCCTGCCATGGGCAGGGACACCTCCCACTGGATCAGGCTGCTCAAAGCCCCATCCAACCTGGCCTTGAACACCTCCAGGGATGGGGCAGCCACTGCTTCTCTGGGCAACCTGTGCCAGGGCCTCTCCACCCTCACAGAAAAACATTTCTTCCTTATATCTCATGTCAATCATCTCCCCTCTTTCAGCTTAAAACTCTTCTCCCTTGTCCTATCCCTGCACTCACTGATCCAGAGCCCCTCCCCAGCTTTCCTGGAGCCCCTTTCAGTACTGGGAGGATGCTCTAAAATCTCCCCGGAGCCTTCTCTTCTCCAGGCTGAACAACCCCAACTCTCTCACTCAGCCTGTCCTCAGAGGGGAGGTTCTCCAGCCCTCGGATCATCTTTGTGGCCTCCTCTGGAATCGTTCTAATAGATCCATTAAAACTTAAAACACTCTGAGTCTGTTGTCCCTCCAGCTCAGAACAAGCAAGTTTTGCCTGGAAGGGGAAGCAAAGCATTTGTTTTCTCTTACCATCCCCAACTGAAAAAGGAGGAAAAAAGCAAAAATGTACAAGTATTTAAAATACACTGACAGATCTTCATAGCAATTCTGCCAGTGTGATGTGGCAATGGCAACTCCAACGTTTTTCAAATATTTTTTCAGAAATATCAATACCCAAATCATCACCACCAAAGTGAGCACTGCCCTGGGAACTCCAGGTTGAACGAGGCTTTGAGCACACTGATCCAGTAGGAGGTATCCCTGCCTATGGTAGGGTGGCTGGAACTGGATGGCCTTTAAGGTCCCTTTGAACCCAAACCATTCTATGGTTCTATGATTTATTAATACTAACCAATGCGGTGCCATTACAATATTTACTTAATTCTGAACATTCAGTGCCTTGGAGAAAGTGAGAATTGTTTGAAATGCAGGTTTAAACACTCAGAGCTGTGCCTACTTTTTGATTCAGACTGATATGACCCAGTTGGGGTATTTGCTGGCACACTAAACCTAACTTTCAGTATGGAAGAACTGAATTTCACAGAGCTGAACACACGTCAATATTACACACTTGCAGGGTGGGGTTTTTTTGCAACAGAAGCTCTCAATTAGAAAGTCAGAGACATACAAAAAGGCCAAATCAATGTTTCCCAAACTGTGTATTTGCAAATGGAGTAAAGGCACAGACCACAGGTTTTTGGGCTGACAGAGCAAGGAAAAAGCCCTCACTGCAGGACTACAGCAAAGTCAAGGATACCAGCACTCTGCACAATTCCTGAAGCTGCACCATACAGACATATTACCAAAGTGATTTTCAGTGTGTTTAAAAGGAGGGACACACAGTGTTCAGAAATTAGTGATGGCCTTCTCAGAAACACCTAAAACACTACAATAAAAATCTACCACTTTCCACCACCTCAGTCATCAGCACAGCCAGCACATTAGCATCGCCAGTGCTGTCCAACTTCACCTCCACTGTCACAGGAAAACCACCCTGCACACAGTCAGCTCAAATCTCTGCTACAGCAGTACTCAAAAGGTCACCTGTGAACCACCCAGAGGGACACAATCTACCATCCTGTTGCTGCTCCTCAACAGCTCAGCTCAACCCCTTTCAGCTGGCATTAACACCAAACCCTACAGGCTTGCACAAGTCAGCTGTGGTTACACCCATTCTGTACTGCACATGCAGAGGGGCTCAGCCTCCTACAGCACCTCAGCAGAAGGAGGATTAACAACAGGTCAAGGCTGGCAACACTTCAGAGCAACAACTCTTTTGACAAAGCAGAAAATTTCAACAGAGACTAAAAGATTCAGAGCCTCACTCCCATTAAACTTCCTTAACATTTAGGCAAAGCACTGACCTCAGGAATGTGAATGTTCCCTGCCATCTTCTCTTCTACTCAAATAAAAGGCTATGAAAAAGAATCCCATGTAATTGAGAATGGACACAATGTTAGCCTGTTGGCAAAATCACCAGGCTTTTATGAGTAGAGAAACCTTACAAACAGGGTTATTAATTACAACTGGGTTTCTATCAAGCCTGACAATCTTCAAGAAGCCCTTGGACAATGCCCCCAGACACACGGTGTGAATGTTGAAATTAGCCTTGTGGGTCCCTTCCAACTCAGGTCATTTTGTGATTCTCTGATTCTTAGGTCATCCACTGTAAAACATTCCATCCCTAAAGGCACCACGGAGGTAACTGTAACTTATCTTCAGAAAAAAACACAAAAGGATTCTTTTAGCTACAGAGAAAACAGCTTTCTGCAGAGAAGACCCATGGCTTCTCAAGTGCTCAGTAGGTGATTAAATATTTATATGATTCAGTAACACTGGAAGAGGAGTTTCTGCTACAGAAGCACATTATCTCATTAGAGACTTCTTGGAACACAGATAAATATTTATGGCAAGGTGTGTCATAAATGACAACAAATTAGCACACGGATTACAACCTCTGGTTTGACAGCTCCCAGAAAAGTAAAAAGCTGTTTGAAAGTCACTTGCTTATACAACACTGCAGGGATGATTTAACTGACTGTACATGGCACTTCAGAAATTTCTGGTTCAATTCCTATATCTCCTCTCAATTTTAAGCAGAAGCATGAAAACATAAGCGCTGCTACCAAAGATGTAAGAAAAGGCACATCTACAAAAACAGTATATAGACAGATCCTTTGGCCAAGAGCCTCCCAGTTCCAACTACCAGCTGCTTAGGGACCTCTCCAGCTGCTTTGGTGAACCTCGTGTACAGCCCTGATGGGCTTCCTCCCCCATGAAATCATGCACTCAGACCTGGCCACCACAGCTGCCCTAGAGGCCTCACCACCACACAAGGATGTACCATGTAAAAATATTCCTTGCTTTCTTTTTTAGTATCTGAAAAGTACTCAAGGATCTAACTCCAATATTTCTTCCACTCCTGAAAATCAACACATCCTTATGGAAGAGGTATAGGCTAAAGTAAGGGGGGAAAGCGTGTGCTCCACCAAGCAGCTATGCAGGGTACAGACTTGCAATTAAGATAACATAACTCAACACTACCTACTCATTAGCTGACAAGATGCACACTCTTATTTTGGGGGAAGAAGAATGGAACAGGTTAAACAAATCAAACAACAAAATGACTGAAGAGAACTTGACTTGTACTTTGCTACTAAAGGCAGACCACGATGACCCAGGCAGAAAGCATTCACAGCTTTGCTGACAGTTTTTTGCCACTGCTGTAACTTTCAGACAGAGCCATACATCCTTTCCACCCTCTCCAGCCCCAGAAACGTACTTGTGGAAGAGATGGCCACAGGGGAGTTTACGTGCGGATTGCATGGAGTCCCAGCAAATGGCACAGTCGTCGTTATTGACTGCCAGCTCCTCGGGTGTTGCAACAGCAAACCTACAAAGGAAGAGGTAGAAGTCATGATCACAGCATGGCCTCCTGTCTAGAGAATCCCACAGTGAGAAAACCTTATCCTCCACATTAACTTTTCCTTGGGAGAGATGTGCCAGCAGGCTTGCTGCTTTTTTCCTGAACTCAAACTCACAATGCAAAGGAAGGCACACACACAGCCCTCCTTCTTACAGGCACACTTTTTTGCCCATCTCCACCTATGCCCTAAGTGCAAAAAGCTTTGACTTAGTGTCTTCCAGGAAGCATGATCATTAGGTTGAGAACCTCAAGTTAGAATCTGTATAGATCTGGCTTATGTCATTTTTCTAAAAGAGTTTCATTAGCTGTATGCATTAAGATGTCTTCTTGGGACCATAAGGTCTAACTTAAGGTCTAACTTTGGCATCAGATTTTTCCAGCCCCCAATTGTCTTTGATATATTTTCCCTTTTTCTTTTAACTACAGCACCAGGCAAGCAGCTGTTGGTGCTGTAGTTAAACATAGACAAACACAGACAAAACACAGACAAAATAGAGATGAGTGGTGTAACAACATTTTACAGCAGTGCTGCCATGGAATATACCTGAAAAACAACTACACAAAGGCAGGGAGCAAGCTGCCATTGGCAGCTTCAGGAGGAAGCCAGAATGTGGTTCTTCCAGATCAGAATGACAAAATCACATAAAGTTGCTCAGACACTTGCAACTCAAATAGCTTTGTGAGCAGCTTAAAGGGGTTTTGCAGCTGCATCTTACTGAAAAGAAGCAATGCATGGTGAATAAACTTTGATAGGGAGCTCTCAACCTGATATTACAGCTATTAAAGAAAAGAAAATCTTGGGAATTTCTGAAGAAGTCAGTTTTCTCACAGACATCAGAGCTAGTCAAACCCATGGACATTCAACAATGAAAATGCTACAGCTATGTACAGAAAGAGTTAAACTTCCTGTTGCCCTTAAAATGACTAAGGACATCACTGGATGATGACAACAATGGATCAGAGAGGCAGCATTATCTGGCACAATACCAGGTCTCAGTGGGCCTCCTGATGTCTCTGTATTGCCTCAGTACAGGGGTACAGACTAAAGCAGTCGAGCTGAAAGCACCTTGGGATTACAGGTACAGCCTTCAGGTTTACTAAATACATCCTTAAGGCTAGGTAGGTTTTAATTAGTAGTCTTATTTTATTTTGGGCAGTAACTGAATAGTATGGCCTAATGAAATTAAGAGTATTTATTTCCACCACAGGCAAACCCAGTATCTGACAACTGAACCAGGCAGAGCTCTGCAGAGCATCCATCACCTCAGCAGGGTACATAAAAGAGAATACAGGAGAAGAAATACCAGACAGGTGAGTACACTTGTTGCCAGAAATACATCACCAGTAACACCACTATTATAAAAGTCAGTCCTACGTATCTGTTAAAACCAGACAAAGTGCCTCCAGTAACAAATAAAACATGAAAAGCACACTCTACAAGTGTAAACATTTAAGAGCTGGATTTGCAAGACGGAATCTCTCCAGCTTACACCATGCCATTGTGTATCAAAGGAACGTAAAAGAATCCCAACTTATTCATTAGCACCCCCTCTCCAAGGTCCATATCAAGGCCTAGGAGCAAATAAGAGACTCACCTGGCTTCCATGTTTCCAACCACACGCAGATAGTTCTTGTGCCGCCGGATTCTTCGTTGAACCTCGTGAAACAGGTAGCGCAGCTGCATGAAGATCACCAGGCTCGCCATCGACAGCCAGATATTGCCAAACAGCTTTGGAAAAAGGCAGAATGGTGATTAGAAACAAATACCACGGGAACCACGTGGCAGCCACAAGAAACTGCGTCAGGTCTTAAGAGAAAACAAGAAATGAGCAGTGAAGAATTTTCCTTCTGTTGAAACCATTCAGAATAAACACACACGTTCACAGGCATTGCTGCTCTTTACTGCCTTAGACTTAAGCAGCACAGCACTCATAATTAGGATAAACAGTATTCCGTCCTGTTCAGCTTAATCTCCCCTGCTGCCAATGCAAATAACTCAATCATATATTACTCAATAACAAAGCTAATTAAACACCTAATGAAGAGATAATTACACAGTATTAATGCTCCATAAAGAAGCTATTTGTGAGGATTCCAATTACACGGGAAGAAAAAATACCAGAACCCCCACACTACATTCTCCTCTTTAAATAAAGACCTTCTCTGTAATATATGGTCTGTAAAACAAGCAAAACAAAAAAAATATATAGAATACATATATCCAACAGCCTTTATTTTAAGGCTGGTCTATTTGCTCAGCATTATGTCCAGTACTTCATACCAGCATGTGAATATGATGCATCAAGTCCAGTGAAAGCAATGTTAGCTCCATGACAAAATCTGTGTAGTAGACATAAGTGCCTTTGCCCTCCCACGTTCCTTCATGGTTGAGATCCCAGAGGTGAATTACATATCTGCAAGAGCAGGGAAATTCACATTACTCCTTTTGGTTAAATAGTATCTCTAGCATTCCAACTATTTTAACCATTTTTCAAACAACTTCTGGATATGGATTCTTTCCCCTCCTGAGCCCAGTGTCAACACTCAGTGCTTTCCTGGGAGACTTTTTATTTTAATGTTAGTGGTTTCAAATAGCAACATTTTAAAAAGACAAAAAGCATTTCATGCTTAGTCCACACTGGCATTACAGACATCATCAGCTGGCAGAGAAGCAGCATTTGCAAAAAACTCCTGCATGTACCAAAACCCAGTATTTGGATTACAGTAACCACAGATCCACATTTTTCAGCACGCGAGGGGTTTTCAGTTAAGGCCTTACAGCTTGGTGACAGACCTGAAATGTCAACTGTGACCTGGACAAAGAGGTTCTGTGCTACACTCATGTCCTACATATGTAAACACACGTACACTGTTACTTCTTCAAAGCAAAAGTTCTAGAAACTAAGATCTTAAAAGGAACCGAGTAGAACAACATTAAGTATCATATATCAATCCTCACACAGCAGCACCAATCCATTTTAATCCATGCCTCAAGCTATCAGCACCCACTAAAGCTATCCATGCATTGCAGAACTCACGTTTAAAAATAGCACAGGCTAAAGTTAACCACCTTTGCTCATCTCCAAACATGCATTTGCAATTCAACAAGGTAATTACATACACCTCTTAAATCAACGGGCTATATGCACTACCTTCTTGAATAACCATCCTGCAAAACACAAGCCACTCACCGTAAAATCACATGAGCGGTTCTGACTGTCACCAGCAGAGACTGCGGAAAAACAAAAAAGATGTGTTAACCACATTCTGGCAGGGACAGTGCTCCAGAGGCAGGAGCTAGAGGGCTAAAACACAAAATTCATTTATTGCAGCTTAACAAGTTCCTGTGACCCAGCAGTCACTGGAGATGACCGTGTGCACAATATACCTGTGACAAACATGAAGCTTATCAATAAACATGGAAGAAATTGTTGTCAAACACACAATGCTCTTGGAACACCCACTAGCATCACTGCTGTTAAGTCTCACTTTTTCCTCCCACTACACAGAGAATCTTTTTTGATTCTTATCACTGAGTGTTGAGATCACAATCCCACCACCTACCTTCAGCTGAAGGTAGCACACCTCTCCTCTGCTCAGGAAACACTGCTCAAGAAAAATCAAGGACCAAACAGTAGCAGGAATTCGAGAAAGAACCACAGAAGCACCTTCAAATATTTTTTCCCCTTTGCTGAGATATGAACACTGCAAAAGCAACTTCTCTCTTCAGTCACACTTACCTCTCTAGGCTAAGTAAAGAGAAAAACTGAGCATATCAGAAAGCATAAGCAGATCAGAAGTGTAAAGACAGCCCCTGGAAAGGCCTGTTTCCAGAATACCTAACCACGTTTCCATGAGCTCTTGTCATCTAAGAAACGTGGTCCCATCACCTCTCTGACCTGTCAGGCCCACAGTGCCCTGTCCCTTTGCTGTGTCCTCCCAGGGAAAGAAACAGGACAGGATGAACCTCCCCCAGAGACTGCCCACGCTGCCCTGTAGTCAGAAGGGACCAACTGACACCAAGATGCAGGGCACTGGTAATAACCAACTGAAATAATTTCTGTAGGACTGGTCTGGTGGCACATCTTCAGCCTAAGTAGTAAAAATAGTACAGAAGGACTATCAAAACCACCAACATTCCAATGCAGCAATAAAACAACTGTTTTGAATAATTTTTTCCATCTTCAGAAAGCATTCTTAAAATGCTTCCATGCATGTTTAACCCTTAGTAACACCCAACATATCTGCCAACTGTTTACAGAATAAGTGTTCCTGTGACTATTTAAACACCAATGCAGGTGGCTGCTCCTGCAAGGCACCTGGTGAGACCCTCTCCTGTCTCCTATTACCATGCACATGGGTACCAGAAAGAGACTGGACCTTGCTCACATGGGGCTTTTTCGAGGGAGAAACTGGAAGAAACTCTGAGCAGACCACAGAGAAAAAGATTTGTCCAAGTTCTCGCCACACAAGTGGTGAAGCAGAATAGTTATTGGAGCTGATGGATGGATGCACCATTGACCACAAATTTGTGGCGAAACCAGTACATGCGGCATAGATTCTCTGATAAGGGAGACATTTCTCGAGCAGAGAGCTGAAGAGCCCAGTCTTTGCAACGTATAAGAAGTTAAAATACGTCAGCACTCAGAATCTCTGGAATTTCAGTACTTCCCTTTCATTCACCATTGTGTTGCCAAGACATTATTTATACTGAGGCAGCAATAGCATCACAATCAAAAGGAAGAGCAAGTGCAGATTCAGCCAAGGCACTGGTCTCTGGTTCCTCCTCTGTTTCCAGAAATGCATTTCAGTGTTCTGCCACGAGAAGTACTTCACAGAAAGTACAACACTGCATCACGAGTTACACAACTCTGTCATCTGAGGTTCTCAACACACAGGAAGCCGTTTTCAGCACTGACACCTCAAGAGCTCTTGCTCTGCTCCACTACACACACACCAATGCCCCAGGGACTCCGTGACGCTGGCAGATATCAGTCATGTAGGTTAGCTAGCACACAACTGGAAGGCAATGAAGCCCTAGGATAAGGGATGTAGCAACAGAGCCTACAGAGGAAATTATGCTGATATCTGTAATGTACAATTCTGAGTATCACTATCATTAGGCACCTTAACTGAGCTGAATGGAACATGGTAAAGAGACAGCTGCCGTAGGAACGGAGTAATCACTTCTTACAACAAAAAATGTGCAAAGATAGACCGGACATTACTTGCTAAACTAATAATTCTCAAATGCCATAGGTTAAGGCAAAAAAAATGTTTACTCAAAAATACAGACTGTCCTTATTGAACTCCACCTTCTCTGCACACTTACACGTTTCACATCCATCCTTTGCAGGAAAGAAAATCACAGAAAGATGGAATGGGTTGGGTTGGAAAGGACCTCAAAGATCACCCAGTTCCAACACCCCTACCATGGGTAGGGACACCTCTCACTGGATCAGTCTGCTCAAGGCCCCATCCAACCTGGCCTTGAACACCTCGAGCGATGGTGCAACCACGACTGCTCTGGGCAACCAGTGCCAGAGCCTCCCCTCCCTGGAAGAGGTGTGTGCAACTGGATCCAGATGTAGCCTTCCCAGTGCTCAGTAAAGGAGAGAATGCTCTCCATATGCTGAAAAACAACATGGAAAAAGGGGAAGCCTAACTGAAACCCAAGAAAAACATATTGCTTCATTGAAAACCTTGAGGCATCAAGCTAAATCAATGTTTGCAGAGTCAGGAGAGAGATGAACAGCTTAATGTAACTTGATGTAATTAAATACACACCAACGGAATACACTTGGCAGGGTCCCTCTCCAACAGCATCATGCAAGCTACCACCAGGAAAACATTTCAGTCTGCAAGATTTAATGCTTTTTACTAAAAGCCTGAGAACTGCCACGAGGTGTCACTGCTCCTGCCTGCACCACAAGAAACTTTTTTCCACTTACACAAGTACTGGGTATTCAAATCAAGGAAACTACTAGTGGTCACCCAAACCCATAAAGGGCCTATTTAAAAGGTTCAGGAAAGGGCAAGCAATTAGACATTCTCATGTGAGGGAAGATTAAACAGACTAGGATCCCTTTGCTTGGAAGGAAAGTCAGAAAGGGAACCAGAGAATTATTTATAAAAATCACAAATCATGTGCAGAACAGTAAAGAGGGAATGATTCTTTGTGGTTTTTCACCAGAAATGTATTAGATGATAGCCAAGAGACATTATCAGACAGAAGATTCCAAACAACTAAAAGAGCTCTTTTGTGTAAACAAAGCTCAATTAAGATGTGGAATTTTTTGCCTTTGGTTATTCGAAGGCCAAAGTATAAATGAGTTCAATATATGATTAGACAACTTCTCAGTGTCCATCTGAGGCTGTCAAACCCCACAGGCCTGTGCGAGCCTCACTGCAGGAATGTCCTCAAATGCCCTGCTGCAAACAAGGGTAGGAGCCCCTTTCCTATACAGGAAATCTTTCCCTATTCCCTACAAACCTCCTCTGCTGTCCCCCAGCAGTGCACCAGACTGCGTGGATGCACGGCTTGGTGGAGGACCATACGCTTACGCTGGCTGAGCCACTCCTCGCTGAACAAGCAGACAGAACAGCTCCCACTGAAATAGCTGGATCCCATTTGCAATCCAAAACAGGTACACAGGGCACAGAGCTAACCAGGCAACACTCCCTGATAAACCTACGCTGCCTGGCGCAAGGCTGATACATCCTTCTGCCAAGCCGAGATAAGGGACACAACACCAGCGAGACCCCACCTATTAGAGACACCGTCAAATCCTTGACACTTCCACTGGGTAATTACAAATCTGGCCAGATATATTCTCATGTTTAGGGAAAAGTAAACCAACATATTAAATAAGCAAACTGTGGCGTGACCAGCATCACATTCTCCTCCTGTCAGCTGACTGTTCCCTTTCCTCCTCGCTAACTTCAAGTACAAATTCTAGACAGGCAAAAAAAAATAAAACTGTGCATGCTACTTGATACCTGAACTAAGGATCAGCTAAAACAACTTGCAATTATACTGGTCACCTCCCCTTTGTTAAAGATTATCACTTCCTCAAGCAGAGCACAAAGACCCACCAAAATCATACTGATGTTTACTCCACACTGCCAAGGGTTCAGGAGTGCACAAAGACAAGCTGCTCATCTCAGCTGAGAAGTAGCTCTTTGCACAAACACAAGCAAACTCCATGAGTTGCCTTAAGGAAAGGATGGTAGTCTCATTACTTTTTGGGGGGAATGAAATAAAACACATGACCTCAAAGGAGCAGGCTGAGGTGTGCATTACACTTTCATACACTCACTCTAGCAGCCATTTCCACCAACCCTTTCTGCAATGCTGATGAAACACAACCATTATTCTTTCATAGGCTGCCATTTGGTTTCAGCATCATCTTACTGATTTATCCTCTCATTCTCCTTCAGACAAAGATTTTTTTTTCCAGGTTTAAACTCTAAAGAGAGAAAGCACACAGATCTGGCAACTGCTCTAAAACAGTAGAGGACTTTTTTGTAACTTCCAAGTCTTTTTTCCTTGTGGGAAACAAAAAGAAAACCCACCCGTATGCCAAGATATCCTCAAATGAGGGGTGAAAAGCAAAACATAAACTGCAACATGTATGAAGAAAGCCTCACCTCTGCTGCCATGAAAGCCAAGGTGTGCATGCCGTGGGTGTAGCCAATGACAGCGCAGACGATGGCCAATCCGCAGCAGGACAGGAGCATGGCGATGAGCAGGGTCAGGACTCTGATGTGGCTGCTCATGGGCGTGGTAGGAGAAAAGGAAAGCTGCAACACAACACATAAACACAAAACATGTTTATAGGAGTTCTTCAGCCATCCTCCCTTCCATGGTCACCTCACCAAACAAGCCCTCATTCAGGAAAATATTTTGCTTTCAAGAATAAAACCATTTTTACAATCTCAACCATAGAATATAGTAATAAATGACTCAGAATAAAGCTAAAAACACACAGCATCCCGAACTCTCATTCATCTTGCTGTCATTTACATTCACCAGGCTTTTAAAGCTGGAGTGGAATATTTTGAGTATTTGATCTGATGTTTAGATCACCCGTGCAAGAAAACCAGACACCCTTTCACACAGTAGTTTCTGCATCAAATCTACAGCATCTGTTTCGGATGAACATGTATTTTAGAAAGACAGCTAACTTCAATGCATCATCTTTGAGCAATGAGAATAACTGTTCTGCCCATTTTTCACCTTACAGCTGATCTGAATTTGTCCAGCTTTATCTTCCAGCCTCTAATTCTTCCAATGTAACTTTTACCTGGAAGAAAGAGACATCTCCCCCAAAAATATAACTCGCAGCCAGAGACAGTCAGAGTCTACTGAAGACAGTTGTCTCGTTCAATAGCTTGTAGAGCATATTAATTCTCTAAAGTACCATAAAGGCTATACATAGGCTGTCTAAATCAAAGACAACCTAAGACACAAAGTTATTTAGGTGGTCCATCCCCTTATTTTTAGTCAGCATGGGTTTAGGAAAGGCAGGTCTTGCCTGATCAACCTGATCTCCTTCTATGACCAGGTGACCCATTTAGTTGATGAGGGATACAGGAATCATGAGGATGAGGGAAAGGCTGTGGATGTTATTTAGCTCAACTTCAGTAAAGCCTTTGACGCTGTTTCCCACAGTGTTCTCCTGGGCAAAGTGGTTGCTCAGGGTTAGGGATGGGTGTACTCTTCAAGGAGAAAAACCTGGCTGGATGGCCAGAGAGTTGTGGTGAACAGAGCTCAATCCAGTCGGGGGCCGGTCACAAGGGGTGTCCCCAGGGCGCCAGGTTGGGGCTGGTTCTGTTCAATCTTTATCCATGATCTGGTGAGGGGATCGAGTGCTCCCTCAGTCATTTTGCAGATGACACCAAACTGGGTGGGAGTGTTGATCTACCTGAGTGAAGAAAGGCTCTGCAGAGGGACCTGGGCAGGCTGGATCCATGGGCTGAGGTCATTGTGATGGGGTTCAACCAGGTTCAGTGCCGGGTCCTGCACTGGGGCCACAACAACCCCATGGAAGGCTCCAGGCTTGGGGAAGAGTGGCTGGAAAGCTCCCAGCAGAAAAGGAGCTGGGGATGCTGGTTGACAGTAGCTGGACATGAGCCAGCAGTGGCCCAGGTGGCCAAGAAGGCCAACAGCATCCTGGCTTGGATCAGCCACAGTGAAGCCAGCAGGACAAGGGGAGGGATCATCCCCTTAAATCAGCATTAGTGAGGTTGCACCTCAAATCCTGGGTTCACTTTTGGGCCCCTCAGTACAAGAAAGACATTGAGAGGCTGGAGCATGTCCAGAAAAGGGGAATGGAGCTGGGGAAGGGGCTGGAGCACAGTGATTATGGGAACAGCTGAGGGAACTGGGATTGTTTAGTCAGGAGAAGAGGAGTCTGAGTGGAGATCTGCCTGAAACGAGGTTGTAGCAAGGCAGGTGCTCGTCTCTTCTCCCAAGTGACAATGACAGGACAAGAGGAAACTGCCTCAAGTTGCACCACGAGAGGTTCAGTCTAGATAGTTGGAAATATTACTTCACTGAAAGGGTTGTCAAGCACTGGCAGAGGCTGCCCAGGGAAGTGGCTGAGTTGCCATGCCTGGAGGTGTTTAAAAGACAGGTACATGCATGCTTAGGGACATGGTTCAGTGGTGGACTTGGCAGCGTTAGGTTAAGGGTTGGACTCAAAGGTCTTAAAGGTCTTTTCCAAGCAAAACAATTCTGTGATTCTGTGAAACTGGAATATAGCTCATCAAGAAAGTTGCACTGCACATTCTAAAGACATTGGCAGTCCACATGTGGTGGATCTAAACAAGCTTGAAACCTCAGCACAGAATCCACAGAAACAGGAATTATGAGGCCATACCAAAGGGCACCAATCTAAGGGATGTTCTATTGTCAAGACTTCTTCACGAAGGGGAGCTACAAAGACATTTCACAGTTCTGTAATTGCAGGGAACATATAAGGAGCAATTTATCAAAGAAAATAAGTACATTCAGCTCCATTTGTCTGATGGAAAAACTGAAGGAGTAAGATTGACACTTCAAAGCCAGTATCTGAAGCTACCGGAGGTGCACGTGTTCAGCACTGCAAGGTGGAGAAAAGATCTAAATGATCTGTTTGTAACCCATCATGAGCCAGTGCCCAAACCAGAAACAGAATTTGCATGTCCCAAAAGACAACCCTTAATCAAACTTACATATTCAAAGCGATCCTTGCAGAGCTGAACCATAAGATGAAGAAACACGAGTCCAGAGAACCAGAGGCACCACATAACCACTTCCTCCACTGTCTGAACATTCAGCACACCAAAGATGAAGATGAACTTGTAGAAAATGAAATTCCAGAATTTATCCTTGAGGTGCTGTAAAGGAAGACATTTGGTTACTAGTGAAAGCACTGACAATCCTCATGCAAGGGAGAGAAGGAGGGGGAAAGAGAAAGAAAAAGTAAAGATGGAAGCAGAAATGCAACAACACATTAGCAAAAGCCTGCTACATACACATCTTGAATAGCATTTGTTACCCTGCTCTTAAAAAGGACAATGCTTACAGTGGAGAACAGGATGGATGAGCAATTCTTCCCACACACATCCAGTATGAAAGAAACAATCCAATGGTCTCAAGCAGCAGGGAGCAAGCCAGCTTGTTGGGGATAACATAACTCATGAAATAAGATGTTTTGTTAAAGAACACGATGAAGTCATCAGGAGTTTAGTTAAGACAGGCCCAGAGTTCCTTCCTGACGCTGCCTTTTCTGGCTCACCTATACTAATAACCAGCTTTCCTTTACATGAGAACTGAAGCACACTCCCCCTGTCCAAAGGCAAATGGATCCACGCTGTCACTGCTTTTCACTTCAGTTTTTAAAAGGGTAGAGAACATCCTGGAATTTCTCACTTGTTAAAATTCCACATCCTTATAGTCAACACGGACTGGATAGAAAATCCAGCCCACTGCAGTTTGAGTGTGCCTTGTTTTGAATACACTTCGCTCAGAGGCTCTACAGGGTGTGAATCACAAATATAACAGGTTTTGAGATCCACAGCTATTCATGAAGCTTTATGTGCCTCACTTCTGCGTGTCATAAAGCCTTAATTTTCCTAAATAACTGCATTTACACGCTTTTCTAAAAAATATATGAACGCGCTTCAAATCACTGCCACTGCACTTATGCAGAGCAACTTATGTATTTGTCTTTCTTTTTTAAAAAATAAAATATATAGCTTCTATTCAAACCACTGCTTCTTTTTTTATCTTCTGCATGATTCTAGTTTTAAAAAGCCTGGGCTTTAATAGTCCTCTTGCTGAACTTTTACAAACTTCCTCACCTGGCCCAAGAGCAGGACTAAACAGTCTGACTTCTCAGCCCTGCATCCCCCCCTTCCTCTGGGCATGCACCTGCCTACTCCCTCTTAAATCTGAGGGCAGATAAACCACCCGCTCCATGTCTGAGGATGGGAAGTGCTTCTCCAGCAGTCACAAAACAAGGTACAAGAGGGAACTCAGCCTGCTGGTGCAGATAACTGACTACGAAATGCAACAGTGAAACGCTGCCAAATGCAAATGGAGTAGAGAATATATAAATACTGTGAAATGAGGGGGCACTTGCAAGAAATCTGACAAAGAAAGCATGATTTTCAAGATGACCACAGCCTTATAAAATACAATAGCAACGAGAAAGTAAAGTTCCCTTCAGAAATAAACTAGAAGCTGGTGACTGAGGATGTCCTAGCAAACTGTGAAGGGTTTCTCGAGCAGGTTTTTTCCCTATGGTTTTATTGGACAGCATTTTCAAAAGTGAGAAGCCAAAAAAATGTTCTAAAATTCACTTGTCTTCTGTACTTTCAAGCAATTCCACATATCAAATCACACCAGTTGTACACCCAAGAAATTATGCCACACCACAGATATCCAAGGCAACGAACGGCTGTCTCACCTGCCTCTCGCTGACACGAAGAGGACCAAAAACCACACACTGGATCAGCTTAGCAACCAACATCAGAAAACAGCAGGCAGTGTTCACCAGTACCTGGAAATAAAGAAAGCAGTCAGTGACAAACACTTTTGCCCCATTTAGAAAGAGAGAGAGAGAGAGAAAGAAGAAGTCTAACAAAACTGACCATTGTTCACAGAATAGTTTTAGTTGCTTTTTTTTTCCTTCGGTGAAATTTAAGCCTGACCTTTTCCAAGAGATGTACAGTAGCTGGTAAGTCACTTAACTTTTTGCTAGAAACACTAACATGGTCATTTTGCTACACCAGTGCATCCTACAAACAAACTCACCTCTTCGTGATAGATTTTTTTAAAACAGATTAGCAAATCTTAACATTGAGTAACTGGAGTCCTCAGCATAGGAAGGACATGGATCTGATAGAGCAAGTCCAGAGGAGGCCATGCACATGATCCAAAGGGCTGGAGCACCTCCCATCCAAGGACAGGCTGAGAGAATTGGGGTTTTCAGCCTGGATAAGAGAAGGCTCCGCGGACACCTTACCGCAACCTTCCAGTACTGAAAAAGGCTCCAGGAAAGCTGGGGAGGGGGGCTGTTGATCAGGGAGTGCAGGGATAGGACAAAGGAGAACAGTTTTCAGCTGGAAGAGGGGAGATTGAGACGAGATCTTAGGAAGAAATGTTTTCCGGTGAGGGTGGGGAGGCCCTGGCACAGGTTGCCCAGAGAAGTGGTGGCTACCCCATCTCTGGAGGTGTTCAAGGCCAAGCTGGATGGGGCCTTGAGCAGCCTGATCCGGTGGGAGGTGTCCCTGCCCATGGTAGGGAAGTTGGAGCTGGACATGCTTTAAGGTCCCTTCCAACCCAAACCATTCTATGAACACAGGAACAAAACCTGCAGATCCCCGAGATGCTTGTTTTGTTTAATGTATGGTAGATGAGGAAACTACAGTTTGACTGTGTTGTTACAGGAACAAGATTCAGAGGTTATCTTGAAACACCAAACACCACACACCCCTTCTGTAACAACACTGCTCAAACCCTTCATGGGAAACTGCTTTAAAGGGACACAGCAAGGAGTAGAACACACAGGCCTGGGAAAATTGCTTCTCACATTTGACAAAGATACTCGTCATTAACTTCTGACCTACCCATGACACTAAAAGGGGAGGGAGGGATGATGAGAGCAGCCTTACCTTGTCATTTCTAAACGACATACAATAAAACTTTCCAGGATTCTTCATTTAAAGTCTCAAGACAAAGTTTCACCAGGCTGAATGTGTTTGGTATACTTAAACATCAGTCAAGAAAGAACATTGCAAAGCTGTTGCCCAGCTCACAGACACACAGAAGTCCAACAGCAACAGCTCGGCTGGGTGTTTGATACCCCCTCTCGAGCCTTTATTTCAGCTACAGAAGCCAGTGAGCCAGAACTGACACACGATTACCAGCCCTGGCTTTAAAGAGTGACAAAGAGTTATTTATTTTTTCTTAAGCGCTGAGAACACCTCCTCTTCCCTGCGAGATTTTAGATGCGATTTTATAGAGGAGGCAAAGCCTGGCCTGGAACCCTGCAGGACCCTCACTGGGGTGTCCAGCAGGGTGGGATGCACAGCAGCCTGGGAAGCGCAAGGAGCTTCACAGTCCCTGGAGACGTTTAAAACACGGGTAGATGCGATGCCCAGAGATGTGGTTTGGCAGGACTCGAGAATCTCGAAGATCGTCTCCAACTAAATGATTCCAAGGGCTGCCCGAGCTCTGCTCCGGACCCACTTGTGGGGAGCGGGGAGCGCAGGGCCGGGCACAGATCCCGGTGGGATCCTAGGGGCTCGGCGAGCCCACAGCGTCCCAGGAGCCGCTTCCAGCCGCTGGGAACAGCACAAGGCCCCACCGGCCTCGGGAGCTGCTTCCAGCCGACAGGAACGGCCCAAGGCCCCCGGCCCAAGCGGGCGTCCGGCCGAGCCCCTCCGCGCCCCCGGACCTGCCCCCACCCCGCAGCAACGGCCCAGGCCCCCCGCCCCGAGCCCGCCCCGCGCTCACCCAGACGCCGAGGCTGTCTGCGAGCAGGAAGCGGGCGATGCCGGGCGCGCCCGGGCCGTGCTCGGGGCTGGCGGCGGCGCTGATGGCGCGGTGGGCGCTGGCGGCGGCACCCAGCAGGGCCAGAGCGCTGAGCGCCGCGTAGGTGCGCAGGCTGGGCCAGGGCAGCCGCTCCAGGAACAGCAGCGGCATGGCGGAGCGGAGCGCCGCGGCCTCGGCCCGCCCCGCAACGGCCCCGGCCCGCCCCGCGGCCACGCACTGCTCCGCACCGCCCCGCACCGGCCCCGCCCCGCCCCGCGGCTCCGCAACGGCCCTCGCACCGCCCCGGCCCGCGGGGAGGGCGGCGCCGCCGGGCGCTGAGTCACGGCCCTACTGCTCCGCCCGACCCCGCGCCCCGGTCGGTCCCGAGCTCGCTCCGCGCGCCGCCGCAGCCAGTGGGCCCAGCGCACTCCCACCGCGCCCCCGCTGGTGCCCAGCTCGCCCACCAGTGTCCAGCGCCTCTCCACTGGTGCCCACCAAACCCCCGCTCGCTCCCACCGTTCCCTGCACACTCCCACCAGTGCCCAGCGCGCTCCCTCCGCGCTCCATCTCACTCCCACTGGTGCCCAGCACACTCCAACCCTGCTCCAGTGCACTTTCACCAGTGCCCAGTTTACTCCCCCAGGTAGCCAGCTCTCTATCCCACTGGTGCCCAGCATGCTCAGAACACAAACCACTCCAGCTCAAACTGGCACACAGCAATGCAAGACCGAACATCATGAGGTTCAACAAGGCCAAGTGCAAGGTCCTGCACCTGCATCAGGGCAATCCCAAGCACAATTACAGGCTTGGAGAATGGACTGGGAGCAGCACTGAAGAGAAGGACTTGGGGTGTTGGTGGATGAGAAGCTCAGCGTGAGCCAGCAATGGGCTCTCGTAGCCCAGAAAGCCGAGTGTCCTGGGCTGCATCAAAAGCAGTGGGACCAGCAGGGTGAGGGAGGGGATTCTGCCCCTCTGCTCCTCTCTTGTGACACCCCATCTGGAGCCCTTAGTCCATTTCTGGAATCCCCAACATAAGACAGATATGGAACAGTTGGAGCAAGTCCAGAGGAGGCCAAAAAGCTGATCCAAGGGCTGGAGAACCTCTGCTATGAGGACAGGCTGAGAGAGTTGGGGTTGTTCAGTCTGGAGAAGAGAAAGACCCAAGGAGACCTTAGAGCAGCCTCCCAGTACTGAAAAGGGCTCCAGGAAAGGCTGGGAGGGTCTCTTAATCAGGGAGTGCAGGGATGAGTGGAACAGTTTTAAGCTGAAAGACGAGAGACTGAGATGAGATCCTAGGAAGAGATGTTTCCCTGTGAGGGTGGAGAGGCCCTGGCACATGGGCAGAGAAGTGGTGGCTGTCCCATCCCTGGAGGTGTTCAAGGCCAGCCTGGATGGGGCTTTGAGCCCCCTGATCCAGTGGGAGGTGTCCCTGCCCCTGGCAGGGGGTTTGGAACTAGGTGATCTTTAAGGTCCTTTCCAACCCAAACTATTCCATGATTCCAAGATGCTAAACACCATGCTTTGTCAGCAGAATTGGCAGCTCCCAACTTCCAAACCTCTACCATCCTCTTCCTCACCCTTTTCCACAACTGCTCCGTTCCAGCACAAATACTGCACCTCCATCCAAGTGCGATTTTCCCAAATGCATTTCCCCAAGAACCCATGTGTTTTGCTAAACATTCCTGGCCTTCTACCCAAAGAGAATACTGCTAAAGTTTCCAGGTATTTTCAGTCTCATTCCCCCACTGCACAGCTTCAATGTCCTCAGGTTGTGCCAGGGAGGTTTAGACTGGGTATTAGGAAAAATGTCTTTACTGAAAGAGTGGTGAAGCACTGGCAGAGACTGCCCAGGGCAGTGGTGGAGTCTCCATCCCTGGAGAGGTTCAAAAATGTGCAGCTGTGGCACTTTGAAACACGGTTCAGTAGGCACAGTGGTGTGGGGCTGACAGTGGGACTGGACGATCTTAGAGGTCTTCTCCAAACTTAATGATTCTATGTTTCAGTTTGACTGTCACAACTATTCTGCACTCCACAACCCAAGTGCAATCGGCCACAGAACTGAGCACCTGGACAAGTTTCAGCTCTCTCAGCAGCAAGCACTCTCCCATGACAACTTCATAAAGAAGGACAGTGCCAGGCAGTGAATCTTCCCATTGGAGGCAGAATTTGGAAACAAGCCTTTCAAAGAGTTAAGCAGAACTATGGAAGGTTAAAAGCATTAGGAAGAGACACATCCAACTGGAACTGATGTTTAGCTAAGCATCTAAAAACTCAAAACTATATGGGTTGATATTTATGACCCACAAGAGACTGGAATGTTGAGAAGCAGCAGAAGCGTGGGTTTATCTCGCAGGATGAATAGTGTGCTGCTCTGCTAGAACAGCTTGGCATAACATGGAACCACTTGCAAATGGCATTGGCAAAACACTTCCACATGACCCAAATACTGCCCCGTAGCTACATAAAACCATACAATTCACTTTGCATATTTTACCTGTATCTCAGGCCAGTCCAAGAGCCTTTGCTGGGCTGTTATTTTCCTAAGTGTGCACGGAGGGAGAAGGCAGATGTTACAACTCCTCCAAGCCCTGTACAAACAGTCACGCTTCCAGATCTGTCCTGTACGCTGGCCTTTAAGTACTCAAACTCCCTCATAACAGCAATTCTGTTCTCCAAGTTAAGGCTCAAAATTGCATTGCACCTACTTACACTGTTTAATTTCTTCCTCAGACTAATTTCCCACTCAGGGATGCAGACCAGAGCATCCAAGTGGTCCCTGAATGGCTTAGGTTCTCTTCTTGTTTCCAAAATCTTCTCTATTCTTGAAGAAAAATAAAGTTTAAAATATGTACCTAGAAGTAGGAGACAACTAAAGAAAAAAAATAACACAAACCCAAACCAAAACCAAACAGAATCTTAACCATTTTGTTTAATGTTGTACAAAAAAAATCTGGTGAGTATCACAATTAAGGGATTTAACACACTGATATCACATTGCATCCACTACCTGATCAGCTGCGATTTGCTTCTCTATCATACAACAGAAGGTTCAGTGGCCCTCAGGAAAAGAATGGCATTAAAAAAATCCTTGCATCACACATATTGGTTCCTCTACATCTTAAAGCTGTGCTCACAGAGACGGCTTCTTCTGTCAGACTTTTCAGGTACACAGGAATTCAGTTGTAAATGAAGTTGAACCTAAAATTAAAAAGGTTACAGCAAGTGAGGAATTTTCATTCTTTCAAGCGACATTTTTGAATGAATAAGCAAATGTTTAGTTTCTGCTCTTGATAATCCTACATCTGACACAACAAAAGTATGTTTTAAAGAAATACCTTTCTAGCAGGGGTGTCACACTCCTGGCTCCCACCGCTCTCCTGCAGCGTCACACGCTGCACACGTTCCCAGCACTGGCAGGAGCACGGGGGCAAGGAGCTCAGTGCTGCCACCAGGTAGAAACAAGGTGCCAGGCCAGAAAAAACAAGGGGGAGGGCTGGATTCGTGAGCTTGACACCCCTACTCTATAGTATAGCAGGAAGCATCATTTTTAACAGCCAGTGCAACACTAGCATTGCACATCAGGTTGCAGACAAACTAATTATTAACATTTCGTCTTTTAAGAGACCTTCACAGATATGGAAAAAGGCAATGATCCCCCAGCAGCAACACTACCAGAGAATTTCTGCTGTCACAAGCAACCTCACATAATCCAAGGGTGACACACGCACATACTCAATAAAACACCTAATTCTTCTCAACCCAGTCTCACAACAAACAGTGTTCACACAGCAAAAGCGAGCACCCATCCCAGTTTCCAGTTGTCCATCCTGTGGATGTGCACTGGTACCAAAATGGCACTGGGCTGCATTATAGCCAATGTTTTGCTGGTACTCAGGAGAAAGAATCCACTGTCCTTGGGGCAGGGAGAGGAGGAAGCCCCCACAGCTACAGCTGCCAACATCGGGCCTGGATAGAGGAAAAAACAGCAGGACACCAGCCTGCTGTGGACAATACCAGTGCTGGCATTCTGCTAACAGGCTTTTTCAAAGTAGGTGGATGACAGAACTACTGACAGCTGACAGGTTGTTGGGTGCCTGGCATTCCTGAACATTTGCTGAAAGAGAAACCAGTGAGACCAGTGAGCTCTGGAGACTTGAGGTACAAGCCATTTTCAGGCAAGAGAGCCAAGGAGTGTGTACACTGGGAAAAGGAAGGAAAAAAATACAGCTGTCCCTGCAGATACTTGTGTTAAACACTCTGCACGTTATAAACTCTGCTACACAGAGTCTAAAGAAAAAAACACCACATTTAATCAGCACAAAGCTGTGATAACAAGCACAGACACATCAGTGCTTCAAACACACAGCTTGGCTTTTGCTCTCATGTTGTCCCAATCGCTTACAAAAAGCTGTTCCTCAGCCCACACACAGTTTCATCCTCAGTACCTTCCACATTTTCCTTTGCTACAACCATGAGACAGGACTTGGGTGCTGGTAAGTCTGCATTGTCCATCACAAGATGTGATGGACAATGGACATTACATTGTCCATCACTCTGCATTGTCCATCATATCTTGCCTGAGGCACGTTCTAAGCTCTTCAAGATAGCTGCAGCCTCTTCACAACTGTTTTCTGTAGTGCCTAGCCTTGTTCTGGTGTCTCACAGCCAATGTGAGAACTATAAGAGAAATAAATCATAATATACCTGCTCAAAAGTTGAGGAAGGCTGGAAATAATGGGTCCATATCCTGGTGCATTGTCATAGAGCTCAAACAATGGGGCAGCGACCAACTTGTAATTTTTTGGGACTGCAAACAAAGCTAAAAACAAATATAAGTTGATTAGTAAGAAAAAACCACCACACATTCAGCTATTGTATCACCACCCCCACCCCTCAGAACAAGACAACTACAGACAGCACTACAGCACAAGGGCAGGTTTCTTCCCTTTCTTGTTAAATACGGGGTTCATATGCTGTACATACGTTGATGCAGGAGAAGGAATGAGAATTTACTAGGGACTCATGTTCAAATGACAACCTACCTTCAAAACTGACACCAGCATTTAACTCTTAGGGATCAATTATACCAAGCATATGAACACAAAGTTGCATGAAATGCAAGCGTTTAGACATTGTTATAAATACAATCCTTTGTTGCAAACGAACACTTACCCTTTTCTTGAAGCTGGACCAAGAAAAGCTTTTTGTGCTCTTTTGGTTTTGTAATATGAGCTGGGATATAGGGATACTGGAAGGAAAACAATAAACATTGGTTGTACAGAGCTATGAAAATATTGTGCAGTCTTAAGTGCTACTTCATAAACTATCGAGTACTGTGCAAGCTTCCAATGTGTCGTATTTTTCCTTCGTGGCATCAAATAATGAAAACCACTTTTATAAGAAAGTACTCTGGAAGGAATGCTGTGGGTGGCCCAGCTGACAGGATCTCGAGAAGAGCCAGTACTCACGAGCAGTTAAAACAAGACAGAAATGTGTAACAGCAAACTAAGCAATTATTTTCAGTGTTAAAGCATTTACAAATAGGGTATTGAGACTGTTTTATTCACTAATTGCTCGTGCAGCAGGTACTCAAAAAGCCCAGCCAGTAGGCTGAAGGCTTTTGGAAGAACAATCAATACTTGACTGAAGAAGACTGAAGTCAACGCAAGTACTCACCTGTGGCGGTTCAAAGTTGGGTCTCCACCAGTTACCAATGCAGTCATCAATCACCCAGTCTTGCTGAACACCATCCTGACGGCCCAGTATCTGTCAAAGATCCAGTTGCAGTCACAACTCTGACTACCCCATGTCAATAGTTTTAGAAAACAAACTGGAAGTGTGAAGAGACTTGCTGTAAGGACGGTCTGATGTAGAATTTTAGAGTATTTTTGTATCAAGTGACATTTTTCAGTAAGAGCCTCACCTGGCAGGACAAGGAGACTTTAGAGAGCATTTTGAATTCCATGATGCATTCAGTTGAACTGAGTCCTGCCAGACCAACTGGGAAGAATGAAATGCCTTGTTATGCTCCCCAACTGAATTAATTCAGGTTATATGGAGAGCATGGAAGATTAATTGGTGCAGCAGGAAGGCTATCCCGGAGGCAAGTTCTCATCAGTTGTGCCCTGCAACACATTCCATTGCCCATCTGCACACTTGAGTGCCTGAAGCCAACCCAAAGGCAAACTGCAAATGAAGGCAGGACTCGAGTAGCAGGCTGGGAGTTGGCCATTAGACCACACTGCTTTATTCATCATGAGAGTGGCAGTAAGTTTTCATTTAACCACCCAAGAACATCACAAAAGCTTAAAAAAAAAATCACAGCAGTGATAAGGAGACTACTTTAATACTTTGGCCTATTCTGTTAATTGTAAAATAATCCAACATTCCAGTATAACAACATAATGAAAGAACACAGACCTCTGTCATTAAGCGTTTGAGTCCTTCTACCTCATCTTCTCCTGGATTGAGTTCACCACCAGGTCTGTTAAAATAATGAATCATGAAAGCTAGAGTTATGTTTCATTGCATTTACAGACTACCACAGGTAAGTTTGGATGTGCTTTAGGCAGGGAGTTAAATTCACTCAAGGCCCTTCAGTCAAAGTTCCAAATTTGAAGACAGTAGGATGGATACCACCAAAACATCTATTACATGTCCCTTAAAAAACCCCCATATAGAATACTTCAACTTCAGCAGGACAAAGTATAACAATGTACACAGTAACAACTGGGACACTTAAAAAGTAAAATTTTAATAATAATAATATAGAAGCACCAGAAGTAGGAGAAAGACTTGTAAATACCAACCATATTTGTTCTTATCTCAAAAACAGCACTCATTGAAACACACAGGAAGTAGAAAATAAAACAGATGTGGGGAACCATCCTGCATTTGATGCAAGGTTAATGAAAAAAATCTAAAACCACATTGTCATCATTACAGAATTTTGCAAAACTTTTAGTGTCAAGCCTAACTTGCCCACAAAAATCCCCCAAATCAAGAAGTCAAAAAAGAATCTGGATATAAAATCAGATTTCACACATACACCTGCAAATAGACAATGTAAACATTAAAAACATAAGAAAAAGAACACAAGCAGAGTAAGTCGAGACAAATCAAGCCCACCCAGTTTGAAAAAGAAAACAAACATGGCCACCGTCACTACAACCATATGATGCAAACACTAAAATTTCACTCTGGCAGCAATAACCAAGAGATGAACTGCAGTAATTTTCTCAAATTCTACCCTTCCTGCTGTCCCCAGCTCACCCAGTAGTTTGCAAACAGATGTCGTTTTGCATTTTACTGGTGTTTAAACCTTGAGCTTCACTTCACCATTTTCATGGCCATACCATAAGCATATCTAAGCATAAAGGTACTGGAGAGTGTCCAGAGGCCACAAAGTTGGTGAAGGGTTTAGAGGGTAAACTGTATACAGAGAGGCTGAAGTCACTTGGTCTGTTCAGCCTGGAGGAGACTGAGGGGGGACCTCCTAACTCCCTTCTCACAAGCGGAGGCAGAGGAGCAGGTGCTGAGCTCTTCTCTCCAGTGACATGAGTGAATGGCAGGAAGATGTGCCAGGGGAGGGTTAGGCTGGACATCAGGAAAAGGTTCTTCACCCAGAGGGTGGTGGAGCACTGGAACAGCTCCCCAGGGAAGCCTGACAATATTCCAGAAGCATTTGGCCAAGGCCCTCAGACACACGGTGTGAGTGTTGGGGTTGTCCTGTGCAGGGACAGGAGTTGGAATGGATGGTCATTGTGGGTCTCTTCCAACTCTGGACATTCTATGATTCTACCTACTGATAACGAGTTTTAAACGGGAATCTACCATGGTGAAGCTCTGTAATTAAGTTTTCCAGTAATTCACTAATTCAAAACTGAATTAGTGAGCAGAGTCAGACAAACACAGTTTAGATGAAAATCCTACCATTCAAAAAAGTTTTCCCAGACTAAGTCTTTGCAAGAACTAAATCACACTCAAAACACCTATCAGTTAGCCACACTTTAACCCCTAGCCCTCGTGTTTACTGGTCTGTGACAATATAAAGTTAAACTAAAAGTGACAGTCAAGAAGCAGACACTTACAGCTTGAAAAACGTTGTGCCCAGCTGCAGCAGCAGCACATGGGGCAGCCTGTGCTCGTGTACAATCAGAACACCTTCCACTGTCCTCCTCATGCC
Organism: Dromococcyx pavoninus; assembly: GCA_033558185.1. NCBI lineage: Eukaryota > Metazoa > Chordata > Aves > Cuculiformes > Neomorphidae > Dromococcyx > Dromococcyx pavoninus. Next base: position 1,888 of record JAUMJL010000371.1, on the reverse strand, counting down.
AATCTTGTCAAACTCTTCCCTCATCCGCTGAAACCGAGCTGCCACGGAACTGTCCTTCTCATACAGGGGCTCCTTTGTACCAAACGTGTAATTTGTCAGGGGATACCTAAAAGGGGAAAAAAGTGTTACTGCACAACAAGAAATCTAAATTTACATCACTGTGATGCAGCATCTCTCCTGAAGCAGAACCTTCTGTAGCTGGGCTAGAAGATCTTGTCTGTCATCTACAGGACCCCTTCAAGCGAAGATACTCAGTATGACACAGACAAGTGCATAAAGATCCCAACGTGCTACTGTGGTGCTGATTCAAAAGGGAAGAAGTCTAGAAGAATCAGCAGCATCTGTTAGTCAACAGTAACCTCTTTGATTTCCACACTACACAGAAAAGGCAGCTGAGGCTCTGCAAGGAGCTGCAAAAGGGACAAGGGAAGAAAAGCTCTGCTGGGAGGGAAAGAAGCCACACAGAACAGCGAGGGGGTGGTTCTGTAGAAGTAATGCAGAGTCTAAGAACTAAACTGTTAGAAATGGTTTTGTTTTGAAAGGGGAAATCAAATGTCTGGATCAAAGTAGAGGAAGTAGAGGAGAAGCACTGAGTGTCTAGAGTACAAAGCCAGGAGTATGGGGTGAGATTCAGAGTCTGAGCAGGTGTGTCTGTTGGGATACGTGCTGTATCTCTGCCTCCTGTAATGACAGTATGGTGGAAACCCGAGAGTTTTCTCCAGGTAAGAGGGACTGAAAAGAATCAGAAAATAAAAGAATGCTTAGGCAAGAATCTGGTCAGTGTTAGAGAGCAAGGAGGGCAACAAAAAAATACTGTTGTACAACAAAACCCAAAAACCACAGAAATCTGCCAGCACAAGGCCTGGAAGGAAAACAGAATCATCAGGCTAAGCCAAAGAGAGAGAGAAAAACTGGTTCTTAGAATGGGGGTATTGATTTCCTGCTCCAAAGCCGAACAGGCAAAGAATCACAGAATGGATTGTGTTGGAAGGGACCTTAAAGCCCATTCAGTTTCAACAACCCTGCCATGGGCAGGGTCACCTCCCACTGGATCAGGGGGCTCAAAGCCCCATCCAACCTGGCCTTGAACACCTCCAGGGATGGGGCAGCCACAACTTCCCTGGGGAACCTGTGCCAGGGCCTCCCCACCCTCACAGGAAAACATTTCTTCCTTAAATCTCACCTCAGTCTCCCCTCTTTCAGCTTAAAACCGTTCCCCTTGTTCTATCCCTGCACTCCCTGATCAAGAGCCCCTCCCCAGCTTTCCTGGAATCCCTTTCAGTACTGGGAGGCTGCTCTAACGTCTCCTTGGGGTTTTCTCTTATCCAGACTAAACAACCCCAACTCTCTCAGCCTGTCCTCGTATAGGAGATACTTCACCCCTCGGATCATTATTTCCTAACGTATACTCTAAAATGCTGGTACCACAGTTTCCTCCTGATTATTTTCCCCAGCCCTACTACAAACCCGTTCCCATCTCTGAAACTCCCATCTAACTCCCACAGAGCTCTCCCACCCCTTCCCCGCGCCCCCCTCAGACTGCCCCGGGGGTGCTGCCGGGGCGGCGCTCACAGGTTGATGGTCCTCTCCAGCGTTAGGGGCTTCGTCTGCTGGATGTACTTGTTCCCGAACTGGTTCACCCCGCGGGGCCAGCCGGTCTGCGAGCGGTTGGGCGGCACCACGGACATGGTGAGAGGCGGGGAGGGAACGCTCAGTGCTCAGGGACAGGAACTGCCTCCGCCATTAAGGGCCCCGCCAGGCCCAACACTCTGCACGCCCCGCCCCGCCGGCAACGCGTGACGCACTTCCGGCGCCCTCCCATTGGTGCTTCGCCGCCGCGTTCCCCTGTCATTGGCAAACAGCACGAGGCTCCGCCCTCAACTCGATC